>JAWWMO010000121.1:12267099-12352438 GCA_035047845.1 Dendrocincla fuliginosa | reverse complement strand
CGGCGGGGCGGGCGGAGCGGCGGCGCGGGGCCGAGAGAACGGCGAGAAGGGCCCCGGGGGCGGCGCGGCCGTGAAGGCCCCCAGGTATCGGCGGGGAGGCCGCGGGAGCGCGGCCGGTCGGGAGGGGAGAGCGGGAAGGGATGGGAAGGGAAGGCGGGACGGGTTTGCGGCGGGAGCGGCACCCTCGGGCCGCCCGTGTCGTCCCTCCTGTCGCTGTCCCGGCCCCGCCGTTCCCGGGACGCGGTGTCTGCAGGGACAGGGGGACACCTGTGGAGAGCGGCAGCGCAGGGTTGGGTTTTGCTGTTGAGGAATACAGTGTTCCACTCGCGCCTTTGTTAACCTTGCGTGTTGTACCGCAGAGTGGGTGAGGCTGGAAAGGACCACACTTGGTCATCAGGCCCAACCTCCCCGCACAGGGGGGACTGTCCGAGAGCACATGGCACAGGACTGTGTTCAGGCGGCTCTTGAGTGTAACCCCTGAGGGAGACTCGTGGGCAACCTGTTCCAGCCTGTGGTCACACACAGAGTAAAGAAGTTCTTTGTATTCAGGTGGAACTTCCCATGCATCTGTTTCCAGCTGTGGCCTCTTGTCTTATTGCTTGGCTGCAGCGTCATGGCACCCCCCACTTTACATATTCTTATACATCAGTGATGGAGTCTCTGCTCGGTCCTCTCTTCTCAAGGCTGGACAGGCCCAGCTCCCTCAGCCTTTCCATCTAAGAGAGATGCTCCAGTCTATTAATCATCTTTGTTGCCCTCTGCTGGACCCACACCAGGATCTCTTTGTCTCTCTTGTACTGTCCATTATGATGGCAAGTGTCCCACATGTCAATAAACTGAGTGTTGCTGGTTCTTGGGCCATAGCTCTCAGGAGTATCCCAGCCATCATCTATGGGAGTGTGGCAGTGGCTGAGATCTCAGGGGAGAAGCAAAGAGAGAACAAAACCTGCATCAGGTGCTTTGCAGTGGGGACAGTGTTTTATTTATTCAGTTTTGTAGCTTGAGGGTTTTTTAAAATCTTACCCTTTTCCTTTAGGTGCCTGGTTGATAATTAGTCTCTACAAGAAAACTTGTCTTAGTTATGTTAGATGATGTGTAATACCTCGTCTGCAATCTTTTAGTTAAGGTCTGGTTGGACCCAGCTATTCTCACCCTCTGTAAAATCCAGAGTCTGGTTACACATGGCTGTAGGTGGCACAGCTTGAGGAGAGGGGCTGGACAAGAAATCTCCTGCCAACCTCAGCCAGTCTTCTGTGACTGCGAGTCCAAAGGATGCCACAAAGATGCTTGGGGGCCTGGAGCACCTTTCCTGTGTAGACAGGCTGAGAGAGTTGGGGTTGTTCAGCCTGAAAACAAGAAGCCTCCTGGGAGGCCTTATAGCACCTTCCAGTGCCTAAAGAGCCCGCAAGAGACCTGGGGAGGGACTTTTTACAAGGACATGTAGTGACAGGACAAGGGGGATTGGCTTTTAAACTGGAAGAGAGTAGGTTTAGAGTATATATTAGGAAGAAATTTTTTACTTTCAATTTTTTAAATTTAATTTTTTACTTTTTAATTTTTTACTTGAGGTGGTAAGGCACTGACACAGGTTGCCTGGAGAAGTTATGGATGCCCCATGTCTGGAAGTGTTCAAGGCCAGGTTGGATGGGGGTTTTAGCAACCTGGTCTAGTGGAAGGTGTCCATGCCCATGGCAGGGGGGGTTGGGAGTAGATGACGTTTAGGATCTGTTCCAACCTAAACCATTCTATGACAAAGCTCTGTCTCTGTGGGGATCCAGTGGAACTTGGAAGAGCAAATCAAAAAACTTTGAGAGGTATTAGTGGTGGGTATAGAAGGACTGTGTAATCAGGTTGGACCACCTGGGAGCCTTCCAAGATCCAAAGAGTGTGAGCTGCTCAGAGGCAGTGTGCAGTTACAGTTATGAAGACAGGGGTTTAAAATGTTCCTTAAATTACACATTTGTTGTCTCTGCAGTGTCTTCTGTTATTCTCCTGGGGACTTGGTCTGGGCCAAGATGGAAGGTTATCCTTGGTGGCCATGTCTCATATACAACCACCCGACCGAAAGAACAATAGTCAGAGGAGAAGGAAAATCCACTCGTGTCCATGTACAGTTTTTTGATGACAGCCCTACGAGGGGCTGGATCAGTATTAAATACCTGAGGCCATATAAAGGTAAGAGATACAAACTAAAGTTTTCAAAATATGCCACTTGTTTTGGAGAAATAGGCTTGAAGCCTAGGGTATGGTATTCTCCATAGAAAAAGAGCAACAAAACCAAGATTAGAACTGAGCATGTTTTGTGCTTTCTAAATTACAGAAAACAAGTTTTTGAGGGCTAAAGGTACATTTATGGTTCTACAGTTCTTTGAACATAAACCAGTGAGCTCTCATTTATTAGATTAGAACAACTAATTAAGCAAACTTAAAGCTTGCTTATGTTTTAAAGATTTTTTTTTCCTTTATTTCTCCCATCAACATAAAAAGTATCTAAAGGATAAATCCAGTATTTCCACTTTGAGCCCTGAAATCCTTAATTTATTATGAATGTTGAACCCAGTTTTTAAGCAGCTATTTAGGAACTGCAATTTGTCCAGAATCAAAAGACTAGGCTCAGGATATTAGGTAACTAAAGTTAATTCTGCTGTGGTATTTCTTTTAGACAATGCAGCAGTTTTGTTAATAAAATACATAACTTGAGAATTGAGTGTGTTTGTGAGGGTAGTGCCTGTAGTTACTGAGCAAAGCTGGTGTTTGTCATATTGAAGAAATGACTTGGCTAACTACTGAAAAATCAAATTTAACCTGGAATTAACATTTTGTATAATAAATCTAACCTTATTAATAATCATGATCTGTTTCCCCCTTATTTCATAATTTTAGTTGCTGAAAACTAAATCATTGGCTGTAAACTGTCACATGTAAATACTGTTGCTGCAAACTCTGGATGTAGAACAGTATTTCTGATGCACTGTGGGATTTACTTGTGTCAGTGAAAGAACTGAATTTGGACAGTATGTGCCTTTTTACAAGTCAGAGTTCCAACTGTCTCCATATTTTTTGGCTCCTTTTATACTTCAAAATACTGCACTTTGGCCATAGTTAGTTTTATATTAAAATGGTAATGTTATTGCCATGAGTGTTAGAATAATGTAATGCAAGTGAATTAGTCCATTGTTTATATGTGCCTTCCCTGAAAGTATTCTAAAAGAATCAAATAGATTTTAAGAACTTGTAGTTGCACTTTAAAGGAAATACAGGTTTACCAAAAGAAAACTGTGGAAAAATAAGAAGTTTAAGCACAGATACACACACAGGTCTGTCCATGAGAAATGTGATGAATGCAGAACAGAGTAAAAATATTTAAAAGAGGTGGTTTGCTTTAAAATTCAAACAAAAAGCATCTTGATATACATAGTAAGTGTTAGAATCTTTGGGTAAGAAAAGGCAGACATGTGTTGTTGTTGTTTGTACCTGAGTAGAGACAGGACAGGGCCAGGCCTGGAACAGCTGGGCATGCAAGAAGGGGAGGTGCACACCAGTTGGTAGAGTGAATACCCAGGTGTTGCATGCTTGAGTGTGCAGTTAATTACATGAGATTTTTCTGATGTCATTGTTAAATTGAATTTAATATTATTGTGAAATACTTCTAGATTGCCTCACTGCATTTGCAAAACTTGAACGGAGATCTGCATTGTCAATGTGTTGCATGTTGTAGAAGGAGCTACTTGTAACTCTCCTTTGCTGCCCCACACTCAAAGAAAAGGATGTGAGCAAGGATTCCATTTGGCTTATTTCTGAGGTAGTTGGCCTCCTGCAAGTCAGCTGCCTTTTGTCTGTCTCTGAGTTGGAGCTGAAGCTTCAGTCAATAGCAGCGCGTGATGTGATTCATAAGAGAGGGTCTAAGGACCTATCCAAGCAGATCCTGCTGTTGTATGCAGACAGATAAACTTGTTAGAGCAGAAGCAGGAATTGCCCTTCCCTATCTATCTCATGCTCTTGTGTCCCTCTTTTTTCTTTCCCCAAGTTGAATATATGTTACTTTATATATAGCATTATTTTCTTGAGCGCGGCATTAAGATCTCAGTGACTTTGTGGACCCTTTCTAGAAATCAGTCTGTAGATTGGTTTGCTTTGTTTTGGTGTTGTGTGCAAGTGGTGGAAGGAGGAACTGTGGTGCTCAGGGCCTGTGAAGGAGGATGAGGGAATGGTGCAGTTATTAATAGCAGGCTTTGCTTGATACCCTGCAGTGTCAGGGTGAATCACCAGCATGATTGAGGATCAGCTAATCTGGCTAATAGGTTGGTGTTGGGTCTGGACACCTTCCTGGAGGAGCTGTTTGGAGGCCAGCAGAGCTTTAGTCAAGAGGTCTGTGTCATAGGTGCCTATAACGTGAAGGTAACTTTGTGGCTGATCTTCCCTGTCATTGCTAAAATACCCATGTGGTCTCCTCAGTGAGGCCTGTCTGCTGCACTGTGGGTGTGAGGTGTTATTTTCAATAGTAACTGCAGTTAGTGTGAGGGTGTTTAGAGCTCAGCTGAGAAATATTCATATGTGGTAACGAGTTACAGAAATAGAAGCAATTCTTCAAGTGTTCATGTACTAGGTAGGCATTTCATTTGTGAATGTTTATTCTTCCTCTAGGGGTAGTTTATCAGGCTGAATGAGTGATGGGTTACTATATTTAAGATGTGGTGAGAATGACTGGTAACAACACAATGTTAGGAAATTATACTCGTTGTCTGAATGCATTTAAAAGTGAAGCATGAACACTAACCAAGGGATTGGCTAAATGCTAGACTAACTTCAGTTTGACAAATTTGTGGTTTTACAGGTTCATCAGATGGGGAGACACTGAAGGGAGGAACATTTTACAGTACAAAGCCTGAAATTAAAAGAGCAATGGTGCTAGCAGACAATGCAATGAGCAAAGACAAAACTAAGCGGCTTGAGCTGGCAGTATGCAATGAACCTTCAGACACAGAGGAGGAGGAGGAGGAGGAAGAGGAGGAGGACATGGAGGTAAAATTTTTCTTACTTGCTGTCATTTTCAAAAATAGTGCTAGAACTTAGGAGCTGTGTCTTGGGACTAAGCATGGTATATCCTGCAATTCTCTGGTACAGTAATCACAGCTCATCTCCTCTTTAACTGTGCATGCATATGTGCCTGTATGCCTTTTTTTGTACTGCTTCTGTGTCAGGTCACATGCTGCTCTCTCACCTTTTCTAGTCTGAAAGACAAGTCTCTTTGGTGTTTTGCATGGTAAGGGCTGACCTCAGAAGCTACTTAACTTCCCAGACTCTCTTCACTGATCACTCCCTGGGTAACCCAGGTGACCTACTTTCTTGCTCATAAGTGCTTTTTTTCTGGTGCATCTTTTTAAACTCCTCTATTTGCTATTCCCAGTAGCCCTAAGTTTGATCTGAAGTTTTAGTGTGTCAGAATGTAGAAATTTCTAACATTTGTTCATGGCAGTGTTGCAGTGGGCACTGGCACTTTGTAGTCACCACAGTCCCTCCACTTACAGTGTTCTTCCAGTGCCGTGGCTAGAGTTATTAAAGTTTAAGGCAAATAATGGACTTATAAATAATTTCTTTTCTTTCTCCTATGCATGCACAATTTTCTTGAAGGTTACTATAAGGTAGTGCATTTCTAGGTGAAAATAGGTAGTTAACTCAAAAACAAAAATCAAGGGCAAAACTCACATGAGCTTGTACAGAAAGGTGGCAAAACCTCATTTTTCTGACAAAAGTTAACACTTGAGTGAGTTTCTGGAGGTGTTTCTCCTTTGTGCTGAATTGCATATGCCATATGCTTTTAGTGCAGTTTAGATGTTTTGTTCATCAGCATTAGTTATGCACAGTAATGCATGAGGCTGTAAAGAATACAGATGGGGGAGTAATTACACCACTGGCCAGTAGCAGTCAGTTCTCCAGAAAAAAAAATGAATTCAGTTAAGGTAAATGGAATTGGCTGTGGCTCTGCTGTCTTTTGCTTGAACTATCATAACTACTGCTTTATTGCACACTTTTGCACTTCTTTTTGCAGCAGTGACTTTGTAGCCAGAATTATCTACAGTTTAAATAATTTCTTTTTCTAGGAGATGAGTGAAAATGCATCAGGCAACAGTGATGACTGCAATAGTGAGGAGGACATGAAGAGTAATAAGCGAGTAAAGAGCAAGGAAAGAGCTGTAAAAACCAAGAGAAGAAGAGTGTTGGATTCTGACAGTGACCACGAAGGCTCTGACGCAGAGTTCAAGCCTGATGTGAAAGAAGCAGCAAGCAGTGAGGAAGTGAGCAGCGGGGTGGATGAAAATGAATCTTCTGACACAGAGACAGATTCAGAGAGTGTTGCAGAAAGTCCCGTAAAAGTCCCTTCTAAAAGAAAGAGAACAGAGATGAAAAAGCCTGCTAAAAGGAGTAGTTTAGGAAATGAATCTTCTGAAACGCCCAAAAGAGCAGCAACGGTCTCTCCAGAAGCCAAGTCTAAGCTGACACCATTTGCAGCACCTGAAAGTTTTGAGTCTCAAGCAAATGCTTGCAGTGTAGGCATTGGTGGCTTCACAGTGTGGGAACACGAAAAGCTTGATTGGCTGCAGGAAGGAAAAAGGAAAGATGCACACAGGAAGCGTCAGGGCGACCCTGATTATGACCCGTGTACTCTCTATGTGCCCGACGATTATCTCAACAAGTGCACGCCAGGAATGCGGAGGTGGTGGCAGCTGAAAAGTCAAAACTTTGATGCTGTGATTTTCTACAAAGTTGGGAAGTTCTACGAGTTGTATCACATGGATGCAGTCACCGGTGTTAATGAGCTGGGCCTGATCTTTATGAAAGGTACTTGGGCCCATTCAGGTTTTCCAGAAATTGCATTTGGCAGATTCTCTGATGTTCTGGTGCAGAAAGGCTACAAGGTAGCCCGTGTCGAGCAAACAGAAACTCCCGAAATGATGGAAGCGCGCTGCAAGTCAACAGCCCACTCCACAAAGTTTGACAAGGTGGTACGCCGAGAAATCTGCAGGATCATCACCAAAGGAACTCAGACTTACAGCATTATGGACTGTGATCCCTCCGAGAACCACAGCAAATACCTTCTGTGCGTCAAGGAGAAAGAAGACTCCTCTGGACAACGTGTTTATGGGGTCTGCTTTGTTGACACATCAGTGGGGAAGTTTTTCGTAGGCCAGTTCTCAGATGACCGTCACTGCTCGAGGTTTAGGACTTTAGTAGCACATTACACTCCCGTGCAGGTACTGTATGAGAAGGGGAACCTGTCTATAGACACACAGAAGATACTGAAGGGCTCACTTGTTTCTTGTATTCAGGAAGGGCTGATCTCGGGATCCCAGTTCTGGAATGCATCTAAAACACTAAAAGTCCTTCTTGAAGAAGGGTATTTCAAGGAGAAACAGAACCATGAAAATGGGTGTTCTCTGCCCTCTGTAATCAAATCTCTGACTTCAGAGAGTGACTCACTGGGATTAACTCCTGGTGAGAACAGTGAATTAGCTTTGTCAGCTCTTGGGGGATGTGTCTTCTATCTCAAAAAATGTCTAATTGATCAGGAGCTGCTATCACTGGCAAACTTCGAGGAATATGTCCCTGTGGATATCACTACTGCAAAAACTATGAGTTCAAGTAGTTTCTTTGCCAAGACTGACCAGCGGATGGTGCTGGATGGAGTCACCCTGATGAACCTGGAAGTCCTGCAGAACGGAACCAATGGAACCACAGAAGGTACTTTGTTGGAAAGAATTGATTCTTGTTGTACGCCGTTTGGGAAGCGGCTCCTGAAACAGTGGCTCTGCGCTCCGCTTTGTAACCCTAAATCCATCAACGATCGTTTGGATGCTGTTGAGGACCTCTTGGCAGTGCTAGATAAGATGTCTGAAGTTACTGAGCACCTGAAGAAACTGCCTGACCTCGAAAGGCTGCTCAACAAAATTCACGGTATTGGATCACCCCTTAAAAGTCAGAACCATCCTGACAGCAGGGCCATTTTTTACGAAGAAATCAAATACAGCAAAAAAAAAATCGCTGACTTTTTGTCTGCACTGGAGGGGTTTAAAGTAATGAATGAAATTGTTGATGTCATGGAAGAGCTTGCCAGTGACTTCAAATCCAAAGTCCTGAGGCAGCTAGTCACCCGCAAAGCCAAAAATCCAGACGGCCGCTTCCCAGACTTGAGTGCAGAGCTTACAAGATGGGATACTGCTTTTGATCACAACCAGGCTCGGAAGACAGGAGTGATTACTCCAAAGGCAGGTTTTGACCCCGATTATGATGGAGCACTACAGGATATTAAAGCTGTCGAGGAAGATCTTAAGAAGTACTTGGATAAGCAGCGCAAACTGCTTGGATTCAAATCCATCCAGTACTGGGGGACAGGCAAGAACCGATACCAGATGGAAATACCGGAGAGTGTCATATCACGTAATTTGCCCCTGGAATACGAGCTGAGGTCAAGCAGGAAGGGGTACAAACGTTACTGGACCAAGGAGATCGAGAAGATGCTGGCAGCAATGGTCAACGCCGAAGAGCGCCGCGACGCAGCGCTGAAGGACTGCATGAGGCGCTTGTTCTACAACTTTGATAAAAACAGCAAAGACTGGCAGGCAGCTGTGGAGTGCATTGCTGTGCTGGGTAAGAGCTCTGCTTCATTCTGACATACAGTAGAATTGCTCTTGTGTAGGAAATTACGACACCTGATCTGCATAGGCGAAAAAGGGTCGTTGCCAGGTCTTGAATTGTAGTTTAAAAACTCTCATTGTGGTAACAGCTCTGATAGTTAACAGTGATTCCCTGTTTCCTTCCTGTCAGTAAATGGCAGGACAGTTGTTGGGTCTTGATGTTTGCAAGCTCTTTCTTCATTCCTGTTGTGTGACTGTAGGTGTGCAGCCAAGTATTTCTCACAGTTCAGCATAGCCTGGTGGGCCTCTCACTGCTTCCAGATTCTTGTATATGGATTAGTAGCTTCCTGTTAAATGGAGGTATAAAAATCTAACCTACTAGTCATCTCCTTTCCATCTGAACAGGCTGTTCTCTCAGCAGCCTTTAAAAATAAAAAAGTGGTCATTGTCAAGCCTTGAAGAAGGTAAGAAGACTTCCCCAAATCTTTCTATATTTCTGAAATAGAACAGTCTCCTGTTTTCCTTTCTCAGGAGGGGCATACTTTTGCACTGTGGATTTTCTGCTAGGCTGAGGGGCGTCTTTGTTCCAGGGAAAAATGAAAGCATTCTCTGAATGCCACTGGGACAGAAAAGGGAAGACAGGCAGGCAGGAAGAGTTGGCTAGGAACAATTGGCTGGGAGATCTGCAAAGCAGTGACATCAACTACACCACAGCATCAGGGCAAGTACTGAATTGGTTTCCAGGAGAGGCTGAGCTGTAATTATGTGTATGTAAAGCCTCTAAAATCATAGAACAGTCTTGTAGGTAATCAGCTTTTAGAACCTTAGAGCTCAGCTAACTGGGCCAACTTGTGCTGCTGTTTTTTGAGGGACCAACAGAATTTTAATATTTCTAGAAATTTTCTCTGGCAACTTAAAAACAACACTGGGATTTGCTGTCACAGAAGCTGATTTCCTCTTTACTTGTTCTAAATGAAAAATCAAAAAAAATTATACATGTACTTTTGAAGTGAAATGGAGTTTAAAAACTTTTAAACTAGAAAACTAGAGGGGAGGATTTTAACATGACATCAGTAGAGCTCTGGAAGGAATAAGGAGAGTCAGTGTAAATACTCTCACCTTTTACTTGTTCTGGAGTGCTTCTTGGGTCTTTTCCTTAAGAGGAAAATGGAATGAGCTGCAAAATTGTGTTTACAAAGTTTCTATTCAATGAGTAAATGAATTCCAGTGAATGAAGAAAGATGAAAGCATGACTTACTGGAATTTCTCTTAATTTTATAGATGTCTTGATGTCCCTTGCTCACTACAGTCAAGATGGTGATGGACCTCTGTGCCGACCTGTAATTGTGCTGCCTGTGGATAGTGCTCCTCCCTTCCTGGAACTCAGAAACTCCCGCCATCCGTGCATTACAAAAACTTTCTTTGGGGATGACTTTATTCCCAACGACATCGTGATTGGCAGCAGAGATGAAGGCAGCAGCAGTGAAGCTTCCTGCGTGTTGGTTACCGGCCCGAACATGGGTGGCAAATCTACGCTCATGAGACAGGTGATTGACTGCCCGTGTAAGACTGAATGTTCCACAGTGCCTTGGTTTTGTGTAAGGGAATTACAGAGTTTGGCCATTGCCAGAGGAGGTCCCAGAGGTGATCTTCAGGGTGTGCAGCACAGTACAACAATGGCACTGTAAAGATAGTGTGGTAGAAAATGCCCATGTTTAGATAGATTTTTCTACTTTGACTTTCAGGAGGAGTAAGTTTTATTTCTGCTACGTGAGATGGTTGGGGAAAACTGGTAAGAGTACCTTTTATCTTTTTCAAGGGACTTATCTAGAACTTGACATCATCTGGCAAAAGATGCTTCTGCAGGCTGAACAAGATGAAACCAGAGATCAGCGGCAACTGGGAAAGTAGCAGGGAGTTTGCTTTATAAACACTGCTTGCTGTGTTAACTTGTGTTTTGTAACCTTTCAGAGTAGTTGAGTCCTGCTTGAGATGATGATACTGCAGCCTGGAGCTGTTAAAAACAGCAGGAAGCTTTATGTACTCTAGTCTTTGCTTTAGGGGAAAACACAGTTCCATCCCCTCGTTCTCTGTGTGGATCTGAAGCTCCAAGCACACTGTGAAGATGTGAAACGTGTCCCTGTTTGTTCTGCAGGCTGGTCTGCTGGCTGTCATGGCCCAGCTGGGGTGCTACGTACCTGCAGAAGCCTGCAGGCTCACACCCATCGACAGGGTGTTCACGCGGCTCGGCGCCTCCGACAGAATTATGGCAGGTGAGTTATTCCAAAGGGCCTTTGCCACCCAGCGAGTTTCTTCTCTTCCTTTGAGTGGCAGGTTGGAAAGGGGCAGCATGTTGATTTTGCAGGGAGAATTGGGCACTAATCTGTTGTCTCTCATTGTTCAGAGTGGGAACGGGATTGTAGTTGTGCTCTATTTCTTTCACATGCACGTCTTTCATTATTTTTGACAGACACATAGGATCACTTTTAATGAATTTTAATAATAAAAGCCTATCTCCTGGCTGGATGCAAGTCTGAGGACTATCTTTTTGGATATTGTACAGTTGATTATATTCTACTCACATTGGTATCTTTTTCTAAGTGTTCTGGAATAGGACAGTGATGTTTGCGTAGCTGTTGCAGAGGAGTTTTTTGTACCTTCTTGGCAAGACTGAAAGTCCTTTGTTTCAGTCAGAATGCCTTATTTCTGAAATCTGATTTCTTCAGATAAGGAAGAGAGGCAGGCTTCCTTCTTGGAAGCAGCAGTTGACAATTCTTGGAGTATTTTGTCTCTTTAACAGAGAGGAAGACAGAAGTGGAGGATGATACAACTGGAATGGGAAGTCTGCCTGTGGTGGTGGGCAAAGTTCATGGGGCTAGAAAAACAAAATTATTGTTGTGGTAAGAAGAGTAGTATCACTGCTCATTTAAGGAGGGCACAGATTTTCTGTGATCTCTCTGCTGAAAAATATGGGTCAGTGAATATGAAAGGAGTTAAGCCTACTGGACTTGTTGCACATAAGGAATTTGGAAACGAATCATTCCGAGCCCTTAATTAAAAAAAATATTTACACTTCCCCAAATCAAGGCTTTTCTTTGCAGCTAGAGAATATTATTAAGGCTTTCTTTACCTAGTTAGTTTCCATGTTGTTTAATTTCAGTACAAACCCAAGTCTTAAGTGTAGAAGAATATTTTAAGTGCTTATGATAGAAATAAAAACTGCCCTTTCTACATAAGAGGTGGTCTAGTGAAGTGTAGCATTTTCATTTTTTTTTCCCATCAACTGAGAGCTATTCCTGGTATTTTCAAAATGTTTTAACATTTTACATTGTGAGGCTGAGCGCTGCACAGGAGAACTAGCTTTGAAATCTGTTCTTGATGCATTAGTTTGCACACTGTTGTTCCACAACAGTCACTGTGTAATGGATGTCAACAGGACTTTTACAAAGATAATTTTTTTAACAATGGAATTTCAAAATTGCCTGTGCAATTTTAGGGCTTTATTTTCTAACGTGAATAAATGGTTATTCTTAAACATTGTTAAAAACATAATCTTGGAGATTTCCTTACATGAATGCAGAAAATCAGGATCGGTGGACACGGCTTAATTAATTCACGTTGGGAAACTTAGGTTAGAGCAGAGCAGTGCTCGTGCAGCATGAATGCAGGAAATAAAACACTTGCCCTTAATGGAATAAATTACATTAATTGGTGCCGCTTGTGATTATTTGTAATGAACCCTACAAAGAACTAGTAAATCCAGACTTTGTAAATGTGCATTTATTATGTGCAAGGGTGGGAATAATTGTGTGCTTCTGCTTGTAATCTGCTAAAACCAATTTCAGGTTTAAATTTCAGGCCTTGTATTATCTGGGTTGCTGAAACTCCCATGAGATGTTCAAGCCTCAGCAGCAGAATATTTCTTTTGTCATACCACTCAAGTAGAGTGTGTACAAATAAAGCCTTTCTTATCCAAATAATTTGTTACTTTATGACATCACAACAAAACCAGTAATTCCAGTCTCTAAAAGATTTTCTGCTTGCTTTTTCACTGGAAAGCCACACACCTTAGGCCTGTCTCGTGCATTTAGAGTTAAGAAGGGACCAAAGATTTCCCCCATCTTTTATCCTCTGTGCCCCTGTTTTTGTCCAGCTGGTATATTTAACGAGTGCTGTTTGGGGGAGACAGGTATGTTGGCCTTTAATCTGTACTCCTATCTATGCCTGTACTCTTAAGGAACCAAACCCTGCTTTTTCTGGGAAATGGAAGCCCACCATTTTCACACTGGAAAAATAGCTTTATGTTTTTGTTCAATTTCGGTTTGTTGTTGAGTTTCACTTTAGCTTAACCAAGATTCTAGTGCAGACTAAATGGGGGTTGAGTTGTGGTTTTCAGATCTTTGACTGCTTCACTGTGTCTTTTTTTGTCATTTCAAGGTGAAAGTACCTTCTTTGTTGAATTGAGTGAGACTTCCAGCATTCTCCAGCATGCAACAAAGCATTCCCTTGTTCTTGTGGATGAACTGGGTAATTACTCTATAGTTTTAACAAAATGCTCCTGATACTTAACTGGTCAGTTCTAATCGCCTTTAAAATGTGTATTGCTTGTGTGCCCCAGAACTAATACACAACCTCCCATCCTCCATTGTTACTATCTTATTTCCAGCTGTGGTTCCTGCTCTTCTTTTGCATAATTGCTTGCAGCAAACCTTGGAGAGCAAAATCATTTTATTCTGCAGTGGAGAGGAGTGTGATTGTTACAGGGCAAATGTTTGGGTCACTTCCCATTGATCCTGGTGGCTCTCACCACCACACACTGCTGTTTTTCCACCTTCCACACAGCACTGAGGGAGACAAACACTACAAATGCATTGCTGCATTTGTCTCTAGAAAAGCACCTCTACCTCTGATTCCTCATTTCAACAATTAAAGGGATGTGTGTCTCTCACCAGTAGCAAGTAAGCTAAGGACTGAACTTACTCTGCTGCTTCTGCTCCCACATATGCCAAAGCTCTCCTGTTTTTTCTCCAGGCAGAGGCACAGCTACTTTTGATGGGACAGCTATAGCGAGTGCTGTTGTGAAGGAGCTGGCAGAGAAGATCCAGTGCCGGACACTGTTCTCCACTCACTACCACTCCCTGGTGGAGGACCATTCCCACAGCACGGCTGTGCGCCTGGGACACATGGTAAGTGTGGGCAGAGGACCAAAGGACAGGATTTTTCCTTGTGGCTGGCAGGCCCCATGCTGTGCCCAGAGTCACAGGCATTTTGAGAAAAGGACATGATATCCCATGTATTTATTAGGCTGTAGGTCTGTACTGCAAACACTGACTTGTAACTTGCACTTTGTAGGCTTGCATGGTTGAAAATGAGTGTGAAGATCCAAGCCAGGAAACAATTACGTTCCTGTACAAGTTCATTGAAGGAGCATGCCCAAAGAGCTATGGCTTCAATGCAGCAAGACTTGCAGATATTCCAGATGAAGTTATTCAGAAGGGGCACAGAAAAGCCAAAGAGTTTGAAAAAGCCACTATTTCACTGAGAATATTTAGGTAAGGCCTGGAGTTTCTGTATTTAAGTTACACATTACTTAGTAAGCACCCACTTTAAAATTTAGAGAGTGGCACTTGCTCATTCTCATAGCCATGGGGGCAGTTACAGCTACTTTTGGGAATATCAAATGTATTTCTCACAGGGAGGGAGGGAGGTACTGCAGGAGGGCAGCTATGATGAGCCATGCAGTATTTTATGCCAGTCTTAATTTGTACAGAGGTGCTGGGCTGGCTGTGTGCTGAGCCAGACTGGGAGAAAGGCTGTGCAGTGCTGGAGGACACTGGGGGACCTTACAGCAGTAGTGGGGCCTCCGCTGCTGGCAGCCTTTACCCCAGACCAGCATCTGTGTCTCCTAAAGCTGGGCCAGGAAGGGGAAGCTCAAGCTCTGCCCCTCTGTTCACTAAAGGTGTTTATTTCCCTTAGGTATCTCTGCCAAGTGGTGGATGGTACAACAAATGATGCAAACGCTGTTCAGAAACTCACTGCAATGATCAACCACCTTTAAGAACACACGGGTTTGTATGGATGGTTTCTCAAAAATGTGTTAACAGACAACATTATGATCTAATAAACTTTATTTTTTAAAAATGACCATTTTTCCATTGTCTTTCCTAGGAAATTAAACCCTTTAATTCATACCTACCCTCTACATAATGGTTATTGAGTACTCCACAATATATTAAGTCTAGATGTTATGGTACATGCATACACTTTCAGGCTGTTGATTACCCACTGTCACCAATACACATAAATGGAAAAAAGCTATGAAACTGTATAGGGCTGTATATATACTTGTCTCAGCTTCATTAGAGCAGGAAATTGCTGTGATTTTTCCAGCAGGTTATGTAAGTAATGTCCAGACTGTTCAAAAAAAACTATGAACAGAGTAAAGTACAAGACTGTTTTGAGGAGACTTTCTACTGTGTACTTTAAAACATAGTAAAATTTCTTTCACAAAACTTAGTTACATGGGTACTTTGTTTTATAGTGCATTATAGTCTAGGAAGTCTCATTAAAACACTCACTTTTTTCTTTTTGTTAGGGTGGTTTGAGTACAGACTATTGCTGGGGCAGGGAAGGAGATTATTCTAACTTCAGAGGACACCAGAAAAATTGCTGGATATAATTTAAGATTAGTGTTTTCTCTTTCATAGAAAGAACGTACATACTGGGACATGAGTACAGTTACAGCAAGTCTAGGTGTGCTAACAAAACAGGACACATTCAAGTACAATAAGTTTTTTGCTTGAAATTAGAAACAAACTACATGAGATTAAAGCATTAAAATCATATTTCTCAATCTGAATAAATGTTAAAAAATCAAAAGAAATGCAGAAGTGCTAGCTCACATTTTTACCATGTTACAAAAGCAATTGGTACCCATGTCCATAAAGGCAGCAACAAAGAATGCTGCTTGTCTACAGAATAGTACTACTGCAAATTGGACTGCGTTTCAATGCTACTTGTAAAAACACCAGCTCTCAGAAGTTGGTATCTGTACAAAATTGCAGCTTATTTTTCTTCACTTCTGTCCCTTCAAAGTCTTTGTTTACACAGTAATGCTAAAACGCCCAGTTCTGTTATCCTGAGTCAACATATTGCCACTTTCTTTTTTGGTAGGTTGAGCTCCATAGTGTCAACACCTCACACATCCGCTTTAATACAGTCTCTTTCTGCAGAAATGGGCAAGTGTAACTTCCTCCAAAAAAAAAGTTTTAATAGTTATGATATTAGAATGGCAGGACTTTCTTTCTGAAAGGAATTCAGTTGTGCTGCAATGTATTAGATTCTATAGGTGGAGCAGAGTCATATAGTGTATCTGTGTCGTGTGTAGGCTCTCCAGCAAGCGTACAGGGATTGGACAGTGTTCCAGCACCACAGTCACAGAAAAACCTACAACAGAAGAGAGCTCTTTAGTGCCTGCTTCACTCATGCTCACCACACAACCCCACACCCTGGTTTGAAACATACCTATCATGCCTAATGAATTCTACATCATGTCCTTGATGGCACTTCTTAATGCAGTTCACACAGATGGCATTACGGTCTGTGGTGTTGCAGGTGTGACATCTGAAGGGAAAAGCAGCACATCAGGCATGAGCCAAAACCTGACAAGCTCAATTGGAGGGCAGAACAGCACTAAAGGAAGGGGGGTGCACAGGACTGTAAAGCTTGAGATTTTTACACAAACTTGGATTTCACAGCACCCTTTTTGTTGCATCAAAAACATAGTTGTACTGTGTGATGCCTCAGGCTGAACTACACATTAACAATTTGTTTTGCTCAAGCCAGTAGTAAATTCCAGACAATGGGAACTTGTTTAATTCTGTTGTGTTGCTGTTGAAGAACACGCACGTGTGTTCACAGACATACAGCAACTGTTCTAGGGGCCTTGTTGGAAGAGGAATAGTGTTTATCTGAAAACTTTACTGTAGGTGATGGGAAAGAACCTGTTACCTGTAGAAGTCATGCATCGGGTAGCTGGTGTAGCTTGAGATCTTATATAAACACTGGCCTCTACTGACAGCTTTCTCTATGGCATCTTGATTGTTCATTATTTTGTTATCTGTTGGGGGGGAAAAAAAAATCCCAAACTAAGCACGCCTGGATCAGTGACTTTTTTTTCTTTGAGGGGTTGAAGCAGAGAGCCCATTAGGAAGTTAGTTCTATGCCTATGTTTTAGTTTTGGCACTTATGCATATCAAATCCTTGATACCAACTCACAAGGCACATGCCTGGAGTGCTGTGCACTCCACAGGCAAGAAACACTGTTCTTCATTGCACACAAAGCATAAAATTCCTGACAGCCTCCATTTAAATACTCTTTGTGAAGTGGCCTGTGAATAAATGGTTGCAGACACAAGCTTTCCTAGCAGGCTTAAGTTTCCTGCTGAGGAGCCTGAAACCTGAATGTTTAAAAGCCTCTCATCTACCAGAAGGACTTGTACACATCCCTTAGGAAGACAAAAAGGTCTGCTCTTTCCCCAGCAGTTTAGCAATGAGGCACTTTCCAACACAGTGGAAGTGGAAATTAGGTCTGACCATCTCCAACATTTAAAAGATGTGTTCAAGGCACAGCAGGATTTGATAATCCCCTCTGTTACTCAAAGTGCACCTCAAACTAGCTTTGCCCACTTCCCATGGCATCACAGCATCAACTGATGGCGTCACAAAGCCCAGGAGCTGTGACTTGGGAAGCCAGAGCTTGTATTTAAAGTGCTGTAAAGGATCCACAGGAAAAGGCAAGCATGTAAAAATTCTGCAAACTGAACCTTTCTTCTAGAATAGCCTCTTGGAGCTGTCTGGCATTGAAACCACCATTCCAATCTCCTTCAAGTGGATCTGGTCTCATGTGCACTTCCCCACTATACATGAGAACTTTATTTATGTAAACTGCTCCTATTTTCTGAGAAAAGTGATTTGGGATTGTGAACATTCATGCTTTTAGATCCTAGAAGTCAAGTGAGGCATGTTTCTTTACTGGACACTTGGTTTTGGATACGTGAGAAAAGACTTTCCCTTGTAGTAACTTAGAATTGGAGTTTGAGATGGGCCGAAGACCAGTAACCAGTTCAGAAGCTATTCTGAAACAGATGAAATAGTAACAAGTTTTAATATCATAGCAAAACCTTAAGCTACTTTTGAAAGCGTCTGTCTAAAAATCTTAAAAGGGCTTAAAGTGGCTTATTAGCTTTAGCTGAAACTCTCAGTCACAACTCAGCTGAAGGTGGTACCAAATCTGAGCCACAAAGGATGCGATAAACCCAAGACCCAGCACCAAGGAAAAAAATGGCAAGTGAACAAACACAACCACAGAGGGCTCAGGCTCACCTTTCATCGTGACATTGACACCAGATGCTAGAAATAAACCTCCAAAGCGGTTGTTGAAAATCTGATTGCCTTCTAATGTCGCAGTCGCATGATTTGTTATTTCAATACCTTTATTGGGTCGGGGAAACAAAAGAAAATACAGTGGCAAAGTTAAATCCTTAGTCATTGTGCATTTGTACCTCTCTCATGATCTATAGTTTGTTCTTTATATTTTTAAAAATCGGGGAAACTGCACTGTAATTTGTTATAAAACCAAGGTTCAAATGCTGCTCTTCAATCCTTTCACAGAGCTACAGCTGGCATGCACAGTTTCTGGGAGGAACAACACACTACTGGCTTATCTGATAATAAAATAGTACTGTGATCACGTATATTTTCAAGGGGCATATGATCTTTGTGTGCTTAAAGCTGGCATCTTCATGTACATTTGGAAGTTCTTGTGCACGTACCTTACCCTTTTTTAAAATATCTTTTTTAAAAAGTTCTCAAGACAGGAACCTAAAATCATTTAACTCTTAGTTTTTATCAGTAACCCGTGTCTTCCAAGTCATTTGTCCAGGACTGCTCTTGGCAGCAACCTATCCTTCCCCCCCACCACACTGAAACACCACCTTTAGAGGCTCTTCTCAGAACACCTGCTTCTTCTGAAAGAAAGATGGGAGAAAACTCAAGAATGCAATTTTAGTTGAAATGGAAAGGAATGAAAGAAGTATAGAACAGTGATGATTAAGAGTAAATTACCAAAAAAAAATCACTGTTAAACATTCTTCATCTGCAGTAAGAAATACTTGTATTTGTAATTTTTCTGGTTTATGGAGTATTAAAGTTGAACTTGAGATGCAATTCAAATCTCTTCCAAATGTGTATTTGCTCAGTTTCCTAGATTTTAAAGCAGTGATAAAATATTCAAACCAGCATCCAGCAGATCAACTATGAATATGTCCTAGGCAACTTTATCAATTACTTTTAAAATAAAACAATGAAAAAGTAATAAAAAAATTACAAGACAGAGTTTCACTTCTCAACTTGTTAGAAATTCCAGAGACGGCTGTAAATATATTTTGGCTAAAATTCTGAATCCTCAAACAACTTCTAGAATACACTGAAGAATATCCCAGTCTCTGTTATAATTTCTAAATACCATGGGGCAAAGAAACCCAAGAGTTAGCTTTGTGAAGAGCTTACTCCAAGCTATAACACTTCCAAATTTGATTTAAACACCACAAACCTGCAGCAAATCCATCAAATATTCGGTTTTTCCTTAGCACAGGGTGGCTATTGGTGCTGATGAGAACACCGGCTTGAGCATTCCTGAAGATATCATTCTCTTCCAGAAGGCCTACGACAGATCAACAAACATGACATTTGAGCTGGGGAGCATTTCCTGACCCGTAACCGTTCTGTGAAATACTTTCAAAAGATCTCATCTGTAATCGGCCTGCTCATTCCTTTTACTTGGAGAATACCCACCAACAGCACTGAAGTTAGTGATACAAGTTTAAAGTAATTCACATTGTATAATCTTGGAAGTGTATTTTTCCATTATACAGATTGAATTTGGGATCATAAGCCCCATTACAGAGAAATGTCTTCTAGCTTTCCAAATTTTTATTGCATTTTTTAACACTTTTCTGTTCTTGTCTTCTAAAGCAAGCAGCCTGCTAAAGCCAAGCTTCACTTGCATTTTTTTGCTATTACAGGACAGGATTACATTGAAATGCTTAACTTAAAATTAAAGCTCATTTACAGCACGAGATTATCTACAAAATAACAGAAGCTGGTATCGGGATACACAAGTCAGGGCATTTCAGATGGGGACCACTTCTAAATTTACAAATATACAAGAGATGGATTCCTTAGAGATCTGACTTTCCCTTTCCCCACCCCCAACCCCAAAATCTTGCACACTGGCAGAACCTGAACTTTTCAGGTGCATTATTTTGGCTACACGACTTGAATTCAATACCAGGTTTCAGTCAAATGGCAAAGCTTAGAAAAGCAGATGGGATAAAAGTACGGTCTTAAGCAGCAATCTAACAGTTGTCTTGGATGAGATTAATTACCTCTCTGCCTCCCACAGATTTCAGTATTACTGATGTAATTAAGGCTAAAAAGCATCTGGGTATTTTCGCTGTAACTATTTTATTACTTCAGAAGACAAGAGTTATGTTTCTAAAGAGCACTTTAAAAAGGACACTGCTTAATCTGAAATGAAACTCTTATCCAGAATATTCAGTATATGCCAGGAAGGGAAAAAAATACCTCTTCCCCCATTGAATATACAGATGCCTCCATCTCTTCCATCATGGATTTTATTTCTCCTTAGTGTAGGATTACTGTCTGTTTTAATCCATACACCAGCCATTGCATTATCAAAGATTTCATTGTCTTCTATAAATCCAAGCCCTAAAATTGAAGAAAGGGTAGAAAAAAATAGTCAAAAAGGATAATAAATTATAAGAGTTAACATTGCAAAACAAAGGATTCCAGACAAACATAAAAAACAAACCTACCAGAATTATAGACAAGAATACCACCATTCTGACCACCCCAGATCTTGTTGCGTCTAATTTTGGGGTTGCTTCCAGTTCTAGAGTAAAATGTAAGCAAAGAAGTAATTTAAAACTGTTTACTATATCCCATGGCCAAACATTTAAAAGACATCTAAACAAGTGCCCTACAGACTTGTTAAAATTTTAGTAAAATATTGTTCTTTTCAAACATGCAAAAGTATTTTAGCTTTACAGATTCCAAGGGCCACACATTTCATTCAATATCCAGGCTGCATTAGTGATAAATTTCTTGTACTTTAAAGCAGAGGGTATTCAGATATAGTGGATTTCAAAAAGTTATTTTTATAAACAGAATGACAAGAACAGTTAAGAAGACACAAAAAAGCACAAAACAAGCTACATCTGTTTTGGCATAAAATCAGAATAAATGTTACCTTATCTGAACCCCTGAGTACATGTGATTATAGATGTCATTGTCTTCTAACACGCCATGTCCATTGTCATAAAAATAAACTCCAACCTAACACATTAAGAATTAAATTATTAGTTCCAAAGTAATGAGGCATAAAACCACAGACTTTCTTTTCTGTGGCACCCTTATAACCACAGAGCAAAACTCACTTGTTTTCCACTGTGTATTCTGTTTCTCCTCAAGACTGGAGTGCTCCCTGTTGTCACCCAGACTCCAGCCAAAGTATTGCTGTAAACTTCATTTTCCTCAATCACACCTTGTCCTTTTTCATGCTAAATACAAGATGATTTAAGAGTTGAGAAAACCTGCTAATTGCCAATACTGTTTTTCCTGATGTACACATCTCTCCCCCACATGGCTTTTTTACTGCAGCAAAGTAATTCCTTTCGAGTACATTTTTTCACTTTTTTTTTTAAACAGCACATCATGATTTTGAATGTTTGCCATGAAACGAAGAACACTCTGCATGAAAATCATTATATTTCGAGGCTCTGAAATGGTATTTGCAAATCTCTGCTGGCTGTTGGTAGCATGGCTGCTTCCCAGCACCATGCACTCACATGAAAGCCCTGGCATGTGTCTCCTAAGCCTGCATTCAGCCCTGTCCACCAGATGGACAAAAAACTGTCAGTACTATCTCCACCATGTGTTTGGGCTCTAAGGTAAAGCACCAGTGTTCTCAGTCAGGGGAAGCTGTTCTAGTTAGATTTATACAATGACCAGATGAAGCTGCACACCTGCAGCATTAGCTGAACCTTAGGTAACATTTGGCAGAAAGCTACAAAAATATTGCTCAAAATCTGATACTGCTAAAGGGAACCTGACAGCTCTTTCGGTTCAGTCAGCAGAGCCTTGAATACACTGGACATTGTGCTTTATTCCCCACTTCTACAATACACAACCGTACAGAAATTGCAATGTAAATCACCCTGAAGGCATTACAAAGAGAAAAGAAAAAAAAGAAGAAAATTTAAAAAAAAAAAAGTCTTTTTCTGACACTAGTGGTAAACACATTACACTCCAAAAGACCTAAGCAGGCTTCTAATTTTTTTGAAAATAAGGACATACTACTATGCACACTAAGCCTTTTTGAAAAGCTTTTAACCAAGAAATGATGAAATTCTGTAATCTATCCCATTTTAAATATTTTACTCTGTTACAGGCATAATTTAGTGGCATTCATAAAAGCCTTCATCTTTTAAATATCAGCAGCAGCTTCAGTCTTTCACAATGAACCTAGTTTAGAACATAAGGAAAGTGCATCACTAAGCACGAACATTTTACAGAGTACTCTTCTTTAATGATTATAAAACAGAATACAAGTTTGTATGCCTATCTGTAGGTTGCACTTACAACGTAAATTCCACCATGTTGACCATCATGAATCTTGTTGTGTCGAACTATGGGACAGCTGTTTGTTCGAATCTGTATTCCTGCTAACGCATTACCTGTTAACAAAAGCATTCTTTAATACAACTTAGATACTCATTTCTGTCAGAATTCAAGGTCCAACAAGCAAGTCAGCTTACCATAAATGTCATTTCCTTCAATAAGGCCTCTTCCATCACCAAAGATATAAACACCACCTTGATTCCCATTAAAAATTGCATTGCCCCTAGGAAACAAAAAAATACACATTATGAAGTGGTTCTAATACACTGTTCAATACTACACACGTATGTAGTGTCTAGGACTGTACACTATCCAGATTTAAAATAAAAACCTTATGTTCTCTTGCTTTGAGAAAGATCTACCTCCAAGTGTGTACACAAATTAAAAATGTAGTTCATCTGAATGCAGAAATTTCATTTCTACATATACAGTAATATTTACAGTTCATTATAAGTAAATAAAATTAAAGTGCACTTCTCCCATCCCCATCCAATCTCCTCTTCTTCCAAGTAGCGAAATATCAATGAAGAATACCTTATTGTTGGGTCACTGTTTGAGGTAATCCAAACACCTGCAAAATTGTTTGCATAGATTTTGTTCTCTATGAATTGTCCTCTTCCTTTTTCATGAACATAAATTCCTCCAGTCTGGCCGTGATGGATTTCACACCGCACTACTGTTGGATTGGCATATGCTTTCACTTCAAAGCCTGCTATCCTGTTCCTATGTATGTTGCAGCTTTCAAAATAACCCTTAAGACACAAAACATGAAGTTTCCTTTAAAAGCCCTTTTCAAAATGAAGGCTATTCCCTCCCCTCCCTCCCTTCTAAATACAATCCTCATTTAAAAGGAAACAGTAACAAAACCAACAACACATAAGTATTTATACAGCTAATTAAAACTACTGCCACCATATAATTTCATTTTTCCCAAAATAAGATATTGTGTTTGCATTTCTATTTATTACTACCCATGAAATACCAGTAAAAAATGGCAACTCTGGATATAGCACCTTAAACAAGACTCAGTATCATGTTTCCTTACCAGCTCCTAAGGATCAGTCTCCTTTCAAAGCCCATAAAACCCACAGACCCAACAGAAAGAAGACAGTGCTATGGAGAATACTACCTACTTGTTTTCAGACCAAGAACTATATATATTTGGTAAAAATATGATTTATTTAGGAAGAAGTGCACTCAATTGCTTTAAAACAACTGGTCAAAATACATAAATGTGCATGTGGGAGTTCAGTCATTTTGCCAGGGCTGAACTGGTCCGAGTGGCCAGCTGGTAAACTTGTATCCCCCTTTTTTAAAATGGTGTACACTTCCACTTAGACACTGCAGTAGTAGCAGGAGACCTGCAATAGAACTGTATTTAAGCAAGTGCATTATAAACAGCACAACTATGGAAAAAATTTTCTGAAATGGTCTCAGAACATTTTGATATTCAAATTCAACCTGCTCTCGAGGTGAACTTTAATAGTATTTCATGCCCATTTTGCCCAATTAAAACAACAGAAACTAAACCACTGAAAGACAGGAAGTCTCTCTTACTGGAGATGGCAGACAATCACCAAGTGGTGCTTTAATTTGTGGATGGCCTAGATGCAAGCTCTTGAAAGCTCTAGCCCAGACTACTGCCAGCAAGCAGCTGCAAAGGGCAGGACTAAAAACAGAGCCCATGCCATTCAGAGCAGGACTCTGTTGCTGACAACCAACCAAAACTGCACTGCCCCTTACATCCAAGAACGCTGCGGTTCAAAGACATAGTGAACCAGTGTTGGTTTTCTTTCTTTTCTCCTAGACATCTGTCTCTCTGTGCTCTGCAAAGCCCTCTAAACAATCTCTATGATTCCAGATATAGTTGTAGCAGTATCAGTCTTCATAATGCAAAAAAATTACCTGTTCAATGATCTGGTAACATGTATACAGGTGAAACACCCAACTCAAAAGCAAAGGGCCATGACTTTCACTGATCTTGGCCACCCCTATAGGCACCTCATCCAAACACCATTTTCCTGCCACTTAAGTTAGTTATTTAGTCTCACTCATCATGAGACTTGTTATACTTGTCAACTTAAAAAAAAAAAAAAAAAAAAAAAAGGCATAGCTCCAGCTATTGCTCAGAGTAACTGGATTCCAGTGTTTGTACTCACATGATCTACCACCAGGAACAGCTCGTGCCTGGAGCTTCTACTGCCTATCACGTGGAAATTACTCAATTTACTGCCAACCTAGGTAGTCAGCACCCTGTTTCATTGTGCTGTGAATTGCTATGAGACTCCATCAAACGTTTTGATTACAAAAAAGCAGAAATATATCCAGTTCAACAAGAAAGTCAAGACAGCACACTATTCCTCCCTACTCTGAGGACTGCAGCCAGGAAAGGCAGTGCATGGAATAAACATCCTCCAAAAATGTACTATCGCATGTGCACAGCTTAGCTCCTGAGACTCCTCTGGATAACAAAAAAGCCAAATGGAACATGCCTACTTTCTGTAAATAGTCAGAATATAACTCTGCAGGAATCCAATCCTAAGTCAGTCAAGATGTGTTCCCAGAAAGCTACACAGTAACAAACAGAGGAATCTAAAGATTTCCTCGTAAATACACCTTCATGCCAACAGGCAAGTCTTCTGGACTTTCTACCTAAAAGGAAATGCCTTTTTCCTCATTTTCACTTAAAATGAAGCCCTCAGAGAAACTTAAGTAAGATGACAATCAGGCAGAAAAGCAAGCTTGATTCTCTTAATAGAATACATAATTTCCATTAAAGTATTACAAAACACGGTCTAATACCTTTTTAATTACTTCACACATTACCCTCCCTTTGAGTGCCAAATATGTTGTGACTACAGCACCATGATGAAAGATGCATTTCAGTGCATTTCATCATAGCCATTTTGGATGCCATGTACAAGTTGCAAACAAATAGCCTTTATCATGTGGTCTGCAGGATCTTCCTAAGCTGCAGCAAGCGCTTTTATTTAACAACATGAAAATTTTGGTTAAAATACTTTTATCCTTGAAAACTCTTACATACTGTGTAGCTTTTTAACTTGCTTGGAAATGAAGTGAAAGAGAAGGCTCCTTCACTTCTGCTTGTGACCCAATGTATCTGCATAATATGCAACTTCAGGAAGGAACAGAAGAGGTACCTGTAGGTACCCTGTGCTCTGCCCACTACGTCCTAAGAACACCGTAACATCACTTCACAGCAGAGTACAAGCAGAAAATGGAACTTTCAAAATGACTATTCTTCTACCTTCTCAAAAAAATGTTGGACTGCTGATCAGGAAAGAAAAAAAAAAAAAAAAGATAATTTTCTGTTAAGCCTTTGTGAAGGAAATGCTCCTCCAAAAGGGGAGAATAACAAACCAGATCTTTATGCCAGATTATTTTATAAGGCTGACTTCTGGGTCAGAAAGTCAAGGCTTTCTGCTAGGTAAGATCCTGCAACATTCAATATTCATAAAAAGAAACTGCATTAAAGAGCCCAATCCAATTCAGAGTCAGCTTAAGCTGAACTGCTGGCTTCGAGCTGTCATGGTTAAACCCAGTGATTTCCCCACTTGTGGAGACCATGTCTGACCATTACCTGTGTGCATCATTATTAATCGGAATTCAGGCAAACCAACAGAATTGCTATTCATCAGAAACACATGCTCTTCCACAGTCCTAAGCAATCACCTCATTCCCAGACTTTCTACTTCCTATGCCATTCTCTCTTGATACCAACAACTTCTTTGGCCCAAATCCACTCCCCAGGGAGAGTTAAAACTTATTTTAGCCTCTCAGACAACTCTGGCATTCCCTGGTATCTTTTCAGCCACCAGAGCCACTTCCCTTCAAAAGGTATTGTTGTGCCTTTGAACTACAGCATCTCAAAGACACCTAGTGATGAACTTCTGGATCCCAAGAAATCATATACAGGTTCAGACAGCATTTTCTCTTTGGAAAGTTAAATATTTTTTTAACAACGAAATTGTTTCCAAGTACAGGGATAAATTAGCTATTATCCACAGGGCCCACTAACTGTTTGCTAACCCAAAGCTTACTAGCAGATCCAGCTATAGCCAGTAGCACCACTAGACACAGTCTGCTCCTTTCTCACCACTTCTGCCTCACAGCACACACAGTCTGCCCAACCCACAGCTCTTAAGCTCTGTCCAGCTGTCAGGCAGCTCAAGCCCAGATCCTTTACAGAGACTCTGCCAGGAGGCTATTAAGGTCAGGTAGGTCAATACCCCTTCTCTGCATAGAAGGATTGCAAGCTTTATACTGTCTTCACCTCCTTCTAAGACTCATTTCCAAGTGTGCTGGGTATTTCACTTGTGCTTTGTGGTGGTTTCTGGTTATCACCAGTTAGTAGAAGATGATCCTGGACAACAGCACCTAGCAGTGCCAGGACTGCTGAGAAAAAGAGGCCCTTATGATTAATAAGGAAAAGGAATAAGGGATACAGGTGGAAAAAGTATTACAATCTTACACAAAAATACCAAGGGCAAGGATTCTCAAAGTACCTTAGCAGTAGCTTTCTGCTTGAAAAATCCTAAGTATTAAAAAGCAGGTCTGTACATCAGATTTATTTAAAATGCCAGGTAAGGCACTGGCTGTGTGCACAAGATGACAGCTACAGTGACAGAAAGTGTGGGCAAGAATGTATCGCTGCAGCCTCTTAAGATCTGAGCAGGTAATGTAATCAGAAACACCACAGGAATGATAAATGTTGATATTCCCACACGGTAAACAGTGAACAGAAAAAGATGTGATGACAAAGATGGGTTCCTGAGCAGCTGGACAAGCTCAGAAGGCTTTTTGCATCAAGACAAACTCAGTAACTGAAGGTTGATGTTTTTCTTTCTGCATGTTGTCTAGTTTAACAAACACTACTATGAGGATTAAAATTTTAAAAAGGAATGGGATTTTGTTTGCTGCTGTTCTTCTCATGGGAATTTTTTCCCCATTTAAATCTATAGAGACTATTTTTTTCCTTTCTCTGTCTCAAAGATCACGATATTACAGAATTAGAGTTATTTCATGTTACTGTTTGAACAACACAAGTATTCAAAACAAGTTTTTAAAAAAAGCTAATTGTGCAAGCTTCCTAAAGATTTAATAACACTGGTATGCCCAACAGGGTTAGAAGGAAAACAAGCAAGCAAAAAACAACAGGAGATCAGGATAGATAAAAATTAACTGCTTTAGAATATCTGACTGCGCCAATTTAATCAAATAGCAATTAGAAATGTGACTGACAACAGAAAAAATGTTTATAAAAATTTGCATCCCAAAGTCTGGAATAGTGTTTATTTGAAAGTTGGTGCATTTTATAAAAATTCAAATGCAACATAAAGAAAATCACATCCAAGATGCAAAAACAAACCCTTTATTTTTACTGCACAGCAGAAGGCCAATTGAGTTTTTAATGTATTCTGTATAGAAACTGCTATATGCCTATTTTTTTTACTTTATATACACATTTCTTTAAAATTATCTGATTTGTAGTATTTAAAAAACTGAGCTGTAAACAAGTCACAATCATCCAACTTAGACACATGCTGCTATACTCCTATTTCATCAGAAAAAAGCCCCCCAAGCAATAGTGAGTGCTGTGACTCTCATGTGGGAGCAATGAAAATGAAGACTTATGCCTAGATCTCAGCTTTAAACTGAAATTATGCTTATTCTTACAGTAAGTTGGAACTTCTCTGTTGCTTGCATACAGCTACTAAATACTGTTTATGAAAGATGTCTGGTAACTTGTCTCAGGCAACTGCAGGTCAGGGTAAGGCACCAAGGGCTGCCAGTGCCATGCCGTGTTTTTAATGCCTGCTTGTTAAACATCTGACACAACACAAAGGCAAACAGAATATTGCCAGTTTAGAAATAAGAGGTTAGGTTTTTATAAGTATCAAAACACAAAGAACAGTCTGAGAACACGAAAGTGAAAAACTGAAAAACAAAGCACTCTTGAACTTTCTGGAGCCAGTACTCCAGCACAGAAACCCACAGGAAAAGAACATGTAAGTTAGGTATTCAGCACTGGAATGCACCTATCCCACTTCACACTCACAAACAATATATATTTTTTAAAAAAATGTATCATCCAAAATAATAGAAGTGAAGCAAGAGAAGTGAATATAGAAAATCTATTAATTCGTTTAGGTATATAAGATTTGTATTTGAAAGACACCATGTCACTCTGTCACTTAGCAAGTATGTAAATATAACCAATGATGTCACTTCATTAACTCTATCACTACGCATGATGCATAAGAGAGGATGATGTCAAAGCAGACCGAGATAGGAAGGCACAGAATCTTTCAAAAGAGTTTATGATTATGAAATATTTCAATAATATTTGCAGCTGAAATAAATATTATTCACAGGTTCTCTTTAATGTGCTAATGTTTCCTCTAACCAAAAGACAAACGTTTATTTCTATTCCATTTTGTTTGTGATATCACACTGATCACAGCATTGAAACAGGTATTTAATTAGTAAGAAAACAGATCAAATACACTTTTATTTAAAATTAATCATTTTAATTCAGCCTGGCTTTTTTTAATACTTCACTATT
Source organism: Dendrocincla fuliginosa (assembly GCA_035047845.1). Classification (NCBI taxonomy): domain Eukaryota; kingdom Metazoa; phylum Chordata; class Aves; order Passeriformes; family Dendrocolaptidae; genus Dendrocincla; species Dendrocincla fuliginosa. The sequence goes on along the minus strand of JAWWMO010000121.1, from coordinate 12,323,458 downwards.
CATTTATATAGTATTTATACTTCAGTACTTAAATAAGAAGCAGCTTCTAGCCAGACTTTCCAATTAACCCTCAAGCCTACACACAGACACCTCTCCTCCATGAGTTACTGAAGCACTTTCCTTTACTCATCTTTCTGTAGCTGAAATCACTTCATTAAATGTTTCTGAGCTCATTTAAGTCTGGTAGGGACATATGGATATATGTACCCAGCTAACCAGATCAGCAGTGCTTGTACAATGTTAGTACAGCTTAATACAGCCCAAACAATGAGACAATATATAACAAAGACATAACATCTTAAGTTTGCCACCACTCCTTGCAAAACAGCCAAACTACACCTCTAGAGAACAGAAAATGATGTAAGGCAATCCATCAGAAGTCTGCCAGCTGGGCATTCTTCTGGGCTGGTGCAATCTTGCCCAACACAGAACAAATACGGTCCTTAAGACGTAACTACGAGACCAGAAGACTGCAGAATCCTACCATGTTTCTCACCTTCCCCTGGCAAGAGGATTTTATGCTAGAAGCAAAAATAGCAGGACTCTGCGACCACTGAAACCCAGAAAATTGCAAATCCAACAGCTACAGCTAGGCACTGCCTTGATCCTTTATCCCCACCTCCCCAGCAACCTGGCTGCAAAGGAGAAAGGCCTCACTAGTTTCTGTCCACAGTAGATTTTTTGTTAATACTATTTCCAGTCTGCCAACTCTCATCAAAAGCCTGAGGAGATCTGGGTTAGAACTTGCAGAGGACGCACTTGATCCCAGTGTCTATGTCACTGATGAATGGTACTGGCCCCAGTACAGACCACTGAGGGACACAACTTGTCACCAGTCTCCATCTGGACATTGAGCCTTTCACATCTACTCTCTGGAGGCAACTATCCAAACAACTCGTCCACCAAACAGTCTATCCATCAAATCCACATCCTTCCAATTTAGAGAGGGATGCAGTGGGAGGCTGTGTCAAAGGCCTTACAAAAATCCAGATAAATTACATCTGTAGTCTTTCTCTTGTACACTGATGTTGTCACTCCCTCATAGGCAGCCACTGGGTTGGTCAGGCAGGACTTGCCCTTGGTGCAGCCATGCTGGCTGTCACAAATCACATCCCTGTCCTCCATGAGCCTTAGCAGAGCTTCTAGGAGGATCTGTTCCACAATCTTTCCAGGCAAAGGGGTAAGGCTGACAGGTGGGAATTCCCAGGGTCCTCCTTTCTACCCTTTATTAAAAATGGGCACTGTGTTTTACCAGGGACTTCATCTGACTGCCAAGACTTATCAAATATCATGGAGGGTGACTTGGCAACCAATTCCCTCGGAACTCTGGGGTACAGCTCATCAGGTCCCACAGACTTAGGTACATTCAGGTTCCTCAGGTGGTCATGAACCTGATCTTCCTTACAGTAGGAGGGACTTTGCTCCCCAGTCCCTGCCTTGCAGTCCATCCACTTGAAAGGTGGGGAAGAAAGATTGCCAATGAAAACTGAGACAAAATGTTGTTGAGTACCTCAACCTTCTCATCTCTTGTTACCAATGTTACTCATTGGGGTAGGGGGGTTGGGTTTTTTTGACACTCCTTTTCTGGATGACATACTTGTAGAAATCTTTCCTGTTACTTTTTGTATCCCTTGGCACGTTCAGCTCCATCCATTCCCTGGCCCTCCTGACCCCATCCCTACAGAACTGGACAGTGTCCCTATACTCTTCCCAGGTCACCTGTCCCTGCTTCTACTGCCTTCTTGCCCTCGAGTCTGACCATGAGGTCTCAACTCAGTCATGCTGGTCTCTTGCCTTCCCTTTCTGATTTCTTACACCTGGGGATCAAGAGCTCTTGCACCCTATAGAAAGTATCCTTAAAGGCCTGCCATTTTAAGAGTAAACAGAAGAAAACTGCTTATTTTGCCAGCTGGGTGGGGGGAATTGGGACTTTGTCATTCAAGCAGGAAAAACAATGATTTGGCACTGTTTCAAAGTAATGCAGAATATTTTCCTAAAATGAATCAGCAAATAATCATATTTTATTTCAGTGGCAAAAATCCATTCTGTTTACTTCAAGGGCTATGAATCTTATTACTCACTAATTTACATGTGCTTGGAAGTTATCACCTTCACCTCACACAAACAAAACATTTTTGTGAAAGAAGGTCTGAATTCTGATGAAATTCTGTTTTAAAATTCCACAGCTAATTCCATGCTACAGAAGTCCCTCTTCCCAGAGAAGCTGGACACAGCCTGTTTCACAGTTTTAACATTAAATAAGGTTAAGTCTCCACAGAGCATGTTTTTTCATTTCTAAATCTTCCAGCATCTTATTTTTCATTCCATGTCAAAGGGAAAAGAATGAAGCATAAATGTAAGCCTACCATTTATGTCCTATTTCAAGAGGTATTTTGTCACTGCAAGATAATACACTGTAACAGGCTGCCAATCAATTGCAAAAAGCTTGTTTAAACCTCTTTCAGGTAAAATTGTCTGTAAAGTGAAGTTTCTCACTGAAGGACAAGAGAATATCAGCAGGCATGTTTTAAAGTATCTGTTCATAAGTAAAAGCATGATTTTTTAAACATTTCTTCAATGACAGGCAAAATGTGAAGGCTTCAGTTATACAACATCTATAGTTCTTTCTTCAAAGGAAAACATATATGTTACCATGCCATGGTCAAAAGTGAAAACGCCAACGTCACGTCCATGGTGAATGTGATTCCGTCTGATAATGGGATTTCCATGGTTTTTAACCCAAATCCCTGCTAATGCATTATTGGATATCTCATTGTCCTCATATATTCCCTGGGAAACAAAAATGTAAATTAAGACAGGAACCAAGAACAGTAAACAATTTTATCAAAATAAAGAAATTCATACAGAACATTACCTGTGCATGGTCTGTAATATAAAGTCCAACATTTTCACAGTCGCTGATGTTACAGTGTTTAATAGTGGGACAAGCTCCCTGGCCACTAACACATACTGCAGAGCCAACTGGAAGAAAACAGTACAGTTACCATAGCTTCAAAGCACAGTGTATTTATAAATAGTCTGGCAGGGCTTTCGCAAGAAAAGTTAGTGTGAACTGATCTTTAAAAAAGATTCAGCATGCCCAGTGCCAAAACATTGCAAGACACTGGCAGAAAAACACTAATGTCATCATTTTGCAGATGCAAAAACCGCAGTAGAAGTCGCTTTAAAATCACCCTGCCAAGGTTATACAGCTGCCAGGACAATGGTTTACATAATAATTCATGCTTATGAAAGTTCTCACTCATTTATTTCCCTACGTTAGGCCCACTGTATACTGACTGTTCACAATAAAGGACAACAGAAATATAACAAAAATTTATGCTAATAACTGCTTTGTTTTACTTCCCTTTAAACTTTCGTAACTCAGTACTTCAAAGAGCACAGACAAATAATAATTTTGTAGCACACAAAGGCACACTGTCTAACCAGAAATAAGCAGGGCTCAAATGCACAATCTCAACTACAGAAATAAACATCAGAAACCAACAGGTCTCTTCCTAGCTGAGTTACAAAGCTCCTTGAATTATTTCAGCTACAATACCATAACCTAGAAAATAAAACTTTTTTAGGAAACTAGGACTCAAACTGCTCAGGATCTCAGCAGATCAGCTCAATTCCCAGAATCCCATGAAGTATGAAAACATGGAATTCTGCACCCACTAAAAGTCAAGAGCAGATTCACAGTGATTTCTGAAAGGTAAGACCTCATCACAGGGTACTTGGTCTATGTAACACACACCTTCCCTGCAATTAAACCTCACTAAATAATCAAGCCAGCACCTGCTCTATTAATAGGTTTTCATATATCCTTCTAGCAAAGTACCACAAAGACTGTACTTTAATAATTCACAGAGTCATTTACAGAGAGCTTACTTTTTTTAATTCCTAAAGATATTATTTTGATTGTCTAGTCTGACCTTATGAATAATACAGGTTATACTAATTCCCTGAATTAAGTCCTGCCTCAATTCTAGTAGCAGAAACTTCAGCACATTATCTCTTAGAAACACATTTAATTTTGACTCTGATTTCCAGCAACTGAGAAACCAGCATAAAGCCTGTTAGCTGGCTACAGGACTGTTACCTTTTTAATTTACACTTTAACTGCTCATCCAAATTCCTCCAGCTTTAGCATCCAGCTAGTGGTTCTCTTTACACCAATGCATGCCACACCCAATACGCACATGTTTAGTGCAAACAATTTTCTCCTTCAGCTTTCTCCTTGATAAAGTAACAAATTGCAGCCTGTGTTTTTCACTACAACCGCATTTTTCTGCTTTACCTTATATGACACTTCATTGAACTGTTTCTAAATTTTCCAACGTGTTGCTATGGACACCAAAAAAGAGCACTTTATTCCAAAGTAGGACTAAGCAGAGGCGTTAACACAGTCTCTCTACTTCTGCTCAGTATTCCCAGAGGTGTAAGTAAGGATCACATCAGTTCTTCTGGCCACTTGACTACATGAGGGCTCATATTTAGCCGTTTACCCACAGTGGCTCTTTAAGCTTTTCCCAGTGCTCCAGGAGGGAGTTTTATCACTTAGAACTAGGAACAAAAGAGAGTCTTGTGTGTAACTTCACCCTTGTCCAGACTAATGTGAATAGTGTTTGACAGCCCAACTACCAAAAAAGTCATAGCAACCCATCCTCCTTGTTATTTAAAAGATTGTAATATGAATACACTGCAATTATATCTGTAATACCTTATAATACAAAGTCCTTGTTGTCTACAAGTCCCATCAATATGCATCTTATTTCTTCCCTGCAAGTCATTAAGTGCCTTGAAGTGAAGAAGTCATCTTTGAAATAACCACAACAAAAACCCATTTATAGCTACCCTGGAAGATATTTTTCACCTGTTTGGTGTGCACTCTGGTAATTCTGTAAAATTCTAATATTTTAAGGCACTATGTACTGAAGTCAAGTATTTTTTCAAGGATCTGCGTAATTATACTGGGACTGCTGCCTTCTTTTAGTCAAAGAAAGTAATCAAAAATGCTAACAGTGTGATGCAACCATTATAGCTTTCTGTAAATACACACTAATTTGTTTCAATCATACATTTTCAATTCTTGATTGACCAAACCCCTGCATTTACTACCTTATTCTACCCAGGATCAATAAATAGTAGTCTTGCCATACTTCATCCTGCAAAGTCTCCCCCCATGCTGCCTCCCCCATGGACATACAGCATCTCACCTGGCTTCAAGTTACTGTTGATAGATAATAGGAGCCCAGAAAATTTCTTGGCCAGTCCTTTTCAAACTCCTGCATGATTTTAGAATGTCTAATTTTACAACTGCTTAACCTCATCCATGGTTACTGTCAGGAGTGGAACATATTTCATTATCCCTCTAGGATATGAGCACATCTGTCACTCCTGCCTATTCTCATTAAATATGGAACAAAAATTACACAACACTTTGCCATTCAAATTTTTCCATTCTATGATGGATCAGCATCACTGCAAAAACTTCCTTTGTTCCCCAAATTAAGCACTGTCTCTTCTAAAGACCGATGTTTTATCTTGTCTTGTTTATCAAGTTCCTTGTGAGGGTAAGGTGGTATTTTGATGGGGTGTTTGTATTTTGGAGGAGATTACCACAAGTTACTTCAATTTCTAATTTCCTGTTACTATTAGCTGCTAATAGCTTCTCCTTTCTTGTATTTCATATTGTTTTCACTCCCTTTTCCCCTATCTCTTCTGGTGACACTGAGGAGCTATGGGTTTTCAGGAACCCAGTGTGATGTTCTAAAAAACACCTCTATCACATTTTCCTTATTTAAATGAAAAGAATCTTTATTCTGACTCATTTCACTGGACTTCAGTATTGGTTGTCAGAAACTGGCCCTTTTTGGAGCACCAAGCAAATGTAGTACAGGTTTAGGCTTTGTTTTGTTTACTCAAAATATAATGATTGCACACACTTATGCAATATTTAAAATAAAAAGGCACACTGTTATCCACTACTGCTTTTATCCATCAAGGCGAGGACTAACACCGATTTCTTCCACAGCAGATGCAACAGAACCTCTAGACTCAGGATCTTGCCATTTAAACTTTACTTGAAAATACTTCAAAGATGAACTGGCAGCAGGAGACCTCCAGCTTAAATCACCTGCACTTACCTGGCTCCCACTTTTACATATTACACACATTAAAACCTTTACATATGACATACTGTAGAAATACACTTTAATGCAACTAGGAGACCTACAGAAAGGGTATCAAGCATGTGCCAGGAAAGAGATTTTCAATGCTTATGGATCAGTATTTCAGAGGTATCAATGATTTGGAAACAGTAAATGCCTTTTCTGGAAAACTGCCATTCTTCCTCCCTTTTTATGCATACTCAGTATTTCCTGAGTAGGTTCTAGCAAAGCTTGGTAGGATTTCAAAGTCAATAAAATTTAATAATCAATAAGTGATGATAGAACAGCCTACACACAGCCTCCAAAATTGATAAGAAATTTTAACTTTGGAGAAGAGAGGCAACAATTTAATAAGACAAACATTCCAAAATCCAGAGTCTTGAAGGGGGCAAAAGTCTGAAACTCTCAGAAATAGCCTTCTATAATGAAAACTGGTCACAAAAAATTATCAAATATTAATAAACTATTTTCACCAAAATATCAAGACCTACTAGCTTACTTATAAGCACGTTTCAATATGAAGCCATACAGCTCCTCAAACTACCTCTATAACCAAGCTGAAATGCGGTCCAAGAAACTAATCTAATTCCTCTCATTTGTTGTCAAGCTCCCCAGCAGTGGTATATAAGACGTTCCAGAAGAAATTTTCCTCATATATTTCAGGTTCCCAGTATTCAGCATTACTATTGAGATACTGAGAGCAGCTACTGTTCTTTGTTCCTCTTTTGGCCATTTTTATCACTTCCACGTATTCGCTGATATATGTCCAATAAAACAGATGATGATGCAAAGCATAGAACCGCCATGACCAAGTGTAGTGTTTTATAGCCTGAAATATCCAAGAAAGAGCTCATCTTCCTTCAGAAGCCACAGATCAGGAATCGTTCCACCACTCTCTTTATGGTTCCCTGCAGTATTCCCTTCTTCACAGGTTGTACCAGGAAAGTGTAGTTTTTATATCTAGTTGGAAGATCTTTTTTTCTTGCCTCTGTGTTGAGTTCAGCAACCTCTGTGCACAGACTGCTCTGTAGATCCATTCCCTTTCACTAGCTGAACTTGGTGATATAAGCCCATATTACCATTTCCATGCAAAGACTCAGTATCTTAATTCTTCTGAACCACTTCTTTCTGACGCTCCATTTCATCTGGTTGTGTTCAAACATGTTCAACTTGCCATGGCTTGTGTCTAGTGATTACAAACTGTCATGCCTTCCTGCCAATGACTAAACTGCCTTCCAGCTTCTCACTTCCACAGACATCAACCCATTCTTTCCTGAATCTAGACTACCAGCATATCCCAAATCACGCAGTATGAACTCCTCATTGTCTCTGATGGTGAAAGGAGTCTGTCTTTCAACAATTCTGCCTGTACAGCTAAGTACTCATACTCTATGTCAAATCATTTCAGTTGAGAGGAAAGTGAACTGAGCTCAGCAGTTACATCATGCTGACTGTTTAGTGCCATCAATCCCAGCAGAAAACCTCATGTACAAGGCCCATGTATACCCCTCTTTGAAAGCCCCCTCCTGCCATCTACAACTAAAAATACCAAAACCAGGTAAGTTCACATAAACTGTCACTTTTCAGGTTTTAAATCAACTGCCCAACATCTGATTCAAACAGAAGACCAAGTATACCTTACCACAAAGGTTTTGGACACAAAGAAATCACTGTAATAATGCTATTTCAAGGCAAGTAAGGCTTGCAGATCTGTGTTAAACACTTGCATCAGAAAGTGAAATATGCCAAGAGTGATCATACTCAAGTTGTGTGTTTCTTCAAACAGTAAAAATCCACTAACCTGTACAAGTACTTCGAATAATACAGTGATCTATAATCGGACTGCAGTTCACGGTAATCTCTAAGCAGTGGTGTGCATTGTGGTGCTGAGCAGATTTGTCATCAGGGTTGAACTGAAAAAGGAAGAAAACACAGAGATGTTGTATTTAATTGTTCAGGCATTAAAATTTTTAAAAGATCTGCTGAAGTTTGATATTCTTACCCTGATTGTCATATATCCAACATAGGCATCTTCAGAACCCTCCATAAAAACGAAGGTGGAATCTCTAGTGTTTTCTATTATAACTTTATCTGCTACTTTTCCAGGTGCTGTAAAGAAAACAACTAGTAAGTCTTAGTTTATGTCACCAAAAAAAAAATTCTCTAAAGGCTTACAGAATTCTGTTTAAAGCAACAAAGGAAAACTAACGCTGTTGTGGACACATACATAGTCTTTGTTTCAGAAGAATCTTCAGAAAGAAAGTTTCAAAGACAATGAAGAAACCAGTCTTTCACTAAGACAATCTGGCACTAATTTACTATGCAGTGCCACAAAAAAAATCTTTTCTTGCACAATGTTAGTTTTTGACCACTACTCATGAGGAACAGAATTAACAGTTTAAACTTGGATACCAGGGTAGAGGCACTTTAGTTCTGTTCCAACTACAACTTATTTTGGTTTTCTAAACCCTCTCATTAAAGCTAAAAATCATACATTTCCCATCACTAGTTCGAACCGCTATTCAGTAATCTGCTCATGACCTACAAGTGACCTCCTCACACTTCTCAAATGGAGGATTCAGAGTTCTAAATACACATCTTCATCCTTATTTAGGGAAAAAAATTCTTACCAAATTAGACTGAACTATACTACTGTGAGTATGAACAGAAGGTTTCAAAGTGGTTCACTTTCAAGTTGCCACAATGTACCACTTGATTTCCTGTGTTACCAGAGAGGCTCTGCTCGATTCTTTAACCTCAATACAAAGGTAGGTGATGTTTACATTGGGATGGCAAGAGCCAGCAGAGGGAGCACAAGTTAACAACAACCTCGCACTGGAATAAATTCAATGACACTCATTCACAAGCAAGATCGTTCATCCAATTCAAATCTACACATTAAATATTCAAGCTAGAAGCAGCCTTCCTCAATACACAAAATATAAAGGTGGGAGTTGCACATACTATAGCAGATAACTTATCTGATAGCAATTTCAAACCATTCCCCACTCAAGACACAAAAACATAACCAGTTATTTGCCCTAAATTCTGTATTTTATTGAAGATCCTACTCACAGGATTTCTCATGAGCAGATTCTTTTCTTGCTGTCAGTTGACACTAGAACAGACAAGTGGTATGCCCTGCTCTTTATCACTCTGGCAGAAAGGTGTCAGTCAGAACGGAGCAACATTTTTATCATTATCCAGCTTGTTCTCACTATGTAAAAGTCTGATCTCTGCTTTCATTATTGCGGAGTTGCAGATACTTTATGGTAGTCTAGCTCTTCTTCGTACCATTATTCACTTAATACTAGATAATAACTAAAAGAGGCTTTAATGATCTTTCTGTGGTTTGATAACCTTTCTATATATTCACCATGCTGCAAATGCACTGGCAAACACATTAGTGTATTTCAGCCTATGAAAAAGAACAGTATCACAGTAATGCAGGTGAACCAAAATTAGAAAATAGAGCACCTTTAGTGTTCTATCCACATAGGATGTAAGAGCCATAAATCAAATATCAGAATTGTGTTCTCTCTTAGGGTGGCACAGACAAACTGTACTTTACACTAGATGTTCTAAGACAACTAAACAGAGATTTGTGGAATTGTGTTTGTAGGTGTTTGGAATGCATCTCGATTACATTCTCTATAGACACCTCCTTCCTCTCAGCACACAAGTTACTTCATAGGTCTCTGAGTTTCGGACATCCCATCATGGAACATACCACTTAGTAAGACCACTACACTTAGATCCTCCCCTAGGAAAAAAGTGAAGACTTCCTTAAGCATTAGTTTCATTCTAAATGCACCAATGAAATTCTCTGCAACATCCTACTGAATCTTTGCAAAATCATCATTCAGAGAAGTATCTATTTCACCTTTTGGCTTGGACCACTTCAGAAAAAAAGAAGCCAGTATAAGAATCAGAAAAGGAAGAAAAGGGCTGCTAATTTTGTTCTCAAGCAAAACAGTTCCCAAGAGGTCTGTTTGCTGAAGGATAAGGGAGTTGTGTTCCATGGGTTCAAAATTCACACTCAGCTTAAGGACCAAGATGAACCATTTAGAAATGTCACAGAAAACCTACAATAAGGGACTGCCTAAAGAATTATAAATCAACTGGATGTTGCCTCATAGTTCTTTAACTCCTCTAAAGGAATAAAACAATTTCACTTTTCAGTGTATTACAAGAAAATCCACTACATTCCGCAGGAAGTAACTGTGACCCTGTTCAACTTTACCAGGTAAAAAGGGCAGATACTCTTTTAGGTCTTGTAGTCTCCAAAATCTATGGCAAAGAACACAGCTTTAAACTAGTCCAAAATACAATTTGAAATTCAAAGATTAAGAATGGGTATTTAAAGAAGAGCTCAGGCATGTGAAAGTACTCTTGCAGTCTAAAGTAAAAAAAATAAGCAATTATGGTAGTCTTACCATTTTATATTTTTTCACCCTTAAAGTTATAACAGTAATTCTTATTGATTTTACTAATTTTTGTCAACTGAAAAAATCCTTTGATAATGCCTTTTCACTTATTTACACATTATTTAAGTCAAATAAAAATAAAAGGGCCAAGAAAAAAAGGAAGTTTGTAGCTCCTAAAATACACAAAACCACACACATTTAGTGAAGAATCTCAGATTGGGACACACATCTATACAACTGCTGAAATTCAGATCACTGAGAGACTTTGTGTCGTGAGTGAGATGAACACTTTATAGATATTCCTGCAGTGAACACATCCCCACTCCCCAACTCTGGAAAATAGAATCCTTTTAAGAAATTGATAGGTATTTCTGTTCCACCAAACAAGATGAAACAACTTCCTTATAGGACCTCTACTCTTGCCTCTTACTTGACAGTTCAGATAAGTCACAGTACTAACAATACCTGCAATGGCTTCCTTCTGAACCAACTCCTTCAACTGGACTTAAGGGAAGAAATAAATAACCCCCAAATTAAACAGAACAACGAACCTAGAATACCAGGCATTATTCTGTAAGAACGTTTTGCTTATGTGTGAAAGCAGAAGCTCCTTGCAAGCTCAAGCTACGTTAAGCTGCCTTTCTAAGAAATAATGTTGTGCTTCTTCAGAAGTCAGCAGAAGAACCTATTAAAGAAATTTGAGTAGAACTGCAGAGAGATTTGGTGCTGCCTTAATCCTACCATTCAGAAAAGCACGCCAGACTGAACAGAGAAGAGGTAGTTCTCCAAGGCTTAGTGGTTCACTTTGTTTTCTTTTCCAGACAAATGAAAATTGACTCTCTCTACAATGTCACTCACCACTCAGTGGAGAAAGTCTGAGAAACTGAAGTCAGCAGTGCCAAAAATTGAAATATAAATACATCTAGCATTTCTGGATTCCTCTTGGAGGTTTTGTTCCCCAAGACAGCTATTCTGTTACAAAAATACACAATGCAGATCCCTGGCTTTTAAAGGACAGTAGTTAAGAAAACTGTTTTTCTGAATAACTTAGGTTAATTCCAGCAGAAGGGAAAGCAGAGGGCCTTTCAAAACTTAAAAAGAGACAGAATGTGCAGAAATTTAACCAGATATTAAAGATGTCCTTTCAAGTATCATGAAGTAACTGAGAAGTTTTGTTATCTTAGGACAGCGCTGATCCAGTTTCTTCTGGATTTTAAACACTTCATGAATATGACTTGCCCTATTTGTACTGGCATCTATTACTGTCATCCCCTATCTGAAACAGAAGCCAAGGGTATTCTGTTATTTGTCTACGGCCACATCTCCATTAGCAAGCACTGCAGCCTAACAGGAGTGGTACTACAGAATGAAACAGTTCTGAGGATCAGACATCCACACCACCCACACTGCAGGACAGGGAGGGTAGAAGAGACTGACTTTGGCCTAGTCCTATCCCAGTCCCTCTGACTGAGCATACACTGGCTACTAGAGTGCAGTAAGAGTATTCCAGGAACACATCTCTTAAATTAGTCTCATTCAAAAGGAATCCAGTTTGTGCTCCAAAACCTCTCCACAAAACAAAACAAAGCACTGTAAGTGGGGATGTTCAGAACGTTGGCTTCAGATATTTAGTCATGAACAGACTAACATACTAGCACAGCCACATCTTGTGGATCTGGGGGGGACAAGTTTTAGGAGTAACACTGCAACAATCTGACTGCATTGCTCAAAACCATTCCCACTGCCAAGCCTGCAAAACCCAGGCAAGAAGTGCCAAAACAGGCTCACTCAAGAACAAAACAGTTGGTGTGGAGAACAGATAAATACCCAAAAAGAGAGACTTTTCAAAACAAAGAAAAAACCCAAAAACACACATACACAAAACATGCCCACCAGAACACCCAAAAAACCCTAACCTAACAACCAACCAACCCCACATCCACCACCTCCAAAAAAAAAAAAAAACAAACAAACCCAAAAAACCTGCAACTCCAAAAACCAACCAAGCCAACACAGACAGCATCTCAGAAAAAGCGAACAGTAGGCAATTCACCCCTGGGTCACCAGAAGAGCAAGAGGTCCAAGACCCCTATCCAAGATCTTTACCAGGCATCAATACAGTCTAAATTTCTACCAGTTATCATGGTACTAGGAATTAGCATGCTCACAGTGGTGACAGGAAAAGAAACAGCTCCACAAGTACTGCAACTTGCAGCCAGGTGTATTATCTTATATCAACCTTATAAACCATTCCTAGTCTTAGAATCTTTCTGTTGGATGCTCTCATTTCCTTCCTCAAGATGGAATTACGACGATGAAGAAAATGGGACAGATACTAATTTGGGCTTGTTCCCACTGCTAGTTTCTACTCTAGAGATGGGATACAGATATATAGATAGATATACAGATGGATACAGATATATGTACAAATTTCATAAGAACCACCTGAAAATTTCAGCTGCAGTCACATAACTGAATATACTTTCTGAAAAGTTCAAGGGATTTTTCTCCCAATGAAATAAAAAGACAAGTTATTCCAGGGACTAACAAGCAGACAATGGTACTTCAGTCTGAAGCATCAGCTACTTTTTAGTGACAAATGCACAAAAAATACATGCTTAAAAGGCTGATAGAAAAATATATGCATTTACAGCTGATATTTAATACATCAGAGTATCTTTGTAATTAATGTAGTAATTAACAAGTTTGAGACAAGAATGTTCTCAATATACCTGCACCGATCATGGTGATTGGAGATTCTATATATATCCATTCATCAGTATATATACCAGAGTGAACAAAGATAAGTCCATCAAAATGAGCTTCTTGAACTCCACCAAGAGCATCCTCAATAGTATCATAATACTAGAAGAAAAGGGACAAGTTTAGAGAAATTCACGTTTCTATTTAAATACATATATATAAACATTCTTAAGAACTGCTTTAGAAACATACCAGCATATTTTCTCTTCCTTTGTATCTTGCAGGATTACTGTAGAAGTGTTCAGCAAAACCTGGCTTAACATGTGCTCCTTTGTACTGAAACAAGGAAAAGAGTTTGTTTTAAGCTTGCAGACAGGTGGATCTGAATGCACAGACAAGAGATCTACTAATCCACTAATTAACAAGCCATTTGCCAATATCAGTTTGTTCCAAGAAGTAAGGTTCACATACTGACCTCCCATATTAGGCACACGACCCAAAATGCCAACACCAACAATGGTCTGAGCCTAAGGGAATGACCATTTAAACCACCAGGCCAACCCACTTACGCAGCCAGGAGCATCGAAACTGGCTGAAAAGCTTCTAACACCTTACACACTTCACAACAGCTGCTTTTACTTCCATATCTTGATTCTCCACAAAACAAAACGCATTTATTTGGTGAGGAAAAGAGAACCCCATACCTTCACTTGCGAGTGAATAGAAAAAGAAGCCAAGTCAAGCACTTGTCCTCAATAAGCTTCTGAATTTCATTAACCAATTACACACGGCATTGTATGACACATTCACCTTGATATTTATTTGTCTTCCTTGTGTTTCACAAATATCATGCCCAGACATTCCTACAATATGTCTGAAACTTTGGATTAGAGGTTCAATCACATGCCTCAAAGACAACTCATTTAGCTCCAGTCACTGTGAATCACTGTTTAAGCCCAAGTGATATTACCAATACATTATTTGGTTTACCAGAGGAAGATGCAAGCAAATCTGGTAACCAGCACACACACTGGTTTAGTAACATTTGCCAACAACGATGCATTTGCAGTTCATTTGTGAGCCACAGACCATGACAATCTTTTCCACGGAATTTTAGTGATGCAAAATACAAAGAAAACCCAAGACAGAAGAGCTGGACACTCAAGCACTTGACCATGCTGTGTCTCCCTAAAGTGTGCCTCACAACAGGAATAACTTCAGAGTTCCCCCTACTGTGTAATACCACAAGGATTACTCCCCACCTCCTCAGTCACACCACCTTATTTAAAAAGTCTAAACCCAAGTTAATCACTATTGTCAGTCTCATTTCAGAAGTTGGGGTTTTTACTTTTATAAACATCTGTAAATTTGAATATAAACAAATACGACTGTTACCAGTTGCTGGAAGCTTTCTTTCCAGGGATTTGGATGTTCATATTCTTCTGGATTAATCTGATAAAATTTACCAGGTTCAGGATGCATCATTGGACGAGTGTACTCAAATACTTCCATATACAATCTTTTCCTGAGCGGAAGTGTCAAGCAGAAGAGAAAATTAATGCATTTCTGATTACTCTTCCATTTTAGTGTAACAGCAAAAGTTAAGACCTGATTTTTCTGCCAACAGGATTTGCCAGTCTGACAGCAAATTTTGCCAAGATCAGTACCTACCACTTAAACACCTTCAAAACAACTTTTCTGTTGTTTTTGTGCTCTTCTGAGAAAAACTTTGATGTGTTTCATGATCCAAGTGAAAAAAGGTCTCAACATAAAATTTTCATGAACAAATTCAAGTAATTAGTTACAGTATTTGTGAAATCAGAGTCTAATTGTATATTAACCACAGCACTGCTTTAACACTTACAAAAGCTAGTAGCACAAGAACAATAAACTTAGGACCAAGTGTGCCACCACCTCTTCCTCACCTTGCCAAAAAGAAACTGAAAAATGCATTCACAGAGAACAAATGATGCACTGTATTCCAAAAACAGTTCATCAGTGAACAAATTACAGTGGTTTAAAAAGAACAAAATGGCACACAGAAGTTGGATTCTTTTGATTAGTGCCAGAATGCGAGTAATTGCAGTGTCTGAGCCTGCTGATACTAAGCCCAGACTTACAGGATGCCACTGAATCTCAGAACTTGTAATTCATCTGACAAGACATCCCCAAAGCTATCTTAAGAACAGAAAAAAGGAGGCATTTTTGTGATGTTATTTTATTCTTTTTCTTTTAGTCTTAATCTTTATTTTTAAAAGAGCAGCCTAAGAAACATGTTATTTTTCCCCTACAAAAAATTACAAATGTAGATCTCATTTATTCAAACTCTCAATAACCCAGGAGTAGGGTGGATTCAAATGGGGGCAAACAGCCCAAGCATCCAAACAAAAATCAAACTGAACAAAAAAACCCCACCTAAGTAACACTAGCTTGCATGTAACATTAAGACATGTTTTGTTTCTTTTGCATCAAGTAACACAATCCCCATGGTAGCCTGCAAAGGGTTAAAGAGGGAAGACAGAATAGCTACTCAAGGAATGGATTTTTTTTTAAAAGACTGTTTAGCTAGTATCTATACCACTAGAGAATCAAGTTTTACTTTAATACATATAACCAGACTTTCCTAAGTAACAAATAACGCTTAACTAAACCAGACATATCAAAATACAATTGATTCTAATTCAACTAATTGCAACGAACATTTCAATTTTTCTATTGTACTGGCATCTTGAGCAGCACATCTAGTATTTCTGAAGATAATGAGGAATAGCTTTTCACTTACCACAAAATCGGATCATTAGCCAGCTCACTGAAGCGTTTACACACACAAGCTGCTCTACAGAGATCCTGCTCCAGCAAGTAGGAGAAGATCTTTAGAACCACTTCATCTGGCAACTTCTCCTGAAGATATTGTTCTGCAGGTGCTGCTATTGAACAGTAATCAATATAAGATTATTGACATATTTAACCAGCTCAAATTCTAACTGAAACAAATTACCAACTTGTTATTTGAAAGACTGCCATTTAAAATGCCAATTATCTCAGCCTTTTTTTTTTAGGCATGTGTCTTCTCAATCTAAAGGCAAAATATGCAGTAGAAGTTACAGGCTTCAAGTCTTCTTTTTGAACATTTTAGTTTGCCTTTTCTATTGGAGGAATCATTCTGAATATGACTGCAGATGTTAAGCAGGCTACTGTGCATTTTCCAGATATACAGACTTCTCACTGCTATTAGCTTCATTGTGGTTCAATTAACCCACATTATCCATATGATAACAATAATGCAGTCCCAAAGCCAAAATCTCTGCAAATGCTTTCAAACACAAAAGAATTTACTCAGAAACAGTCACTGTCTGGAAAAACTACCAGTAAAACTTCCTTGTTCTCCCACAGTGAACACATTTGGGAAAGAGGACATCTGGGATGTGGGAAACCAACACCCAGCAATAATTCCAAAGTCTCCTCCTTTCACTTCCTCCTGTTTACACCTTTTCTTTTTTTTAATGAAAAATCTAAACCAGAAGAAGTGTTAGTCTTGCCAGACATATTTCTTCAGAAAGGTTGAAGAAAGTGTCATTCTCATGTCATTGTGTGGAGATAAGACTGCACTTTGTTACACCACTGCTCTTGGACACACAGGCACTGCACATAAAACAGTTCCTTTAGGAAACTCCCACCTCTAGTTTGTGTTCTCACAAGGCCCTTATATGGCAGGTATCCTCAAAGCAGGTGAGTTCTGCTTGCACAGATCACTTGTTTGGTCAATGCCTTTATGATCCTTTCTATGATCCTAAAGCCAGAGCCATACAGAACAGCTGCCAAAGTTCAGAGGATTTGTATGCAAGGGCTTAAAAGCTCCCACCTGCTAAATTCATAGCACAATTACATCCATGTAATGCTTCTTGCATTATTTATTTTCTCCTAGAACATCTGAATCTAAGGATCTATAGGACTGTGATTTTGGCTACTACAGGAAGACTGCTGAAGTGAGCTTAAGAAAGATGATTTCCTAAATGTGAGAGAATAACATTCAGAAAAACAAAGGTGAGGGGAGAAGGCACCACAGGATTCCCTGGGAAAAGCAGCAAAATAAATACATTACTTCCAGCTACAGGAGAGAAAAGACAAGAAGTAAAAGGACTAGAACTGTGGCTTTATGAAGATGTTGAACTGTGGTCTATAGACATCACTAGAACCTGTGTACTATGACAGAACCAATTAGAGCTGTTTTTTGAAGGTGTCATGCTTACAGTCTCTTGTCAGACCAGGTAATAGAAATTCTGAAATATTACTGAGTTTGCAGTGCCTTTCCCTGAACCTGTTCCTTGTGGCATCATTGTATGAATGTTCCCTTAGTGATTCCCAAATACTGATTTCCTCTAAGATGCCAGAAGGGCATTTATGCAGTTGACAGCTGCTCGCAGCCGTATCACAGCTTACAGTCATAAACTGCAGGTATATGGCACTTCAATCCAAGACAAATCTATGCTGTAACAAAGTGGTGTCATCATTCCACACACCCACAGCTATTTGCTCCCATAGTATCCCCATCCTCCTACAAATTTTTCTATGATCAGCTCCTTGTTATAGTTCTTTGGAAGTGTTAGCATGAGACAAAAGGAAGGAGATGGGAATGAACATCCGGAAGTTGCTTCTGAATTCATCTTTTTCTGGTAGTTTTCCAGTTAGATGTAGAGATAGCCTTCTACTGTCTTATTGAAAGCTGAAATGTGATATTGCAAATGCAAGGCAGTAAATCCTCCCAAGTCTTCCATGACCCGTCTTCTCCTTTTAACAGACAAATCCCTGAGGCATATTATTTGATCTTCTTCCCAAGATAATCAGTTACTTCCATAAAAAACCTGCAGATCATTTTCTTCCTGTAAGTTTATACATATAAGGGCTTTGAATAATTTTTTTATTGAAGAGGGAAGCTCACTAATGTAGTGCCTCCCACTGCTCCAAAGTTCATACTACTGTTTTCCTCCCTAGGTCCTATCTCAAAATGAAAATTGAAATCTAGATGTGTTTCCTTGCTGCAAGGGACAAGGACCAACTTTGAAAGCATCAAAAATTTCCTGAAATAAAAAGAACTATTTTTAAAGCCTCAATAAGCCCCCTCACCCCCTTTAATTTTTCAAGCTGTATTTACTTCGAAACTTAGGCACTGATTTCAAAATGAAGATGATGATTTTACATGTGTTTGTTATCCTCACTCAGCTTTATCCAAAATCCTGCAGAAGTAATTTAACTTAAATTGCCCTTCTGCTCAATTAAGCTAGGGTTGATTTAAGATTTCTCCACTCAAATCACTGACATGGTGATTACTAGGTGAAATTCTCCAGTATAACTTGAAAAAGCTGATCTGTTTCTTAATGTTAAGGTTTAAATTTCCTCTGAATCCAAGAGAGAACTACATGCTTTTGTTCTGTAAATCCACGCTTCACATCTTGGGTATCTTATAGTAGCGTGTCAAAGCAAGGATGTAATCAATGTGTTCTTCCTCTCAGTCTACAAAAATAAGCCAAAACCATTTTAAAGGCTTGTCTGGCCCCCAAATCAGAAACATTAACATGCTCTGATTCCTGACAGTTTTATACCTATTGACAAAGTGACAATTAAGTACAAAATGCATATTTATGTTTAAAAAAAACCACCCAGTTTTCCAAAAGAGTGTCAAAACCAGACAAGAATAAACTGCAAGAGGTCATCACCAATCCTTACCTTTGCTTGACATAAACTGACAGTTGAACTATTTATGATTCAGTAAGCATTAATGCACTGCACAACTGAAAACTAGAAACACATCTGGTTATGTCATTCTGTTTCCACAGGATATGCATGAAACTAATTCAGTTTCAGTTTAGAGCAGTTAGTAGATAGGAACTAGCAGAGTAATACCAAGAATAAGGACAGGCAAAGTTACCTGAAAGCAAATTCCCTTCTTGTACAAAGACCAAGAAAACCATCCCAAGAATCCCAAACTGTACATTATGTCTTATATGGATACCTTTTTTGTCCATTTTCATGGTTTTACTACATAAGGAGGTATTCAGTAAAAAAATTTTTCTTGTTAAGAAGCAGAAATATGTCAGAAACATGGCGTGTATTGTTCTTGGGAAAATATCTCATAAATCAATAGGAAAAGACAAGAATAAATTTAAAAAGTCAGTAAGTTCAGTAAACAATGAGTTATGCATGTTGTCAATGTACAGAACAATCAATGAGCAATCCAGTAACCTACAGTCTCATACATACTTCAAATCCATACTTCAGTGAAAATAAAAATCTAAATTAGCAACGCTCCCAGGAAAACTAAATCTGAAAGGAGTGTTAAAATAAGGAACAGTCTTCTGTTTTCCAACTACGGGCTCTACTCCAGTCGGAAACTCCAACTGACTGGCATTTCTCTTTCAACTTCACGGAATTTTCATCAACTCAAGAATCCATATAACAAGGAATGGTTTTCTACCAAGACATTTCCCTATATTTCTAGTCCCCATGCCCTCATTTTATCTCCAACTCTAAAATAAATTGTGCGTCCTAGATGACAATACACAATCTCCACTGATGACAATCCAGAAAATCTCATGCTTACAACTCAGTTCCAAAAGCTATCATTACCTATGCCAACAAAAAACAGGGTAGGAGGGGATTGTATGTTAAAATAAACATCATCACAATCAATTCTCCCAGAGTCTCAAGAAGGAAAATAAAGAAGCCATCACCTGTACTGGGAAAGAGATTAACAGAACAGGTTGAGAAGGACACTCCCTTTTTAGATTGTGACTGGTTTGAATACAATCTTAAAGCGTACAACTGTAAACCCACGGTCTACAATTCCTCTGTTAATTCCATCCTGGAGAAGCCTCCACAACGCCTGTACTTTCCCCACACAAGCTCAAGAATGTAACAAAAGGAATGCACAGTAAAGGCATGGAGAATTCTTGTGGAAATCATTCATGTTGTAAATTGTACTACAGGACTCTAGAAAATCTACACACCTTCACTAAAGCAAGGAGGCAAGTAAAAGCACAGCAAAAAACACAGCAAGAGAGTGAATGACATGGAAAAAAAGCCTAAGAACTGGCAAGAGAAACAGAGTCTGTGACAAGATGACTTTGCACAACACTTCAGGTAGCAAATGAATTGAAGCAGGATGACACAGGCTGATATCCAATTGGTTCTGGCTATTTCAAGGATATAAATCTGAGGTTAAATAGTTCTTAAACAGCTGCTGAAATTAGGTTAATCAAAGAGAGAAAGCATAAAACAGACGGGGAAAGAGACAAGAGTTTGAAAAATAAAATCTACACTAGGGAAAAGGTGAGAAGCCAGAAAGAGCAGACCTCAGAGGCAATGAAAACAGACCAATGCCTTGAGCCAGCTTCTTAGTTTTAATTCACAGTATTACGGGAGACATGGACTGAAAAAACCAAACAAACAAATAAAAAAAAAAAAAAAAACCACCAAGAAAAGCAACAGAAACCACATCAATGGAAGTTGGCAAACATTGGTGTTGATTTTCCAGGGAAAAGTGACAGCAGATGCCCTGGAACTAAAGAGTGTGTCAGGAGACAAAAAGGAATAGAAGCAGAGAGACTGAAAAACTACCTAGAAAAAAGCAAGTAGGCTATGTGTGCCTCTGTATATTTATGATGTGTGTGCATAGAAAATACACACAATATATAATTATATACACATGTATTGTATGCATGTGCTTATGATACAATGTCATACATGGCAGCTGTGTGCAAAAGTAAATGTACATTTATATACATACAGGTATATGCATATTTTTATTTACAAACACACAAAATCTCTCCAATAATGACATACCGAAACTACCTCTAAATACACTGAAACAATACCATCTATATGAGAAATGGTAAAAAAGGCACCATATCAGCCTTACTGCTCCTAACAGCAGCTTAGATACAACTACACAGCACTGTGAGGAGAATGAAAAACAACCAAAACATGCCTGCAGTGAAGCAGATAGACTAAAGAACCAGATTCTAAAATTTCTGATTAAAATCATGCTTCCAAATTTGAAGTTCCGAACAAGCTTGTAGCTGGGGTTTTTTTTGCTGGTGCCTTTTTTTTTCCCCCACTACTGTTTCTTAGTTGGAGAACACACAGGAAAGGTAAGCTCAGGGGTGATGTGTGGGCGTGCATATGAAATCAAAATGTTCTTCTCCCTCACCCCCTTTTTGTACAAAAGTTATTACCTGATAAATCCTGGGATTTTCCAGATACTCTAGCACGTTTTGCTCGGTGGCCAAAGTTTTCAGTAGCTGAAGTGGAGGCACCCTTTAGTGAAATAAGTAAGAATTAGTTCAGTCATCAAGTAACTTATAAAAATACTACATTAGTTTCATATTCTTGAATCAGTAAGGTTTCCTTTATAATTAAAAACAATGAAGTTACCTCCATACTGCTCTTTGTAGGGCAAGCTGTTCTTTTAGGTAAAAGAGTTTTTCTGCGAAGTTGGTATGGACTATTTTGTGCACCAGGACCTGATTCTTCTGCAACCATATCTGCAGGTACATCATCATCTGTAAACAAAAAAAGAAATATGATAATTGGAATTTTAGTTTTGTTTTATACCAGGAAAATGCTTCAGAAATTTTCACATAAGTACGATATCAGAAGGGTGGGGAGGAAGTGCTAGAGAACTGAAAACTCCTGGTACACATACACCAAAAAAAATACCCTAAAACAGAATATACACAGCATACAGAAAACTACATGAGAAAGTACACGTGAAGTAACTTTTGTTCTCCATATGTACACATCAGCTACACCAAAAGTTACTTAAGAAAAGCCAAACAACCAAAACCCTAGCCTTTTGGTTTCTCTGCAAGCATTTAAGTCACTATGCTAATTCCATCACCTCATTACCTCTGATTTTTCACCTAACACTATCAGGAACACTGAAGTTTCAATTATTAACTAGATGTTATCAAGAAATCCTTTAGTAAACACAGTATTTAGTACAAAACTCACTGTAGAATTTTCCTCAAGCATTTCAAGAATAGGCCAGGACAGCATACAGAACATTCTGTAAAATGGAGGTAGCTTTAAATACATTCTCTTCACCTAAATTATACTTAGAAAACTAAGAGCATATTTTCTCCCTGCCCTTTAAAAAAGGGCAGAAAGTGTGATGAGAATAATTTTAAAAGTTTTTGATTCACTACTTTCAATTGTCCCAGTTCATATATTTATGGAACATACTTGAAACAAGCAAGGAATAATTACTTATCACTGCATGCCCTATAACTAGCATTACATTATAAAGTTACAAGAATTTTAAAAAGACCAGAACAAAGAACATCAAGAAAATAAATGTAAGCCAACTCCACTTAAGCAAAAGGTATACTTCCTGTAGATGCTTAACTGTGGAAAAGAATTCTGGATTTCCCTTTCATTTTAATTGCTTTTTCATTCTTAAACTGAGGAAAATGTGATATGGAAGTGATTGCCAGAAAAGTAATACCATAAAGCTAGCAGTTTTCCTACATATATTAGGTTGAGGGAAGACTGATGTAAAAAGAGGGGGGAGGGGAGGCCACAAAACCCCCCAACATCCCACCATAAAACTCCCCTACCCTTCCAATATTAAACAGGTTTGTTTAAAACACTAAGAAATGCAACTCCAAGGAGACTCCCTTACATTTCAAAATATTAATCTCATTTTCCTGAGGTGTTTTAGGTTCATTTTGACATTAATTACAAAACTGGATTATGCATACCATCATAACCAGCAGAATTCTGTCAAAAACCCAAAAACACTATTTCACTGTCCTCCTGCTCTCTTCTGGTCCCATTTTGTCCGTGCCTTAGCAGATATTTATAAACTGGAACCTTGCCATGTACCGTAACAGATCACAACACTGCCAGGACATAGGGGCAGAATCTGGTAGAAAGATGAAGTTTGCTGGTGGTATGTGTGCAACATCACACAGGCAGCTCAAAGCAATCCAGGAGAGCTTCATCAGCTCATTAACCCACCTGGAAACTGACCTGCAAGAAGTACCTCTGTGATCAGCCTCTGGCCGGCTCAGCACAGCCATGAAGGAGACAGGACCACAGAACCACCACCCCTTTTGCAGCAACAGCACGGCTTTTAAGGGCAGAAGTGAACAGTGAAACATTTACCAAGACCCACCACCTTTTAAAACAGAGACACCTCTGTAACTCCAGGGAGAGGATGGCTCACTCTCCCTGTCTGCAGCTTACAGGGCACACCTCACTAGCAGGTGAACACTTCTCTACCTCAGAAAGATAAGTATTTATGAATTATGTAAAAAAATCTAAAGAACACTGATGATGAACAGCAGTGTTTTCCTGTGAAGGAATGTCTGGCCCAGCGCTGGCATTGTGTGCCTGTGGGAGGTTACTGACCTTAAAGCAGATCCACTCCACACTCATGATTCTGTTTCCTAGTTTCACCTGTTTCTTTTAATCTCTGATCAAAAACACGCTATCAATTTAACAAGGTATCAGCAGGTAGAAGACAGAAGCTGTCCCTGGTACGCGAGAGCAGAAAAAAAGTGGTGGGTGTGAAGCAGGCCCTGCCAGGAAGAATTCAGGCACCACCACCAGTCCCAAGGTTCTCACAGCAGATCACCCAAAAGTACTCAAATATTGCCACACAGATCTATTCCGCACCTCTTCCTTCTGTTTTAGATTTGATACAGGAATTATGATTTCTGTTGCTAATATCCCCCAGAAGCAACGCAGGGACTTTGAATGCTGTGTCTTTAAAGCCCCCACTGCTCCCCTATTTTGCATTAAAGACACAAGATGACTGTCAGAACAGCTGGGTTTTTCCCTCTGCTCTGGATGGTCAGTACAACAGTTCAAAATTGCCACATGAAACACAGCAAAAGCATCACAAGTAAAGATAACAGAAAAAAAAAGAAAAAAATCAAAGCACAGAATTTTGATCCCTCAATAGGTGACGAAAAGGGCACAAATAAACCTCAATCAGCTCTTCAGAACTAAACCCATGGAGGCCACAAAGGACAAAACATATTACTGCTGGAAAGGCAGAAGCCTGTAGGGAAAATGGAAGTAAAGGTCAGCTTAGCTGAAACACTGAAGGACTAGCTAAGCAAAAGGGAAATGTATTCATTTTCTTGCAGTGTTTTAGGAGGGTGGCAGGAATCCCGCTCCAAGATCCCTTTTCTAGCACAGGTGACATTAAGGGACATGCACACACTCATTCACATTCACAGCAGGTATCAGAAGAATTAAAATCTTTCTTTTTCCATTCGAACAAGTAAGATAAGGGAAAGGTATCCAGGGAAAGCAGGAATCCACGCAGCATTGTGGGATGCAGAAAGGAGCCCAGTGCACACATGCCATGGTGCCCATCCGTGCTGAGCAGTGCCAGGAGCACCCGTCCACACAGCCATGCACAGGGAACACATCGTGACAGAGGCTCACTTACTGTGGGAGCAGCTCACAAGGACAAGAGTGCTTCAGGAACCACGATCCTCTGGCCTGGCCCTGCCACCAACCTGCTAACAGGTTGACATGTCACCTGCACAGGTGACATGGTTATGGAAGGGATAACCACAGCCAGGTCAGCTGGATGATGTATTTCTCACCAGCAGTTTTTGCCACATTTCTGAGGGGCTTCTGCATAGATGATTTCTGACACTTCAGAAACAACTGATCATGTTTATCCAAATGCAGCCTCTGCACTGCCAAGTGAAACACTACCAGGAAACCTGAAGGTCTAGAGTGATCTTTTACAGCAGTAGCCTCAGTGCTTGTTTTTAGCCTTGCAAATGCTCCTGCAAGCTCTGAACAGACTAAACCAGCTACAGAGAAATGCTGCTCACAAAGCAGAATTTGCTCAACACTGTACATTATCCTTCCCTGAGCAAGCAGACTCTTAAAACTGAGAACTCCAAGAGCTCTATTTTGAAAATCCTTCCCTAAAAACAACTTAAACATACACCTGCCTTAAAGCAGAAATATCTACTTTAAGACACAGAACTGCAGTGCCACCAAAATATTTTGAAAAACCGTAAAGTGTAACATACATAAAAAGCATTATAATCACATTTGTTGATGATAGAAGCATAAAAGTCAATAAACAAATTTGAAAGTGTGTGTGTGTAATATTAATATCCTCATACAAACACCTGCTAAAATGACTGCCAGATGCTGTCAGTTTTAACCAAGCCAAATACATCTGCAGTTTTTAAGAGATTAAATTAAGCTGCTCTCAAATATTTTACACCAATTATATTGTATAGTAAGACAAAATAATTCCAAACAAAATCATGTTTCTTGAACTTTGTGACACTGACAGGTCAAACCCTAAATTTAAATTTATCTCATTTCGTAGTTCAAAACGAATCATGAAACCTGAACCGTAACACTGCAAGCCTTAAGACTCACAAAAGACCAGTAAGGGCAAAAAGTTCCATGAGGGACAGAAAAAGAAATCTGCCTTTCTGGCAACTGCTATAATCAGTCAAGCCTGCTGTGTATTTCCACAAATGCTATGGAAGTGAGCACATTTAAATAAAGAAAACAAATTGAAATGAAACAATTGACTTCTTTTGTTTCATGAAGAAATTTGAAGTTACAGAAAAGTGACAAAGAGCTGTCAAAATAATCTTTTTATTAAAAGAAAAACCAACCCACAGATCACTTCTAGTGAAAGTTTATTATATCAGTGACATCTTTTCCAAAACGTGCATATGATGTAGTTTCATTTCTACCTTACGTGTGTTCCAACAGTATTTCCAAAAGTTGTCTTACATATAAATGACAAATGGAGTGAAGACAGTAAGCCTGATAAAGCCTTTTTTCTTTTTTTTTTTTTTTAAATAATATTACACCCCCCCCCCCCACAAACTAACTCATTGACTTATCAGTTAAAAAGGAAAAAAGGGGACTCAAGGGAGGCAGCTCATACACTTATCTGTAGGGTTTAGATCACTTCAGTTTTAACACTGTAGCTTCACATTTTTGTGCTAGTTTTCTGCATCTTTCCCAAATGGGGCAGGAGGAACAAAATAAACCAAACAAAAAGATTTGTAGTCAAGAGAAGCAAAGCGCTGGAGGCAGCAGATATTTCCAGACAGATGCAAACTGAAATTGTTCCTTCAGACTAGGGGGAAGAAAGCAGTGAGAAACATAACCAACCAGTTTTAAAATAGAAAAATCCATATCAAATTGGGAGTAGGTCCCAGAAAAATAGCTCTGAAAAATAAAGTTAATCCATATTGAACCTATTTGAATGAAGGCATAATTCATCTTGCCTATCAAACAAATTTCAACAGTAATAAGAGTTCATTACACAGTGTCTTTAAGTAGAACTGGTACAACTTCAGAACAAAATAATAAACTATTCAGACAAAAAATCCCGATAGTGTCCATCTTCATTATTAGCAGAAAATCTGAGTAAGGCAACTAAAAATATGAATTGATACAGTTCACTTGCTTTGGATAGGGTGAATCTTGCCATAAATTTGGCAGAACATAGATAAGGCATAGTGCCAACCTGTGAGATGACAGCTCCCAACTACCTCATTGCTGGATTAGTTCAAAATTGCAACAGAGGAGAATGACAAGTTTCAGGGAGTAGAGAAGGAAGGTACACCCAACGGAGTCAGCAATAAAAGCCAAAAAAGCTTACAGAACAGAAATACAAGGCAGGAGTTCTGTATTTGCACACACAGTAACTGTGAAAACATTAACATCTCTGTAACAAACTGTCGACGCAAAAAACAAGCAGAACACACCCACCCACCATTTTTCTTCAAGGAGCAAAGTCTCTGGGAGCTGTTAAACAAATCTATGTATCAGTGGTGTGACTGACACTTATCCTGTGTCCTTGCAAACCCTCCCAACAAGTGGCTGACACTTAAAAGCAGTTACAGTACCAAAACGTGAAAGATACTGAGTATAGAGTGCATTCTACTCTGCCTATCAAACAATGCTTTCTCACGTAAGTGGAGGCTTTCCCATCGATTCCAGGCAGCATATAAGGGTTAGTTGAAATTATGGATGGCCTAAGGTTGCTTTTGAAAAACACTAGCTAGGAATACCACTCCCACAAAGGAAGAGGGGAATAAAAAAAGGAAAAGAAAAAAAAAGGAACCCTCACCCAAACCAAACAAAAAAAGACAAAAGGGAGAAAAATGACACACAAAGTTCACTGAGCCCAGATCCAAAATGTCTTCAGGGTAGGAGCATTTTGGTGGTCCTTCACTGTCAAATTCTCCTTCTCCAAAGTGGATTTCTAAACAAATCAAAAATAAATAAAAAGCCCCAAAAGAAACAGGAGGCATGTATACAGCTACTCCCTTCATTTAATATTTAACATTAAAAACACAGTATTAAAACAAGAAGCAAACTCATTTACTACTAACACAAAAGAGTTTAATAAATATTGTGATATATTTTAATTACCATTATGGAAAGAAACCCTGCGGTATTTTCCAAGCAATATCCAAAGCAGCTCAAGTCACAGAACGAAAATCTAAGAAGAGGTATTTTTGTAAGGTTCTAATGGTAGTGGAACTGGTCAATGAGAAGGATTAAACCTCTGACAGGAGGCAAAGCTGTTTGGAACTGGAGGAGAGCTTGCAAGAAAAAAGATTGAGAGGCAGATCTCCACTCAAAGCAGCAGGCTCTCAGCTGAGAAAGGGGACAGACCTAACATTAAAAATACATGCTTTCTTAAAGACTACAGAAAGATCAGACTTGCTGAACACCATATGGAATGAAGAGATTTTGCCTTCTGGGAAGCAACAACTAGACACAATAATCATTACTGACTACTAGAATATTTTAAATACACATACAATTTCTTACTTATAATAAACCAGAGATACATAACAAGATGCAAGTCTACTGTAACTTGTACCGGCTTATTTAATAAACAAGAAGTATTTGGAATACCTCAGATTTTTGCTGGATGGAAATTTTTTCTTAAATTGAAAGAGGAAAAAAATTATATCCAAGCTAAAAGTTCCAGTATTTGTACGGAGCAAAATAAAATAAAATAAAAAAACCAAACAACCACGTAACACTCCACCCCCACACCAAGAACCAAACAGCACCTTTTTGGAATTTGTATTTTAAGCTTTTAAATACTGATGCCCAAATGAGACACCTTATTACTCTTTGGAAAGAGGTTCTGCAGTCATTATGGCCTAAAAAGAATTAAGAATAGATCCCAATGCTCAAACTGTGTTTGTTCAAAAGCTCATGTTCATTTTACAACACATGTAAATTATTTCCTATAAGGAGAAAAGCAACTACTTCTAGCTACACTGACAGTTTCTTAAGGCTCAGATTATTTCTTGTGTTAGATAAAAGTTCATTTCCATGAGATGCTAAGAATCTGATCCTTCCTCCTCAGTACATTTTGAAGTCCACTACAGCAACTCTCACACAGGTCACTCAAACAACACGGGACAGAAAATAGTACCTCCCCAAAGGTATGTCAGGTCAACTGGTACCCTCGAAATGCTGCATGCTAAACCATGGCTTACACAGCAAGGCAAAAACTTTTAGAGCTGCCACAAAACAAAGTGAAAGGAGACAACTGGGAAAGATAAACCCGCTGCAAGCTCAAAACCTGTCCCCACCTATATTTCTTAGAAAATATCGACAGTCACAAACATCTATTTACATCTCTAAACCTCATCACTATAGAGTTCATGGTCCAAAATCATGTAGCACAAAAACCATGTGTGAACACTAGTTAAAAAACCCTCCAGGTACTATGAAGAACATATTCCTTTTCAGAAACCAGGAGCAAAAAGTGGTAACTAGGGTTTGATGAAAAAATCTGGTTTCTTTCCACAACCACACTTCCAAAAGTGATATTTAACATCAGGTTAAAGACTGAATTTCTAAAAAAAGTACATTAACATGCACATTTTTAATAGACATACAGAATAACTGTGCAAGTACCTGCATACTTGAGCTACTTGTTAGATAACTCATTGTAGAGGGGAGAAAAACATCTTTTTCTTAGAATAACCAGCTCTAACACTCAGCACTAGCATGTAGAACTGACGAACTAAGATAAGGCAATATAATTTTAAAAAATTCCAAAGGAGAAAAAAAAAATCAATTTTTTCCCCAAACTGCTGATAATTATATTACAGCACCATCTCTAACATTTAGCAAAGTAATAAACAAATTTCCAGGTGGCTGCCTTGCAAGTATTTTATTAAAAGAACTTCCTTTTCTGCTTAATAGGCAGCTTGACTTCTTGTCTGACAAGCTTTCATTGAGAAGGGACAAGGATCCCTTTTTGGGTGCATTCCTCATTAGTAAGGCAATACTTTCAAAGCCGTGGCCTTGCTGCATGGTTCCTTGATGTTACAGTGAAAAAGCTGAACAAGTAGATTTTAAGGTTCAGAAATATACACTATTTAAGAACCGTTCCTATGTGGTGCTTAAGACCCTTTTCTCATTACATTTCTGAGTGATACTAAATCAAATAGACTTTATTACTGTATGCTGAGGGTTTTTTCTGTCTGACTACTGATGCAAGATTTCAAATAGGGGCAATTAAAATTTCTACCTGGCCATATTGCTTCACTTGTTAGAGCAGTCAAATTAGCAGTCTCAAAGGTCACCTCCCTCTTTGGCTGAAATACAGAAATGCACAGCCACTGAGAACAATAAAAACACACTGAAAGAGGTTCAAGTACCCTCAAGTCCTGATCAGAAAGATGTTTCTAATAAATGCCTGTACTTCAAATTCAGGCAGTACTTCAAGGTGCCTGAACAGAGAAGTGAGAATGCAACCCTGTGACCACACCCTTAGTGCCTACAAAAATTAATCTTTCTCCCTACAAAAATTCCACCTTACCAGAAGACTGTCTCTCCGACAGGAAGAAGTTATAGATTCTCCAATAGCAATACCAAAGTGACCAGAACATGTGCACAGAGGAATTGTGGAACCAGTCACTGGTACTTTAAGAAAAGCAAAAACCACCACCACAACAAAGAAACATACCAGAACAAAACAAACACATAGAAGAAAACCAAAAAAAAAACCAGATAACTCAGTCCCACAAACAATTATGTCAGTAAAATGGCTGGACATCGATAAGACAAAAACCAGCCTCCAAAACTCCTGAGAAAAAGATTCTCATTAGCATATGTAAAATAAATGTGTTTGTGAAGATAGATTATTTCTAATAAGCAGAGAGTAGCTGAACTACAAAGCCAAAAGCTTGCCTTCTTTAATTAGGCTAAGTGTGGATATTCTTGATACCAGTAGCTCAAGAAAAATACTCAGAATTTCCTGTTTTTATTAACTTCCGGCAGCTATTACTTCCAGCCTCATCTCATCCTGCATCATGAAGAACTGCCTTTAGCACTGCTGGAACTGAAGAATGAGCGTGACACTATTCATTTTTTTCTCCAGTTGAGTTTCTTATATCTTTGAAATAACTGGGTGCAAACTCACAGTATAGGAATGAGTAAACTCAGTGAGAATGCCGAGATTAATGAACCCACAATTTACACTTTAAATTTTCTATGGTCCATAACTGATCCATTTGTTGAGATTTTCTGAGATGGATGGGAAATCAAGAGAAACATGGCTTCCCTTGAAAAGACAGGAAAGAGTTTAAGTGTAATAAAATAATCCACAAGTCTCATATGAATTAACACTATTGCAACTATTCAAGCATAACCCCCGTAAAACACCATCTCAGGGCACAATCATTTCACCAAATTTCCAGAAAATGAAAGCCTCCCACAGATTTCTCTGCCATAAGCCACATCAGCAGAATGCTGCTGTAACAAAGGCAGAGAAAAAAAACAAAAATCTATCTCCTGCTACTAAGAGCAGTGCAGGTTTGGAGATACTTGCCATGCAAAGCCATCTGCCTTACGCGGACTCTCCATCAGAAGTGACTGACATCTATCAATACATTGGCCCAGCTGAAACCTTGTTATGTCAGGGAGCAGTTTTGATGAACCTTAGTAAATTCCTAGTTTGGTATTTCAGAATTAAAAAAAGAGTTTATGAAATGCCTATCATGACAAGGAAAGGCAGTCACAGATCTGTCTCACAGTGGCAAAAAAGCTAAGGCGGGGGGGGGGAAGAAAAAGAGGCAACCAACATGAAAGGCCAGACAGTTGATTTTGCATGCTGGGGATAAAGGGGGTACAGTCAGCATTAACTTACCCAAGAAAGAACTAAGAGGATGACAAGCTACATTAACAGTACTTTACAGCTTACTGGGTTTGGCGATCATTCTTTCCTTTCTGTATCCTACTACCATCTTATATCAGAGGAAGAAAAAAAGACCTAAAAGATCAAGAACTAGGACCCATCAACTTCAGCCCTTTGTATGACTTAAGGTAACTAGAAAACAGAGGGTTACCAAGAAAATCTTACTTGGATTTTTGACTTTGTATAGATCCCAGATAATCTTTTATCATAGCCTTCAGAAACAATATAAGCCAACAGACCATGAAGAGTGGTTTTCTGGAAAAATCCATACTAGTACAGATTGGCAAATACATACTGTACCAAGCCAAGTTTCTAAAACAGCCCTTAGTCTATGAAGAAGAAGAGAAACACCAAACAGTCCAGAGGAAAAAATATGGACCTTGTAACTTTGCCAGATAGCTGGGGGGAAAACACACCTTGTGCTGATACTTCTCACAATTTGGGATATCCAAGAGCATATCTCTAGGAAAAGGTAACTGTGCAAACTGCAAAAGGTAAAATATTAATTCTAGTACCTCTTTGGCTATTAAACATGCATTCTGCTTTCTCCTCCTGCCCTAGTACTACAACCAACACACAGTATTTCAGGTGTTACAGCTTGAAATGAAAATGAAAAACAAGCAAAAACCAAAGAAAAATCCAACATTTACACACCACCACCACCCTCCCCAAAGAAACTATGAAATACCACTATAACAACACAACCAGCAGCAGTATACTGAAAACATAAAGACATTAGACAGGGAGAAAAAAATATCATTAGTTCTCCCAAAATTATTGTTCTTTAATTCACCAAATAGGCAGACCTCCTATTACAATATATAGTTATTTTTCACCCGAGTTTCAGCAAGGCTATTTAACAATAATTATGCCAGAAACATGCAGACATTAAAAAAAAGGCAAACATTTATTATCTTTGCATTAGTTACACGTATGTTGTATCTAATATACTTCATAGTAAGGTTGAATTTTACAAGCCTAACTGTAGCAAGGTTTGCATGCCCTGAGTCCGACTTATCTGAATCCCTACTTATTCTGAAAACTTCTCAACAACCGTTTCTATTATTCTATCCCTTGAATTACCAACTCCAAAGTGCCTGTCAGGAGCAGGAAAGCATGGTTCTGTTTAGCTTCAGGGAAGTAACCGTGAGAGAACAACATGTGGAACCATAGGAAATGCAAGGACCATCAGGATGCAGGAGGAAACCGCTTTGTTACTCATTACTCATTTGCCAGCATATATGTTATTAAGCAAGTAAAGAAATCTGTCATCAAACTACAAAACACCACTGCAGTAGGGAACTTCTGATTCAGAACCTAATTTGTTAAAAACTACAGTAAAAATAAAAAACTGCTGTCAACTCCAAATACTGTAGGACCAAGGGCCAATAGCCTACCTAAAAGCCAAGCTACTTTGAGAAAGAAAGGAAAAGTAAATCCTATACAGAGAACAACTTGCATATTCAAACCTTGTACTCTAGGACCTAAAGACTAAAGAACTTTTCTACCAAGTTTTACAATATTAATACCTGATATAAATACAAATTGCAAGAGCAGGATCATCTGTTTTCCACTGCCAATATGTGTTGCACAACAAACATCAAGAAAGCTGGAAAGGTTTTGTATTATGTGTTCAAGGAAATTGCAGCACAGGGAGGACACTGCTCTTCCTTGTCCTGTAGGCTAAGGATCTCCTAAGCACCCCAATCCAGAAGTTAAAGCTCTTGGACATCTGGAGGGGGAAAAAAAAAATAATGACACCCTGATTTCTTATCAGAAAACCAAATGGCATAGTTTTTATGTATCAATCAAGTTTTTACCTCGTTGTTTGTTTTCTCTGCTTCTAAACAGAATTTTTTTTAAACCATGTTAACTTTTATAGACACATCTCTTTTTACACCTGAACACTGTAAATTCTAGACACTTTACCCAGCCCATTCCACAGCATTTCATAACCAACCACCCTACAGCATTCACCTAGTTTTAACTTTTCCATTTTCAACTGCAATGAAAATATGCTGTCAGATGCTGACTGATGATGTATTTTTACCATTAAAAGCAGTATCATGCATGAAATGCTGCATCAATGAACTGCTAAAAGCATTGTATAAGTAGCTATTAAATTTCCATTAGTATTTTCTATTAACATGTAATTTCACATCATGAGGAGCTTTTAGATAGGTACATAAACCCATGTGTAAGTGTATTTGAACTTCAAAAATACCTTTTTTTATGTGCAGTACAACTGATTTTGTCACAGAAACTTCATTTTAGGTAGAACTTCAGAGACTAAAACACCAGTAGCTTCAGCTGTCAAGGTGTGGGGGTGGGGTTGGAGGGCAAAAATCTGTGTGTTTGGCTGTTAATTATATCTTTTGGTAACTAATTACAATAATTGCAGATACATTTTTCCCGAGAAATTTTGCAGTAAAATGTAATGGCAGCTTAATTTAAGAGCTTCCAAATTGAGACATTTTTGCAGTGAATGCTCTTAAGTTTAGAAGCCTGCAGATGATGCCTTGCATCTTGATGATCTATTTTCAGCTACTGACAGTTTCACTACAAAATAAAAAAAAAAAGTAAAATCTAGCTTCTCTTCTCAGTATCTCCCAACTGTTTTTCTCATGGTCCCAATTTGGCTAAAGCTCTGTTACAGTAAACAATATGGAAAAACCCATCTTAAAAAAAAGGCCCCTTTTAGATTCCTCCCAGCCAAATGAAGTAGACGTTTATCATTTGCATTTCAAATTTATCCTTAATAATGTTGAGAAACGCTAAAGTTCAAGCAGACAGAGTAAGCTTGGTTACTCAAGAGCAAGTGTAAGTCACAAAATGGAAAGAAACTACTAATTTTTCATATTGTCTAAACTATCCAGAAGTACTGAAAGCTTTCAATAGGGTTGTTTTTCTTTCTGCTTTTTATGTCTAGTCTTTCTATATACCTATAGCAGAATCTTGATTTTTTTCCTTTTCTTAAATAGGTCCTTCCACTCATGCATCTGAACTTCCATTTTTAGTTTCTGGTGTTCTGAATATTCATCCATTTTAAGTTCAAATGGAATGGGATTTTGTCATTTATTCCATATCCATTTTGAAGGCCTGAGCCACCACACTTCTACAAACCCTATATAATTCGTCGTGCCTTAGTATGGTAAATTTCTATTCAAGAAAGTATTTTTAAATAATGTGTATTAACAGTAAAAGCTGCTTGAATGCAAGAAAAGGCAATAAGGAGAAGTAAGGTTGAAGAAAGAGTACAATAACACTGCCCTTTCCAGACTCCTAAAGCTCTTCACTACAAACAGTAATCCTGTGTTGTGAGCCATTAAAAGACAGATTGAAACAGCCATCAAAACTAAACCCTATGCCAGAAGGCCACAAGGGCCTAAAGAGGTTTTAAGAGGAAGATGTGCTCTTTATCAGTAAGCCAAAAATCAAAGATTATGTAGAAGTTCATATTAAGATGGTCAGTTTTCTCCTCTCATGTCTGCCCACTTCCATCACTACCCATCTGCGTCATTTATTTTCTCTCATACATACACACAACACAGGGTATTTCTAAACCAAGACACTAGAGAGTCAGTGGACAACACATATGCAGAAAAGGGAATCATTAAACTCCTTTTCTGGTTCTTTTACCTACATCTCCTGATTACTTTTTTTTCCAGAGAAAGATTTTAAAAAACTGAAAGATTGGTAAGAGAGCATTCAAACATGTCAAGATGTGCCATGGCAGCTGCCCCACAGTGAGGTACTCCTCCATCCCATGACTTGTGTTGACTACCCCTCAAATCCCCTTATTCCTAGTAAGCCCTACACAGTTCCATCCAGTCCCTTTCAGTACTTTTAGTTTTGATGAAAAGTTCAGTATGTACAGAATAGAAATGCAGCTGTGTATAGCTGTAGAAATGCAGCATATGCATAGCTGTTGAGGAATTCTTCTAGAGATAAATTTGATAAACAAAAACACATTGTAAGAGAAGAGTCACAGGTGTAGAGACCTGAAACAGTTCTGAACACACTGATCCACCAAAAAAGATAAACACCTCTCATTCAGCCAAACTAATTTTATTTAGTTCATCAATGGACTAGATTGGTCACAACACCTCAGCTGAAGAGGGCTGCCACTTCATAATATTAATTTATTGTGGTTTTGAGATCATCTGAATATATCCTTAAAAGGTTGCAGAATAAAGAGAAGGAACATCATATTACAAATAAGACATGGCTGACAAATATTCAGGTAAGTTCTGTTTGTCCAATTAGTTAACAGATGAAAGTTGCCATAACAAGACTTTCTTTCTTTTTTCTGACCATAAGGGTGACTGAACATCAGCACAAGTTGTCTGTAAAGTTTATGGAGCCTCTAAACTACATGAACCCTTTCCAAGACAGCCACAGCTTTGCAAATATGGCAAAGGCAGAAGGCACCATCAGAGAACAAGTCAATCACTACTCCAGCATTCTCATCACAGGCAAAAGCTTTCCACTTCTGCTCAACATACCAATACCAATTACACTTACCTTACAGATCTCCTATCACATGGCCTCACCAGTACACCGAAACTCCAATCCGACAGCTTTGATAGAAACTCCAAGTTTGTAGTACATTAGCATCTCAAAAATCCTGGCCTGTTTTCACTCTGCTGAGTACTCCCTGCTTCTAAAAATCCCAGACATTGTCACATTAGGACAGAAAGAGAGACTGTAGTACTGGAACATGTTGCCCGTGACAAACTGTGGATGGCCTGTTCCTGGACGCGTTCAAGGTCAGGCTGGACAGAGCTCCGAGAAACTCTGTCCTATGGAAGGTGCCCCCACTCATGACAGAGGGGTGGAACTAGGTAGATGACCTTTGAGGTCCCCTCCAACCCAAACCATTCTATGATTTTCAACCATACACATGGTAACACTACAGAGCTTTACAGAGCCTACACTGCTACATAAATATGGATATCTGCTGCACTGGTGTTGCTATGTTAGGTTGTCAAAGAATCCATATCAAAATATATTTTGCCAGTAAGAAATGTTTTACGAAGAAGTAATATTTCAGTTAAGTCAAAACATCCTCAGCACAGTAGCTGAAAGATTTGATTAGAAGTACTAAAATACAGCTTGGTGAAGCATTCTGCAGTTACAGAAACTCCCTCCCTCTCTTAGATTTCCATAACATATACATTACCTCATTCCTTCCCAAGTGTGAGACTCAGTTTAATTTCATCATCTTTCTTGTCCAGAGGTTTGAGAGGGGGGGAAAAAACCAACCACTACCATGCATTTTGACTCAGTTAGGTTGTAAAAGATCCTAGGGTACTTCTACACAGTTGACCAGGCAAGTGAAACACCACCAAGTCTTTACAAAAACACTATGTTTATTAAAAACAGATAAAGGGCTAGCAATTGGTGAGGTATTTGTTAAAAAAAAAAAAGGCTATTTTAGAGCTGTAACAACCTTTTTACAAAATTAAATACTCATGAATAGCTGAAACGTCCTTTCCAATTTCTTTAATTAAATCTACAGAAAAAGAAAATCCAAATAGGTCAAAGGCAACTTGCAGAAGTCTTAAAGAAGAGGCTCAAGTTCCTTCCCTCCTCACCTTTTCCTAAAGGTAATTAAGTATTTGTGTTTACCTGGAAGGCAAGCACGAAGTAGTGAAGAAACTGCTGCCTGGCTGTGCGATCTCGTTTACACTGCTCAAACTTGGTTATAACAGAAACAAAAGCTTTGATTACAGAGGTACAGGAGATTTATCCCTTACTGCTAGAGCTGAGAAAGAAAGCAAGACAAACTCCAAGACATCCAACAGGCCTTTTTTAAGACAATTAAGATTTCAAAATGAATTCTAAGGTGGTAACAGAGCAGTGGTAAAACCCACTCAGGCACAATGACCTGCGAGGCACATACCGTGGGCTGTGCATGCTAAGCTCTCCCATGGCTCAGAAAGGATGAAGAGATAACTGCAGCAAGCTACACTCCCTTTGATTTTTTCGTATTATTAAGCATTTAAAATATTTTAAAAATTACTCAATCGAGATGTACCACTGTACCAATTCATGGTTTCAAGGATCTTTGCAACTGTAAGCTGAAGTACACTAGGACACATGCTGGCTGAACACACTGTAAAACTCACCTGCTAGACAAGATCGCACCAGCTAGAAAGTCAGAGTAATAATTTATTCAACCTCCTACACCTTTACTCTAAATTACAGTCAATTCGCTAAAAGCGAAGCCACACGCACTCTCCCTTACAAAGTATGTTCTCAAACTAATGAATCTACAGGCTGCACTAAGATGGTTATATAAGATCAGGAAATTGAATTGATTTTCTTGACCCTATTTTTTGTCAGTCTTCGTAATCATCACCTTAGTTTCAGTTTCCTTCAAGTCATCCTGTCACAGTTTCACCTGTTCTGAACTCACCAATCTGACACACCTGTAAACAACTCAATTGTTCCACTGTTATTAATTTGCAGTAGCACCTGGAGATGCAGCCAAGTTAGTCATTTCACACACTTAAAGCAGGGAGGAAAAAACCCAAACTTACCCTGAAGAGCTCATGGATACAGCTGCAAGCAAGACTAGACCAAAAGGAACTAAGACAAGTAGGCATGTTGAGTTTGTTTTTACATAGGCTTATACCAACATATTGACCATGCAGTGTTTTCCGGTTATATGAATATTGTTCACACCTCTGTCCCTGCTGGTTTGCTTACAGTCATCCCTTCTCCTAACGGATAATCTGGGATGAGATGATAGCCACATTGTTTAAGAACACTGGCCTCAAAACTTGCTTGAAACCGATGGAACCAAACCAGAACTGGCTGCTGCCATCTTGACACACTCCACCTGATTCATGAGTTAAATGATTAATGTCTTCCAAAAGTAGGCAGGGAAGTTTAAAACACATTGCTGCTTATATTCTTTCACCTGCTGCCTCTTTCAGACATCACTGCTATAAAGCAGGGATAGAGTAAGTATTTTCTATGAGCCCATTTGAATTTAAATACCACTGAAAACTGCTGGTGAAAATAAAGGAGTATCTAGTGAACTACAGTTTCCAATGTTTGATCTGAATGACTTTACCTTGTGTTAACACTTAGAAGATCAATTCAGTACCAAAAGCCCCTAAATTTCATTAACTACATTTATCCCACATTTTTCTTGACTGAACTTGCAAACTGTGCCATCACACTTGTTACTGTGCAATTGAAATTTTCCTAGGACAGTCACCTGCTCCCTCCAGTCCAAAGCTAACAAAAGCGTCTCAATGCCATTCAACCACCCATGTGCTTCAGAAACATATGATTCCAAAAAGGTGTTTGGGCAGCAGTTAAACTTGTGAAGAAAACACACAGCCCACAGCTTCTATGGTCCCAATTAAGGGCTGGACAAGTGGGCATTATTCAAAGCCTGTGATACCAAAGGCTCCCAGTCAGCACAGGTAGAAGGCAGGCTGCACAGAAATACACATTACACCTTGAAGAACCCTGTCACTGTACAGTAGCTGGCTGACAATATTTTTTTTTTCCTTAGATGTCAGAGCATATGCTACCACTGATGACTAACAAGTTAAGGAACACAAAGAAATTCTGGTGCATCAGTCAAACCATGGTTGAAAACTGTGATGCCTGACATCAAATCAGGCTGCTATCTTTGAAGTGTAGTACTTAACAGTCAGTGAATTATTTCATGTCAGTACTGTGTGCATTTCGGATACTGGCAAAAGATGAGAAACAGGCCAGAGACTGAACTATGATGGAACGAATCTTAACTTCCAGTTGATAGACAACAGACACCAGTAGCAGAGAAATGAACTGTATTATCTACACTGATATTCTGGAAAAATCTTATGGTAGTTGGAATGTCCAGTTACAAGCAGAAGTCAACAAGTAACAAAACTGAGACATCACCATAGGTATTAACTTGCCTTAAGAAACACTTCTCTTGTTTTCAAGTATAGAAAAGTATTTCCAGAAAAACAATATCCTACTTTATATCTTAAGACTCTCAAAGGACTTACAGGACAGTTCTGTCTTTGGTGGAGGAAAGTTCAATACCTCTGTCAAATAGCAAGAGCTATGCATCTGTGTAGAGAGATACCAGATAATTTAAAAAGAAGAAAAAGAACCAACCTTAAATACTTAGAGGTGGGAGAGTCAGAGCAACTTCACTCTGCTCCTGGCTTTTCACATTTCCTGCACAATTTAATCCTGGAAAACTGCAGTGCTTCAGGGAAACACTGGTCAACGCCAACAATTCAGCAACAATCCAGCATTAAACCATCACTTTTACAGACAAGAGGTTTGTATTGGCTATCTAGCATCCTTACCTTGAAAAGAGCCTCTCTGAAGAGTGTAAGTGCTCCTAGAGGAAAACCCTGCATGCAACTCATCTACAGACTGATGATACCATCTTTTCCACAGTCCCTCCAGACTCCACATCCACCTTCTTTATCCATAGGATAGTGAGACTATAGATGCAAAGTTAAAACAACAGATCACAGCAAGTTTTAAATCCTACACATGTAGAGTGTTAAGACACAAAAATCCCCCCAACTACATTTATCTAGTCTGCCATATTTGAAGAGCAAGCATAGACAAAGGCACATTCAGCGTTGCTAAAGACTCAAAAGAAAGGAATCCTTCATGAGTTCTCTTAAATCACGAGCATTCAAAACATTTTCAGCAACAGAAATATACTTTATGCACTTAACGTCAAGTATGCAACATGGGTCACAAACACGGCTAAATCCAGCCTACTATTTTCCCCCCACTGAACCAAAATACACAATACTTGTCTACTGGTAATTATACTCCATCCAGTTCAACATCCTTAGATCTCTGTTGGTTGTTTTCCTACCAGCAAAACTGGGATATTCTCTGTATTCTAATATGTAGCAAAGATACTGTACAAGTGCATTGAGCTTTGCTGTGCTCCCCCCATACTTTGGTTGAGCACACAGAGTATTAGTCATCTTTGTTATATTCATGCTCAGAACACCCACAAAAATTGTCTTAAGATGTATTCTAAGCAACTGTCAGATTGAATTCTTGAAAAGTTTATTCTCAAACTATGGCTAATTTAAAAAGCGAACCATTCATATTTTACAGATTGTACAAATAAACTTATATGAAAAATGCTGGTATATTTACTAAAGTACTTTACTGACATACAGCTTATATGACTATTTTGCACAGAAGACATATTGTAAGAACAATTCTTTAAAATACTGCATTATGTCTCACCATTCTGAAGTTAATTCAGAAGTTAATTACCTACAGTAACCTTTACTCATTTTCCTCCACATATACTAACATCCATCCTATGTACAGATACTCTAAATATGCATTTGGGTTCACTTTCTGGGGTTTAGTTCATTACTGAGTTTTTTTATTCACAACTTCAAAAACTAGTACATTGGCAGGAACAAGTGCTTCTTCTGAGAACTTTCATCTTAACTGATATGTGGGTGATCTAGCAGCCCATACTCCTCAAAAACAAACAG
Source organism: Dendrocincla fuliginosa (assembly GCA_035047845.1). Classification (NCBI taxonomy): domain Eukaryota; kingdom Metazoa; phylum Chordata; class Aves; order Passeriformes; family Dendrocolaptidae; genus Dendrocincla; species Dendrocincla fuliginosa. Next base: position 12,282,402 of record JAWWMO010000121.1, on the reverse strand, counting down.
TACATATGTAAATACCCTCTGTGAGGAAAAGTCCACAAGCAACTCCAGGGCTTGCATACAGGCAAGAGGCCAACAGATCCTTTAAGCAATACACACCTATTACTTTTAATTAAACATATAAAGAAGCAAATCATGTAGGGCCAGCTCAAGCCCTGATAAAAGTAAAATGTACAGAAATACAATATTAGATACTTTCTGATCAAGTGTACTAGTCAAATGCAGTTATATGAATGAAAAAAAATTAAACATTTATAACAACTTAGGCTAGGAGAGTAAAAGTTATATTTAGAGCTCAGACAAGATTTACTACCAGGTAGTGAACTGTTAAAAACATATAATGAAGCATACAAAAAAAGTATTATGCTAACAAGATAGAAAGCAATGGTTACGTAAAAGACTAAAGCCATCTTTCACTGCAGCAAAGTCTTCTATATTCCAAGGGCTAGAATCATTTATGCTATACCTGGTGCCATCTATTAGTCAGAAAACATTAGCATTCCTTCAAGAAAAGAGCTGTGAAATAACATAACAGGTTTTGAAAAATTTGTTAATCATATTTCACACTTGAGAGCCAATCACCTCAAACTTAAGAAGAAAAATAAAAGAAGTTATGTACATTTCAAAACCAAAATCCAGTTGGCTACTTAAGCTTAGATTATTAGACAAAAGCCTCATTAAAATGTTTTTTTGTGTTCTTTAGGAAATGAAAATTGATTATACCTGAAGATCTAGAAACCTTCAGCTATGACAGCTGGTAAAAAAAAAATCCTACAAAGGAAAAACTTCTAGAACAAATGCAGGAATAAAATTTTGAATGACACAAGTGCCAAAGAAGATCTGGTTTGGTGCCCTTAATGGACAGATACAGAGCTGCAGCCATCTTGAGTAAAGAGCAATAAAAAAAATCTTTAAAGCCAAACTTTACTGTGAACCACTTGTTCACCGTAAAAACAGAAGAGTTTTGGTTTTCTAAGACAAAAGACTTGAGATCAAAAAGAGGGGAGGAAAAGGTTGTACCACCATCACATTCCCCCTAGTCATAACCACAAATGACATTGGAGACTGAAGGCCCGTGTGTATTAAAACACAATTTAAAAACCATTAAAAAATAACACCAAGACTACCACCTGCAATGGGACAGCCTCAGACAGGAGTTACCAACATAGAGTTGTTTCTAACGTACCTACTTGGGAAGCATGGTGCTTGAGTAAAGATCAAAAGCAAAGCACTAAGTCATGGACTCAAACATCTCAAAACACAGACAATATCAGGCAAGTCTTTTATCAAAAATAATTACACTGGGAGTAATTTTGAAAGTGCCACTAGAACTCATTTTGCCAGTATAAATGAGTACAGTAGTTCATCAGTGCCCCTTCTGGTACCTACAGTTATAACTTTTTATTCCAAGTCATTACAACCTTTCTTTTTAAATGAACTATATTTTTCAAATTGAAAAGTACAGAGAACTAAATAAAATTTCCTGGAAATCTGAAGCAATCTTTAAAGTCAAATGCATCTACTACATATAAAAGAAAAAAAAAATTTGCTTTCTCCTAGCAAATAACATAATTTAGTAGGATAGCTCTACAGAAAAATTTAATTCTGGACTGTTCTCTGAGCTATATGCAGCAATGAGGAGATGCTTCAGACATGTTCTATTGCATGCTCAGAAGACTCCAACCTTAACAGCCTGGGAGCTCTACCAGTTATTCCTAGACATGACTATGAAAGGCACAACCAACACTGTGGCAGATTCTGAGACCAAACCAGCATCTCGTACCAGCACAAAGTCAATAAATGCATGTTGCACATGTTCCCCCAACAAACTCTGGTTTCCTGGATGGAAAAGTGGAGAGAAGTAGACAGAGCACACATATACCAGGTAGTATCATCTTTACAAAAGTCCTTTCAGATGAGTCAACAGCTGGCTCAAATTAAAGCAGAATATCATCTGTACTGGTCCAGATTATGATTGAGTACTAAGAATCCATAATTCAAATTATGCTGTTTCCTACCCTCTGGCCCCAGCATATCATCTGGATGTATGGGATGAACAATAGCAGTCAAGACTTATGCAAGAACCAGTGTAAATGCTGTACTCCCTGAGACTTCCCAAAACCACTAAACTATCAACTCATCCCGAGTATCAAGAAAACAAAAAAGCCAACCAAACAACTGAAGAGAGAGGGAGCAGTACCCCCTCTTTCGATAAAAATATTCAAAGCATTTCAAACCAAAAGCCATATGTTGTTTGACTGCCAACCGCAGTGTTTTCTACAGCTACTTATTTTCCTAACAATTACCTTTTATAAACTCACATAGTCTTCCTCCGATAAAGTGTTAGTCTGTTTTTTTCTTTCTCTCTTTTCACAGCAATGTGCCCATATGTTCAATACAATTAGGGGTTTCTACATAATTAAGTCAGGAGTCTGTAGGATAAAGTTTCTGAAGAACTAGTGCAAAATCCAACTGCTTGAATCTTCAACATGGTCTGTAGGTTGTCTCTCAATGTACTTCCTTCAGCATGTGTGCTTTCATAAACACCGCATTTTACTAAGAATGTATAATTTTCTTGTGCCATACGTGTATGATTCAGTGCATCCACAGGCACACCTATGGCTTCACAACTCTCACACAGTTTCATCTGAAAAGCAGAAAAAATAGTAATGACACGGAATGCAAGTTATATGAATGTAATTTTATTTCCACAGAAACGCCCACTGTTCCTACTGGGATTTTTACGTTAATTGCACAAATAATTAATGCAATCCCCACTCTCTTCCTTACCCACAACTAAGGGCTCTGACTGACATACAGTGGGCAAATAAAAAGTCTGTCAGCCAAAGCAAGCCTCAACCCTGCCAGCTGCCCCTTAGAACACAAGTTGTTGCCCCAATGACAGATGGCCACAGAGCTCACATGGCAAAGCAAGAAGGGCTCCAGTTTTTGGTCCAGCATAATTAAGCCAGCCAACTGCAATTCCCATTTACCTTAAAAGGGATTTTTTGCCCTAAAAGATTAAAGCACTACCACAACCATGCTCTGAGCCATTCAGTGATCCTTGTCTTGAACAAGGATCAGCTGGGAGCTCAGGACAAATGACAACCAAGAGCAACAACTCCTAGTACACTCATCCAGTTTTCAGCCTGGGACAAGCTGAGCACTAACCTAAGTCCAGAAAGAAAACAGGTATTGTACCAAGAGAGACTGCATAGTCCAAAACTAGACTACCAACAGGAACCCATGGACATCATGTTCAATCCTGTGCTTTGCCACAAACTGGGTTCTATGATAAAGATAAACTGATTAAAGGGTGTAATACTGACGGAGAGTACAGACCTTTTTCCATCAGCTCCCTCACACAATGAGGGGTGATTGTACAGGTACACTGCCATTAAAACAAAGGAAGAGAAAATCCTTTTGATAGCCATTTGCAATGACACTGCTGAAACCAACGATGCTTACAAACTTCCCTGGTCACTTTGTGCAAGTTATGCAATTTCTTCACACTTTTATTTCCCACTGCTGAAGTCAGAACAACAGCACTTCAGTACATCCCAGGTGTGCAATGAGGACAGCTACAGACATGACTGGAAACTCACAAGACACAGGAGGAGTTCTGCAATACAAATATCCAGATCAATAAAACCAAGGGAATCCTTTAGCAGTACCTGAAATTACTCTAGGCCATCACTACCAACACTGTAAGAAGTGCTGGGATAACAGCTATTTTCCCATATTTACTGCAACCCAAATGCAAGACCCTCAGGCAGAAGGGGAGAATTAAAGTTGAGTGCACCGATTACTATTCTTTTTACATCATGGAATGCTTAAACAGCTCTTCGTCAAGTAAACTCTTAGCATATACAAGAATAAAGACTTCTTTGAAGAGATCAGTAAGTCAGGAACCTTCTGGTTCCTAGAAACTGCTCCTAAAACTGCTTCTGGTTCCCAGAAACTGGTCATTAGCCTCACTCCATCCACTACATTGCTGTTACTAGAAATACTGAAAGAGGAGAAACAACCACTGAATTATTCCTCTCACCTTAAGAGTTAAATATGTAAATATACAAGTCTATTCTTAAAAGGGAAAAAGTATTTCTTATTTAAACACCTAAGATCATTAAGTCTTCTACAGAGACTGTCACTAACAGAAATTTTACCTAAGCAGGAAGATTTTTGCCAGCTAGGACTGCAAGAATGGCTACTTAGGAATCGTCTCCACATGCGAAAGATACTTGATGCATGCTTTGGAAGGAAACATGTCACTTACCTGTTCTAATAAAAAAGGAGCAGGTGGTTGGTTTTTTGTTGTTGTTTTTTTTTGTTTGTTTGTTTTTTTTAACTGAGCTACAAAACCAACACAAGCAGGATTTGTGGATACCAAGTTCTCAACCATTGCTATTCTGATCTATCCCACTCTGCCCCTTTCTCAAACCATATACTGACCTGAAAAGCTAGAGGAATTCATTTTCTGTAATATATTTGGCTGTTTCCATAGTACTAATGAATTTGGGGGAAAGACAAAATATGTCCCAGAAATCTACCAAAGAAACCTTAACAAGGCTCAAGCAGTGCCCCCAGCCACCACAACGCACACACAGGATTTGCATTACCAAAAAATATAACCTTTCTGCCAACAGGACCCTACATACAAGTAACAGGGAAGAAATCCTAGTGAATGTTTAACACTCAGTATATCCACATAATTTTAGTGACTACATCTGCATTAAGACATCATAAAGATACTAAAACAGACCACTTCTTTTTCTTACTATTTAAAACTTGCTCATTGTGAAAGTGGTAATTATTTCCACCATGTAAGTTACAGAAAGAGTTGAACATTGCTGCCTTTCACAGCCATTACAGCACTGCTTCAACAGACTACCTAATACTGTAGCCCAGAGGAATGCTGAAAGAACAACCTTGCTGCTAGGGAAGAAACACTGGGATGGCAACCAAGCATATTTGGTCTGAAAATCACTGTGCCCAACTCTCTACTATTTCAGTTGATATTCTGGATTCTGAACAATTGTACAACATTTCTAAGTCATGCACACATATGCAAAAAAAATACACTGGCAGATCATAGCACTCTTTGTGACACTGGTTTTTAAAACAACTGAAGTATGGTCAGCTGAAAGTGAGTCTGCTGGGACTTACCCAAGACATGGTAATGAATCCACTCTTATAGCATCAATGGATGGTAGGTATTGTAGGCCTCCAAAATAGAGGAGTTAAAAATCATGCTTTTTTCATACACTACCTACTTTTAGCTCTTATTAATACAATAAATTGTAATAATTTGCATAAGAGCAACCCACAGCAGAAGGCATGCTCAAATCTTCTGTTTCTCAAAAAAGTTATCCAGAAAAAAAGATAGGCTGAAAAATTAATATGAAAATTGATCTTAAACTGGACTGCCACATTAATATCAATATTGAAAACTTCAAATAAAAATTTGTTTTAATCTTCCATTCTGCTTTTTCTATTTTTTACAAATTTACAGATTTCACCATTAGCATGACTGATATATTTTCCTTTGAAATTACACGAAGTTATGCTGTCTATAACTGAAAAATCAGGATAATTTCACCTCCTCTTCTTCTCCTCTGGCATTTCAAAAACAGTTTTAGAGGAGATGGAGCTGTCAGTAAACATTATTTCCTGTTAAGATTTTTGAAGTTAAGAAGCTCAGATGTTCAAACATTACTTAGACAAAATGGGAAATTCAGCATCACATTGACACATACTATGACGATTTGATCTTCAGAACAGAGCTTCATCAGACACCCGGTGAACCTGCTCAGATATGCCTTTTTCACTTCTTAAACCTTTTAAATTAAGGTAAAATTTGACAATGGCAAACATCCATACTGATACTGACAAGTGTATCAGCAGATTATTGATCACAAGCTGCTGGTCAGTGAACAGCTGCTGCTAAGAAACTTGGCAAGATATGAAAAGGGTCTAAACTTCTTATCAAAGGCCACTTGAAGTCACTCAGGTATCACTCGTTATCACAATTACGCCCATTCTTCTTGTAATCACCCAGACAGCAAGAGTAGCCCAAAGCATTAATCCTTTCTCCTCCCCCTCATGCTCAGCTGGCCAAACAACTCTTTGTGTCGAAGGAGGTTCTCTCAACAGCAATCCCAGGCACATACCTTAGAGGCTCAATTACTATAAAGCTTTGCAGAGAGTTAAAAATGCAACCAAAGAGGAAGCTTCAAATGAATCTGAATAAAATGGGGGTTAGAACTATATGATCTTTTAAGGTCCCTTCTAATTCAAAAAATTCTATGATTCTATGAAAATGATTCTTCTGTGATGGAAAATCCACCTCTCATTTTCATATACCACAACCCCCATGGACCTTCAGTCTTCCAAGTAGTAATGGATGGAGCTTGGCTATCTCCTGTCCTTATCTGTGGTCTCAACTAGGCAGTTGCAGTCAACACAGGTTAAGAGACCAAATGAAATTTCTCTTGTTTATTTTGAATAGCTGATGTTTCAATGACCATGGAAGAATATGAGAACCTTTCTGCCAAAGAAAACAGCCACAGATCTTACCATCTTCAGAGAAGGTGAAGTGCCACATCTTGCCAACAACTAATATAACAATCATCTAAAAGTTGCAGTTCTTCCTCCTTCAAGACAGCCAACAACTGAAGGAAATAATAAACATTAATTTGAACAGCTACTACACACAATTAAAACTGATGACCCAACAGCATTTGGGTCATCTTCCTGGCCCCTTGCTTTCCCAATAGTCAAGAAAGGCTGGTTTGGCCAAAAAAAGCATTCCATTTTGTTCTCAGCTCATAGAAACAATAATTAAAATCTGAATTTTTCCTGTGCTTCTGCAGCATAACATTTTCTCTAAAGGTACAATGACAAACTTTCCAATTCTGTTTCTCAGATGACTATAGCAAATCTGCACCAAGACCTACATCTCAAGATGATGGAATTCCAACAGAGGAAAAGAAGTCACACATTTCCTCTCTCTTTTTCAAGTACAAGAATCTTGGGAACTGTAAATTTTATGCATTACCTCCTAGAAAAAAAACTCTCATTGACCAAATAAGAATGAAAGATGGGGAGGAAACTTTATTATACACACATAGGATTAGTAGTGCAATAACTAAGTAAAGAGATTCATCTGTAGAAGAAATGGAAATGTAGTGGATGCAAGAGGCAGTTCAGACTTTCTCTTTGGGAGCCTTAGGAACTCAGTAAGGCAGCAAGACAGAGTGGTAATATCTGACTACTGAAATTTTTTTTTCCCATAAGCACTGAAATAGTATTTTAGATTTTTAAGAATTATTGATGAACTAAACTAGACTAGATTTTCTACTGCAAAAATCAAATTTCAGAGAAGAACTAAGCACTAAAAAGAAAAATCAATTGTTTTACCTTTCCTATCATTTCAGATCAAATTCAAGTGCCATTTGTAGTCAATGGGAACCTTTCAGTTAGCCAGGATTTCTGCACGCTTTGAATGAAAACATCAAAAATCATCACTGCGGTGTTAGAATTATTTCAATTACCAGCATCTTCTGAAAGAACTCAAAGTAAAACCTAATTCTTTAAAACAAAGAAAGAAATATACCAACATACAGTGAAATAAACAACTTATTTGTGGTGTTTTAAAATGCACTAATAAAGCTTTTTTAAGTTCTGCCAAAGACAAACGCACCTGGCAATTTTAACATCTGGCTGATTTTCCAGGTAGCATCTTTGTAGGATTCAGTCCTTTAGAAAGGTATAGTCTCAAAACAGCAACAATACAGGGAACTGGCGAAGTCCTCATCTTACTGTTGTACAGATACACCCAAACTAGCTGGGGGACAGAAACTGCGTTATTGTTTTAGCCAAGGCTCTCCAGCAGGTCTAACAATCCACATGGAGAAGGGAGTGCCTTGTAAGAGCATAATGAAAGAGGGTCAAGCTAACTCAAATTACCTTCCATTTGCCACAGGCTAAGAGCATACACATGAACAATTACTGTGAATCAGATACCACAGATCAGCTGACATATGGTAACCTGTCATCCTACAATAACCTGTCCAAATACAAAGATAGCTTGAAATTTAGACAGGCTATGGAGCTACAACTCTCCCCTATTGAGAAAGCAAGACACTAAACCCTTGAACCTTTGCTTCTGGAGGTATAAGCCGAAAACAGGCTGCAGAAAAGAACCCACAAAAAAGAGCCGTGAAGGTAAACAGGCTGTTTCCAAATACTACAAACTGAGATTACCAAAAGGAAATAGTTACTGTAACATGACCTATTCATGCTAACCAGCCCTTTGGTAGAAAAGCATGCACATAGCATGACCACCATGAGACTGCAAATTCAGCTCTTCTGCTGGTACTGACAGTGGTTATTTAAAACAAGTTTAGGAATTCCAAGTACGGCTGTTGATTCGGCCTTGTTGCAATGCAATGGTAATTCACAGTAGGACAAAAATCAAGCTTTTCCTTCCAATGCTTCCCTCCCGAGAAGTGCTTTGTACCTACCAAGCTTAATGCAGTCACACAGCACACAAAAAACTAAGGATAAGCTTTATATGCTCTACCACCACCAGAGAGGCACTCACATGGTAGCGCTCTACAGCTGAATCAGTTTTTTGAACACAGAAAAAGTTGTGCAAGAAGATAAACACTCCTATTATTTTGATATTGGAATATCAACATGTATCTGGTAGGTATTGGAATGATATCTCTATACACTTCTGTGGAATAACCTACATAGAATCAAGAAGGTACAGCTCCTTAACAGAAACAAACCGAGCAGCCTAAGTGACAAGGTTTCTAGGTAGAGCACAACTATGCAGCAGCTTGAGCTCCTAGAACAAAGCAATGCCTGAACTCTCACATCAGAGGGACTTCACAAACCTGGCAACAGAATAGAAACTGCAGGTTTCTGTTACAACAAACAGTAGGTTTCATTGTATGTACCATAGCGTGTATCTTAGCACAGAGCCCCAGGAACATTTCAACAGCTCTGCTCAAATGGACAGGATCATCACAAGGTGCTGTGGAAGGCTCCAGTCCCACATAACAGCCAAGGGGATCTAGCAGTAAGCTGTGAGGATGAGGGGCAGTCCCACTTTCTTTTCCCCACTCCCAACTGTGTACACATTCACCAAACCCTGCAGTTAGATGGCACACACAGCTCATACAGCTAGAAGAGCAGATGACTGCTCAGGGTGTTTTGGAGGCCTAGTTTCCGTGGTGACATGGTTCCTGGAGCTAAGAGTGCCAAGGCAAGGCAGAGGATAAGGGCATGGAGCTAGAAGCAGGAGTAACAGGACAACCCCTTCCTCTAACAAAGGGGCCCTAAAATTAGTTACCTTGCAAAAAGGCAACTAAATCAAGTATCTCAGAGGAGAGCACAAAACATAGTCCCCAAAAAGCCTGCTACAAGAACTCTATGGTTTTCAAGATTTTGTTACTTGCCTATATTCTCTCACTTTCTACATATGGATAAACCATGGTTTAAGAGGCAGCAGTATAACCAGCAAAACTCTACTACTGAGAAGAGCCACAATAACCACTATGCAAGTTATCTTTCAAGAAGAATTTCAGATTCATAGATTTTCATCACCTCAAGAAGAGTTCACTGACCTTCTAACAGGAAGTACAATTTAAATGATAGATTTTATTAGTGTCTTCTTTACTTAGGAACCTACATCAAGATCTTGCTCTTCTCCTTTGCAAAAAATTAAAACTAGTAGTATATTATTAAAGTAGAGTTTTGATGTTCTGTAATTTCACTGTATGTTTTAATTTGCTTTCTTCCCCTCCCTTTCTGCCTCCAGTTTCATGAAGAACTGAAGGACTCAAACTAAAGCCCTAAGTAATATTTATACACTGCAGCTTAGTATCATGAGCAATAATAAAATTCATGAAGTTTGCTTCCCCTCCTTTCCAAGTGCTGAACAGAGAAACAACACATAAGTAAAAAACAAGCAAATATTTAAAAACCTAAAAACATGAAAGGATTAGGTAATAACAAAATCAACTGAACAAACCTCATATTTTCTCCATTCCTGTTAGTTCAGTCAGCTCGCCTCCACTTTTATTGTCCACATTTTGCACAGCTCTGGTTTACTTTTCCTATTCTATTAGTTACAATGTATAATGGTAAATATATTTAATCACTATCAGTACAATTTAGAAATCTTAGAGAAGCACGCTACCTTCCCTTCCTAGCAGACCAAATAGTTCATGGGCTGTAAGAGGACATTTAAGTGCTGCCACAGGTGATGCACATTACAATACAGCTGGTATATTCTCCTTTCCTTTACGTCAGAGACCAGGGTGTGGGCCAAAATTGCTCCCACTGCAGTGACAGCCCCCTCTGGCTCCCACCTGACCTCTTGGTAATGCACCACTGTGTGTGTGCAGAGTAAGAGTGCTTAATGTGCCGAACAAACACATGCGCACAGTGGTGGCACTGCACAGGCACTGCACATTCAGCACTTGCACGGCACACCAGACTTACCAAGCTGGAGAGGGAACTGCCTGTGGAAAGCAAGCTGCAAGCCTGACGTTCCCAGGCAGCTGCCGGGCTGACAGAGCATTCACAGTGCTTCAATTCTATGCATATACATTAAATCCTTCATATTCAGTACATATAATGTTTATTATGCTTAATGCCCTGAACACCAGCAGAAAAGCTTGACATACATTGGACAGCTTTGGTCTACTCTGTAACTGTGATTCTTCCAGGAAGCACCAGAGCAGGAGGGGGGCACAGAGCAAAACCTTCCTCCAAAGCACAAAGATATCAAATAGACCCATGTAGGAGACACTTACTGGGCTCCAAGTTCTTGTAACATAGAAACTAAATTTAAAAAGATTTGGTATTTCTGAGAAACTGGACTGATGATGACAGCCTTATGAGTGACCAAAACATACTGAAACCATAGGCAATGAACACTACTATGTATACCAACAACAAATAGATTTGATTTTGATCTCTCCAAATCAGATAGAAAGCTTTAGAACATATTTAGACACTTGCCCTACATGAAGGACAAGACAGGTACGCAGATACTCCTTTGTACTTGTGATGCAAAAATCAGACTTTGGAAAAGAGAAGTTGTACTTGAAAAAAACAACTTTATAGCTTCTAAACTTTCATCTGTAAGGTACACTTTGGAAACTTCTCATGGCAGAAACAAGAATTCCATTTCCACATGTAAATGTATCTTTTCACAGCCTCAGACATGCTTTCGAGAAATACAGAAAAGACTGAACTAGGTTTCTTTCTACCTGGAGCAACTGATGCTCAACCTGTCTTCTTGCCATAAGGGATGACCTTAAAAATTGAACTGCATTTAGGTACTCCAACGTAAGTCTGCACATTTGCTTCGGAATAAGAGCAATTTAATTCAGTTACTGTTACTGCCCTGCACACACCAAATTAGCCCCTTGGTGCACATACTTAAAAAAAAAAAAAGAAACTCAAAAACCTTATTTTAAAACTCATATATAAGCATGCATATGCTTACACACATGCACGTGAAACAGAGTGAAATAAAAACTCTTACCTTTCCTGAGATATTTATCTCAACATTACAAAATTCAATCATTATGAGCAAGAACTCTACGGGAGCTTAGTTTCTACATGTTTGTGTCTTACACAGCCTAACCTACTCTTTTTCCCAGTACGTCAAGCCCTTATGTCCCCTATGCAGACAAATGACTAATTCAATTACCTTGTGTGCTGACAGGCCAGCTGGTTGCTGCTTCTTGGCATGGGTAGAGAGGGTGAGTTATAAATGTCTTTCCCTCATTGTCTTCATCCTCTGCCCAACCAATAATTTCCACAAAACTTAACTTCACACCCCTTTGTCAACTTTGGTTGAAATGAGCTAACAAGTTCAGAAGTTGCAGAGCAACAGACGGACTGTATGGGTGTATGTATCTTGTGTTCACTGAAAAATAGGTGGGGGGACGAGCGGAAGCAAACTTGAAAGGTAGGTTTACAGGCTGCGTGTATTAAACTTGCCTCAGCTCCAAAAGTATTGACCCGGGTTAACGCAATCTAAATCCAAACTGCCACAGTCCCACCACACCCACAGGCATTCAGTGTTGTCCCTTCCCTTGTACCAGCACTTCTGCCAAAAATCAACCTGGGAAAAAAAGTCAGTCAGCATTTGGCGCAGGCAGCTCTGGAGCCAGCCCAGTGCCTGTCACATGGACACTGCTACCACGTAAGAGAAACACACAGGACTGTGGCAGATGCAGCTGCCATGGTGCTACACATGTGGTACTTACAGAGCCCAGGATCCAATCCTAAAGGCACTTAATTCTGGACATGAAGCTCAGAACCTCATTAGTACCCTATCCAGTGACATGCTGGTGTTTCAGAGAGGTACATAGGCACTAATGGAGTTATTATTTTGAGAAGAACAGAAACAAGAAAACAAAATACTCATATGATAGCTTTGAGGTTGACAATTTTAGCTGCATTCTGGACAAGATCTTTTTTTTTTTTTTAAGTAGGTGTCTAGCCTCATCTTCTTCCTAAAAGTGTATCCAAACCTATACACTCAAGGAAGAAAAAAAATCCCACTGTAAGCAAACATAGGAATATTTAAACACAGACAACACCCAGTCCAGATTTCCTTTCAGGCAGACCTTTGTCTTAAAGAAAATGAGGGGATATATCTACTCTGTATCCTTCATGCAGAACTGCAAAACAGCTGAATAAACCACAGGCAACCTCACTAGTGACTGGGGAGAGATTAGGAGGGATAAGGTAAAACAGAAGTAGCAGAGTGTAGCCAGAGTGGCTAATTTAGATGAAGAGAGGTGTGAACAGCAGAACATAAGGCAAAACATCTTGGGAAGTATATCCTGATGACATCTTATCTTGGCTGTACAACACAGTGAGTCTAGGGGAGAAAATGTTTTTATCTGCAATCATTTATGATTCCCCTTCCCCACCATTCAGAATATGGATACCTAGTCATTGTTTATCAATGTGTAATATAGACAGCATAATTATGCATTCATAGATTTATTCCTACTACATATATGAGAATCACTTCAGTATAAAACACAGATGTGTACGATTTTTAAACCTCTACAAGGAATCTTTGATGGAGGATTTTTATAAAAGCATTTTTTCCCAGTGATCTATTTATTAACAACAGGAGTCATAACCTGATTTTTACCCAGTGGTGAACATATAACAACTGTTACTCAGTTGTAAAACACTGTCTACTTACACAGCATTAAATAATAAATAAAGCTCAAGACCTAGTACATGTTTTACTAAGCAGTCTAATGATATGAAACAAGAAGTTCCAAAGATTAACTGTGCTGTATTATCAACTCTGTTCCATGATATCTGTGCTTATAAGTAGTATGCTGTAATATGAAGGAGGAAAGAAACTAAAAATAACAAAGAATTATTTTAATTTAATCACAGTTGCACTCACATTATCTAGTAACAGGATTTTTAAACAAATTTAAATCTGAGTTCAATAGGAACCCTTTCCTAAAAACTTACACTGATTCTTTTGTACAGCCTTTTTCAGGATGACCTACATTGATTGAGAATAAAGGTGGAAAAAGTCACCACTGTCTTGTGTGGTATAATCTAACCCCAGTATATTGGCTTTTAATTTAGCAGCATTATTCATCATCCTTTACTGTAACAGCATTGCACAAAGCAAGCAAAGTTACAGGTAAAATTGAAATTAGCTTCCAAATACAGAGGATCAGACCTTGCAAGTTCTCAGATAGGAAGAGAAAGTGCACTGGAGACACCCCAAATGTAGGTGGAACACTAATGACAAAAAACCCCTAATGCTGTTGATACATTTTTGGGCAAGTGAGACCTCGCACAACTGACCTTCAAAAATGCAAGGAAAAATCTAGCAGTGTCTATGTGGAACAGTAATTTCCATAAACTGTGGAACTTGATTTTGTTACAATTTCATCACCACTGAATAGTAAATAGCACTGCAAAATGTAAAAAAAAATAAATTAGATGAATCCAGAGTTCCAGAAAACGTCATAAATTGCAGCCTCACATTTTAGTAGAGAAAGTTTCTGCCTGTATCTTTAGCAAATTAATAACATATGAACAGTGGCAGCCCAACGTAAAACTGAATAATCTCAGCATTTAATCCATAAGCACATCTTTCCAGATGCCTTTTAGAAGTTGTATTTTCATCAGTTTAAAAGAAAAGGTAAACCATGGGGTTGGAAAAAAAAACCCAAACATATTTTGCGTATGAAACACTGATGATGAAAATCCTCAGTGCATGTCACTGAGAGGAAGAAGTTTGTTGGGTTTTTTGTTTTGCCTTTTTTCCTGTGTTGTTGTTTTTCTTTTTAATGTCAGCACACCAGAGAAGTAATTTTAATTATATAATTACTGAAGATTTTGGAAGGTTTACACAAGACCCATAATTGGGCATAAGACATCACATCCTCTGGTTATATACACAGCAATCTGGTCTGGGTAACATTCTTTGCTCTGACCAATGTGTGCGGGAGGGGGGGGCGGGGGAAGGAAGGGGAGAGAGGGGAGGGGGAAGGAATGGAGAATTAAAAATACTTCCTCAGATTAAATTTTCTTTACTTCATTTGCTTAAAATGTTTTGATTGCATAAAACATACTAAAATATTTATCGCGACGCACCTCCGTAGTTAAAATACCTTGGTCTTGATGTGATATCCTAGATACTCAAACAAAAGACATTCAGCTGACAATGAAGCCTTTTTCTTTTTTCTCAATTTCAAAAAGGCATTTGTACACCTAAAACTGCACCACAGATCAGTCTCCTTTATCACGCCGGAGTTGTGGCAGGTAATGCATAAAAAATTAAAATCCAATCCACCAGATAAGACATGCAAAATGTCTCCTCCAATCCCACCCCCATCTCGTCTTCAAAAAAAAAAAAAAAAAAAAAAAAAGGGGCAAAAAAAACCCCCGCCCCCACCCCCCCCCCCCCACCTTTTCAAAAAAAAAAAAAAAAAAAAAAAAGGGAGAAAAAAAAGCCCAGCCACCACCACCAGCCCCGCACATTCGGAGCACACACACAGTGGCACCCCCGGAGCCACCGCTGGGGCGACAGCGCCAGGGCCGCGGGGCCGCCACCCCCGACCCCCCCGCCCCGGGCTCCATGAGGGGCGAATCCCACCTCGCCGCCTCCTCATGCCCTCACACAATGGTGCTTTCCCCCATTAGCTCCGAATTGTCAACATTTGCCCGCCCGGCCCCGGCGGGGCCGCGCTGCGGGCCCGCGGGGGCGGCGCGGCCGGGGGATCA
>JAWWMO010000121.1:12226627-12265969 GCA_035047845.1 Dendrocincla fuliginosa | reverse complement strand
CGGGGCGGCGCGTGCGGGGCGGCAATGGCGGCGGTCGGGCCCGGCCGGGCCGTGAGGGGGAGGAGGGGGCTCGGCAGGGCCTGGTCGGGCCGTGAGGGGGAGGAGGGGGCTCGGCAGGGCCTGGTCGGGCCCTGAGGGGGTGGAAGGGGCTCGGCGTGCCCCGGGCACGGCCGGCGGGGGAGCGGCAGGCTTTGTGCGGGCCGTGTGCGATGAGAGAGGGAGAGAGAAAGAGGGCGAGCGGCTGGCGAAGGCGCCTTGTTGTGGTGCTGTGCGCCTTGGTAACCCTGCCCGGGCTGGGATCAGCCGTGCTGCGGCTGCCGGCTGCTTTCGGCTTCCTGAACGGTTGTTTAGACACTTTTTCCCCTTCTGGAATTGCGTATGTTCCTTGGCCAGTGTTTGCGTTACCTTTTGGTGATACAACAATAAATTGTTTTATCTTGGGCTGGCCCTTCAGACAGCGTGTGAATCTTATGCTTTATTGTATTTTTCGTGTTGATTCTCAGCTAGGGGCCTGAGAGCAGAAAAAAAAAAAATGACTGAAGTTAGCTGTGCTTTCTTTTTCCTTCTCAGAAATCACTTAATAAAATGGCTGGCAAAACACAAGCAGCAAGGAAGAGACCTTCTCTTTATAGGGTTGCTCAGGAGTTGGCTTCTAATGCAGCCAAGGTAGGTTTGTGTGTAGTCCTACTTAAACTAAGCTCTGGGAGCTTCTGGAACCAAGGCCATTGTCTCCGCCTGAAAAGCTGAAGTGTGTTATCTGGTATAGAATGTAAATAAATGATGGTAATTAAAAACACATTAGGCAGGAGCTTGTTTAAAGCTGACAAATGAAGGTATAATATAGCTATAGGAAATGACAGTTTTTTGAAGAAAAGAGAAACCTTTAAAACATTTGTACTTGTGTTTCTGAAGGAAATGATAGTGGAATTGTAATTTTAAGTTCATATCACACCAGAAATAAATGTATGAGAAATCTCAGTAGTTGTTAAAGAGCATTTCTTAGGCATAGCATTTTGTTGCCTTGAGGAATGACTGGAGAAACGGGAGGATGTTTTTCCCTGTCTGAAAAAAGTAATTCTTGCCAAATTCACTAATAATACAGAAAGAAATAATGAAGTTAAACTCTTGTCAGGAGAACTTCATAGGGAAGGAGAATATAAACATCACTATGTTTGGTGCCAGTTTTTGTCATAACAATTGCTGGGTTGGTGTATTAAACATTCTGTAGAGCTATATAATTACATGTACATATCATAAAAATATTTTTACTTCTGATAGCAGCATTGTGAAACTCCGCTTTAACTCTTGAATGGAAAGAATGACCCTATCCAAGAATTGTGCTGAACTTGCTGTGTCATCATTAAGGATTTTTCACTTTAGAAACTAAAAGCCTTAAAAATACAGTATTTTGGTAGTTTAAATGCATCTGTTCACCTATTCTAGTTGTGCTCTCTTCACCAAGTAAATGAATTCTTGGTGTCACAAGATTACCTAAAATTGCTCAATGTGAATATACTCCAAATTTTTAGTACTGTCTAAATCTTTGAAAATCTGTTCAAGGGTCAAGATGGATGACAAGCAAATTTTCACCTGAAGCCTTCAAGAATCTAAAGCTTCTGATACTAGAGCAAAAACTCACTGAAAACTTGAATCAGAGTAGGCTTTCTTTAAAAGTCTTGAACTCAATGATCTCTTGGCCTGAAAACCACTTTCTGTGATTAGCAACTTAAGGTCCAAGGTGTAGTTTCACTGATGGCCAAAATGCATTGAGAGACCATCTGTAGAAGGTTGTGCAGAAATTTGTGATAAATGCTCTGAGTTGATACAGTGAGAACCTCATCCTGAATACGTCAGACTTGCAGACTTGGTTAAGTTACTAAATAAATTAATGGTGGAAAAAAAACATTCAAAGGTTGATTCCAGGGCATGGAGTAAAGAAATAGTTCCAATGCTTGTCTGCCATTCTTGGCTGTGCTCTAGAAGTCTAGACAGTAGAAAACATGAGAACTCATTAAAACATGTACTAGAGCTCTATATCTCTTCTCATAACAATTAAATCTATTCTCTCTGATTTGTGATGACTGGGACTTGATCATCATAATTTCAGGTTTGTATGTCAGTCTTTAAAATGTAATACTTGGTCATCCTCTGCCTCCATTGCTGTTGTAAAGCCTCTGAGAACAAAAACACAATTCTGTGATGGAAATGGCACTGACAGCCCAAACTAATAATTCAGGCTTCATTGTATTGACCACTGTGGAGATGCTTTAAGACATCCTTTATGATATGCTAATAAACCATTCTGGAATGTGGGTGCAGTTTATACTGGCGAGATAGTTTTGCATTTGTCAAGACAGCTTTTTCTTTATTGAAATTGGGAGGAGAGGGAATGGGAAGTGGAACTAAACCATACAGTGATATTTTTGCATAATTGTCTGCAATATAAATGCTTGCTGGGCTGGTTATGTTGGCCACAAATCACCTTTTGGTGACCCACGAACAGTTTCACATGAACATAAAGGCATAAGACCTGGGTGAGGAGCTTGCTTGGAGCATTTACAGCATAAGCAATTTGGGCAGAGTTGTCAAGTGCTAGCTCATCATATTAACATTATCTTCTAAGCTGCACTGAACTTCAAATGTGTGTGTATTTAAATGTTAATGATATCTGGTTCTCTGTATCTACTTGAAGAGCTGGCTGTTGCTTTGAAGAGATCACCTTCCTTCCTGCATGGAGGAAGGGATGCAGAGAGTGCGTAGTGATAAGAACAGTAACTTGTTCATTATGTGTTAATAGATGTGAGGCAGCTTCATAGAGAAATAGTGGAAGTTCTCATGAAGGAAATTCCTATTTGTGGAGGTGATGTGCAGAGACAGAAGAGCAACTGAGTCAACTGACTTGCTATAAAATGATGACAGTTAAGCCAGCTTGAAGATTAGATCAAGATGATGGATCATTTAAGTATTTCTTTTCTAGAATCTCAGAGTGTAGCTGAGAGACTAGAGGTGTTGGGGTCACAGAATAAGCAGGATTGGGAAATAGGCTTGGGGCAGTGTAAACTGCTAAGTCAGCAAGGCCGATTCAGGCCAGGGTGATCTGCAGGAATCACCACTATTTTATTCCCTTTAATGTACATGTCTACTAGAACCTCAAAAGGCTTGCTTCAGAGCTGGTGAGAAATGCTTTGAATGTGGGACAGATTCATGTAAATTGTCGTGATCCAAACTTACCCTGAGGATGTGGGTATTGCTTTAATAGTTGATCAAAACAAGCCTAGGATAACAGATTTCAGTGAGTCTGTGAGCTGTGAATTCCTTCTGAGGGGTTCACAAAAGATAAGTAAGGACAAGCTTAAACTTTTTTCAGAAACTGCAAAATAAAAAAATAAAAAAAAAAAAAGAAAAAAACAAAACACCCCCCAAAACCCACACAACCACTGAATTGCTGGCTTTTAATTAAGTGGAAAATGCACGGTATTATCTCTAGCTTTTGCTTCCTAATACTTATGAGAGAACAAGAAATATTTTGAGGGCACTGTTGCAGTTTGGCACACAAAGCCCACCACAGAGCCTTTAGCTACAGCTTGTGGATTTGAACAAGAAATACAAGGAGTAATTTTTTTATCATGCTTCTTAATCGGTTCAAATGGTTTTGCAAAGGAACCACGTCTCTCCCTCTCCGTACACATGAAAGTGAAGCAAAAAGGACTGAAATGAGTTGCCAGGAGGGTTTACAGGCTATTAACAGGGCTGTGAAGAGAACCTGGGGTACAGGAGTTCTTGTCTAAAGTTTTCTCCACGGTATCATAGTACTGCTTTCAGAAGCATAAGACTTTTGCCTATTATTTCTAACCATCTCATATGCTGTTAATATGTCCCTGGACTAAAAATACTGCATTGAAGACCTAGTGTGGATTTCTAAATTCTTTAAACCTAGAGGGTTATGTCTCTGAAGATTGAAAGAAGTGAGTCTCTCAGAAATAGTGATACCTAGAACTGGTTGAACTTGCTTACTCTGCAGCTTAAGAGTTTTAATGTCATTTTGTTGCAATGTCTCTGATGCTCAGTTTCTCTTAATTCTGATGTACATCCCATCTCATGCAGTTAAATCTTCCCACTCTTGCAGAAAAAGGCACTTAAATCTCTCCTCTTTTACCTGGAATCCATGTCTCCTGAAATCTAGCTTGATGTTAGCTGACTTTAGTGGGTTGCCTTCTGGGTGAATGTCTGTGGCTGGGATGTTTTCTGTTGCTATACCAACGTGGTTTCTGCACTAAGAATAAAGACCTCAGGGTGGGAAATGTGTGTTGTTTTCTATAAGCTCACATGACTGTTGCAACATGTTTATCTAACATGTTAATTTTGATTCTGCCCTAACAAAAGCTCTCTGGAAGTATAAGTGGTACTTCAGTTCTTATTAATTTTTTTTAATAAAAGTAACTGCTGAAAAAAGTCCTGGAGGGATTAGTCCCTGAATTCTAAATCATTATTAGCTGTCCTGGTAGTAATTTCATAAGCAGATAAATACCTACATATCACCTGCCTTCTGGATTTTTTTGGAGTATATTCAGGGGAGGGAGGAATATGGAGCTGTCCCAAGCATCCAATCTATATTTTCAGCTTTGTTTTCCTGGTGGTACCCACTGTCCTCCACTGAAATCCCCAAGCTTGATCCTCTGAATGGTATTGAATTTAGGCATGTCTGATAGTCTGAACTGATACAAAGCTTCATTGCTAAAATTAATTGAAATACACTGTGTCTAAATCACATAATTTTATGGATGTCCTGTCAAAATAGCATGATTCTCTTGAATGATCTGTTTAGACACAATATAATATGAAATAGATAATATTTTGACATGGTGGTTCTCATTCATTCAAGGTTTGCTTTTCACTGCTCCTTTTCACACATCACATACAGAGAGAAAGTATGAGCTTCACCTTATACTTGTAGTTCCTCTCAGGTCTGTGGCTCAGGTTTAAGCTAGTTCTCCAGATCCTTCTATTAGTTTCTAAGTTTCAGATTTGCCTTGGCCTCCATTTTTATTCCTTGCAGCATACTTTTGTTTTGCTCATTGCATCAGCAATGCATCCATATGATGAGTTCTGTCTTTAGAGCTGGGATTTCCCACCCCACAAACATGGCTGGTATGGCAGTTGTTTACATTGCCTTGGAGAGGATGCAGCCTGAAGAGATTTTTCAACATAACAGAGTCAGGTCCCAAATGAGAAATGTTTCCAAGAAATACATCCAATACTCCCAACTGGAAAAAATCAATCATTTAATACTAAGACGCTGGAGTTTATGAGGCCCCGACTCCAGATTTAGACCTACCAAAGAAAAAAAAAATCACTTTTTTAGGAAAAGTCATGCTGGTTTGGGGGATAGTTCTTCCCCAATAGTATCTCAGTGGGATTCTGAGCTCCCCAGTTTTACAAAGTACTTATGCCCCCTCATGCTTATGCATCGCAGGCCTAGAGTGGCAGGAGCAGTTAAGGACACTTTGCTTCACCTTCATTATGAGCAGCTAAATCTGAAATGAGCCTGAGTAATCCCAGTCTTAATTTTCAACATGTCAAACTGTTGGCAGCATTGTAGAATATCTGAAGGCTGGGGGTGCTTCAATAGGATTTGGTACCTCCATACAGAGAAGGGTCAGCAGCAAGAAGTGATACTTCCAGCCCTAGAGGCAGGAAGCTGAAAGTGGTCTCGCTATCGGCACATGAATGCATGTGGTACTATTGCCTTCACATTAAATCTTGAGGTCAGGTGGGTGTGGGTGCTATTGGTATTATCTGACAATTTTACTCTTAACAACAACTGATTTTGTGACAGGAAGAAGTTCTGCAGGCTAAGAGAGAATATGAGAGATATTACATTTTTTCACTTTGCTGCTTGGTGGACCAATGCCATTTTAAATGTCCTGCTGCAAAGCTGTATCCAGTTCTACATAAGAGTTCTTCAAATATAGAAAGATTAAACTCAACTAGGAAAAAAAAAATAGCACATCATGTGTGTTTGTTTTGCCAGTTTGCACCTTGTCTGCGTTGAGCAGGTAGAAGACAGGAATCTAGGTCCTTTTCCTCCATCTTGCAGTCTCAGGTGGATCTCTCGATCTTGGCTTATCTGATGAGTGGGGGGAAATGTGTAATTATCCTTGTGACTGAGAAATATTCCCCCCCAAGGGGTTGTTGAATGTCCTGAAGAGTACTTTGTAGTTAGGGTCCAAACTGTCACTACCATTAAGTAGAAATCCCACTCTTTATAGGCATCTTTTTGCTGCCCCTACTCTGTCCCCTGTTCTGTCAACTAGCATTTCTGCAGCAGCAGAGTTAGGCAGATCAAGGAGGTAATCCGACTAAAAACTAATCCAGCTGAAAGCATGGCTATTTTTCAGGCACATGTGCAAGTGGTAGTGCAGAGAAGTGGTGGGAAAAGATGGCCCTTGGGTGCTGAAGGGAACTTGCATACAGGTTGGCTTACTATGATCCTGGAAGCATACCTTTGGCATTTCCTTGGGCCTTTGTGTGAAAGTCATCTCTAATTAGATATATTTTATAGACAGACATAGCTGTTTTGCTGTAGAATCTGTTTGGGCTGCTGCTGAAGCAGCACATTATGTTTTGTGGTTGAGCTGTCCGTTCAAGCAGGTGGCAGCATGTATTTCAAGAACAACCAACTTGGGATCAAACAGCTAGGGTGTTTAAGCTATGTAATGACTTTAAGCAGTAAATTTCTCTTGATTGCCACGTGGTGGTGATGTTGGTTGCTGCCCTCAAGGAGCTTTGGACTTCTGCTGCTGAGGGCAGTCATCAGGTAAGGCGGCAACGTCTTACAGGATGATACCTTTGGATTACTTTCTTCAGTGGTGCATGTTTTTTCCAGTTAGCCACATGGTGGCTTTTGCTTCTATTTTACGTGTAAACATTCCTAGACCTCAGCAGGGCTGGCAAATCAACAACAGAATGTGTTTTGCTAAAAATAACTGACAAAATGTAATAGATTTTGAGGGTGGCACACTGCAGGTATCTCCTTTTGAGTCTGTTGAGCTGTCATCCGAGGGATTTAGTTTTTCCTATCCCATCTTTATCACATCAGTCAAAGGCTTGGATGTGATATTTTTGATCCCCTAATGACCCTTTTTTAGTGGTGAGATCTGAACTCTTCTTGTCCTCGGTAGATCAGTTCTCACCATCTCTGGTTGTACTGTTCTTGTTGCCGTTCACTACAGCATTGCTGGTTGAAATATAGTCTTTTCATTTCTGTCCGTCTTGAGACTCCAGGACTTTGAGTAAAGGCTTTTTTTTTGTGTGGAATATTGATTTATTTCACTTTCAGGGTGACAGTCTTTGTAATGAGTCTTGAGTGTTTATCTGCCACTAAGGAGCTAGCCTGGAAATGGGTGTTTTTGCTTGCTGAGGTGAATGGTGGAATGGTAGTTGGCATCCTTGGAAGACTTAAGGGTTTTACAAGTTGAACGGAACTGGGTGCTTGTATTGCTTCCTTAGCAAAGTGTGTGGTATATGCCCTTTAGGTGTGTATTCTCTAGTCTTGTCCATATGTCACCCAGCATGTGAACATAATTACCAAAGATACATGACCTTTTCATTATGCAAAGGACATAAAAACATGAATTCACCCAAATTAACTGATAAAGAATAACTGTATATGGAAAACACTCTCTTTCAGTTGCCTACACCTAATGTCTCAGGATCTTATTGTTTTTATGCTGACAAGCACAGATGGAGGAGAGATCATCCATTCAGAAGAAGGTGTGTATAAATGAGATCAATAGCACTGTAAAATCCTCTCCACCAACTATTGGTGATGAGCGTGAGTGTGATCTAAGCCTGGCTAAAATTTATACAGTATAGGTAAATGCATATTCACTGTAAGGACAGCTTACAAAACAACTGATTTAAATATGTTAAATAAAATCTGGTTTTCCTCCACTTGTCTTTGTCCACTACTACAAACTCAGATTTACTAAGTTCCTGAGTCTTACATCTTCCCATTACGTAAGTTTTTACGACTTTCTTCACAGCAAATCAGAAGAGGAAAATGGGAAATCAAGTTTATCATGTATTTTCAAGTCTCAGCTAAGATGAGAAGGAAAACTTGACTAAGACAAGACTAGTGTAATATTTTAGTGAATTTTCCTATAAGGAATTGGATAAAGGAGGTGATGTCTCTATGCTGTTTTATATAAGAAGGTTACTGACAGTCACTGCAAGTGTATGTTCAACATAGGTAAAGTAGCTGTTGCTCTAGAAGTTTATAAATGTTAATCCTTTATTGTTTGTTTTGTAATTGTCATTTCTTAACAGCTGATCTTTGTCTTCCTTTTTTATCAAACTGATCGTATTACTGTGTGTGATTAAATGGATGACTTTGTCTTGTGAGTTACTTGGCAAAACCAGGCACATTTTGATGCAAGTTGTTTTTTTCAGGTTTACATCTGTGTAGATGGCATTGCTTCTGCGAGCCACTTTGGGTATGGTCAAGCGTAATAGTTGTTCACAGCAAAAAATACACTTGGGCATTTTACTTCTTTGTTTTTCCAGTGATATATGAGGCAGAAAACAACTGAGAAGGAGGAAAAGCACCAAATCAAATTTTCCCTATATAAACTCTGCTCCAACATAACATTAGTTGCAGTAGTCAAGCCAGTGTTGGGCAGAGCTGGGCTGTGGCCACCCAGTGCTGGGATTTTGCATAGCTCTGAACATGTTTGGGTGCAAAGGGGAGGTCCAGCTATGGCAGTCATAGATTTTCCACAGCCTGCATGAGGATCTTGATAGCTAACTAGTTCTGTTGCACCACACTCTGCTGGACTATGTGTATGCACTATTTCCATACTCAGACTGTGAGGTGTGGGAGAAAGAAGGCAGCAGTTTGATCTATGAGTCAAAATTTTTGGAGGTGTGGAAGAGTAGTCAGTGAAGGAACATAAAAATATGAAAATTGGGGAATGGAATGTTTGGCGTTGGTTTTAATCAGAAACATCCTGTTCATCATTCATATTGTGAGATAAAAGGGGAAAAATATCCATTACTATAGCACACTGAAAGAGGAAATATCTGTATTACAGTTAGTGAGCAATTTTAAGTGATCTGCCAAATATAATTGAACTGAAATACCAACTCTATTCCAGAAATATTTCCCTTATTGTGGTGTACAAGAAAGACATTCAGCTGGCACTATATTTATTCCTAATCTGTCTGCAACCTGATGACTTTTGTCTAAAATTCATATTACTATTAATTCAGTATTCAACCTAGCAATTATATCTGTCAGCTAAAAGATTAATAAAACCCAACCAACAAACCTTTCTTTCACGAACTCAAGGCTTCTGAGAGAAGGAAGTTGATACTTGGAGAGCTCAGAGCTGAATGTTCTTCTGGTTTGGGGGGGGGCTTTGTTCTTGCCAAAGAGGAACCATTGAAATTCTCTGCTCATCTTTCTCCTAGGTGTGGTGCTGTGACATGGTGAGAGAGGTATGTGCTACCCGTGACTGCAGCTAATCATGTAGAGTGACCTATGCTCTTCTCTCCCTGCCCACACTGCAAACCAGCTAGAGTGACTGATACTGCTACTTCACATGTTACTGGAAGTTCAATTAGAATCTGCTTCTCCTGGATTTGTTTCATTATCTGTCAGTATCTTTAAAATACTTTACAGAGCATTTCAACTGTAATGTGAAACAGGCATAATTTTTAAAGCTTACACCTTGCTAAATGAAGTGAAACAATCTGAGATCCTTTCACATGTCAAAGGAAAATATTAAGAGGTTTAAATTCAGATTATTCTACATTTTAAAACACTAAATATCAGTATTAATGGGTAAAAGTAACCTTTCGCCCCCAATTCTTACAGATATTTTCACTTTACATGAATGTCTCTATGTAGACTGAAGTTTTCTTTGAACCAATTTCTTTTGGCTTCTGACTAAAAAACATTTGAAGATGTATTCCAGGGCAGAGTACTTTGAATTACTACGAAGCTGCCACATGTCTTAACTAAAAATAGTGGTAGAGAAAAGAAAACTCTTAATTGGTATCTTTCTTTTTTTAAAATACACGGGAAGGTAGTTTTGACATCATTCCATTCAGGTCATCAAATTTATACAAGCTATTGTACTACAGTGTAAGATGTAAATTTTAGAAGAATGAAAAGTGCAGGAAGTTTGAATGATGCATGATCATAAATTTACTCATCTTTTATACAATGCCCACTTGAGGTGCTGACATTTTCAGTACATTAATTGTTCATAATGAATACTCTTGCATAAAACATCTTAAAGGTAATTTTCTGAGGCTGAAGAATGACTAAAAGTTACTCACTAAAGTGCAACCAATAATCTGTATCCAAAAGAACACTGATAGAATGTGAAATAAACTGATGTAATAGGTGAGAAGATTGCATATATAAAAGTATCTGCCCTTTTTACGGGTTTGATGCACTAAACCAAAAGCCACAGAAATTGTGTTGACTGGTAGAGGCAAAATCATTATGTTCTAATCATGTGCAATTGAAGGAAAGTTAAAAACAACAGTTTTGGGCAAAATACCCATATCATGTAGCAGAGGTCCAAGAGGGAGTCACCTCTGCTGCAGGTAATATACAGGCACTTTTGTGCTGTATATTTCAGAATGGATAATCTTAATCAGTGAACATAAGATGTGTTTAAAGAATGTACTGAAAAATCAGGAAAATAAATTAGTCACTGTGTCAGGCTGCTTCCAGGCAGTAGATTTTAAACAACTTGTCAAATATTTCTTGGCTGTTACAGCCTCACATAAGAGCTTTTCATGGTTCATAAAGAAAATTAATGTGAAATCAATAATGGTATTTAAAAATTCACCAAACATTTCCCATCCAGTGAAAGCCTCACTTTCAGAGTGCCACTAATGTAACATGTAGAGTGGGAAAACCACACAGACTTGACCTTAGTGGTAAACAAAAGTGAGTGCAGATGGAAAGTGCAGTGAAGAAGGATGCTTTCAGAAGCAACCAGGAGGAAGACCTGCCTGCTTCCCCACAGGAACAGACCTCTCAAAAGTCACTGTGGGCATCAGCTTGCAAAAGTCTTGCTTGAAGATTGCTTGAAGATGTAGTCTGGATGCCACATGGATTTCCTGCTGGAGGATACAAACTGGCCTGAACAGCATCATCAACAACAACAACAACAAAAATTACATAAGGGTAAAAATCACAACAGAAACACAGTAAAATAAGTTTCCTATAGCATAAAACAACCAAATGACCTGCCAGACTTCAGATAATGAAGAGGAAACCTTTGCTACTTCAGGTTACTTCATTCTACTCTTGCAGAAAACCTGGGATCATTATGGAAATGGGAAGAAAGAAGCCATATAATTAGATTTGTTTTTTAGTTTATATTTTTAATAGAAGCACAAAGAGGAGTAACACAGTATGTGGTGATCTTATGGCTTTTTCTGCACTTAGGTGACTTCTCTGCTGGAGAAGATGCATTGTAGTTACTAGTTGTGTGAGTTAATACAACTGTAATTACCCACAGCTGCCACATTTTATCCTTGAAAACAAATAGGATTTGTCAGTATCCCCTCTTCTCCCCCTTCCTCCCCAAAGGAATACAGAACTGTTTTCCAGCCCCTTGCTCGGGGTTGTTGGGAGAAAGCAGAAGGTGAAGAGCAATCCTGCAGAGGTTGGGTGCGATGGTCTCTCTGGAAAGGCTCATTTTCCTGACTGCTGTGCCCACCCAAGGGTGGGATTCGGAGCTTGCTCAGTGTTGGCATCTCCAGACACCCATGCCCACACTTGCTCCGTGGCATTCACAAAGACTATAAAATATGCTTCTTTATTACTCACGGTGATTTCTGGTTTGGGGGGTTCACGTGTCTCACACTTCCCCAAGCTTTTTCTCTGATCTTCAGAGTTAGAGATTTGTTTTTCTTCTTAAGTTAGAATTCAGATTCACGTGGAAACACTTGACTCCCAAAGCTGCAGCTTCAACCAGCAGAGAGGAGATTCATGATAGAACTGGCACAATTGCACCACTCCAAGCACTTTCGGAGACATATGCTGCTTTTCCTACTCCTGGAAGTAGTCCCACAGATGTCTCATGATTATTCACTTGAGTCTTGTCTGCAGAGCTGAGTTTTTGGTGGTCTGGATCCCCAGATTCCTACACAGTGTGTTTACGGTGTCCAAAGAGCAAATCCTAATGGAGGGCCCACCTCGGTGAAAACAGCCAGGGTACGTTTTACCAAAACCCAATGCTTTGAACCTATACTAAACTGCCTCTTGACTCAACAATGCTGGGTCAAAACAAGACCCCTCCAGGGACGAAGAGACAAGAAAGACACCCAAACAATGTGGGAGCGGAGTGTGTCCCCCCACGCCCGGCGTGTGCTGGGGAACCAAAGCACGGGAATTACCGGGCCAGGTGGCAGCACCTCTCGCCCCCACGGACTGGGGTGAATTTTGGAGCCCCGGTGTTGCTTTATGGGCTGAGATTCCTGAGGTGAGGGACTGACTGACTGCCCGTGTGTTGCTTAGGACCGGCTCCTCGCCCAGGTTCTTGTGCTCTGTAAGAGCCACCAGAGCGCTGAGCCTGTGCTTAAACACGCAGTTTAACTCTGTGCTGCAACTCTTTCATAGCTAATGTGTCGACAGAATGATAGTTGTTGGGTTTTTGGTGTTCTCCTCCCCCCAGGTGTGCTTTTACTGTTAACTGGAGTATTATAATAACTTGTACATGCTGTGCCACGAACAGATGTTAGGCAACCTGAGAAAATTGGAATTTGCTTCTGCCTTTTTAAAATCCCATCAGTTGTTTGTGTTTTTAATAGAAAATGAAAACAAATCCAGTCCACAACACCTTCACAGAGCTCAGAATCTTACATACGTCCTGCTAAGGGAGATTTAAAGAGTCACTGAATACTCGAGATGGTCTGAAAATGCTGCACATCTCTCAGTGCTCTCTCTAAATTTTCCACAAAGGTTCTGGAGCATTTGAATCAACTGAGTCTAAGTCAGTTCAGTTTTCAGGCAGGGAAAGTTGTTTTCTTTTTCCTTTTATTTTTAGTATTTTTATGAGAAGTGAGGACAAGATTAGGCTGATGGAAGGAAAAAAAGATGTGAGGGAATTGTAACATCACAATCTTTAAAACTGCATTATTGGTTTGAAAAATGAAGATATTAGTTGTGTGGCTCCTGTGTCTAAATTTCAGAAAGTTTTAAAAATGCCATTTTAGTTTTTAAAAACGCTGCATTTATTCAAAGAGGGCTGAGAATGAAAAGTATTGATAAACTCTACTAAGCGTTTTCATATGGAATCTATTTTCAGCCACATACCAGAAAATGTCTTTGTTATTTTTTTGAATGAGACCCTAATCTCGGAATGACTTTTCATTTATCAGAGCCTTTTAAGTCTGCTATTGTGTTTCCAGTCAGATCCTTTCCACTCACTTCTTTTTTCCTGTGTCAGCCTCTTACAAACTCGCCATAGGGCAAAGTTCGCAGTTATTTTCCACAGGCACACGGATTTCCCCTCTCAGGGGTGCACTTGGGCTTTATGCTGTGGAAGACAAGCACAAAGTAATGCCAGCTCTAATAGTTTGTGATAAAGTTTCTTGTGGCATATTATACTTAAGAGCAAACCTTACAATTTGTGATTTAACTTGTTAGCAATTTAAAGGCTTTTGTTTCTTATGCTGTTTAGTCAGATAAAATGGCTGAGTGGTTTTTTGCATCACCAGCATTGTCATTTGTGTCTGTGTTGGTGTTTTTATTTAATGTTTTGTTGGTTCTCACTTCAACAGTAATTTAAAAATGTTCAAATACTGCTTTCTAGAAAAAAAGGAAGTTCTGGAGTCTGCAGTTGAGAAGTTGGGAAATGTGAGTGCAGTGTGCTAAAAAAAAAATTGACAACTTAAAATTCATGATTTTTCTGTTTTTGGGGGTTTTTTTTGGGGGGGAGGGGGTGGTGGAGGATTAACAATATCATAGCATTTAAATTCCCTGAAATATATTTCCTTTAACTTTTTTTCTAGGGTGTTCAGGTTTATTTCTGTGTATTTTATATACAAAATAAACAGCTGAAATTCTCTCAAGGGGTCAAAAGCCCCACAAAACCTGTTTGTTCTCTCCTGATTCACTATTACATATTCTATGACTATTGGTATCAACAAGGATTTGTGTTCATATCCTTGATCGAAATTGCCACCTCCCCATGCTTTTGCAGTGAGGATGTGCCAGCTGTCAGCCTGGCTGCCCTCTCCCACCCTCCTGCAGCTGAGCCCAGCTTTTAATCCATCTTGGAAAGTGCTTTGCAATCCCGTCCGACAAGAGGCTGATGTTCACACTGTGGTTTCCTCATATCAAACATGCTTTTGTACTTCTCACAGGGCATTCGTTGCCTTCAGCTGGAGCTGAGGAGACCAACAGTTGTTTGCCTGTGTCAATAATAACTGGAGAGAACCGAGGATGCATGGATCAAAAAAAGTACAGACAAAGCTGTGCTGGTTAGCTGCACTATGGGCTCAAATTGCTCAGTAGAGTTTTACCAGGTATCAGCATGAAAAAATAATCAATCCGGCTGTTTAGGTAACCTATGCTACCTGTCAGAGGCAAATAAACATCTGCATCACAAGTGTAGGCAAGAAATCTGGGCATTTTATGCAAGTTTTGTTTTGGAAGAGCCAGCCTGGTCAGAGTCAGGTCTATGGGAAAGTATCACCAAGGAACCAGCACAAATCAGGCAGGGCTCAGGAGGCCTGAGCCAGCAGGGGCTGGCACTGGCAACCAGCCAGCCCAGAGCCTGGCTTTGCTTTTCCTCCTGACATTGAGATGTGACCTTTGGCTGATTCCCTCTTTCCACGCACTGGTCTCCTCCTACCGTTTGATTGCTTTGTCTTTTTAGAGTTGAGCCCCTGGGCAGGGCGAGGCTGCAAGTTCCATCTTATTAGGTGTTTGTGAAGTACACAGCACCACAGGGCTGATCTCAGTTAAGATCTCCAGGCACTACTGCACTACCAGTAATTGTTACTATTAAAAGCAAAAACAACTAGTCGTAATGGCGTGTGGAAAGGGGAATAGCTTGGCATTATTGATGTCAAGTTTAAAGAGTAAAAGGTGCATTTGTGTTATTACCTGTCATCCTCTGGAGAACTGTAAGCAACTCCCTGGATAGGCATCCGGTTTCTGTCCTTACCCTGTATAATCTCATCAGTTTCAAAACAAGATTTAATGTCATTAGAGCAAATTGGTATTAAGGCAAGGGATTTTGTCTAAGGAATTCAGGTTGTCTTTACCTATTTTTCTAAGGATATGGCATCAGAAGGATCATTGAGAAATTTACTTTTACCAACCTTTCTCCCCAGCTCTCTCGTGTCCCACTTATATCACCAACCTTTTTGCCTGTGCTGCTTTCCAAATATTCTACTAAATAGTAAATATCCTCTGAAACATCTTAGCATCCGTCAGGATTTTTTATATTCCTTTATCTCATCCAGGCACAAGGGATAAATGTGTGGACTGGTTGTTACCTGGGAACCTGGTCAGCTCTTCTCATATTCTCAAGGTTGGTGGTGGGTTAATAATTCTTTCTGGTATTGTTGTGGGTAAATTATCCTAACTCATCAATGGACTAGTGTATATTACTACCATTTAGTTTTATGCATTTCTGTTCCTTTTCTGCAACGTTTTTCTTTCCTGCAGTTTCATATGAGACTACCTACTTCCATGATAGATTGTGTCTGGAATTCCTGGAGGAATAGAAGGATTTAGGCTATCCTTCTATTGTTGTCTTTAGAAATCCCTTTGCACTTTGAAATTTCTGCATTTCAAGAAAAGGAAGTAAATTCCCTTCAATATAGAACAGCTTAGATTTCTTTGTTAGTTTTTGAGTGTTTCTGTCAGTGTTTTGTTTCCTGGTAGCTACAACTCCTCTATAAATGTCTCTCTAAAATCCTTCAGGGTACCTCATAAAAGAATGTGGAGTCAATATGACTTGCAAATTGTTTTAAGTGATTTGTTTATTGGGTAGCCTGGGCTTAGTTCATTCTCCTTGACCAAATGTAATCGGTTGCTTTGCATCATTCCTCATAAGCTACAGTTAGAATCTTCTTTTGTTTTTCCAGAGAAGGATCTGAACCCTGACCCCAGCACTGCTTTGAAGTCTTCCCTGATGGACATAGATGAAGCTTGAGGTATCAAAATGTCCTGGGAGGGACATGACCCTGAACTGAACGAGGACCTAATGGGGTGGGCTTATTGCAGAGGGCTAGAAATGGGAAGGAGTGTGACTCTGTATGGAGGTGTGGCTGCTCTGGAGCCCTACAATTGCAAATGGTAGCTGAAAGCAGGAGAGAAGCCATGAGGCTGTGTGGGGCAGTGTATGGCATCCTGGTGTCATTGCAGAAGAAGAAGAAATAGCTTTAATGGGGAACAGGGTTTTATCTTTGGATAAATACACACGGATGTCCACGTGTATCTTGGATCTTAATGAAAATGCATTGAAGATTTCCACTGCTGTACTTTGATTCCAAGAGAGACAGTGGCCTTGACAGGCAGTAAGGAAACAAGGCTTACTGTGACTCTCAAGGAAACTTTCAGCAGAAGAAAGTATGGAAAGGCAAATTAGAGCTAGTGGCATAAGAGAGGAATAATTCAGATCACATGGGTAAGAGTGCCCCCAAAGTTCAAGAGACTCTTTGAGGAAAAACCACACATGAAAAGGAAATGTTGGGTGCCTTAACCAAACTGAATCAATCTTCATGACATGACACGTCTGTGGGCATTTAACCTCCTTGCTGAAGCAGCTCAGTAACTGCACTCTCCTAGTGCATACATGTGTTCCAGGCGTAAAAGTTGTAAAGATAAACATTTAATCTTTATTGAAGCGTAGGCTGCATGAAAGATGTTAAAAAAAATCCTGGGACTCTTTTTAGAGGGCCAGAATATGTGAGATAATGTCAGGTGTAAAGAAAAATTCTTGTATTCGCAGTGAGAATATTTCCAGTGAAATGTTTCCCTCTGAACCTGGGAGAAAGACAGAGGAATAATAACAGCTGACTTCTTGTCAGAGATCAACTGTCAGAATGAGCAGATAATACTTAAAGGCATCTAAAATAGAAATCCTCCAGATCAATCCACGCAGTCCCTGCAAAAATAACAAAATTAAAAAGAAAAAAGAAAAAGGGAGTAATTAAATATTTGAGAGGTACACAATGAAAAAATGTAAGATGAAATAAAGCTCTGAGAGATTTACTAGTACAGAACAGTTATTTTTCATTTTCTCTGATAATTTTCCTTCCACTCTTCTGCTCTTCAGTTTTTTTCTAAAGCATATGCCAAGATTGTTTCCAGTGAGCCAATTCAGACAGGTTGAGCAGGTACCTAAGGGAGCAGCCTTTGGTAAATCAAGTGGGGTCATACAGGCAGGACTAGAAATCAGTGGCCCAGGCTGAACATCCTTTTGTAACTGAAAGCTTTGCTTGTTCAGTCCCACAGATGTAGCATGGCAACAGGGATGTGACATATTGCTTATTTAGGGGGATATGCCAGAGACTGTGAAGTGCAGATCAAGCATTCTGAAAGAAAATCAGACCAATTACAATCTTGTCTCATGTTTTTAATTAACTTAAAACTCAGTCTCTTATTTCTAGAAAGGAGTGCTTGAGAGAATAGAAGCATTGGATACAAAACCATCTCCCAAACTATTTGGAATTCACTCTGATAATAGTGATTTTTGAATGAGATTTATTTTCAGCTAAATTTTAAAGCAAGATGCCAGGTAATGAAAATCCATATGAACTGAAAAGAAAGAGGAAAATCCTTCTGCTTTTTAATAGCTGTACATCGAACCGATTAGTCCAGTTACTACAACATCTGAACTTCTCAGTCTTTAATGTGTGTAGCCTCAAAACTTCTATATAACTAAAATTGATTTTAAAGGTCAAAATCAACTTTTTAAAAGCCACTCGGAATGTGAGAACCCATTTCTAAGAAGAGTTTGCCTTCATATAAGAGGTGGAGATATATTGCAATATGCTGTTTTTTCCTGATTTCTTTAATGTATAAAATATATCTTTCCCAGGCATACAACCAGCACAAAACCAAATATAAAATTCATGTAATAAGCTGATAAAAAGCCAAACATCTTCCATGACCCTTCAATCTGCCATTTCTTATATTTTTCACCCACTTATGCTCTTCTCAATACATATTTTTGCCTAGGGAAAAACACAAGAATTACAAGGTATCAGGAGAGCAAAAAATCTCAATCCCTGCCATGCTAAGGTGAAAGTTTCAAGTAAAAAGATCATTTCCCAACATATCATTGTCCATGCTAATTTTAGACTAATCTGCTCAGATTTTATGTATTTTTAGATTATCTTCATCATCGTAGTATTTGAGCATTACCTCCTACAGACCACATATGGAAAGAAATACTCTATATGGCTGGTAGATATTCAGGAACAAATGAGATTCCAAGAAGAATAAGCCTGAAAGGCTAATGACATTTTTAACACTTGGAAGCCTATGCTTGAGATGCATCAAGTTCTGATCTTGCATCAGTAAGACCCACACCTGAAGCCTGAGTGCAGCTGAATGATGAATGAGGAGCAAAATGCACCCATGTTTTCAGTTCCCCTAAAGCTATAGTGGGAACTTCTAGTTGATCTTACATGTTGTCATGGGATGATTGGGTGGGGCAGAATCAGGGAGGAAGATGGGCAGATTAGGTGATACAAACCCCATTCACTTCTGTATTTAGTAAAGTGAGCACCTTGGCTGCAGAAATGCCTGTGAAGCAGCTCTGAGGATGCTCAGCAGTAGGGATGAGACTCTGCTCAGTCCCGGTCACAGAATGGGCTGCATGAAACAGTTGTGTCCAGCTAGGGTAGGTGGAGAGATGTACAATGCAAATCCATAGGAATCTCATGGATTAATTTTAAGGCCTTCCATGTTATTGGCATGCAAATACTGGAGTGAGTGTATCCCACCTTTTCAATAGTCTGCACAGGTCTCTGGAAGAAGCAACCCTATCCAGTCATTTCCTTAATGAAACCTGGAAAAAAGATAAAGTTGGACTCTATAATGCCATGCTGACAAGTGATATAATATTCTTATTCATCTCTTAATCCTCTTCTTTCAGGTGTCTAATTTGGTGATTCCCCTATTAACTTTCTCATTTCTTTCTCTGTGGTACATCAGAGGTCACTGTACCTCTTGTCATAATATTTCTAGTTTATAAGAGGGCAGGGGGAGCAGAAAGTAACTACAAGGTAGTTCTGAATCTTTCATCTTCAATTCTAAATTCTGTAGTTTCATTAAAGTACACACTCTCCTTCTTTCTTACCACCAGAAACAAGAACTTATTTGAATGTCAAACAGGGCTTTAATGAATCCCACAAGATAATCAGCAGCTGTCCAAATTAGTTTCTTTAAATAATTCTGTATGATCTTCACTGATATTTTTAAGTGCTAACTCAAGAGTTTACCTTTTTCTTCTTCTCACACACCCATATGAAAACAAGGATGTTAATTTTGTAGTTAATGCCTTTTAAGTGCTTCTTCACCTTAGGCTTAGATACTGAACACAGCTCCCCAAATGTGCCAACTGAAACGGAGCATGTAACTTTGAGGAGTGAGGCCCTCAAGTAGCCAATATTGCAGTTATGACATTGTTGATACAAATATTTAGGAATTCCTTGAAATGGTTACTTACTTTTCAGAAATATTTGGCACCTTCTATAATAGTGGTTAGTAAATAATTTTATGCTTTACTAACTCAGTTCAGCAAGGTCTTATGGGGTTGTTATCCTCCTCTGAGGGAGAACTGAGCACATCCAGTGTTTTTCTGGTACTCTACCCTTCAAAAGTCTCTCATACAAAGAAGGGCAAATGACAGTAAGTTGAGGTTTTGTTGACTTGTCTTCCAACATCTGGGCGTCTTGTGCATCACTAGCAGATTCTTATGCCTTCCTATGGGCATAAAAGAAGTCTGTGGGTATTCTAAATTTGAATCACTTTATTCACACATACATCCCAGTCCCAAAATGAGGATGTACAGCCAACATGTAAGGCAGTTCCTTCATGTAGGAGTCCTAGCCCAACATCTCTGTCTGGTTCCCAAGTGACAACTCTGAACGCCAGAATTGCTTTAACAAGAAGCAAGGCAGACAGCCAGTTTCCAGGCTGTTCACATTGCCTCCTCTTCTTCTGAGCCTGCCAAGGTACAAAGTCCTTGCATAACCCAAACACTGAACAGCAAGATAGCAGGTCTCTCTAAGAGATGAAAACCTGCTTGCACACTGTAAAGGTAACATTAGAAGATTTTGTAGTGGTGCTTCATGGTGCCCGTATGCCTCCTTATCTGTTAACAGGAAAGGTAACTGCAAAGCTTTAGCACTTCATCTTTGGCCAGCATTTCTGCAGTTAGGTTCTTATCCTAATTCTTTATTTCTGCAAAACAAGGGTAGGAATCAGCTTTCTCATAGTGCACTGATACTGTTTCCATTTATCTTTTAAAAATTTTCAGTGTGTTTAGTGAGAGGCTTGTTCTCAACAATTTTCATTCCCAGCCTATTCAATTACACAAAAGGGGACGTTTTTACTTCATGGAGACATTTTGTACTTCATTTTTCTTCCATCAGTTCCTGTAGCTTCATGCTGATGTCCTGTAGGGCATCTCTTAAAAGTACTGTGTTTCACACGTGCTCTTCTCAGAAGAAATGAAGGATTTCGGATTTTTTTAGGAGTTCAGAGCTGGCTGTCTCTAGTTCTACTTCACCTTTTTCCTTCAATTGTTTCAGATTTGCAAGATGCCACTAGTAACATAGGAAGGCTGCAGACACTTCCAGCCTGTTCTCAGCACTGCCTACAGGCTGATGCAAATTGGCACATTTAAAGCCCAGGCAGACAGCAGCTGTGTAATCCAGTGGCATTTCCTTCTAAAATTTTCTGCACAGAAGAGGAGCTTGAAGGGAAGTAACAGTTTGGGGAGAAATCCAATTCCAGCCCCAGCGGCAATACTACACTAAGCAGTAAATCTTCTTGTCTATATCTACAGAAAGAATAAGACACTCCTGACTTGCTGACTCTGTCTCCACAGCCAGGCCAGGAGCCTGGAGACCTGTTGTCCCCCTCTTCTATATCAGGGACCTATTTGACCATGCTGCAAATCCCTGTCAGTGCATGCTCATGACAGAGAGGCTGTGTACCTTATTTCAACCTGACATGGCTTTAGGACATGAGCAGAAAATAACACCAGAGCCAGACATCAGACATAGCTCTTTCTTTTTTATTTTTTTTAACCTTGCTAGGTATCCAATAGTTTCAGGCAAGTGAGACAGTGTCTGATGTGAAAAAAACAAGCCTAAAGAATCTGGATGCATCTAGCTCATGCAGAAAAGTGCCTACTAAACTGGGGGAAAATAGAGACTTAAAACTAGTCACTGCTGTAAAGTCACGGACAGTTATATGGCTTCAAGGTAGCAATGCCTCCCATCTAATTCCAGCACAATCTGTCACTCGGCTTTGGAAAAGGCAGTGTGAGCAATAGTCATTCAGTAGCAGAAAACATCAGTGTCTGTTGCGCCGGCACATCAGTGTTGGAAGGATGATTTCTGTGTGATTTTATTCCTGAGATCCCAGTGGGGTTTTTTACTATTCCTTTTTAGTAAGAGTAGATTTGCTCCTAAATTTCCCATTAAAACAATGTTTTTGATCAAAAATGCAGTTTCTGCCACATGAACAGCTCTGATACACTAACATCATCAGATGTAAAAAATCTTGCTTTTAGGGTTGCCTAACCCACCCAAAGGGTTGAAAGATGAATTGCTTCCCTGCAAGGCCAGTGGAGAGCTTCTCCCACCATCCTCTAGTTTCCCCATCCCAACTACTGCTCCAACAGCAAAACACGCTTTTCTGGCTCAGCTGAGGCAACAAGTTTGCTGTAGGTGGTGCATGGCAGTGACATTTTAGGAGAAGGAGTCCAGCGTAGGAGGCCAGACCAGAGAGGAGACACAGAAACCCAAGCTGCAGCTCTCAGGGGACATGGTTTCCCTGCACAGTGAGATGTAATTTAACTTTGAGCTGATTCAAAATAAAAGGCTGGAGGATTTTTCTCTCCCACCTCCCTTTTACATCACACAGGTTTTTTTCTCTTTACCAGTATCTTTAGGCTTTCAGTTCCTCTACCCAGCTACAGTCTGTTCTGCTTCTGGGAAAATTTGGAACAAGGAACTGCAAATAGAAAATACGTCCCTGTGTTTCTATCCACCTCTTCCCTCACGTGCTTTGGTAAAGAAAAAAAAAAGTGTAGATCTTATATCTCCTTTTCTTTCAGCCCAGATTGCTTCCCTTAATGCTTTCTTTAGTGTTTTCAGTTATGCTTTTTTTCTTCAAGAAGAAATAAGCCACTTCACATTTAAAAGTCACAAATTGTTGCTTCCATTTTCTCAAAAAGGCTGGGCATCCTCCAGGTTTAGAAATACAGTCAAATCTGCCAAGTTTTGTCAAACATTACCTTCCTTTAACAAGAAATAACCATACTCTTTGGATTAAAGAGAAAGAGGAGAAGCAGCCATTCAAATGTCTTTTATAAGAGGGAACGTTCTGTATTTTCTTGGGTGCAGACATGGGGGAGGAGTACTATGGAAAGACAAAATTAAAAAGGAAAAAGCAGATAGAAATAGCCAGCTGAGGGCCAATCTGAGTTTATAACTGGTGTCCAATTCTGCTAGTCTTACTCATGGAGCACAATCCCTTATTGATTTCTGGAGGTTCCTCACAGGGTAAGCTAATGTTTAACATAAACAGGGGTTACCGAATCTTGTCCTTGAGAAGTAGGGGTCAGGAAGCTGTTATCATTTCAGCTGCTGTGTTCCTGACTGGCAAGCCTGCTCAATTCAGGGTTAATTAACTGATTCCTTAAAGTGGAAGTGTTGTGAAGGAACTTGATCATTACCATTTATATTCATTCTAGTATGGTATATTCCAACTCCCCCTCCATCATGTCTAATGGAGAATAATCTGGTGAAGGAGAATGACAAGTCTTTGCAAAATGATCTCGAATTCTGCCAGATACTCATAGTTTAAGTTGTATGGCAGTGCAAGATCAGATACAGTGTGAAAGGCTTTAATACACACATATTTTATTCTGTACTGTTTTCTAAGCTCGTGTGATACAAACCTCCATCGTTGCTGGGCAGCTTGCTCACTTTACATGTCAACCTTTGCTACCTATCCCACGCCAATGTGCATGAAAGAAACCTTGATTTGAATTTTGCTAAGATGCCATGCATCTTAATAACACTCTGGAGTGATTGAAGTCTGGATTCTGGGGCTGGATGCAGTGTTTCTGCCAAGAGGCAGTGTTTCAGAGTGGGGGGCTACAACTGTGGTCTCTGAAGGGATCTGGCTACGCTATCTACGTATCCTTTGTGTCTTGCAGTGCTTGAAGATACTAATTTGTTCACATTTTCCTCTGTTCATTAATGTATTCTGTCCTTAAAAATTCAGCTATTTTAAATAGTAATGTATATTGTCAAGTTGAAAGATTAATCACAGGGAGGTGCTTGAGGTGGGAAGGCTTTTCCAGAGAGGTTCCACATGTTGTCAGCTAGACACTCTTGATGGCAGTTTCCAGTTAGGTCCCTTAGCTTTTGGAAGTGACATTCAGTCTGACATGTGCCAGCCATGCAATCTACCAAGCCCTGCAAAGTGCAAATATTAACATAAATGCATATTAAGTTACTGTGTGTTAGCTCTTTAACTGAAATAAAGAGTGGGAGTTCAGCAGAGCCAAACGAATAGCACTGATTTACACTGGCTTGAGGATTTGGCCCACTACCACCTTTTTGTACCCTTTTTAGAGTAAACTGGATAAACGCTTTTCCTGGAACATGGGGAGTAATTGGATGTTTAGGCTGACTAGTAGTGAAACTGGGGAATCTTTCTCAAAAATTGTTCTGCTGGATAGTTGATTCTTGAGGTAAGAGCTACTTACTTATTTAAATCCTCCATCCCTGGCCTGCCCCCCAGGTTCATCTTCCTTCTCAGCTATCTTTTCTGCGGAGATTTCAAAGAACAGCTCTGATGACCCGGAGTACCTGTGTGTCTGACCAGTCAGTGTGTCTGATCTCTTTTGAAGGAGGTCCTGGACCAGCTGCATCCATGCTGTGCTGAGCAGAGCAAAGCCCTTGGCAACAGCCCTGCCCCTCACATCCAGCCTGCCTTTATGGAAAAGATGCAAAAGCCACACCAGCACTTTCTGAAAAGCTCTAGTGTTACTGCACAAGTGCAAAGCGATGGCAATGCATGTGAAATAACACCAATGCTTCCAGAGAATGTCAAGCTTCCTGCTCGAAGGTGATGTACCTGCTCTGCACCCACAGTGCGCTGGGGTAAGGGCCACGTGCTGAGCACCCCACCTGCTGTGGCTGCCCCAGCAGCTCCTGAGTGTCTCCTGCAGCACAGCTGATGGTATCCTGGTGGTAGTATCTGTTTCAAAAGCTGATTTTGTTTATAGCATAATTTGATTGAAGTTTTCTTGGGTGTTTTTGCCGCTCTAATAAGTATGCTGTGAGTACATCTGCAAGCATTCATATGTTGAGATAAAATTACTGGTGGTGCTCATCTCCCCCTGTGCTACTGCTGCTACCTCCAGTAAATGCTTGTATGCCTGCATGCCCATGTACAGACAGATGCATGTGCACAGCACCTGATCCTGCTTCTTAATTATTTTTAGCCCAATTCCCAGAGTTGTTCTGCTTCCTGCTGATGAATGGGAAATTCTAGTAGTGCTGTTTCATTTCACCAGCCTCTCAAGTGTAGAAATTATGGTAAATTTGAGAACAAGTGAGATTAGATTGATAGTTACACCTCCTTCTTTAATTAGCCAACCAGAGGATCCGTGGAGACAAGGGAGGGGAATAAGAATTTACCATAATGAGAATGCTGGAGGTTCTTTCTTTTCTTTTCTTTCTTGTCCGTCTGTTCTCACTGACAGTAACCTCTTTCGTGATGTGGGGTTTATTTACAACTGCCCTGACTATGCTACATCAGTGGTTTCCCTGACCTTGGCTCAATGATTATGCAACAGAGCGTTGTAAATTATCTTGTCACCAGAATCTCCATTTGGGCAAGTATAATCACTTCCTTGTAAGATCCCAGGCCTGGTGTACAGGAACAAAAAAATCTACTGCATAATAATGAGTGCAGCGCACTGTTAGGGATGAAAAAGCCCCTCTGCAATATGGAAAACTACCACATACGGGTGCTAGGAACCTGAACATCGGGAATTTGTGCAAAGTGCTTAGCAATCTGTGGCAAAAAAGTGATAAGGCATAAATTATTATTTCTAGCTGCCTTATGATAGGCAGCACGCCCCATCCGTTCTTTGATGCAGCACTGAGTCTCTCTGTGCCTTGCTGCAGTGATGCTTGGCAGTGCTGCGATCCCTCCTTGGCAGTGCTTCTGCAGGGTCCATATTGCAGGGAGCATTCCTCGCCTTATTGGCTCTCTGATCAATGTGACTTGCAGGCTAGGTTTTCTACACCCATGGTAATAAAACATGCAGTGCTGGTTCTTTCCAAAGCATTACAGGGGTGGAGCAGAGCGATTGCTTTCTGCTTGCTACGAGCAAATCACATTATGGAGATGAGGTATCAAATGGCCGTGTGTCTGCAGGTGTGTATGTGCACACATGTGCATACTGATTCCTTCAAGGATATGTATCCTCGCTTGGCTTTGCTAGCTGAGCTGCAGGAAATGTGAAAGGGATGAGCTCTGATAGCAATGGTTGTGTCCAATGAACTGGAATCAATTTAAGTTGTAGCATATCTGTTAATACCAAACCTGGTTTTGTGTTTGTTTCCCTTCAGCCGAGAATTACACTTTCCCTTCTTGTATCTCAGAATGATGGAAAATGTCCGTCCCATGTAACACGCCTTCTCTAGACCAACTCATCAGCAACTTTTCATTTCTCTCTCTAAAACCTTGAATGTAAAACCTTGGGCTGCTAAATTAT
The DNA here is from genome assembly GCA_035047845.1 of Dendrocincla fuliginosa. Taxonomy (NCBI): domain Eukaryota; kingdom Metazoa; phylum Chordata; class Aves; order Passeriformes; family Dendrocolaptidae; genus Dendrocincla; species Dendrocincla fuliginosa. The sequence continues at coordinate 12,239,942 of JAWWMO010000121.1, read as the reverse complement.
TACTGTATCTGAGGGAATCACACTATCTTGTTCTTATTCCAAAGATTTTACAATTAGTCCCCAAGCACAATACCTTCTCTTCTCCCTCTCCATAGTAACAGGGGAACTGTTATTTTTGTATATTTGTTGGGAATGTAGTTAGCATTCACTGAATAAACTCAGAAAGCAATATTTCACATAGAATAATTATGAATATGTATTTACTTGAATAAGCTGTTGATTTTGCATGAATTCAGCACACTGTTTTTTAGGCAAATATGCTAATGATTGATGTGTGAAAATTTACTTTATTTTGGGCTTGTCAGACTAACTAACACAGTGATCCAAATCCAGAAAATTATTTCCTTACGCCTAAAGTACCATAGCAATTACAGGAATATTCCAAGGAAGTTGATTACTAATACATCAAACCCTTCTCTATGGATATGATGACTTTGCAGCAATATTTCCAAACAAAATTTATTTTGCTGCTGTCTCTTGGCATTGGTATTCAATTAAGTCCTCATAGCTATATTAGCTGTACAGGGAAACCAATTGCTTTATAATCCTTTCACATGATCTCTCTGACAAACCCTGCAGACAACACTATGGACAATGCCAGTGGGTGGTGAACAGGGCAGTGCCAGTGGCCATGGCCATCTTCACAGGCACTGAGGAGCAGTGGATGTGATTCATCTGAACTTTAACAAGGCTTATGACAGTCTCGTCCAGTTTCCGGGAGCTGGAGACATGAGGACTGAGCAGGAGAGTAAGATGAGTGGAAAACTGACTGGCCCACAATAGCAGCATACCACAATACCATGCAGCAGTTCGAAGGTGGAGTAGGGAGTGGTTACTTGTGGTGTTCCCCAGGGGTCACTACATGGTTTGATATTATTTGATGTCTTCATTAAAGCTGGACAATGGAGTTGGATGGACCTCTCCAAGATCACTGATGAATGAAAACTGGGGGAAGAGTCAATATACTGAAGGGCATTGAAGAGGGATGACAAGTGCCTGGAGAAATGGCTTGACAGAACCTTCATGAAGTTCAACAAAGGCAAATGCAAAGTCATAGAATCACAGCATACCCTGCACCCACTAAGGAATAATGTGCTGCAACAGCACAGGCTGGGGTCCAGCTTGCTAGAATGCAGCTTTGAAGGGAAGACCCAGTGTCCTGGTAGACAACAAGTTGAACAGGATTCAGCATTGTGGCCTCATGGCCAAGAAGGCCACCACCATACTGGCTTTATTAGCAGGAGTGCATCCAGCAGCTCAGGGGAAGTGATTTTTCCAGCTACTCAGCACAGACATGCTGAGAGGGTGTCTGCACTGCTGTGGCTAGTTATGGTCTCCCCACTGCATGGAAAGCACGGCCTTTTTTTACTGTGATGGTGAAGCACTGGAACAGGTTGCCCAGAGAAGTTGTGGATGCCCCATTCCTGGAAGTGTTTAAGGACGGGTTGGATGAGGCTTTGAGCAGCCTGGTCTAGTGGAAGGTGTCCCTGCTCACAGCAGCGGGCCTGGAACGATATAATCTTTGAGGTCCCTTCCAACTCAAACCATTCTACAGTTCTAAGCTGGAGGAAGTTCAGCAACATTCCCCCAGGATGCTCAGGGTGCTGGAGCATATGGTGTACAAGGACAAGTTGAAAAAGCTGGTTGTTCCTCCTGGTGAAGAGATAGCTCAGGTGGTTTCTTACTGCTCTCTGCAGATACTGACTAGTGGTTATAGAGAAGATGGAGCCAGACTTTTCTTGGGGGTGCACAGCAAAAGGCAAGGGGTGGTGAATACCAACTGCAGCAAGGTGAATCCCAATTAGATGTAAGGAGAAGTGCTTTCACAGTGAAGATGATCGAGTACTAGAACAAGCTCCCAGAGAGGTTGTAGACTCTCCGTGATTGGATATGTTCAAAACTTACCTGGGTAAGGCCCTGAGTAACTCCATCTCATTTCAAAGCTGACCCTCTTTTGAGCATGGGTATGGACCAGAGACATGAAAGCTCCCTTCCAGCTTATTTTATGGTGAGTTTATGGTGAACACTTCTAGTGAATTTTGCTCTTGGAAAAGTACTCCTTTTATTGGTATTTTGGATATCCTTCATGTCACAGTAAATTTCACCAGAAAGGCATCCAAAGAATGGGAGTCTTGCCAAAGAAAATGAGTGCTGAGACTAATCTGTATCATGACAGTCTGGCTATGAATTTATAATTGTATCACTCTAAAATCTGACTGGTTCCATACCTAGAGCTCTCTGTAGCCGAACATTAATCACCAGCTTCTAGGGATGAAAACCTTCTGGTGCTTTAATCCACAAGTTGTGGAGGATGCAAGCCCTGCCCCTCAGTGGGCAGCCACGCTCACTGGCTCTGTGTTTCCAGCCTGCCTCACTGCACTGAGCAGCCTGTGCCACCCTGTGTAGGTACAAAGAGCAGTGACTGCTCTCCAAAGATCCAAACACACTACCTAAGTGTCTCCCACATCACTTGCATGTGGAGAAGTATGCAAAGAACTTCTAAGCTGACCTGAGTGTGAGTCAATGGGAATTGTGCTGTTGATATCAATGACATCAAGACTTCACAGTTCCCCTCTCTTAAACATGTGCATACAAATCCTGGAAGCAACATTTAATGTGAAAATAAGCTAAATATACAGATTTACACAAAGCCACTATATTTTTGTGTGGTTTTCTTTCTGAAATGTGCATGGGACATTGCTTGTAAACTGAATTTAATAGCCCATTCCTGATGATGAATCCAGAAATAACCATTTTGATGTGAATTTGCATATGGAGCATTATGCTTTGCATTTTGCTCAGGCATTTCAGTGGCAGGGTACCTATTCTTTTTATTGTCTGGCTGATGTGCTCAAGGAAGCACGCACAGAAAAGTCCTCCAAATTGTTTAAGAAGCTTCCTTGAGCCCCCAAAGAGTGTTTTAATTTCTGTTTGTATGACAAATAAATATGTAAGAGAAATTAAACTTGGTGGTATGTTACAAGATTTTTTAGCATTGTGCTACTAATGTGACTGATTGAGTACAAGATGTGTTGCTTGCCATTTCCTGGAATAAAAAAATGAGCTGTTGAGTCTTAATGTGCTTTTCCAATTATGGTTATAAAATACTGAATCAAGTCTTTCTTTTTTAAAAAAAACCCACTTGGAATTAAACAGTTCAACAGAATTAATAATGATTCCAGATGGGCCTGTATTTGGCACTAAGAAGTGTGTGAAAGGAAACATTTTCAACCAGAAGCTTGAATGATTTATAAGAGTTCTTGAGAGATTTTTCACTAGTAAAGATGCCCTTTCAACCTCTGCACATTTGGAGCTAACAAAGGAAGTGACACTCACTGAGTGAAAATCTTGGCATTGGTGAAAAACACACATATGTTCACGAGCAGAAGTGTCTGAAATAGCACAATTAGCAAAGCCAGGTTCTTGACACACTCTGTGCCTTGTTTTTCCCTAAGATTAAAAAAAAAGAAGAGTAGCAGTTCCTCACCTTGAAAAGGTACTGAAAATAGGAAATCTTTTGTGACTGGGGGGGTAAAAGGACACCATGGTACTTATACCTGTAGCAATACATTGAGAATAAAAGCAGCTCCTGCTTGCAAGTTAAACCTTTTCTTAGATCTGGGATAGACAAGTCACTGGGCCAGAAAAAGAGAGGTCTGTGTTTGACAACAACTGCTTTAACATCTAATGTTGGGCGGACTTGGGACTATTGGAAATGGCAGAAGGCAGAGTTACAAGCTCTTAGCCAAAAACGAAAACTGTCCCACTCCACTGACTAATTGTCTCCCTTTTCCATAGCATCCCTCCTATAACCACAAAGTATTTAGTAGACATTTAACTTGCTTAAATGCAAGTCAGGAGCTGGAGTTAGGAAAAAAGTTAGAAGCGTGTGGTCAATCAACCTCTTCACTGGTCACCATCATTCATGGATTATATTAAACAGAGAAACAAGGAAACAGATTACAGACACTTCATGTGTTACATTAGATCAATTATTAATAGACAGCTGGGTATCTTACTGCCTCATACTCTGTTATGAACTTGTGAGAATGATGAACAACAAAGCAGAAGCTAACAGACTGCCCCAAACCACTTTTTTAGCAATTATGGTTTCAGCCTAGTGTCAGTTAATGGAAATTACTGAATTTTGCATCCTGCCTCTTCTATGATTTACAACCCATTCCTTGATCAAGACTTTAGGGAGGCTGTATTTCGCAGGGGGAGTGGAAATGACAGCATATGGCTTCTGTCTCATATTGCATTCATTTGTAACCTGCAGATTAACTTCTTTTTTCTTCCTCCAAAGCCTGAGAGACTCCTGCCAGTGCAGCTAGATCCCAATGCCACAGAATCTTTCTCCTTGACAAATTCACCCCTTTTATTCCAATGCCCCTTTCCCTTATTCCACTGCTTTAACACTTTCTGTCTGCTAATGTCAGTCTTTCCTTGCACATGAGACTACCCAATTATTCATAATTTCTGGGCCCAGGTTCAACAAGTCTGTGTGGAGATGATAGTTGCTCTGCACACACAACTTCCATTCATATCAGTGGTCCTGAGGCTTATAGCAGGCCCCTGAGAGCTCAACCTTTTTAATAAATATATATCATTCTTATTTACTTGGTTTAAAATGTTAAGAAATCATTCCACATGTAAATGATTGAATTCCATTTGTTCCTAGAACCATCATGTGCTGACAGTCATGTGTCTCTACCCTGTGTCATGACCCTTGTTATAATTTAAAGACAGATGTAACATGATCATGAATTTCACTCACTAATTCTAATTATTTGAAAATAACCAAGAATTAGCTGTCAATGTTTCATATATAATTGCACCTTAGTGTATAAACAGTATATCTCTACCTTCTATTAATTATAAACTTAAGAAACATCAAAAACAGTCCTTTCAATTCCTGAATTTTTTCAGGCCTTCAGCTCTTTCCCTTTTACAGCTGCATGACCTTGGGAAAAATAATAAAAAGCAAACAACACACCTTGCAGCCTGCATGTTGGCTCTAGGAGAGTTTCCCTTTAGTCCATGTACAGGGAGGCAGGTCCTGACACCCCGCACACCCCACTGGACTGCACTTGTCAGGTTGTGCCCCTGCTCCCTTCTGCTTTGGGAGCTGTGGGCACAGACACTGCTGCTCCTTCACTCTCACCATGAATGTATCCCTTTTAAAGGCTGCTGAGCTTCTTCTTCTTCTGGCTTGTTCCATGCTCTTTTGCTAAAAAGATTGGTAAAGAATCTGATCATGTGCTTTTTCTTCTCTCTGCCTTACTCAGTATCTTCCCTGAAGTGTATCATGTTGTCCATAGCTCCATAACTTTTCCATTCATTCAACATGTTCAGATGAGTCTGACTTTCTAGTGTTTAAACCAAAACTCATCCAAGCAGATGGAAGAATTTCTAATTCCCTCAGTTTCTGGGCCTCATAAACTTGGCTTGTTTCTGCAAGTCTTTGCATCTTTTATATAATTATTTATAACTTTGCAAAGTCATTGGGAAGTTTTTATAAATGTTGCCCACATGGAGTATCAGGGTTTCACACCCCCTCTGCAGAGCTGCAAATGATCTAGAAAACTCAGAAAATTTGTTGTGCTAAATAAAATAATACTAATAATTTGGAGTTCATGTTGGGCTGAGGCAGGCAGAGCAAAGAATCAGCAACTCTGCCTAGGAAACATGAAGAGAAAAGCCAAACCTCATAAACATTTCCTTTCAAGGAAAATAGGTTTTGAAACAATGTAAATAAAGACATTACCAAAACCATGTTTTTCTTCTAGGACAGCACCATCCAGAATGGATAGGTTTTTTCCATTTAGGAAATAAAGGTCTGTGAAAAACTATGAAAATCTATCAGAAGCAAAGTAATCTGGACAAGAAGAGGAACAATCAAAATTAACCTTATTTTTTTAGGATTGTAGGAGCTTTCTGTAGCTTCTTGTTTTTCTTTTTTTTTTCTTTTCTTTAAAGATCTCATTTTCTGACAAAAGATCAGCTTCAACAGAATTTTCAACCTATGCTTTTTTACATGTTTCTATAAAATAGCAGATACTAATGCTAACACTCACAAAAATAACTCCAGATTTGCATGAACCATTAGGAAAAATACAACCTTGCTGCTGCTCCTAGGTAAGAGAGGGTCTTCCTGCCTTCTTCCTGCCCCAGCCCATGATAAAGGTATGAGTTGGAACTTGAATCCTGCAAGACCCTATGGCAGGTTGGATTGTTATTCACTTCCTGACAGCTGTGTTGCAGTAGTATAACACAAGCTTCAGGTCTGAGTATGCACTGCATTACTTCATTCTTGGGGTATATCCTTCTATCCTTCACAATCCCTTTCAGTTATGCATGAGAGGCTTCTAGCTGTTCCCTGGAAAAGGAGAGGGCGGTTCCCAGCCCATTCCTTGGTCTCTAACAAATCCTTGCTGCCACAATGGCAGGATCCCAGGGAGGACAAATTAAAATGAGGAGAGAAGCTCTATGTCTAATGCAGATTCTGGGCCATTAAATAGCTACCTGTGCTGGTAGGCACACAACACCTGCATTAAAGGAAAAGCTACAAGCCCAAAGTGATTGTTTCTGGGTATGATTTCTCATCTTTAAAAATGCAAATTTTCAGCAGGCCCACACGTATTTCTGATGTACCAGAAAAAGGCGTTTGAATGAACTGGCAGATTATAAAACCCACTAGAAAGTGAAGCTCACTTCTGCTTTCCCAGTTGCCTAGGTGATTAACATGAGATAAATACAGTTCTGCCTATGTTTAGTCTTAAATCTTTAAGACAAAGAGTTTTTTGACTTTGTGTTGTGAGATATGAAGGTGTTTCAACAGCCAGATTTCACAAGAGCTGTGCCCTCCTCCTTTCCCTTTTTTTTTTTTTGTATCACATTTCTGCTGTGAAGGTCACCTTATAGTCACTGCCTGAGCACCCTCCAAGCTGTCTTAGGGCTGGGAGGGGGGGGCACTGTCCCCGGGGGCAACCAAGTTCAGCGACTGTGTGGCTGTATGTAAAGCTCCCACTAGTTAAAAATACCAACTCATATATAATTATCTTTAGTGCTGTTAACACCCTGTAAGCACTAGAACAGCAAAAGGTGGTTGTCTGTGAGAAAGAGCAGATTGCTGGGCTGGAAATCAGAATACCGTGCTTATGCCTCTGGTGTCCTCACCAAACTGTGCAACCCTGAGCTAGTCAACTCATTTTTAATCCTCCCCCTATTCTTCCTCTGTTGTCTCTGTTTGGAGAGTAAGTCCTTTGTGACAGGGATCGTCTCCCCCTGGGTGTTTGTACAGCGCACGACACAATAGACCGTGATCTCCGTGGATGGCTCCCAAGCACAGAGCCTTCAGAGGAGGCTTCTGGTACAGAGATCATCTTGTGTGATGGCTTCAGAAAACCCAGTGCTCCTGCTTGTTTTTCCTTCTCCTTTCTGAGGATCTCAGGCTGTTCACAAGCGAGCAGCAACATAAAACACAAAACTGCTGCCGCACTTCTGTGACAGATCAGGAAAGAAAACTACAAAAATGTGGAATGAGTTTCTCCAGCTTATACAGTAAACTGGCCTTCCTCCTCCTCCCCCCGCCCCCAGTTCAGTATTACAGAGACAAAACCTTTTTCAAAATAAAAAATTCCCTGTATGTCTTCAAGGTTTTACCTCCCACTTCCTCTCCCTTTTCCTGGGCTGGCACATCTGCAAATATGTGCTTCCTTTAATGTCTTCACTTTCTTCCATGATTCTCTTCTGATCTCTGGAAACTCTCCAGGGATTACTGAAACAAATTTTAGCTGGGCACAAAGGTCTCTTCTTTGTACAGAGGCAGCCATGAACACGTGTGCTATGCCTAATCCATGATGAGGTTATGAACACCTGCATCCACCTTGCCCTACTTACCCACAAATTAGGAAATTTTTTTTGTGAGCCTTGAACATCCACACGTTGATAGTAATCTGATGTTAAAAAAAATTAAGTTCTTTTTAATTGTTTTTATTGGGAAGCAAGAACAACATCATCACCCTTCATTTAACCTTGCAGCTCCATGGTGGAGGAGACAAATTAGAAAAACATCTATTTTAAAGATTAGACAAATAGAGGTAAGGGATTGCAGCACAATTTGTCTAGCTCCTGCAGAATTCAGAGGTGAGGTTGGAGGGATGAAGCTGGTCGTGCCTGGGCTAAAGCAGCCCATCACCTGCATGCTATCCAGGAGGGGAAACCATTCTCCTTCTGAGCCAAAACCTTTCCACTACCCTGCAGGGCAAAACGGAGAGCTGCCATTTCCATTCTCTGCACTGTGCATGAATTTGGAGCTACTTCAAAAAGGAAGTTTAAAAAAAAAAAAAAAGAGAAGAAGTTATTTCAGACATGTTTTCCTGGGTTGTTGTTTGTGTTTGATGTTTTCAGCTGAAGCCAAATGGAACGAAGCAAATGCAGCCCTGGTTACAGCATGCTGTTTCCCTGGCTGGCAGGGACACCTAGTGGGTAGGACAACATGTGCTGCTGAAGGCAGGGAAAAACACACTGTCTTGACTTCCCACCAAGGGCAATATTTCATCTCTGAGTCATGCTAGTCTCTAATTGACGCTCATGTTATCCTTCAGAATTAGCACGGAGTTAGGAGGAGTTTACAGCCAAACCTCCTTCAAGGAACAGTGATTGTAATGTGAGAAGGTGATCTGAGCAGCATTACCCAAACTGCTGCTAACGGGAAACGCTGCCAGCCTGGCTTTTGTGCAATTTATTCTTTTGAAGCCTGTTACAGTCATAATAACACCTACACTGGCTCTCTGTGAGAGCTGCCTTGGTGGTGGCATGATTCATCTGTGTCTGCACTTATGCATTTCATGGGGTGTTGTGTTGGGGCCACTTTTATTGTATTGCAGACACCTACAAAATGACATTTACTGCTACTCTCAGTGGGACAGCTTCAGCAGAAAAAGTAGCAGGAAGCTTAAAAAGAAGAGTAAGGCAGAGTGACCATCTGCCTCCCCAAAACCAGCAGGGCTGTTCAGAGTCAGGGTTGGACCCAACTCTGTCCTGCCTCCTTATTGCTTGCAGTTCAGGGCGGGCTTTGCTGGCCCTGTCCCTCAAGCTGTTTACCAGATTGGCTCCTTGATTGCATTCCCTTAACACAGGTTTTTTTATGGGAAGAAGTTGTTGACTAATTTCTTTGTTTTCATCGTGGGACTGCGGACAACTTTTTTCCTGGCCTCTTCCCAAGCACCTGTCTGAGAGGGCTGGCATGCGGATGCTACGTTCCAGAGCAGTGGCATCCCTAAAATCCTCCAGCCCATGCCAATAACAGAGACGTTACATGTGAGAGATTTCACGTGGGGAAAAAACAACCCCTTTTATAAACATATTAAGGTTTTTTTTGTTTAGGATACTTTTCCTCTGTAAACTACAAAATGCAGAGGCTGGGAAGAAACAGCCTCCTGCTACCACTCTGGGCATGTAGGCTGCAAAGAGGTTCTTACACTTCAAAATATAAGATGAACTGCAGCTTCTGAATCAGAAACAGGTCATCTAAATAGCAAAGAAGCAGTTTTGCTCTGCACATTTTGAAATCATCTTCATCCGATCTAATTATATGCTAGCAGGAAAACTGACACAGTTATGGCTATTGAGTCCTTTTCCTTTTTTTTCCACCTTTCACTAGGAAATCTGTCTTAGGATTAGTAGGCACTTGCATCATTTCTGTCCTATGTGCTATATTAAGGAGCATCTACATCATCAGCAAATATTTTTATTGTGCTGATACTGCACACAAAATCAAATGCAAAGGTACAGAGCCTTTTTTTTCCTCCTCTGGACTCTCAACATATTTTGAGTAGCTTATGCCTTGTAAGTTCCTTCATTAAAGAAAGAGACTTAATTTCACTGAATGAAATTATTATATTTGAAGGAAGAATAAAAATTGCTCCTTTCTTACATAGCTGCAGTTTTTGTAGCAGGACCTAAATTTCTGTGTTCTAAGTACTGATGATGGGAATAAACAGTAGAAAATATATTTAATAAGACTTTTGGCACTAATAACCTGAATTCATACATATAATCCAGCAAAATGCAGTTTATGCAAAATGATGATTATCAGTGTGTATACAAATAGATGAAAAAACTCTCAAAGTATTATTGCCAATGACTCAATGTCAAACTGGAAGTAAATTTCAAGAGAGCATTCCAAGCAGATGTGCAGAGATCTTCAGGACTGATTTTAGTCAATATTTTTATTAGTGATTTGAAGGATAAATATAGAGTACACTTATAAAATTTGCTCAGTCTGGCAGGCAGGATCAGAATGCAAAATGCTAAATTGAAGAGATGGTCTCAGATCAACAAGATGAAGTTCACTAATGACAAATATGAAGCGCTACACTGCAGAGGGAGATATCAAATGCATAAATATGAATTGGGAAATAATCATCTCAGCATCAATATGAGAAAATGATACTGTGTGTATAGTGGTTCATAAATTAAATATGACTCAACAATGTGATTATGCTGCAAAAATTGCTAATCCCACCTGGAGTTCCATTAATAGAAGTGTTGTATGTGGAAGAGGAGAGATTGTGCAGGTATCAGGCTGGATGCCTGCAGCTCCTTAAGTACAATCTGGGCACCCGAGCAGACCGTGCTGCCCTTTACTTTGCAGACCTTCCCTTTGCTCCCTCTCCAGACCTTTTCCTCAGCCACATATGTCCTCCACATATGACATACTTTCCTGGTTTCCTCCGCGAAGGACTCTTAACCTCTTCTTCCCTTTAGAAAACACTGCCCATACTCCTGCTGCATTATGTTATTTCTTCGTATGGAAATATGGGACTCGTGATTTCCATACGGATCCTGTGCCAGGGGTGTTCTCCATATGGATCCTGGAGGTACGTATGGTCCTATATAGGCAATATACACTGCTCGGAGGAAACCCACCGGCACTCTGGCAGGGACGGTACCTGCTGCTCCTGCAGAGGTGCTGGCTCCTGGCAGCCCTGTTCTGACCACAGGAGTATCACACAAACCAGGGCAGGTGTGTCACTTGCAGGTGCAGCTCCATTCAAAAGGGAAATAAATACTTAAGACAAGGAAAGAAGGAGACGGTGCTCTGGGAACTACCACTGCCTCCGGCAAGAGAAGAACACGGAGGGAAATGGTTGTATTTCACTGCCTCATTTTTTTTTTTTTTATCACAGTGAAATTTCTGAAGTTGTTTGGGTTTGTTGTTTTTCTTTTTTAAACCAGCCAGGATTTAACCCTGCCCAGAGCCGTGCCCACCGCGCTGCCCGGAGCTGTGGCAGCGCCCCGTCCGCCCCGTCGGAAGAATGGCTGTTTAGGAACTCCCGGACGGATCGCCCCAAAAAGTGGGAGGGAGGGTGGGTGGATGGCTGCTGCCAAAAGCCCGAGGCTGCCGCTAGATGGCAAACTTTAATTTTTAAACCCTGGAGCTGCCGGTGCTCCTGCCGAGGGCCGGGAAGCAGGACCAGGACCTCCCGGCTTTGCTGCTGCCCCGCTCCCTCTGGGGCACCGGCCCCCCAAAGGTTCCCGGGGAGCCTTTGCTCACTGAATACCCGCGAGGTGCTTCGCCAGGTGGTTCCCATAGCTCTCCAGGGGTTTTCCCCCGTATGCAGACCCTTGGTGACGCCCCGAGCGAGGGGACAGAGGTCCGGGCGGTCTCTCGGTCGCGCTCGGGAAGGACACGGACGGGGCTCTGTGGGACAGGTCTCGCCGGCGGCTGGATGCTCTCCAAAGACCTATTGCTCTTTCTCCTCCAGCCCTGGTTTTTCTCCCTCTGTTGGCCCCTGGCTGGGTCTGGGTATTTTGGAGAACAGAGGTGTTTTTCAAGGCTCAGGACATTGTATCGGGTGGGAAAAAGGCTTTTCTACTCTTCTCTCCCTGATGGTTATCTCGGAAAGCAATAGGAGGTAAGCTAAGAAAGCAACTCTACCGAACCTGGTCTTCTCCAGATCTTTATCGATCCCTGAGGAAATGAGCACAAACTGACAATCAAAGTGGTGCCAGCATTGCAGCAACCCCAGGTCTTGCCATATTGTGACAAGTACATAAAGCACATAATGTTTTACATACATTTTAGGAAACTTTAAATATTGTCTAAATCAATCTCAATTTTCTTGTGAACTTAATGAAAATATTCATCTTCCCCATCAGCCACTGCCTGCTGCCTTATTTTAACCAGTTAATTTATCTCTCTGTGAAGAGATACCTCGCTGGGTACTGGGAAACTCAATTCAAGTCTGAGATATGTGCTCTGCTGTGTAGAAATAAACTGTTGGATCATGTTTCTCATACCACAGGCTTTAGACCAAGAGCTGACCTTATGAACAACATCACCTCTAATATGGCAACTGCCAGGTGCTTCAATGGGATTTCCTCCACAAATATAATTAACTATTCTGTGTGACACTACCAGGAAAAGCATTTCTTCACCACAGCAGATAATGTTTATGTGGCAGAGCACAGTGGTTAACATGGCAACTTCTGTGAACCCTAGGGCTCCATAGGGTCCCATATGGTTTTCTTTGCATCTATCAGTGATGGCTGTCCTTTTACATCTTTTAAAGTCTGACTTACTAAGTCATTCAATATCCTTTACACACTAAAACTCTTGCAGAATTTTGCAATGTGTTATGAAAAATAGTGCTCACTTTTATGGATTTGTTGTCTTTTAAACTGCACGGCATGAAAGTCATGTGAGATGTATTCTTCATCCTCTGTATTTTAACTCTTTTCCAGTTGTCTGGTCCTACACCCAGGGTCATTAGCTGCAAGCAAAATCAGAGACATTCCTTCCAACTGACTAAGGGCTGGCTCCTCACCATGGTATTCAGAGTGTCCATTTTAAAGCCCAAGCTTCCCAAAGTGGGAAAGAATCTCCCCTGACTCCATACAGCAGGGATAATCATTTCAACAGTAATGTCCTGAAAAAGCTGTCATTCTTTTTACCAACAAAAGCAATATTTCCTGTTAGAATTTAGGTGTTGCAGGAATGTGAGAAGTTCAAAATACCTTTGGGCTAAATAAAGGACTTCTGCCTCCAGACCTCTTGGTGAAGCCCTTCCCCTGAGACATGGACTGGTACATCACATTCAGAAGAAGGCCGCTGCCTCCTATTTGCTTTCTATGGGATTGGAATATGTGGTTCCTCTAGTTTTTGCTGCAAATGGCTGCCCAAACTCATGTTTCCCCGATCGTGAATAACAGGGTGAGCCCAGATACCACCTTCTCCTTCTCCTTCTCCTTCTCCTTCTCCTTCTCCTTCTCCTTCTCCTTCTCCTTCTCCTTCTCCTTCTCCTTC
>JAWWMO010000121.1:12187604-12226527 GCA_035047845.1 Dendrocincla fuliginosa | reverse complement strand
CCTTCTCCTTCTCCTTCTCCTTCTCCTTCTCCTTCTCCTTCTCCTTCTCCTTCTCCTTCTCCTTCTCCTTCTCCTCCCTCCTCTCACCTTGGGAACCATAAGCTTCATCCCAGGTTTTTTCTCTCTCCTCCTGTCATTTTGTCAGGGCTGGGCAGAGATGTCTGGTACCAGAGATATTTCCCATTAAGGTGGAAATTCATTTTTAACTAAGATAGACCTAAGGCACATAATGAAACATTTTTTCAAAGTCTTGTTTCCTGGATAGATTCTTGGATCTGTACCTTTCAGTAACAAGAATCCTGGGCAGGTGGAAAGATCAATTTAGGGTCAATAAATAAGTAATACATTGTTAGTTATTACTTCCTACAGGCATGAGCTGAAGACTGTAAAGGAAGATTTGGTATCAAAATGTATATTCATTTTTAACAGAGGAGGGCTAGCTTTGAGAAGGGTGAGGCTGTATATCCTTTGCTTTCAGTGTGAAGAAAGCATCAGGTAGTTAGAAAAGGGCAGGAATTTGGTTTGGTTTATATTATTACAGTCTCAGTCAATGCACTTTCCTGTAGTCAGGATGAACATGCAGTAGCCCAGGTCCTGTAGCAAACAGCTCACATGCTCTAACACTGGGGGAAAAAAATTTTTGGGATGGTGTTCTCTAACATCAAACAAGAATTCACTGCATGAGTATTTTGTGTAAGGGATGAGCATTCCCACCACTCAGGATCTTGCCAACATGAGAGACATGCACTGTGACGCTGAGCAGTCAAAAATGTGAAGGAGGGAGAAACATTTCAGACTGTCTTCTTACATACATGGAAGGAAAAAAGATCACAAGCCAGTTTTCAAAATAACCTTTCCTATCAGAGTTAACTATAATCACATTCCGTGCAAGGAGGAGACAGACGAAATGTGATCTGTCCATTAGAAACTGCTGCCTTAAAGAGTGTAGGTGGAACAATGAAAAAGTATCCAGGGAAGGACTGGGCCACATCGCATAAGCAGCTGGATATCTGACAGCTCATTCATTATTCCTGAAAGGTGCTACTTGTGAGGGGCAGAGTGGCTTGTGGGGTTGGTTGTTTCTCAGTAATTTCATAGCTTTTATGAAGTGTACTAGTCACAAACTACTTCCCACTGGATAAACATATGGAAGGCAAAATCTGCCACCAATGGCACCAAGTGATTTGTTAGCCAAGGACAAGCATGGCCTGATGATTATTCTGTTTTTCCCCAGTAATGCTTGTTCCACCATCTCACAGCTGAGACTGGCTGGAGAACGCACTCAGCCTGTGGACGGAGCACCCAAGCTGCTTCATGTGGCAGTGGATCCCTGGAGAGAGTGAGGCTGAGTGTGCCACAGCCATGACAACCCTGTACACTCTCCTCTGGTCAGCTGTGGGGTTTGGGCTGTGACTTTATCTTCCATCATTTATTTCTAAGAACGCCTCCTGCACCAGGGAGCTGATACGTAGGGAGGCCCCCAAGTGCTTGAGCAATGTGATCAGTCACACGGCCCCTGCAGTCCCAGCCCGCTGCCAGCCTGTCCTACAGGGCACACGCCCCTGCTCATGCCACCCACCAAATGTCTTGGCACACCTGCTTGTTATGTGCCATATTTGATCCAGGCCACCAGGCAAACTCTGCAGCTCAGACCCACTTCTCGCTGAACATGACATGGGGTAAAGAATTGTAGAAAACAAGACTGGCAGTCCCCCGACTTGACCTCCTTTTTTAATTAACAGCTATCAACTCCTGTGTATTTGGGGCCATTAGCAGCATTGACTGAACAACTCCATTGAACCTTTAGGTAAGGCTGTTCAGATCTTTCATTTCTTAATTAAATTCCAAGTTTGACCTTGGTAGGTATCATTTAGTAGTGCTCAACTGAGCATTTGTAGCTTGACAGAATTTTTAAATTCAATATTATATTGTTTATCATTTTTTCTCAAGTTGCTAAATAAGAACTATTTTCTTTTATGTTGTGGTACAACCTGGTTGCCTATTGCCCTACATATTATGCAAACAAATACCTAGGGTAGTATAAAACTAGAAATATTAAAAAAATATTAATGAGTACTGGATGGAGAAAAGGGGAATAATTCTTTGAATTTTTCAAATTATTTTTGTCCTTACTCAGAACAAAACAATGGTTCAAGCCTGCAAAAGTTTCATGAAAGAAATGTAATTTTTCCATGTCCTTTTCCTGACACATCATGGTGATGTTTTGATTTTCATTAACTATTTGATATCAGATTCCTGAGGTGGTGGGGAAAAAAGAAAACAAAAGAGTAATATTGGTAATTGCTTCTCAAAGGGCTATGTTAGCATCCCAACTGTTCCCTGTATACAGCAGGGTAGTAAATAAACTGAATGAATGAAGAACTGGCTTTATGAAAACCATTAATTGCTGATGCAAAATGTGCATGGGATTTAGGCATAGCTGGGAAGACAATAAAAATCCTTTACTATTAATTTTTAATTTTTAGCTTTTTATTTTCTCATGAGTCTAAACGTGCAACATTCTTAATTTATTTTACATGTCCTGTGTTAAGTGCCATGTATTGCATTTCAGAAAATATAAAAGCTTTCTATTTTTTCAATATTACTGTTTAATTCTTCCTCTTCCCCTAGGTAGTAATTATATGTAAAGTATGGAACAAGAAAGGTCTAGTTTTGATCTCAGACTGGTATAAACTGCGAGTTAATCCATGGACTCGGTTCTGTGACAGTGTGAGAAAATGGTTGGGAGATCAGAGTTAAGGCTTCTGTTTCTAGGAAGACTCATTGAAGAGCCAATAGCTGTTTTCCTGGAGAGATGCTTCAGAGCCTTTCACATACTTATTGTAATAATTTATTAAAAATACATTGAAGAGAAAAAAAAGTTGAAAAAAAGATGTTTCTAATTCTAGTAGTTCCAAGCAGTATCTTAAGGTTGAGTACAAAACAAACCATACATAAATACTAGAAAACAGTCCGCATCTTGTTGCCATGACAATGCCCTACTTATAGCACATTAAGCTGATTCATGTCTTTTCTCACCTCACTGTTAATAAATTATGGTAGCTGATGAGAATTAAGCCAGCTGGAAGAGCCAGTGAATTAATTTGCCACTTAAATGTGGTGTCCTTCAGGGGAATTACCCTCTACATAGCAAATAATATCTTACTGTATATGTAAGACAGTAGGAATAGGTTGAAATAGCTAATCTTTGTTTTCTTTGTAGTATTGATGTATCACAGCTTATTGCTGTACCAGCAAGAGCTGGCACAGCCCGACTCCTGCTGTAGGCAGCAGCACTGACTTCAGCTGGTGACAGACGAGTGTTGCAGAGGCTCCTCCACTCCATTATAGGAATAAATATTTAAAACACTGGTTACTCAAATTTGAGTCATGTTTTGTCATTGGGAGCGTAGGACATTTGGCCGGCAGCTGTGAAGCATGTCACCTGCAATCCAGCACCTTTATGTTAAACTGAAGCACATGCCTACACACACAGGGTTACAGTAGGGACTGTCATTTCTCTGCTGATGGGTCAATAGGGTTTGTGCAGGTCACAGTGCAAGAATTCAGCTGAGAGCAGGGTTTCATCAACAATGAGCAGAATTTAGGCTTCTTCATTAATGTATATTCACAGTAGAGAAGATTTTCTACTTTTTCTGCAGGGAGAGATTCCACAATGGTAATGTGGAATAAACACTGTATGGTTCATAATAGCAGCCCTTAACAGAAACCAGCCATACTTCATTCAAATCTTTGTCTCTACACTCACTTGAACTCAACAAACTCTAACAGCTGGAGCTCGAGACCTGTATTGGAGGACTTTCCAAGTCACAAGTATAAACTCCTTGAAAAACAGCAAATGAGACCTGAAATCTGTGAAATGCTAACTGAATTCTACTTATAGTCTTCTGTGATCTTCAAGTGCAGGCATCTGATTGTTTTCTCTGTATTTTTTCTTCACTGATTTTCTTGAATGGTTTCACTTTTCTCTTAGCTGTAAATCAAATGCAAATTTTCGTTGGCATTGCGCTTCAGTTCAAGTTAACTAAAGAAACATTACCTGACCAGAATCACTTCAGGAAGAAATATTAAACAGTCATTCTGTATAGCCTGGCTAAACTAAGGCCTCTTTTTTTTGATTCCTAATTTCATCCATTTCTCTCAATGTCATGAAAAATCACTGGAGACTGGCACTCGCTCAGTTATCAAAAATGTTGTTGAAATATACTTTCATTTTGTCAAAAAAGCTTCCAACGAGCAATGGCATATTGTTCTGAATTCAAGGATGTTTGCAGTCTTTCCAACAATTCTCATTGCTTTGGAAGTGCCTTCAGTAACAGATGAATAATATGACGATAAGGAGCAAGCTCAGCACATCGAGACTTAACAGTGACTCAACAGATCCATTACTTCCCTTAGTTATGAGCACTGCAACACCCGTTTTCCTTCTCATGACGGAAGGTATTCTACCCATAAACACTGTCTAGAAGTTACAGCTGCATGTTGTTTTTATCAAAATGTCAAAAAGAAATTTTAATAATTGCTTTGGGGCTCAAAACTCTTAAGGGCAAAACTTAACATTATACTCATATGTAACAGATAGCAATGAGGAACTCAGTTCAAACCTTTGAGGACATGACTCTAGTGCTCTGGAAAATGCAATTCATATTCTCCTGAAGTCACTCTTGGAGGTGTCTTGTGCATGGTATTGTCATCTCAGGCCAGATGATTTGGCTGGATACAACATTCTCACTGGGTCTAAGATGTTTGAGATCTTCAACTTGCGACTATATTTAACTCCTTGAACAGCTTTCTCTGAAAGCCGTCTCCAAGGTTATCATGGAGTTGCCTTAGTGTTTGCCTTTTGATGGTCCTGCAAATGTAGACTCTTCTCCAAGTGACACTGTTTCACTCTTCCACAAGAGAATTGTTTGCAAAGATGCCCTTTGTCCTCAGGCGAGGTGTCAAGTTCTATTCCTTCTTTATTGCTGACCATTTCTCTTCTGCAGAAGGTGAGGGGCCACAGAGGGAGGAGGAATTTGCCCTGCTGGAGCCCTGATCTGGACTCCCTCATCCTTCATACCCAGTGTCCATGTGAGAAGGCCTTTACTATATATTCCAGTTTTTCTGCTCCTTGCCCCACTTCTGGTTCTGCAGTCTTCCTTAGCAAGGCTCAGCCAAGAGGACTCCAAACACACCTACTCCTGCACATCCCCCGCTACTATAATTCAGATTGGGAGACAGGAAAGAGAGGTTCCTCAGCCCTAACTCTTCTCAGTAAAATGATGCTTAAGGCCCATGTTGTTTCTCTTCTCCCCAGTGGAGAGAAGGGATTCTCCTCTCCGAAGCAGAATCTCCCCTGCCTTGTATGTGCCTGTACATGAAAACTGGGACATGACTAAAGGTTCCTTAATTTTTCATTTTTCATCCATACATTTCTAAATATCCTCTCTGAGAGGCTTGTGGAGGAGATCCATTGCGTTATGCTGGGGACCTGAAGAGGCGATTCCCCTCAAAAGTTTAGTTTTCATCATCATCATCATCATCTAAAACTGCTTTGTTTTGGGTAGGAGCATTGTCAGCCTGCTGCTGCACGGCACAGCTGGAGAGCCGGAGCATGCAGCTGCAGCGCTTTGTAGAGCTGGCGGCTCCGTGGGGATAGATCCCGCTGGCATCAATAGGCCTGGCCTCTGAGTGTCTAGACACTCCTGCCCATCCTTTCACGGCAGGAAAATAGCCTAAATGATTATATGGGTTTAGCAATTCAAAAGCATGTCTGTGCACCTCATCCAAAAGCTTTTGAGCTGTGAGGAAGACGCATGCATGCGTTGGGAATTCTCGCTTTATCCTGTATGCAATCCTAAACTCTGTCTTCTTCCATTTCTGTAATGCTCCTGTGCCCATCAGTTCCATAGCAGTATTAAGGTTTCTTTTTATTCCTCACTAGCAGATTTGGATTCTGGTGAAGAGGAAGGACTGTCCTAAAATGCCTTATTTTTCTTTCTTTCTAGGAGAAAATTTGGGTACAGCTGAGAGATTTTGGCAAATGGATCCAAAGTTATCAGCAGCTTTAAGTCAACAAAGCTGAAATTCTTAGATTTCTTGTAATTTCAAGGCACAATACAAACTTTTATTTTATCTAAGGTGAATTTATTACCAATTAATTTGGTTCCCTACTCTGAATGGAAAAATTAGCATATGTGGGTGCTGCAGGAATATTGCATTGACATATGCTTAAGACATTCTTAAAATTGCAAGAACTGATGTGAAACTGATTTCCAGCCTCTCAAACAGTGGGGTTTTGGGAAACTATGTGTTAATCTGTACCCTACTTTAGTCTTCCCTCTTCTGTTTTGCCTTATGACACAAGTATTAATGATCCAAAGCGGCATCCCACACGAAACCAAACCATGAATCTCACAGAAAACAAGTGAATGCCACCTGCTCTCCCCTACTGCCTTCATCCACCCTGCCCTGCCAAAGCATCAGCTGCTGCACATTGGCTTAAAATCTTTCCCCTCCAGTGCAGCTGAGCAGATTTATGTCAGCTGATTGACCCTTCTTTGTAACTTGATGTGTATGGAGGCCCATGTATTTCAGGGGCTGAAGATAAAGAAAGATGGCAAGCCAATTCTGTGTTTCTTTTTGGTTATTTTCCCTACTCAAAAATGTAAGAAGAGATTTGGTTACTTTCAAAGCAGGTACTGAGAAGGAGGATGTGCTTAGCAAATATCCACGCGGCTTGTGCTGGAGCCTTGTTATGGTGGGGTGGACAAAGCAGTAGCAGAGAGGGCTTTTTAGTAAGAACAGTTGTGTTTCAGAGCAGATATTTCCTTCTGCATATACTGAAAATAACAAAAACTCAAATCAACCTCTGTGTGAGAAGGATCACAGCCTCCAAAACCTGCCACTACCTTCCTGCCCTCACCAAGAATGTTGTTGGTTTGAATTAAGATATGTCCTGTGTAATGCATCTTGGATGTCTGGGAAGTTTTTCCAATTCTCCTGCAAGCTATTGTCTGTATGTGTCTCTGAAAGAGGGATGTATGGGGTGGAGAGTCTTTATACATTAGCTTGCAATCTTCTTCATCTCCTTCACTAAACAATAGATAGAAATCATGAAAGGCAAAGGGAAAAATCAACACATACAGTTGTATGATACTTAACACAAGGATTTCTGACTTACCATAGAGTCTCATTCTAAAAATCTTTTTATAGATGAAAGCTTTTTCTTTTTTTCTTCCCCCTGGGTTATTCTAGTTCATCTTCTTCATAATGATTTTATCTTTCAGTTTCCATGGTGTGCTTCTTGGGGCTGCCTTATGCAAAGCCAGGAGCTGGTCTTCAATTGTCCTTGTGGGCCCCTTCCAACTCAGAATATTCTATGATTTTATGTATTGCTATTTTAAAATGAAACAATTTTGTACTCTAAGATCACAGAATCAGATTTACAGCTGCTATGTTTGCCTTTTCCTCATTTCCTCCAAAACAGCTATGTACAGTGATATCACCTTAGAGTCTGACTTCTCATGTAGTTTTCTTAAAGGATATTACATTTAAAAGATCCAGAAAACTGTAAGTCTAAACACAGCAGTAAATTGTTCATTAGGGTCTTTGTAGACAGGTAGCCTTCAACAACATATGCTATTAATTAAACTTAGAATTACCTCTGTGTAGTTGTGTTGTCAATAAAATGCAGAAGGAAAATCAGTTTCCATTCAACTTTTCATATGCAGAAACAACTGAGCTCAAAATTTATCAAACTGAGTGATTTTATATATATAAATACCATTAATTTTATCGGAAAATGTCGATATTACACACTGATGTCAGGATATAAACGACAATCATACTTGATAATTTTAAAAGTATTAATGCTCCTGAGGACTTTTTGTTTCCTGAGATACAGTACAGAGGGGGGTGCAGTAGCTATTTTCAGACATAAGCAGTCTGGTTGAAGTTGATGACAACAAATGCTCCTAACATTGCCCTAATTTTCTGTGCATCTTTTGTTAGGGGAGGATGTTGCCGATGAGCAACTGATAACACAGCCACCACATCAACAGGTTGTCTGATCTTGCTTCCCCAAAAATAAGTGAACATCTTTTTTTCAGTGGTTAGAAGCAGCCCAAATCTGCTTTCCCACACTTCAATGTCTTGTTCTTTATGTGTGGTGGAGAACCTCTCACCAGTACAACTTATGGTCTCGTTAGAGTTTCTAAGCATTCAGTTTTTCTTATTTACAGTCACATCTTGTATATGTGGCAATTACAGCCATGACTCATTTTGTAGAAAGTATGCTAGGGAAGTGTGTAATTTCTG
This sequence comes from Dendrocincla fuliginosa, assembly GCA_035047845.1. Classification (NCBI taxonomy): domain Eukaryota; kingdom Metazoa; phylum Chordata; class Aves; order Passeriformes; family Dendrocolaptidae; genus Dendrocincla; species Dendrocincla fuliginosa. The sequence goes on along the minus strand of JAWWMO010000121.1, from coordinate 12,218,205 downwards.
ACACTGTAAATACAGGGAGAACCATTATGAGATGAAGATCAGCTCCTTGAGGATTAGGAGCCACCACAGAGTTTAACAATTTCAAAACCATAGCACTCTACAATTCTTTTGCCAGGAGACTGAATGAAGGTCTTTTCTAATCTTTAAAGATTTTTATATTAAAGTTAGTTGCATTAACATGGCAAATGTCAAAAGCTCTGCAGAGTCAACTATGGCTTCACTTATTCTCTTCCTTTTTTGCAGGGGTGATGGTGTCTTTCACCCTGCAGAGCCAGGGAAACTTAACATGAGACAGAACCCAGGGAGAAAAGCATGGCTAGAATAACTGTAACTAATATCAAGCCTAGCATTTGGCCTCTGCTGAATAACCCCATTCTTTCAGCCTCCTAAGCCAGATCCTGCCTGTTGGTGAACCAGCAGCAGGACTTGGGCCCAAAAGAGGGGATGTGAAGATGAGCAGTACTCTGCTCATTGCTGCTCCTCTTGACAGAGTTCCCAAATGGGTCAACTCCAGTGCTGGGTTCAATAGCACTGTTACCTAGAAACTTAAGTTGATCTCTTCCTTCTACTGCTCATCGACTAAATGCTTAAGGGTGAAAGTTTTGCATGTGTTTAAAAAAAAGAAAAGGAAAGGAAAGAGAGAGAATTGGAAAGGATCCAGCTTGGTTAGCATTTCCAGTCCACTGATAGTGCTGTCAACTGCAACCTAAAAGGGGCCTCAAAATCTCCACTCAAGCAAATGTGGGCACTGCAAGATATTGATAGCCAGTATTTTCAAGTCAGCACTCCCTAGTGTGTCTTGCTTGTCCTCTCTTCTGATAAAATACTGAAATGTGAGACCTAAAGGTCTCCTTCCTTGGTCTGAATCAGTGGCAGAATACTGCTCCTGCAACAAAATCTGCACGGTGGCCACCAGCCACAAAAACAAGTGCTATTTGCCTTTTTGTTGTTGTCAGCAGTGTTAACTCTTAATGAGCACAAAACAGCTCATTCAGTGCTCTTTCAGTACACACATACCCCTGTCTTATTGCTGTGGGGTTAGCCACTGTCTCCATATATGGTACCTATTGCTATGAGCAATCCTGGCTGTGCTTCAGCTGTTTTCACTGAGAAAGTCAGAATATTATCTGTTGTCTGGCAGCAGGTTTGGCTAACAATTGCTGGTCTGCTTTGCATTACGCATGAAGCTTAAACAGGATTTTGAGTAATTAAAAGGATGCACTGGCTGCAGGTCAGTAGCAAAACCTTACTAGGATGTTTTCTTTCAGGCATAAGGTGTTTGCTGCACTTTTTTCATCTTAAATGTAGATTGGTAACTGTAGTGCTTGTGGTTAATTTAAAGATTTATAGGTCAGGTTGGGGGAAGGATGGATAATTCTGGTCACAGTCTGTCTTTTGACAGCAATCTGGGTCTGTAAGGTGGGATAGGGTCACAGAAATTCAACATTTGTGTTTACTACATCCTGTGGTACAAGGTATGTGTGTGGGGAAGAGCTTTGTTTCTGACAACCATGTTAGTTTATGTGTGCATTTTGAGCAGCTTGGTATGCTGGGCACAGGTTAACATGGCTTAAGTCAGTCCATAAACTGGCCTCTTGCTCAGTTTTTCCTGATACTAGACAATCTAAGACAATTCTTTTCCTCTCTATGGCAATGTATCTTTTACATGTCCCAAATTGTCCAGAGATCTGAGAAATCTGAATTCAGAGAAAGATGGTTTGATATCTGTGTACTTCTGCAGGGTCGCTTAGCATTTACAGAAATTCTATTATGGTCAATACATATTCCTCTAATTACACAATCAGGAGCCTGTGCTATATAAAAGTTCCCTGTCTGGTTCAGTCAGAGATGCTTTTTTTTATTATTTATTGCCTTGCTGCTGTTCAATTTCTTGGTTATTTTCTCCTGTTTCACTCTGGTGCTCTGTTTCATGTGGGCTTGCTTCCCAGTATACCATCTTTTATTCCTTCCCCAGTTACAAGAGGCTTTGTCCCACAAGCCTTACGCTGAGGCTGTGCTTTGGTTCTGCTATGTGCTCAGCCCACTCCAGTGTCCCTGCTTTGGGAGGATTTCCTCCCCTGAGCTGTTCCTGTGCTCATGCCCTCAGGTGGCCTGGAGCACTGACCTGCCTTAAAAATTGTTTATTGTTACCTGGGTTCATTTTTCCATTTTTCTTTTTCCAGTTGACTCAGTCATGATGGAGTCATGAACAAAGTGAAAGGATGCAGCTCCAGAAGATGTGACTTAACTTCTTAATTTTTGTGGGTTTTATTATTTTTCCCCTGTGCTTTGGGTCTTATGCCTGACAACACAATTGAAAAAAGAGAAGTGTTATAAATTTTGCTAAGCCCTCACAGCATTTTGAGAGTAGCTCAGGAATCATGAGACTGTTTTTAAGAGATTAGAGCTCTTGTTATTTTGTCTGGGTTCTTAAGAAGTCCTTTGGCTATATTTGGGTCACATTTTCAGGCTTTGTTCTACAACCACAAAGGCTAAAAGCTTATATTTTGTAATAAAATTGGAATTTGGGGATCATCACTTCAAATGACCAAATACTGCAAGAAATATAATGTAGTTGTGAGAAATGTCAGTTCTTCTGGTCTTCTCCCAAAATGTGTTTTTACAGTGACCCCCTTACTGCATTAGAGGTTTCTGGGCTTTTATTTATTCAAGCCAATCTTTTTTTTTTGTTTTTCCTATTGAACACAACACATACGGATGACCGGGGATGACTGTAAATTTCGTGATGAATTGGGAATAAATATTTCCATACTTAGCAAGAACTGTTTGTTGTATTGACACTTCACCTCCCATCCCCGGGGCTCTAGAATCTCTCCCAAATCCTCACTGCATGCAGCCGATCCAAATGCTATGTAATCCTTTTGATGCAGGTTCCTTCATTTTGAATCAGCAGAGCATTTTATGTGCTTCTAACCTCCATACTGCATGCCACACCTGTAGGGGGGCTGCTAATCTAATTTTGATTCACAGTGGTGGCAACAAACAGGTCACTTACAGAGTTAATGTCAGCTGCTCCACTAATTACTGTAGGAAAGTGATCCCATCATCCCGGATGAAAATGTCTAACTCCAGCCTACAAAGCACTTTCAGTGCACTAATTCTGTTAATGCTCCATTACTGCTTCATTTGAGCTGTGCAGTCCATCTCCTAAAGTGAAATAGTAAATCCTCAACCAGTTCCAGAGCTGGGAAAATGTACAGGCTAAAACATTATTGACTACATTACTGAGTGGTGTTTTCTGTTGGGCTTGATTTGTTTCTTGAAGTTGATTTAGACAGATCTTCCTTGGTAACTCTTAGCTTATAGTAAGAGTTACCGTATCCTCCACGCCACCTTGAAGGGAGTTGGGTGCCAAAAAATACCCTGTGGACATGGATCTAATCTCTCTGCTCCTTAGAACATGAAATATGAAATGAAAAAATAAAGCTACATTATTGCAATACCTTAAAGATTATCAGGGTCAGAAAACATGACAGGCTATAGCAACACCCTCAAACACAGAAACAGAAGTATCTCTTGAAACATCTGGGTGGGTATCCTTGAGCTTGAGCTCTTGCAGTCTTTGCATGAAAACACCCTTGGAGTCCATGAGAAATAACCTGGGCACTGTACAACAAGTAAATGTCAGGAGACTAAGAGACATAATTCTATGCTGTCCTCTACCCAAGGTCCCCACTGAAGACATAGGTGTGTATGAAGTGTCTTATCTTCCTAAGTTTGTAAGGCTTTAATTTTCTTCTTTTTGAGGTAAGTGAGGATCCTAATACTGGCATATTTAGAGATTCCTTAGGCTTCTTCCAATCATCCTCACTGTCATTTCTCCCGAAGCCTACTTGTTTGTCTTCTTTAAGATATACAAATTATTTGTGAATTTATTGTCAAGCAAAGTGCTTTTGAAGAACAGAAGAAAATGAGTAGTTTTGGGAATTGCTGGCTGGCTTGGTTTGAAAAGGAACTCTAAATGAGGTGTGTTCACAGTGACAGATTAACAAATATGCTGAGATGCTTGAGCTTCCTCTAGGCAATTCCTGTTCACTTCTCATCTGAATTGCAAAGACTCTTGAAAACTTTCATAAAACTTGTAAGTGAAAGGCAATGTGAAAGCTGTTGAACTCCTTGCAGCTAGTGGGACAGCAAGGGCTGGATGATGGTGCCTCTTGCAGGAGCATCCAGTGGCTGTTACCCCAGGTACTACTTGTCTGATACTCCCTCCATGCCTCTCCCCTGGGATCTGTTAGTCAAAATTCCCTTGTACTGAGTCTTATGGAGTTCATGCCTAAGTAGTAACTCCAGGCTGCTTTTATATTTCTGCTGCTTTTGTTTTAAATGTATGAGCTGTATAAAAGTATAATAAATTCTGATATCATGACTTAATCATATTGCATATCCTGCAGAGAGCAGAACCTATTGCTTAGAGCACACTTATTCCACATATATAGCAATGTTTCTTCAGCCTTTTTTAAGTTTCAAAACTTCCACTGCAAACTTAAAAAGAACCCCTCATGCTTCTAAAAAGGAGTTAAATAGAAAAAAATTCTGTCTGAGTGGAACTGTTTTGTCAATGCTTAGGAAGCAGTGAAGTGAATGGTTAAAGATGAGGTTGGAATGTAGCCTTAATAATGAGATACGCTGTCATACTATGAAATGAGTGTATTTATACAGATAGAGTTAAAGCATCACATGTGAGAAGACAAGTTAGTGTCTGAATAAATACTGTTATTTGACCTGAAGGTGTGACTATGTCTTGCTTGGCAATGCTTGATTATATGTAACACACGGTGTTTGCTGTCTCCCGTAAAGTAGACTGTGACTAACATACTTACAAATCTGCATCTCTCTTTCCCGTATGGAAAGACCACCATGACAGATATATCTGCACCAGCCCAGCAGATGACATACCTTCAAAGAGGCGAGGCTAACGTGGAGAGCATGGCATGAAGCTGTGCCCCCTCCTGCCAGACAAGGGCTCGTACCTTTGTCTCCCACTGTTTCACAAGGCTGCCTTGGCTCTGCTCTGCTTGCCTCGCTGCCGGCTCTGCCGGGCTGCCTTCTGGCAGATGGCTGATTACCATAAAGAGGAGCCAGCCTGTTGTGGCCACTGTGTGCGTATCCCGGCGTAACCAAGCACAGCACAGCTGTAGCTAAGCACGTGAAAGCGGCATTCGTCTTCCCACTGATGCCAGGTCTGACCTTTCCTAAGGAAAACTGGTGGTGTCACTTGGAGCAGATGGTGAACAGGGGCTTGGCGAAACATCTGCGATGTCATTTTTAAAAAGTCCCGTTGGGCTGCTCAAGGGCTGGAGCTGTGGTACCATTGCATGTTGCCATTTTTCCTTGTTCCAAAGGTGAGCTGCCACTAAGGGCAGCACACCATCCTGACACGGGGTGGAAAATGTGACCAAGCTTTCACTTAGGAAATTGCCGTTCGTGATATCCTGAGCTAGGTAAAATATAGACTATCATCCTCCATAACACAGTGTGCACTTCAATGTTGTATGTGGCCAATTATACAGCTCAAAATGAAACATTCAAAGCACAGTGGTTGGGGGGTCCTTTGGACACACTCAGGTAAGGTGCTGCATGTATGGATTGCTCACTGACCATGGGACAAGTGCAAATGAGAGTCTGACAAGCTCACACATGTCAGCAGTTCAGTCATTCTCATGAGCCTTTAAAATCCATTGCATTGTATTTAACTCAGTATTTGACAATTTCAACCTGATTGAAAAATTAAATAGGTCAGTTCTTCTACTTCATTTCACAGAGGTAGGAGGTGAAGATGTTTAATCAGAAAACAGGTGTCAGTCTAGGATGAGCTGGGGAATGTGGCTGTGTGATTCCTGCCAGGGCATGAATCATTAATAGCTTTGAAAATTTCTGTGTCAACCACTGTGTCACCCATACCTATTCATGGGCCTTTCTGTGCACAGCTGTGGTGGGTCCTGGCTGCATCATGACTCGCAAGAATAGATGGTGGCAAGGGCTGATTTAGGCAGGGGATGTGAATTTCTCTTCTCTGAAGGGGCTGAGAGAGACAATGGAAACGTGTTGCTCAATAAGTTGTGGATGCCTTATACCTGGAAGTGCTCAAGGCCAAGTTGGATGTGGCTTTGAGCAACCTGGTCTAGTGAAAGATGTCCAAGGTAGAGCAGGCTGAAATGAAATGATCTATAAGGTCCCTTCCAACCCAAAACATTCTATGATTATATGATTCTATGAAAATTGGAGCAACAGAAATGACCAAGAGGAGTGTTTAGACAGGTTATGGGGAAAGGCTGAAACCAATGGGAAATTTTCATCAGTTCGGTGTCTCATGTTGCTGGGGGAACTAAGACAAGTGAAAGAAAACAAACTGTATGCCAGTGGCCACCCTGCTCAACATCCCTAGACCCTGGGACAACATGGCCTTACATTTGGGATGTCTGTACCTCTGTTAACACTCTGAGCTTGCACTGATTTTCCTGTTGTGTTACCTGGTCCATGCATTTGTTTGCACTTGACATACAGCTCCTGATGTGTCAAGCCTCTTTCAACCACCTCAGACGCTTTGGATTATCAATTCTTCTACTAATCTTATATTCTCCAATTTTTCCTGGTAATCTGATGCACTGGGCTTTCTGTGTACCTACAGTGGTTTCTGCTTTTCTGTGCGCAAATTTTAACAGATCGGCCATATGTGAGTATCTGGAAGAGACCTCATTTCAGCTTCAGAGAATACTTTGGGGACTGAACTATCTCTAGCTGAGGAAGGTGATGAGAGACAGACTTGTCACCAAGAAGTGTCCTGACATGGACAGTGTTGGCAAGAGCTGTTATTCCTCCCAGCCATGTGAGAGGCTGAAGAGGAGTCAGAAAATGCACCAGGGAGTTGTTGTCACCCCTGGTGACAACCAGGAGCTGGTTGTTTCATTTCTCAATGTAACAAGCCCATATTTACCTGTGATATCTACACAGCATCTCTGTGTGCGTTTCATTGTGGCAGCCTAAAGTGATGTAGTAATGTGCCTCTTTCTTGCTTTCCCTGGGAATAAAGGGACATAAAAGTTGACAAAGGGGTCACACTTTCCTAAGAGGTATTCCTTCCCTTCAGCAGCTCCCTGGCACTGGCCCAGATCAAATATACACATGGCTGTAAAAATATGAATGAAAAGAAACATAAAAGCATGTGGTGACTGTAACTAACTCAAAGGCTGAATGACTTCTGTGAGGAGTAGGATAAAGGATGGCTGACTGTTTTGGGTACAGTAGTGGTCACTACAGCAGTGGGAAAGGGATTGCTATGAGGTGAATTCACCAAGTGAATCACACACCTCCAGAGACATAGGTGGATCCACCTTGATGGATGGCATGAGCCTCCATGATATTTTATTCTCTTCAGAATCTCTGAGCATTGCTGTCATAGTAAAAGCACTTTCTTCACATGTGCTGGCTTCTTCAGGGGGGATGGTTTAGGTACCCTGAGAAACAGCAAGGTGTGGCAGGAACTTTGCTTCCTCCCTACCTTGCACATCCCCAAGCCTGCACCTAAAGCATTGTGTTCCCTTTGTTGTGTCCATCTGCCCCATATTTGTTGTTCTCTGCTTTGTCTATTGCCACTTGGCTTCTCTGCAGTTGTGGGATGTCTGACCCTTAAAAATTTGAGCATTAAAAACCTGCTGGAAGAGTTAAAATACAGCACCAGAACACTGTGCTCCCCAGACTATCTGCTTTTACCTATTTCATTCTTCATCACCAGCCCTGTTGCATGCCTTCAGGAGAGAGCTGCTTGTGTCTTCATCATTAATTGTGGCTGCTAAAAACACCATCCTTGTGATACTCAATTAGCTCAACACATTCTTGTCCTTAACATGAGTTGGCTGTCACAGGGTCTGCCAGAGTGCAAACCCCCTGGCAATGGGCACTGCTGGGAGCTGCTGCTGCTTGAAGAGACGAAGGTAGTCAACTACGTGCAATACCTGGAAGCAGCTGGTTTTGCTAGTCAAATATAAGGCATTCAGGCTGATTGGTAGGTTTCATCTGATCACAAGCCAGGCTGCTATTAATACCTTATTGATGTCAGTGCTTTTGATTGAAATCTGTCTCTCTCTTTTTTTCTCCTCCCCCCTTTTCCTTGCTGGACATAAAAGACAATGGAAGGGATAAGGCCAAACTGCTCTTCTGCGGACAAGAAGCTAATTGTCTAAAAACAACACGTCATTCAAGACCATGGGAGACTGAGGACAGTGGCAGGAGCATGAATATACAAAAGTGCTTACTGTTAAGGCCACAGCTTTAAGTGTTTAAATTCAAATCACATTCCCATTTGAGGTTCAAATTTATAGCAAGAACATACACACAAGGGTTTCAGTGTTCTAAATAAATTTCATCTGACTTCTCAGAGTATTCCTCATGGCAGCATATCAGAGCTGAGTGCAAGGGAGACTCACTTTCCTTGCTCTATGAAGCAAAAATATTGAAGTAGGTTATTTTGGTTTGGTTTGGTGTGCTCTGTGTTAGTAAATAGAGCAGCCTGTCATATCTAGACTCTGGGTTTCTGATTGTGAGGTTAGTCCTTGGCTTGAAATGCTATTGTTCTTGGACCTTTGCCTTGAGCTGAAAGGCTTATATGGGGGGAGGAAGTGAAGGAACCAAGCTAAAAATAAAGTGAAACAAAATGCTGTTTATTGCTGTGGAGTAGATAATGTTTTCCTAGATGTCTCGGCAGCCCTGTCCTTGCAGGCAGCATGGACTGGCAGTTTGCTTTCATCACGTGCAAGGGGTGATTATCTGTATCTTGACCTCCTTCCTGATGTTTTGCTCTGTGTTCTAATGGTGTTTGCTCATGCTGGTCACAGCTACAGCAAGAGAAACAGGTTCCACTTTCCACTACATTTCAAAAAAACAGCATTTGCATTGCTCCTTCATGTTCCTCAGTGTGGCCCTGCCATGGCCCTGTACTGAGGGGAGGTGCTGGGAGCCCCAGGGACTGCAGCACCCAATACCTGTGCATTCACGAGCTTTGTCCAGAACAATACCTGGACCAAAACCAATCTCTGGATCCATTCTCCCATGAAGCACTGGAGGCTTGCAGATGTAAGGCAGAGAAGGAGGAACTTCTGCACCAAGGGCCACAGCACTTGCTGTGACAAGACGTGGTACACACGGGAGCTGAGCAGATGTTAGGTTGCTTATGGGAACAATGAGAATATCCCCAGTTACATCAGATGAGCTGCAAACTAGACGTGAGGCAATGGCTCCTAGTCAGGATTTCGAAGAAAGCTTCTTTTGGATGGGACATTCCCTCCTTGCCCATTTTCAGGCTTTGAGTACGTGACCCTAAACCCTCAGCTATGAAACGCTGTCAGTGTTGGGTACTTGGCTAAAAGCATAGGATTGACTCAGTGCACAGATTATTCTGTTCAGTATAGATGCCACAAAGGTGAGTAAAATATTCAGATCTTCAAATATTTTCCATGAAAATCATTCAGATGAGGTTATCTTTGACCAGTATGTCAACATTCACCATTGCACAGATAAAGAGTGACCAAGCAAAGATCACAGACGCCGCATCCCCTGCCTGTTCAGCCATGTTCCTCTTGCACTGATAAAACATTCCTGCAACTTTATAAGTTCAAAGAAATGGATAAAGAGTTTCTATCAGTAATGTGGTTTTAGTCAGATGGTTGTAAATAGTTTATGCGCAGTATCCAGACCATGAGGTCTCAGTTTCTGAAACATAAGGTCTTAGTTTCTGAAATATTTGCACAAGCAGAGCATCAGAACCATTTAAAGTTTGGGTTTAGTGTCTCAGTAATGAGGCATGGTGCATTGTTAGGCATTTTAGAGACCTATCAATAATAATATTTCTCTGAGTGTAAGTGTAAGTGAAACACTGAGTACTGATGATGCCTCTGGTGTCCTTTTTCAACCCATGCTGCCTGCACTCATAAAGTGGGCCAGTGTGCATCTCCCGAGGATCAAACCAGGCTATCCGCACAGAAAATTCCCAGCTCTGATGTTCAAGTTTGGTTATATTATTAGCATATCCTGTTTCTTCTTTTAGGGCACCTAATTGAGAAGCTGCAGCAGAGCTGTCTTTTTCTGAATCCCTAAAACCGTGGAGGTCTCTTTTACTTTGCAGCAGTAATTGAGAACATGTAGTAAGATTGCCTCTGGGAGCAGTGAGTTATTAAAAAGCAGGCACTTGAGGACTGGTTTTGTGAGCTGTAGCAATGGTAAAGGGCAGACAGGCAAGTCTCTTGTGCAGAAACCTCAGACTGAGCATGACCTGTTGCCAAATGCAGCTGTTCTGCACTCATGGATGTGCTTCAACTATCTTATTCTAAAGTCCTCTTCAACATTAGGAAAGGGGCTCCTGCACCCAAAGTGATGGATAATTTTCTTCCTTCATGGACAGTTGCTTTAATAAAAGATGTAATCCCTTCTTACAAACTTTGTCTCATTTAGTGGAGAAAATACAAGAGTAATTTTACTGTCTGGGTCCTGTGTCAGTGCCTTATTTCTCTAGGAAATGGGTCAAGAATAAAAGACCCCTGAAGCAACCCTACCACCACTTTTTCCACAGTTAAGACATTCTGTTTCTCTCTTCCTGGTGCATTTGGTGCCGCACTGATCATTAAACCTTAAAGTGCTTTCAACCCCTTGTCTACTGTGTGTTTCATCTTTGCTAGTTGCAGTAAAGAGCTGCTGGACAGGTGGAGTTCCCATGTCAGCTCCCTGCAGCCACTAAGAACACAGGCTGTGGAGACAGTGTCATCACAGAATCACAGAATACCCTGAGCTGGAAGGGACCCACAAGGGTCATCAAGTCCAGCTCCTGGCCCTGTTTCAGGACAGCCCAAGAGGCACATCATGTGCCTAAGACAATTGTCCAAACACTTCTGGAACTCTGTCAGGTGGGGAACTGTGACTACTTCTCTGGGAAGCCTGTTTCAGTGCCCTTCACCCTCTGGGTAAGGAATATTTTCCTAGCCTGGAGAAAAGGGGAGACTTTATAACTCTCTACAACTTCCTGAAAGGAGCCTGTAGCAAGGTGGGGGTTGGACTCTTCTTTCAGACAGCAAGTGACAGGACAAGAAGACATGGCCTCAAGCTGTTTCAGGGGATGTTCAGTTTGGAGATCAGGATGAATTTCTCCACTGAAAGGGTTGTCAAGCATTGGAAAGAGCTGCTCAGGGAAGTGGTGGACTCACCATCCCTGGAAGTGTTCAAGAAACGACAGAATGTGGCTAGTGGTGCTACTTAGTGCTATGGTTTAGTTGCATGGTGGTGTTTTGTCAAAGGTTGGAGTCGATGATCTTGGAGATCTTTTCCAACCTTAATAATTCTATGATTTTAATATCTAACCTTACCTTCCCTGACACAGCTTCATGCCATTCCTTTGGCTCCTGTTGCTGGTCACCAGGGAGAAGAGATCAGTGTCTGGCCCTCTGTCTCCCTTCATAAGGAAGCTGTTTGCACGTGGCCTGGGACAGCCCTCCGAAGACTCGTCTGGATGCAGGATGAGGATGCAGTTTGTGCACCGTCCTTCTTCTGCAGTGCTGTCAAGTTGAAGTGACTCACCCTGCCACCCCACCACTACAAGAGATACGGGTTTTGGTTAGTCCTCACCTGGTCATTTGAGGGTTTGGGGGAAAAAAATAAAATAAGAAAGCAGCAGCACACCAGCCTGGCAGTGCCATCTGTGCTTGCCACCCCTCACCAGATGGGATCTGCACTACAGTCTGCAGCTGCTGTCTGCTGGGGAAACTTGTGAGCTCCAGCTTCAGCATTATGGGGAGAAAATGACTATTGGAAGGAAAAATCCTGTATCAAAATAACCTCAAAACCAAAACAGGAAGGAGGGTGTCACCTGGAAACATATACTGAGCCTGAGTGGGCTGGGCACCAGACATCCAATCTGAATGGATGGAAGTTGCAGCACTGCATTATTTGTGCCAGCTGAAGGTCTTGCCTTATCTCCTGAAAGTGCAGATCAATCTAGCTCAAAGTCTGCAAGATGTGACTCTGGAAAAATAAAGGCAGCAGGCTCCTTTCCTTCCATGAACTAGCTTGGTGGCTTCACTGCCCCTCTGGAGGTACAGCATAGGTGAAATTGACTCCTTTTTTAAAAGTCTTCACCTTACCATTAAGATTATTATAAACCCCAGTGCCAATTAAGTGTTGTGATAACTCTCATTCTGATTCTGCCTCCCCGAGTGGCTGTTTATTTTTTTTTTAAAAAATCAGTTTTATTATAATTCTCCTTGTTCACCTTTCTCACATGGAATCAAACTCTTGCCTCTGGTTATATTACTGAGCACCACTACTGGAGGTAGTTAAGGTTTTTTTAACTAGCAGCTACAGAATTATCACTCTGATTGCACAAAATGTATGATGGATATCAAGAACACTCAATTGTTGTTTACCTTGCTTGATTTGTGTGGCATAACTAATGTAATGCCATCTTTAAAAATTACATTAATTATTACTTTCCCTTGTATTATGGAAACAGAGTGAAGAGGTTTTTTAGAATATAACAACCACTCTTTCTCATGTCTCATGCTTTACAATGTTCAAACCAAACATCACATCAGTAAAACCATGAAAAACAGTTTCACTGTTACAGTCATTATTGAGAATATGCGCTTGTAGTTGTTGAAAATGTGCTATCTACATTAACATACATCTTAGTGAATGCCAAAAGAATTTACTTAAAAGGATCTTGTATTTTCAAGCAACCGCAATGTTACAAATAACCACAGTGGTGATAAACACTTGCTTCTGTGGTCATGGCTTAAATTGTGCTTTCAAGATGAATGCCTGAATATCATCAGATTGATACAGATTTTAAATCTCTATTGTCATAAATGCGAGTAAGGTTTGGCTTAGCAGTTGGGAAAACATATTTAAATCTGGGAATAAATTAATGTGAATAAGAGGATGTGTGGGGAGCTGTTTAATACTGCTGGGAGCAGAATGATCAGGTTTCTTTAGTTAATACAAACAGTACATTTGCACCCACAACTTAAGACAGGGACCCAGGAGTAACTAAAGGTTGCTATATAGACATTTTGTTGGTTGAATTTTGTCAACAAAGATTGCAGTAGAGACAATGCCTGTAATGATAAAATTCCTCTTCTTGCTAGAGAGCTAAAAATCCCCCAGTCAATGTAATAAAAGGACTCCGCTGCTGCTCTCTGTTCTGCATGTGTTGGGGGCTATTTTGCCAGCATTGTTTCACCAGTGGGAGAGCATTTTTCTTGTCCCTGTGGCTCCTTGCAGGAGCCTGACACTGCATTTGCTCAGTCACCCTGAGACCAGGGTGAACTTGGATGGGCAGAAGGACCCTGAGAGAAGCAAACACTGCTCGTGATGAGAGCAGCAAGAGACACAGAGTAGCATGTTACACCGTGGCGTATCTATTTGCCCTTGGTGTGATCTCTGGGGCAAGTTTTAGCCTTTTGGCCAGAAGTTCTGCTTCCTAATGAGAAAGACAGGGCCTCAGTCTGCAGTTTCCATAATACTTTAACCTGGCTTTGTCTGCCACCAAGAAAGGCAGTCCCACTGCCCTCCCACCTCTGTGCTCTTCTGGTCTCTGTTTCACAGCAGGTGCGTGTTCAAGTCTACACAGGATCACACCAAAGATGATGATTTGTTCTCAGCCTTTAGTTAGGCTGAGTTTCCCATCAAGATCTTTATTGTGTTACATGAGTCCAAAGGAACTTCAAAACAGAGGGAAGCCCCATCAAGCAGGTGTCCACTGAGTCCTGTTGTCCAGTGCATATGCTTCACCAAAGACTGGTTTCAAAGTGTGGCTTTAACCATGGGTGGAAGTCTTCACTTGAGCAGCCTGGAGGTGGCTGGGTGGAGCTGCTGTATGGCCACTTAACCCGGAGGAAAATTTAGCTGCCCTAAGGCTGCAGTATTATTTAAGGTGCGATAAAGCATTAAGCCTTGTTTTAGTTATAAAACGTAATGAAACACTGCTACAGAGGTGTTTCAGGAGTCCTGCGGGCTTCCCTTGCCTTTCATAAAGTTCCTAAATGGTCCTCTGCTTTGGTTTAATTTTCTTGGGAAAAGCTTACCCTTTCAGTTTCTTGTAACTGATTAAATGCTGACAGCTGGCACGACATTCTACAAGACATGGGAAAAGAGAGAAGGAAAAATCAGAAGAAACATAATGGAGCCTGTACCCACTGTGGTAACTAAAAAGCAGCTTTAAGTGGCAAAATCATGGAACTTGCATCAGCCTGATATTTCCTGGATAAATAAAATGAAGCTAAGTTACACCAATGACTAAATTGCATTTCTGCTGAGTCCAGATGCAAAGTTTCCATTTGCCATCCAATTCAGCATCTTGGATTTGCACATGTGATATCCCCTGAAAACAGGAGACTCAGATAACTGAGGAAGGTCAGGCCTATTTTCTTTGTGAGCCAGCCTGTTGACTTAGAGTGGTGCTGGTCCTGGTGAGGCTGTGGTGGCACTGTGATGTTGTCATCCTCCGCTGCTCTGGGGGCTGAAAGCAGGCCTGATGCACATCGATAGTGTTGATGTTATGCCTGATTTGTCACATGTAAGTAACTCTGCCCTGCTCGTCCTTGCATCAAAACAGTCTCTCAGAGTGACATTTCTGGACTCTTTTTCAGATTCCTTTATTCATGGAAGCAAAGGAAGCTGGGAGACAGAGGTGCAATTGATACAAACACAAATCCTTCTAATGAGCTCAGTGGAGCTGAATTAGTTACATCAGCAGAAAAATTTTCCCTTTCTTTCCATGTCAGAAATGGTAACCTGCAGTCTGACTCACCTGAGTGCTGTGATTTGCCCCGAGAAACATATTTTCTGTGTTTTCAGAAAGGGATGGTGAAGGTACTTGGCCCAAGGGAAAAGCTGGGGCCATGATTGCCTGGTGGACAGGAGCTAGAGCACCAAAGAGAAGGAATATTGTTGATTAGCCACCTTGGGCGCTGATGGGTTTCTTCCTGGGTGGCTCCACATGGCAGAGGGTGAAGCATTTGCCTGGTCTTTTGTATGGCAAGAATGGATGGTATCAGCCAGCAAAACCTGGATACGTGTAATCCTTTACAGCTCATCCACCCTCTTCTTAGCAGACACTTTGCTTTGCTATTATAGGAGGTAATAAATAGATAATTTTATATTATTATATAATTAGCAACAACAAAGCTTTGGGACTTCCTGAGTATCTGAAAATCTGATTGCAAAAACAATCAAAAGGACATCTCCAGAGGTTAAAACTCAGGGCTGTTCTTTGAACTTTGGCCACATTTTTTAAACAAATTCATCAGCTGTGATTGCATCCAATTTGAGATCATTGCCATAATTAATTTTAATTAAAGTATATTTCATTTCAACCTTGTAAAGGCTTTTTTTTTTCATGTCCTTACATAGCACTGATCTTCATGTGTGATAAAACGTCACTCACATGCAATTTTGCAGTTCAATATTGACTCATAGAGCACCTGCTAGCTTAGCCATGCTTTGAAAATTCAAAATACACTCCTGCAAGTAGGTTGCAGTGAATGCCAATACAATGGTTACATAAGCAGAGGAATTTACGGTCATGTGTAACCGCAATTTTGTGAAATACCACATCACACGTGTCCTTACACATGCCAGTAGATGTTTATGGTGCATAGTACATTGATTCTTCTGTGCCCTTATTAATCTATTCCATGAGGATCTTAGTTTGAGGTGGTGATGCACGGTGGACAGGGCTTTGATCTGTAACTCCGAAATCTCTATAACTCTGGGCATTTGACTGGCAAATTTATCTCCTGCTCCCCCAAACTGGAGCCACTTTTAAGCAGTCACTGGCTCCCAGCAGCTGCCAGCCCCAGCTGCTGTGTCGTTTTGGGAAGCTGTGAAAAACAATGAATAAAGCTACAACTGACTTGAGGGTCAGAAATATTTGGTATGTTAATAAAAGTATTCCTGGCAGAACAGTAGAGGCCATCTTAAGGGACAATTTGCTTTATTCTCACTGAGTGGTATCTGTATATTTCTTTGGTAACTGGCTGCAGGGTTGAAGCAAGAGATATTATTCCCTTCAGGCCTCCTGTAAGGAGATTCTGGCACAGAAGTCAGAAAACAAGCAAGTGTGTAAAGGTGTGATGCTATTGTTTGGCTTATGAAAATACCATTTGGATTTATTAGAAAATTAAACAAAGTATTTCTTTTATATACTTGAAACAAAAAAAAAAGCATAGACAAGGTAAATTATTTACTATACAAATGGCCACATAAACAGGTGCCTGGGTCTAGGTAAGGCTGGAACTAATATTCATTGGAAAATGCATGCTTGTCTTCCTGAAATTTGCTGCCACCTTGAATTAGTATTCCTCACGGTAAGTGCTTGTCAAGCACACGGCCAATAAATAACGCGGGTGGTGTAAACACAGCTATGTGATCAGGAAGTTAAAAAAGGTTTGCTAATGCTTTTTGGGAGGTCTTCCTGTTTCTCAGATGAAGAGTTTTCCTGCCCAGAAAACTCCAAGTTATCTGTATGAACCCATGTTGGCTCAGCCAACAGTTCACCTCTGTTCTGCAGATTTTAGCCACATGAATCATTTCCAGTTCCGCTTTCCGATTGCCACCGATTTTCAAAAGGGAGCGGCTGGGATCAAGAATGTTACTGCTAAACCAAATGAGAATAAAGTTGAAAAAGCTCTTGAATGGCCTCCTGGAAGCCACTGTTTAACTCCTGTTGTTGGGATGAGAAACACAGGTTTTTCTACACCCTGGGAAGCATCCAATACTAGTCTGCATCAGAATTGCTGAACAGACTGGACTTTGAGACTGAGCCAGAAGATTAATTCCTACTTTCCTGTCACAGCCTCCTTCCTCTTGCAACTGGAAAACGAGCCAAAAACCCCTAGGCAGTGTGTCTGGCCTTTGTTGTTGGCAGCCCATTGCCTTGCTTCTGGGATCCCCTGCACCCCATTCCCATTCCTGGCTGCTCTTCACATACTGGCTGGGTGTCCCCATATGGTCATGGACCGGCAGTGCAGGGTCACATCACTCATCACCAAGCTGCTTTCTGGCACAGCCCCTTGTTCTCACCTCTTGGGAAGTCCATCCTAGCTTCTCTTTGTTAAAAAGTGAAAGTTGGTTTTGGATCATTTGGAGTACTTTGTTGCCAGTATAACTAGGGAACTGGCTAAACCTTGTCCCACAGATACGGTCTTAAGAAAGAAAGATGTTGGAATTTTGTGCAGTGGACAGGGTGACCTTTATTCAACTGCTACCAAATTATATGTAGGTAAACAAATAAACCAAGTTCAGTACAAAAGGAGGTGGTGCTCCTTGAAAGAAGTGATGGACTTTAGGAAGTCTTTCCCAAAGAATGGTGTTTGGATGGTGGTTTATGTGTTCAAAGGGAAGATAATGAAGTGCTTGGAGGAGAGACCCTTTGCTTACTGAAAGACAAAGTGCAACAGGCTCTGGAAACTCCTGAGCTGAACGTAAGCGGAGGTTGGGAGAATATTAAGGGCAGAAAGATCACATACACTTATGCTGCTCCTGCCCCTCGCTATCCACCTATGGCCATGGCAGAGTACAGCATGATGGGCCAGAAGGGTCCTTGGTTGGAGTGACTGTGATCTCCTTGTCACCTTATCAGTGGCTTTCAGTAATAAAATGTAGTTGCTGGTGGTTCACAGGCAAAAGTTACCCCCTGCTGAAGCTCCGTCTCTGTAGAGGACAAGTTATTGCATTTCCATGCTTAATGATTTAGTCTTCAGAGTAGTAGGATTTGGGGCAGCACTGCTGCCTTCTCATGTGGATTCTGGCAACGTGAAGTGCTTTGTTGGTGATTGATCTGGATGGGTTGCCTTATTGGTGGCTCAAACGTTTGAGTACAGGAACAGTGAGTAACAGCAAAAATAAGTTTTAACCTAATTTGACTGAATTTTTGCTTAAACATTAAATACATTCATCATCTTAATTAATGGGAAGTGTTCTTTCAAAGTTAATAGAGCAAAATTGCTTGTTGTTGGTGGGTGTACTTATAGATCTATGAATAAAGTTCTACACAAAAGCCTAACCCTACTTTCATTGTAATTTTACTCATGTGTAATGTTTCTTTAGGTTAGAAGTTACACAAGATAAACTCGGTTTGTCTAACTTATCCTTCATGGGTTCCTAGAATAATCAAATGAACCCTTAAGTAAGGAGTAGCAGTTTCTATGCTTCATCCTGATCCATTGAAGCTCCAAAATCAAAGTTGAAATAAAAAGGAAAAGCAACAGCATGGTTTCATGCTGCCTCAGAGATGCCAGTGGAATAACTTTATTTTGATCCTCTTGATGATCTTGTTCCCTGTTTCCCTGTCAAGGCTAATTTGTGCAAGACATCAATTCAGAGAGCATTACATGCAGTTTTTGTTAATTATGATAATTAATTAAAACTTGGTTTTCAATCAGTCACCTGAGTTTGAGATTTTTCTCTCAAAGAGGTCAGATCTAGAACTGATGTCAAAGTATAACAATGTAACATGAAATGTTAATTATTTGCATTTTATTTTGTTTGCCATCATGTTTCTCATTACATTCTTATCTTCCCACTGACTCTCTCAGGATGAGTGTGTGCTCTCTGCCTGGGCTGGGGGCTTTCCTCCACCGCCAGATTTTGGCCAAGGCACCTACTTGTCTGGAGGCCTTGGGCTCTCTGGAGATGCAATTTTATCAATGCAGCGTCCTTTATGTGTATATTAAACAGAAATAGATTGTTCCACAGCTATGGAAGAGGCTATCCCCATGAAGATGCCAGAAAGTATGAGTCCTCTGGACAGCTGTAATCATGTCCAGACAATAATCCCTGCCAGCTGTTGCACAGAAGTGCCTGCTGGAAGCATTTATATTCTGGAAAACTCAACAAGCACCATCGGAGAAAATCCTCCTCTCATTGCCCAGGGCACACACCCCTCCAGTGGGCTGTAGTACCAGACTCTGTGGATTTCTAAATAACTCTGTAAATAATATGAATTTAAAAGATTTCTGGTGATAAAGTGCAATGGTCTAGTGAAGTGAATAGCTGGTTTGTGCCTCAGAGTCTGATTTTAAGTTATGCTGTGCAGGTTACACTGCTGTAATTCTGGAGTGTTCAGAAGACTAAGAGAGATAAAATAAGAAAGGATGCAGGAAGCAACCCACTGAACAGGCAGAGCTTGCTGGCTTGCCAGCAGGATTGCTAGGGAAGTGCAGGTGTTCTGCAGTGGGATTACAGTGGTGGTTGCTTCTCTGCAGATGAGTTAAAATGGTTTTATAGCAACTGCTCCTGTCCCAGGGACTAAAGGACCTCTAAAAGGTTCTCCAGTAACTCTCCTGGGACCTCCAGCTTAGACTGACTGGGAGAAAAGGTGCTGGAGCCTGAGCCCTGGTCCCTTCTGCCTCCCTGGAAGGGGCAGAGAAAGCCCCTCATGTTATGCTGGCAGAGGGAATCCCCACCACACACAGGAAATAGGTGTGCAGAAGGTGCTTTCGACTTTGTGTGCCCAACTGGAGACATTCTCACAGAGTCCAGAAATTGCTCTGAGGCAGACTCTGTCATCCTAAACCAAGCAAGATGCCCAGAAAAAATCTGGAAAGTTTACTCAAATGAGGATTACTGTGCTTCAGCCCAGCCATTTCTCACTACTCTTCTTCACCTTGTTGTACTGCCAAATACTCTAAACTTGAACACAGCCCATTCTTTTGCTGGACTCAACGCATATCTATAACAAAGTAGATTTTTACTGAATATTTAGTGTACCCTTACACTATATATTATATACATATAAAATACACATATATTTACATGTAAAATATATATGTGCACGCATTGTAAAATATATATATATATATGTACACATATGTATACAACCATCTAAACTTCAAAAGACAAAAATCATTTAGAGGTGAAATACAATCAGTAACTCACACTGTTTCTGAAAGCCTTATATGAGGATAATCCTGAATATGTTAGACAGAACAGCTTGGGAACATCAGCTTTGATGTTTTCAGTGGCATATGGAGAAAATTTCTTGCAATGATTAAAAAGTTGTAAACTGCTGCTGAGCGGTAACCAATGCTATATGCAAATGCGGAAATTGCTTGTTAAGTATAATGTTCAGTGATAAGTGTTTTGATTACAGTCATTTTAGGGAAGTCTGATATATGGCAGCAGCGAGATCGAAGGAATATTAATTCCACCTTAGATCATCTCAAGCCTTGTGTCTGGCAGAAGATAGAGAAAACCTTTTTCTTCTGGATAGCCTTAAGTTTTAGACAATTTAGAATTACTTTGGTTTTTACAGGTGAAATATCAGAACATCAAGGTTATTAAAGCTTGTGAAAGTGCAAGTGCACAACCACTCCCCTGGCAGCTGCAGGTATGGAGGATGCACAACCAGCTCTCCAAAACTCAGCAGGCAGGTTCACTGGCAGAAATCTAATCTTGCACTACAAAAAGCAATGGAAATCCTGGTCATAACCCTCCAACTTTTTCCCAAGGATGTAGATGCAGTATTTGTTGAAAAACTACTTTTTCTGAAGATGTTGGCAATAAGATGCGAAGAAATGCCTTCTGATGAGGGGCTCTATAGCTCATGGATCAGGCTTGTCTTTGTCCTTGGCACCAGCTCTGTGCAAACCAGCCTCTTAAAACAGACTTCGCAGAGATTATGCACTGGAGGAGGGTCTATGTCTCCTCCCACCCTGTCTATTCTCTCACCCTGGATTTGGGTTTGAGGGCCTGTCACCAGGCAAATCCCAGTTATCAGATGCATTTGCATCTGATCTCTAATTTTTTTATTTGCATTTGATCTCTAATTCAATCCTCTCCCCCCCCTCCCCCCGCCACAGATTCATACAAGGACAAACCACTTCATTTTTCAAAATGAAAATGAAAATGAAAAGTAAGTAACAGAATATGAGGAATATACATTGCTAATTCCTGATATTTTAATGAACTCCATGGCTCCATTCCTTCACTGAGCAGCTACAGTCAAAGCATCCAGCTTAAGGCAATGACAGGTTCATATATGAATCTCAAACCATTATTTTTGTGGATGCTCCTAATTGCATTTTTATCAGAGACTGTGTGCCCAGTGAACAAAACAGAAGGCTTAAGGACTATCTTTGACCGGTCACCTATATTTTGTCTGCCTCAAAAGAAGGCCAACGATAATAACCCGGGGAAGGAGAGGGAGGATAACTTTTCTTTGGTTACTGACCAAAACCAGCCTTAGATGGGGATCAGGACATTTTCTAGACGTATGTGTGCAGACACATGTAACCTTGCACTGAATTGCTTTCTGTCCTTCCAACATTCAGTCCATCCTCTATTTTATCCGCTTTTTGTCAGTTTGTAAATTCCCATTCACATCTGGAAACATCCCTGCCCTGGGGAGCTTCCATCCACCATTGTGGCTGGATGCCATGGTGATCTGTGTCTGACAGGTTCTGTGCTGCACAGTGACCTGCCAGCCCTGCTCGAGCTGCCACCAGGTGCAAACCTACCCAGCTAAAGAGCTGGAGACGCCACTTGAGCATCTCAAGGGCCATTCCCCAGCAGGATGTATTAGCCTGTGTAGAGGTCTACACCACCAGTCCAAAAGGGCATCATTATTAGCATGACTACCTCAGATACCCAGCAGATCTATGATCCACAGGCTTAAGGTTGGCAAGCTAGCTGTTAGTGCCTTGATAGTGAAGTGAATTAAAACCTTGATAATCCATTAGTGAGGGGTATTGAGAGTGTGCCTAAAAGGACTGACTTCCAGAGAAAAGGCTTCCTGTGCCCAACCAGGACCATTACTGGCATATGGTCTGCTGGACACAATGAGTACATGAATATATCAACTGAACAAAATGTTGTGTGATCACTATGCGGTCCTTAATCAACTGGAGCGCACCTTCCTGAGTGCCATGGAGAAATGCACCAGCTGGTGTTGAATAGGCTTTTTTTCTCTCCAGATTAGTCCATAATCAACAGGACATCTGAGTCCAGATTATTTTCCAAGACCTCATCCATCTCCTGCTTTGACTCATGAGATTATAGGCAGCATCAGTGCACTGAAGAGAACAATTTTTATTCTGTAGCTAGGAGTTTCAACACAGTTGATCCTTTTGCCCAGCACATCTTCCTCAGGCAATGAAAGAATGAAATAGTATTTTTTGTCTACAGAATAAAAAAAGCCATTTCAATCACCCTCCTCTCCCATGAATTTTACACTCTGAGTGATGGCAATGTCACAGGTTGATACCTTTATCTACTCGGTATGCCTTCATTTCATTACTCCACAACAGACCCTCAGAAATAGCAAGCAGGAGCCATGCCAGCCCCTAGCACATGATGATAAGGATTTCAGTGAACCATTATCTATTCAGCCTGGAGGAGAGGAGACTGAGGGGAGACCTCATCACAGTCTACAACTTCCTTGCTGGGGGAAGAGGAGGGACAGGCACTGATATCTTCTCTGTGGTGACTGGTGACAGGACTCGTCTGAGCTCCAGGAGCATTTGGATGATACTCTCAGGCACATGGTGTGATTCTTTGGGGATGGTCCTGTGCAGGGTAAGGGTTGAACTCTATGATCCTTGTTGGTCCCTTCCAACTCAGCAGGGAGCCTGTCTGAAATCCTTGACTGGAACAGGCTGCAACTTCTCAGGATTGATGATGGAATATCATCCATGTGAGAGTGACTTTTCTTAGCTTGCTTGAAAAATTGATGAAGAACTGGTTTGCAGGTACCAAACCAGCCATTGCTATTTGCCTTGTAACAAGGACCACGTCTTTAGTTTCTCTTGTGAGGACAGATTATCAAGCAACTTTAGGAATGGAGGGAAATTCAAACAAAAGGGTAAATTCCCTATAGAATCAGGCTGCAAACCCACAATTATCAATGCACCTGTAGTCTCAAACCATGTGGGCCCTAGACAGGGAGGATCAGAACTCCACATTACTCTCCTTATGAACTCTTATCACATCATGAAGTCACCGGAGCTGGTAACTTGTACTGCCTGGGTCAACGCTTCAATACCAGTGATGGCATAATTCTATAGCAATCTCTTGACACAAAAGCATTGCACAAAGTGCCTCATATATAATATATATGCATAAGAAATATCTATAGGAAATATGCACTCCTGATTGCTCCATCCATAATCCCACTTCTTGTCTCAATTTCATTTCTTCACCCTTTATATATTTTTGTAAACACTTTGAACTTCGTGGGAATAACATACCAGTTCCATGTACAATCTTTCTGTCCTGTCTGGAATCCCTTAAATTACAGGTTGTGGGCAACAAAACAAGGGGAGTCAGGAGAGCCAGGGAGCTATGCATGTATGTCAGGGCTTACTGTCACCAGAGCACCCATCACTGCCCTTCCTATTGCCCCTGTCTCTTGTCTGACGATCAACTCATCCAACACCAGAAGCTGCTTATGGAAACTGGTGGTCCTTCCTTCCCTCCGACTTAGGCAGTATCTATTTCCTTGCCTTCGCAGTACCCAGGACGACTAAAGGAATTGGTAGGCTGAGCATTGTCTTTTGTCTTGTGGTAGGTGCTCCTTGGTTTGTAAGTGTCATATGCAAAAGGGGATATTCAGGGAGCATCTCCTAAGGCTGTTCTCCCAGCAACAGCCTTGGAAAGCTTGTGCATTCCTCTTACTGTAGTGCTGAACATGAGGATGGCATCACCTGTAACATGAGTCCAAAAACATCCGACAGCAGAGCCACAGCTCTTCTGTGCTGTTCCAAACTCAGCCAAAACACATGATGGCAGGATGAAATAAAAATCTCTTTGGGAATTATTTAATTATTTCAGAGGTGCTGAACCTCAGCCCACCACTGTACAATGATGAGATGCAGTTCCCATCTCAGTCCCTCACCCTGTACTAACCCACCTCTGTTAGAAGAGATTATAATAACCAGCTGCCTCAGTTGGTGTTTTGAAGCTAAACACTTGTAAATGCTTGAAGACAGTTGTATTAAATATAGGCTAAGCAAAAGCTGATATGAGAAGTAAAGCTTATAACACACAGGAAGATTTGGGCTAGCTTTCAGGTTTTTCATTGGGCTTTAAATCATACCTTTTCTCTTGAATAATAATGTAAAACGATAAAACTTTGTTACTGAGAGGCACCATAATGACTATTTTGCATTAAAATCAAAATAGTTTCTTTTAAAAGTACTCAAGGTCTCAGCAAACTGCCAAGTCCTTAGTCAGATATTTAACCTCAGATCAGAACTTGAACTATTGCCATTTGCCTTAAAATTTTAAGCATGAGGATAAAAATGAACTACAAATAAATTCATCTCAAGTACTGCTGAACACAAGTTGAAAGCCAATTGTTAAACAAGCAAGTACTCTCCTAATCACAACAAAAAGAGAGTGCCATAACACAAGGTGAAAATAAGCAGAAAGCAAACAGAACACATCATTGATTGAGTCCTTCATTATCTAGGATAGCTTTTAATGAAGGAACCTGCCTGTGTGTCATTGCTGTTATCTCTCCAAAGGCAGTAGGCACACACTGTAAAAATCAGTCTCTTCATTTTCTGCTTGAAAAGATCATTGTGAAAAAAAGTGTCAGGGAGTGGAGGTCATGCTGATTTATTGGCAATTAAACCTGCAGGATTTCTGCACTCCTTTCAAAACAAAGTATCTCTGGGTAATTCAGCCTGGCACATTATATAGTGGGCTAGATACTAAAAGGCACGGATCTCTTTGTGCACAACAGAAACAATTGACTTGGTCTTATTTAGGAAATTGCTACTATTTTCTGTAAGGTATTTGTATTACTCATAAAGAGAGGGAGGTACGTTACCTCTTAACAATGCAATATTCTTTCCACTAGTAAAGATGCAGACTTTATTCCTCATCTATTGTTGAGGATAGCAAGTCTACAGATAAACTTCCTCCTGTTTAAGAGTAAACAGATGACAGTGCTAAATATATAATGTGTTGCTAAGGTAGACCACATTTGCTTTCCTCCATGGTTGATTTGTCCATTCTTGAGTAAGTTCCTCTGCACAAGCTCTAAAAATAGGCTGTATTGGCCTGGTCTCCTTGTGAGTATTTTCCAGCTGTATCATTCAGAAGTCTGAAAAAACCCCAACCCCTCATCTTCAAGGGACACAGCTAAACCAGAAAAATGTTCACTATTCTGTTTTGGCAGAACCATCTCACGCAGGTTTAGGCTTAGATCATTTGCTGAGCTAGCCTAAGGCATACCATACAACCACCTCAAACTCTTCCTAATGAAGATAACTTCTTAGCTCTGCAAACATTTTTCAACATCCAGTATTGAAGAGTCTTAATGTTTTGATGGTAACTCGATACACTGAATTCAATTCTTGGACATAGAACATGTGGTGTAGGAGGAATAGTGCAACCAGCACTGAATATTTTTCCAATCAGTGGTTGTATGGTTGAGAAATCGTCTAGTATTGATTTTGCCAGATAACATTACCCCTACAACTTCCTTTATAGTTATCTGCTTGTCTGAGGTCTGGACCTATACTACAGAGATATCTGTGGAAGAGGGAGTCTCGGGAGATGTTAACAGACCCCCAACCTTAGGACGAGCTGCTAAGGGGAAAAGAAAAAAGCAGAGAGCACTTCAGTCACAAAAATTAGGGACTTTGAACCTGTCTGTGTATAGGTACAACAACAAGAACAAGAACTTCAGCGCTGACTCCTATTCATGATGTAGCAAGAGTTGACAGAGAGCAAATGTGGCAGGCAGCAGGATGGCAGGAGAAGAAATGCAGTGAACCACATGCTGCACAGTGTCCCTCCTGGCTTTGCCTAGGGTGAGGGAAGAGACCAAATGCTAGACTAGACTGGTGGTAGGAGAAAGCAAAGCAGGAGACATTCCCGGACAGAAACCGCAAGCAGAAAGTTATGGTGTGGGAGCTGAGCAGGTAGACACACCAACCTGGAGAAATAGGAAGTCCCTTTGAAGTTATTACTTCAAACAGGCTGTCGATGCAAATCAGAGATGCTGCTCAGAACAAGAAGACCTGGAAGAAACAGGTGTTCAACCAGTGCTGGGGCAGCATTTCTCCCACAGCATCGCTGGGCAGAAACAAAGGTTAGCCAGAGCTGTGAACAGCAGCCTGACTTGCTCCTGTGGAGGAGACAATGCTATTCCTGGATGGATTACCTGACAAACTTTTCTTATGCCAGCTTCCTGCAGGGTGATACACCAGCTGTAGGTCACCAGGATCAAAAGGCCTGTAATTTTATGATGAAAAGTGCTGAGACATCATGAAACTCAATTTACTGTTCACATTGCGGCAGAAATCCCAGCACAGCAACTGGGGCTCACTGGCTCTCATATCACACATTCATGCCACTGAACCTCCTGCACTCACCCCTCTGCTTTTTAGTGGTTCCCTTCTTGCCCTTCCCTGCTCTCCACGCTCTTTGGTGTGACCTAAGAGCACTGAACATGCATCAAACTTTAGATGACAGGTTGGGTGAGGAGGTGCTTTCATAGAACTGGGTGTCACAGGTTATGGCCAGCTGATGCAGCCCTCAGAGGGTCCCCACTGTGCCCTCTCCTCTCCGAAGAGGCAAATTGCAATTGCCAGGAGGCAGGTGTCATCTTCCCAGTGGGCTTGTCCTCCATATAACAGGTTTGGGTGACCATCCTCTGTGCCCAGGGAAAGTCTTCTCCCAGGATGCACATATAAATGCCATTTATCATCAACACCTCAGATTGAAACAAAAGAGACGGTCTGAGGACATTGACCCTGATATGGGAGAGGTGGAAGAGCCTATTTTCTGTACAGAGCAGGAAAAAACAAAACAAAACAACAAAGCCCTTCATGTTTTTCAGTTTGTTATTTTGCATTTCACCACCTGTGGTGATGGCAAGACACCCAGAGCTATGACTGAGGTCTGAAGGGGAGAAGACAGCCAGGCTCTGGCAGAAATCACACTGGGGCCAGGAATAAGGGCTGCAGTGATGTACAGCCTCCTTGGAAAAGCAGGCATGGCATGTCCTTCAGTGGGCAGTACATTCAAGGACAGCCTGGAGCCGATCCAGAAGGCAGCAGCAGCCTCTGCTAAGTCTGTCTTGGCTGAAAGCAGGAGGTGGCAAAGGTAGGGTGGAGGACACTTCCAGCCACCTCCTCAGCACCTGCCTCCACCTCTGCAGCCCATTTTCCCCATGCCTCCTGCCTGGAGGGTTGCAGCAGGAGATGCTGCACGGACATCCTCGGAAACTGTGTGGAGAACTGTAGGGAGTATCATGACTAATGACAATCCCACCTATTTTAAAGGTTGGTGTTAGAAAATAGCACCATGTCCTTGTCATATTTATTGGATGAGTTCTTATTTTCTAGGTTGCTAGGTTTTGATGTAGGCTTGCCTTGTACCTCTGGTGCTTGTGCTGTCTCCAGCAGAAAACTGAGATGGAGCAAGAGGGACACTGAGGCAGTGTGTGGGCTCAGACTGCTGGCAGCCACAGACCTCCATCGTGGGACAGGGTGCCTTGCAGGAAAAAACTGTTTAATCCCTTCAGTCTGAAATTTGGGAGCAAGCAGCTTTCAGGGATTCTGCACAAAGCAACTTGGCAGGGCTTCCTCCAGGCCATGGCCCTCCAGCTCCTTGGGGGTGAACAAATGCACAGCAGGACGACACCAGGGGCCTGATGCCATTGCCTCCAGCCCTCCACCACCTGCTCCCTTCTTGCCCTCACAAATGCAAGATTGAATTGTTATGGTTCATTCAACCTTTGCAATGGCATGCAAAATGCATGCAAGATTTAGCAGGCAAACTGGATCACAGTAAGGAAGTGGAGATCAAACTTGGTGAGGACACTCAGCAGAGGCAAATGCAGTTTTCTTGATTATCTGTCAGCTGCCTGATGCTGGCTGAGGTCAGTAGTCAGAAGCCAGTACAGGCAGGAACAGGCAGAGCAGGCAAACATCAGGAGAGGAAATAGTGTGCCTCAGAAGGCCTGTGGTGGAAGACTGTCCCTGCCTCCTCATGACAGAGGCATACCCTTCTCTGGCTGTGTGTTTGGTGGGGACCAAGAGAGCCTGGAGCCCTGCCCTGTCCTGGCTCCTGGAGCTGCAGGGATCGATTTGGGCTGCTGTTGAAAACAGGGTGGAAATGAAGCATTGCCCCAGGGTGCAAATGGTGTTTGGGCAGGAATGTGCTGAGCTGCTTCTGGGGGCTGTGGCTGGTGGGAAATCGAACACTCTTGAGGAGTGACTCCCATCTCTGCAATACCAGGGATTTTGAATCCTAGATCTGTGGCATGTGCCTGTCCTGTACCTGGTACCTGTCCTGGCAATGCCCACTCAAAATGCTCTGCACCCCAACTGGGCTGGGTTGGCTACAGGTTCTCTAACACTGCCCAGACAAGCTGTTGCAGGACTGCAGCTATCTGTGCACTGCTGGGAGTTGTAATTTTGGTTACTGCGTGTTATGGAGATAAGTACAACATAGGGCAGAATGTTTAAACCTCTCTAGGGATTGTGCTGGAGTTTCTCTTGTCCCCTGTCCCAAGTGGCTGGACTTGGAAGAAAGGGAGAGATTCAGGAGGCACTCCAGAAAAACTCAAAGCTCAGTCACTGTCTTTATTGATGCATAATTGCTGGATTTTGAACAACGTAGTACACTTTCAAGCCAAAAAGACCTAACATGGGTATGTTGAGAATAGTGAGGGCCCAGGAAGATAAAGGTGACTTTTTCAGGAGGTGTGGAAACATTTCATTTCATTTCAAGTGTTGTGCCACAATTTCTTTTAAATAAAATGCCAGTTCAAAGTCCAAGTCTGTGAGGGGGTGGCGACTTCAGAGCACTTACAGCTTTTATCTTTTTAATTCTTGTTTGGTTTTGTGGTGGGTTTTTTCCTACTACTAAAGGGCGAGAGCATGGGTGTTCCTACTGAACCCAGATTGCATTTTTAAGGGGTAAATGGAAAAAACCTGTGAGCAGGCTCGCTTTACAGGCCAGGGTATAAATGCAGTCAAAGGTTGAGTATAGATCCCACCTTCGGTGGCCCACGCTGAACCTTTCACATAATAAGTTGAAGCTGAAAGGATCCTGCATTGAAACGTCTCTCTCTTTCAGGTTGCCGCCCAGCCGGGCAAAAGTCAAAGCAACACACCCTGATCCCAACAGGCAAACAAGGCTCGGCTCAGCCCTGCTCCTCCCTCTGCCAGAGCAGCTGAGGTGTGGAAGGCACGCTGGTGTGCCCTTCCTGTGGGATAGGATTTTAAGCAAAAGAGCTTCTTACGGGCAAAGCACTGCAGTCTGTTTTAACGATTTAGGAATGAAGGGTGCTTTCAGCATTAGATGGCTTTAGTAATACATAATTAATATAAGTGCATTTCTGTTGCCCGCTGAGAGGGTAGGAAGGCCCTGGCTCACTTCTGAGCTGTGAAGGGAAAAAGGAAAGGCTGAGTGAATCATAACACATTCAATCAGTGGAAATTAGGTAGGAGCTAAATGAAAGTTGCTGAGAATAATATATTCTGATCAAAACTGTGTGGTTGGGCTCTGTTTCTGAAGCTGGTCATGCTTCATGGTGCAGCGGAAGGAGCCTCTCTGCCTGGATTCCATCCTCTGCCCTTGGGGGAATATTCTGCCTGCTATAACCCCGGGCCTGATACACCCTCACGCTTAAAAAACCCAAAAGGGTGTTCTCTGAAATTGTTTCAAATTAAAATGAAATAAAAAACCAACCAACAACTGATTCCTTCTAATGCAGAGTGGGGGAATTTCCTTGAAACACGTTCCCATCTCTCCTTATAAATAAAATTACCACAAGTCATCATGCGGTAATTCACCGTGTCCTTCAGAAGGTGAGGAAAACCTTGGAAAAGCGAATAAACTTTTCTGTTTTTTTTTTTTTTTTTTTTTTTTCGCAGCGGCAGATCGGATCCAACCCAAAATTTCTCCCCGTGAGCGACTTCCCGAGGTGCTGTTTATGATGCGGGAGGGCTGCACGGCCGAGCTCCTGCCCGGCGCAGCTCAGGGCCGAGGGACAATGCGACACCAGGCAGAGCGAGCACGGCGGCGGCTTCGTGCTTGTGAGGAGGGCAAAAAGAGAAAACCTAAAGCAGGTGAGGAAAGGGAAGCGAACCCAGAAGGAGGGGATTTACGCTTGAAATTTTGTATTTTGGGGGGGCGGGGGCGAGGCGGGTGAAGGGGCTCTGCCGTGAGGCGGCGGGGGCGGCGCTGGTTGCCATGGCGGCGGGGCGGGGCGGGGCGGGCCGATGGCGCCGCCGCAGCTGCTCGCTGACACGGCCGCGCCGCTGCCATATTGTGTGCGCCGGCTCCATGACCGCGGTGAGTGCCGCCCGCCCGCCCCGCCGCGGCCCCGCCAGCGCGGCTGCCGCTCCTCCTCACCCCCCCCACCCACCCCACCCTTATTTTATATTTTGGTGTAGTTTTCGGGTTTTTCGTGGGTTTGGGGGATGGGCTGGGGTGGGTTTTTTTGTTTGCTCCCGTGGGGGCAGGGTGCGGGGTGCGCGGTGTCTCCCCGTGGCCGGGCGCGCTTCGCAGGGCCCCCGCTGCCCATCCCGGCCGCCCCCATCCCGGCCGCCCCCATCCCGGTGCCCCCATCCCG
>JAWWMO010000121.1:12146475-12187372 GCA_035047845.1 Dendrocincla fuliginosa | reverse complement strand
CCCCATCCCGGCCGCCCCCATCCCGGCCGCCCCGCGCCCTCCTGCGCTTCCAGCGGCGCTGATGGAGCGCGGCCCCGGAGCGCCCCGCTCCCCGCTCCGGGTCACCCCCGCGGGGAACCCCCCGGCGCTTCATTTCGCTGCTGGAGGACCCTCTTGTTGTTCTCCGCTGCCCCCAAACCAGCCCCGCGGGTGTGCGGGGGGTCCGTGTCCCGCAGGGGCGGGGGGCAGTGGGAGAGGCGATACGGGGTTCCCGCGTTTTGGGTGAAAATCCGGGAAACGGCTCCTGAGGAGGTGCTCGAGGTGAGGCTGCGGTCCGCACGTGGCCCTCTTAGGAGTTCTGCCTCTCTCGTGTGGTTTTTTATTGGTGAAGTTGGGCAATGAGTTGATGGCAGCATGTCACAGCCCTCCCGCCTCGTTCCTGCGTGGACACACCAGCGTGCTGGGTTGCTCAGGTTCTGTGGGAGCGGACACGGGCTTTTGTTAGTGAAGGTTTGGATTCTGTCAGGGCCCAGACAAAGAGTAAAAAAGACAAAGAGTAAAACCACAAAACAAGGGGTAGCCTTGAGGGGGTCCCAATAAACTCATGTTCCTGCTGTGGTGCCTGCCTAGGGATGGACGCTGTATGCAAAGTGTGAAGTTAAAAATGCTGAATTACGGTGGACTTCAATGCTGAGAAGGTAACTGGATTAACTTTGTGGCTAACGTATGAAATCAAGTTAACTTTTTGTATAGTGTACTTTGTATAGATATATATACTCTCCATACTCTCATTATTGATGGACTTGTATTTAAACACATTTAGTAACGAATGGGTTGTAATATAGTGACATGTGAGTCATTTGACTTCTGTTGTTTTTCCTGGAGTCTTTTTTCCCCCTCTTAGAAGTCTGGTGTTATGCTACATCTGTGCAAGAAAAATTAAGCTGGCATTATCTTATGTCAGAAAACTTGAACTAGTTTGCAGGTTGTTGTTTGTTTTTTTCGTTTTTTCTTGGCAGGTGCCAGCTCACATTTCCCAAGCTCTACAGAAGGTACGCGACTCTGGACTGAAAGCTCTATAGTAGCAATTAATGCAGCGCAGAGCTTGAGCTGATGAACTTAGCCAAATGCCAGGGGATGTTATCTCTGAGCTTGCTGCCACAGCACTTCAGCTTCTGCTGGGGACTCACTTGCGTCCAGCAGTGTGACTTGGCTTTTGTAGAAATAGAGGGGAGATGTTGTTATCAAATGCTCCCCTGGACTGAGCGGTGCTGCTGTACATGGTGTTGTCACCTGCAGGCTGGTGGAGATGCTCTGTTGGCTGCCCTGGGGGAGCTGGGGGCACTGACCCCATGTCAGTCCAGGCACGCAGCCCTGAGCTCTCTCAGGTACCTTATTGAAATAAAACTTCGTTAATGTCATTGTTGGCAGCATCTAGAGCAGAGGATGAGGTGGTGACCTGCTTTGGGTGCTGCCACTGTGCTCCTCCTGTGCTGAGGGAGCTCCTCAGGGATTTTTCAGCCCTGAAGTAAGCTCCAACCACCACAGGTTTTCTGCTTGAAGAACCTTCCCATGTCCTCTGGGGAGCTCCAGCACTCACAGCAACTATCTCAGTGTCAGGACATGCCAGTCCAGTAAGTAATGGAGCAGGTACAGGGATGTGTAATGGTCCCCTTGAAGGAGAAGTGCTGCCTGGCAAGCAAAAATAGTGCCTGGGGAAGAAGACAGAGGCTTAGGGACACATCAAGCTGATCTTTACTGTCTTTATTAACCACAGTCTCTGTCCGCTCAGTGCAATAGACTTGAAAACTTGACATGTTGAGCAAAAGCAAATTTTTGGTGAATGAGATAGTGTGGCATCTGGAGATGCTGTATATGGGTGTACTTTAAACTGGTAAAAAGCCATGCAGTTCTTGTGCAGAAGTGTTAGTTCCCATAAGACCAGTGGAAGTTTTTGTGTTGGTTTCACTGGGGTTGTGATTCCACCTTCCTTTCCTGTGTTACTCCTTGACTACTCATTGTTGGGATTAAAAGAAGCTGGTATTTGAGAGGAAATACCCCAAGCACTCAGAAGACTTTTTGCATATGCAGGTTTGTGATACCTTATCAGAACAAGCTGCACAGCGGGATTAGAGATAGGGAGGTGGCAGAAAGTATGGGTGTTGGGAGGAGTGACAGCGTGCCCACAGTACCACTGCCACGCATCCCTTAATGCTCTTCCCTGCAGTAGGGTAGTCTTACTGCACTACTGTGATGCAAAACAAGCTGTGTGAAACATAGCTTTCCTTTCCTGTCTGCAGATCAATGAAAAACAGCCTTTAGTCCCCGTGAGTAAAGGCTGTCACATTTTGGATGCATGTTAGCTACCTGTTAGCACAAGTGTAACTTTGGTTTAGTCCTTTTGGCTACCTGAGTTTTCTTGCCGTGGCAGTTGCTGTTCCTCCCCTCCTGGTAAATGAGTGTGTTGTGTATGAGTTCATCTACAGGATGTCACTGCATCGATGGTAACTTCGAGGGAAGTAGATGGAGGCAGCGAGTGCCTCATCCCAGTGTGTGTGTGTTGCCACCCGACAAATGAAATGGTGTTGGGCAACTTCCTGCGCCGAGGCGCTGCTGTCAGCAGCGCTGGTGACTCACGTCAGCACTCGCTGTGCCTCGACAAGTGCACGCTTGCAGGCTGCAAACCCTGTCTGTGTCCCAGTGCAGCACTGAGAGCCTTGGTGTGGGTGCACGTGGGGTGTCTCTTCTCAGATCCAGAGGCTGTCTTTGGCTCCCAGAGAAGACTCCCACAAGCAAAACAAGAAAACCCTGAGATGCTGCCTGACTTTTTTTCTGTCTGGACCTTTATGTGTGATATGTGTTTATTTGTTCCCTGTTGCATTACTCCCATGCCTTCTGATTTAGTGCATGCTATGTGATGGTGAGGTCTCCATCCCATGCTTGCCAGGAAGGGTAAAAGCATGCAGTGATGGTCCAGGGTACTTCCAAAATACAATGTAAGTCAGCAAGTGGGAGACAGCTCACCCGTGCTTTGGTGATAAATTACATGGAGTGGAATAAGTGCTGCCTGATGCCAGCCAGAGTCTTATGACCCCTGGTGCTGTGCCTCGTCCCTGTAAAACATTATGGCTGTGGAAGTGTGAGGATTGGGTCACTCTCCCGTTTTAAGAGTGCTGTGGAGTGCTCAGTGCTGAGTGCCTGCAGGCCTGAATCCAGGAAACCTGGTTGTTGTGTCTGAGGCAGGAATACCTGTCTTACCAAATGGTTGTTCAACGGTACCAGCACCATTTTAAGAGAAGCCTGGATCTTAGGCAGCTAGGAATATTTATGCCAAAAGTCAACAGTTTGGATTTTGACTTTTTTTTGTTTTCCTAGACACTAAAAAAATTCAGAATTTTTTTGCGTTATGTTCGGACTAGACTTGGAGCTCCCCACTTTTTCCTCAAAGGTTAGGGAAGGTTAGCAACTCCACTAAATTGACTACTGCTGCTGCAGGAATTGCCCCCCCACCCCTGCCCTTCTGCACACTCTGTAAGAATTAGATTATGATTTGGAAATGTTTTTACCCAGTTCCTGCTGGCAGAACATCCTAACACGATTTACTTGGGTCAGTGGCACCTGTGTATGTTGAATGCCTGGCAGTATGTTGGTTGTGGTCTGAAGTGGCTGTCACTGCTTCACTGAACTTGCTAATGGTGCGGGTTTGAAGTGCAGCGCTGGGTTGAGATCAGGTCTGCAGTCTCCAGTTGCGATGCATTTGGCTGTCTGCTGGCCTTCCCCTCTGGCCAGCAGCAAACCTAGTGTCTGCACTACAGCCACAGACCCGCACATCTCAGTGTGCCTTTAGTAATCATTGGTACCTTTGACTTTATCAGCGTGACTGCATATTCCATCTGTTAAGTGCTGGATGGGTGGTATGTGAGTGATGCTGCTCCATCCTTGCATTACTTTGCTTATGCATCTGAGTGTCCCACCACGGTGTGTCGTACAAATTGCCATCATGTTTTTATTGTGGGCTTCCTGATGTGTGGCTGGATGTATTGCTGAGGCACATCTCTTGGAGCAGTTTATCTTGATGCCATGCTCAGGCCTCGTTTCTTCTCTCAGGTTATTTTCAGTTCATTTCTGTCTTGCAGTCTGTAGCTACTTCTGGTTTTCTGTTTTAAGTGCAGTCCCATTTGCTTTTTTTTTTAACTCCCTCACTGGATTCCATTGTGCTTAGTTTTGGGGCAAGTACCTGATTGCCTGAAAGCTAGTTACTCTAATGGAGAAAGCTCAGTGTCTGGAGAAATTACACAAAGTAGAGTTGAGTGAGTGGGAGCTGGGAAGGTTACTGCCAAGCAGTAGCCAGTCATCCTTCATCCTCTGCTCTGTGAGGACCATCACCAGATCAGACCACTTATCATCCAGTTTGGTTTTAGTTTAGGGATGTTGAGTAGTCAAAAGTAGGAGCTTTGTGATCCTTCAAATTGCTGGGTTTCAGCTGAAAATCGAGAGTTTTGGTACTTTAAAGCTGAAGAAGCTAGAAAAGCTGGATGTGAAAGATATTATGTTTTCTAGCATTAGTAGATTGATACTGACACCAGCTGAAATGTAGCTATATTCACTTTTGATTCAAGAGAGTGGTACAGAAACATGTGGAAGGGTTACCCTGGAAAGGGAATTAGCATCAGAATTATTTTGCAAGGCATTTGCTCTAATGGCTCACTTGTGAACATATCAATGGCTTACATTTTTTTGCATGTTAGTCCATTTAGCAGGCACAGTACTGAATTTAAAGAACATGACCTGTAGGCATCTTTTGAAAAGCTACTATTCCCAGAAAAGCATTTTTCTTAAAAGCACTTATTCCACCCCCTACCCCTCCCTTTCTCTGACACCAAGGGTTTTTCTTAATAGCTTAGATTTCACTGCTGGTTTGATTTCTATTTTTTTTCATTTCCCAATTCCTCTGTTAGATTGTTTTCATGTGCATGTTTTAAATCTGAGACACAGGGAACTAGGTCCAGCAGTGACTGCAGCCTTTGGAGAGGCTTCATGGTGGCAAAGTCTCTGAAGGCAGTGCTGGAATAAATGTCCAGAGGCTTTGGGCTGTGCACAGGATCTGGATTGGGGTCTGGGCATGTCTGAATTCACCTGTCATTTTCCTTTCAGATACTTGTTTTGAACCCAAACCCACTTGTGTGTGTGTATATGTGTACTTACGAAAAAAAAATTCTATTTTTTTATTACAAGTTAGATCAGGTGAAATCTTTCTCTTGCTCCCTGCCCTTCCCTGGGATATGATAGGGGTTTAATCCCTTCCCTTTTTAAATTTTGCAGCATTTTTTAACTTTTTCTAGTACTAGACCTTTTAATCAGTTTTAGTTACCTTCCCCCTCACCAACCCCCCCCCGCTTAATTATGTCACAGGGTGTGGGAGAACATTGACATTAAAGGGACATTAAAATCAGAGAGGCTTGGAAGTATATCAACAAATCCCTAGAAAACCTGCCTTCCCCTTTGAGCCCACCAGTGCCAAATTTAAAATGAAACCCCTGAGCTTGTGGCTTGTCCAGCCCTTCAGTTGGTTGGTTTTATTTTCAGGCTGCTTTGAGTAGCCAATAACTGCCTTTTTAATGTTTTTTTTTAAACAACTATTTTTGATTTCCACCCACTTTGCGAGCCAGGAGAAGTGGCAAGGGCCCTGCTATCCCAGGGAGCATCTCTGGGTGCCTTTTGTCACCCAGGGGTGCAGCTGCCTGCTCATCTCCTGTGGACTGTAGGCCCCAGCTTGCCAAAATCTTTGGCCAAGAGGTGGTTTTGTCCTCAAGAGACTGTAATGCCTTTAGTTGTCTTGGATACGTGACCTCATACAGTGTTATAATCAAATATAGGCCTTTCCTGGGGCTGGAGGGGAGGATTTCAGCTGACCTCCCTCCATCCCGCTGAGCATGGATGTGAGGTGTGCAGGGTACGGAGCCTGGGCAGTCTTGAGACAAAGGAGTTGAGTGTGGGGGGGGACAGGTTAAACTAATGGAGGGGAAGGTGGGAGGAAATGGTCTGGTGTCATGCTTTTAATGCTCCCGGTCAAGCAGATGTGGTGCTTTTTAGTGATGGTTTTTCACTAGTTGTATCAGGATCTATTTTTTTGTTGCTCTTCCCTCTAACATGCAAAGACTTGTAGCTGGTCCTGTGCTGTGTGCACTCTGGCTTGGAAGTTCATCCCCAACTTGTGTAGGTGAGCGGTGACAGTTTATTTGTTTAACTGTTGGGCTGTTTTAATAATACAGTTTATACACTGATGCGTTTAAGTCCGGACAAGCCCTGGTGTCAATATGCTTCTCATAAACACAAGGGAATATGAAAATCGAGAGAAGTTTGCTATTGGTATAGCTGCTTGCATGCAAAAGCACCTACTGATCATTTTAAATACTCTCACAGAGAGCCTTTTTGTGTTAGTACAGAAGTTGTGTGTGAAGCACACGAATGCCTGGCTCTGTAACTAAGGGTGCACACTCTGAGCTTGTTGTAGAGAGGGTGGGTGCAGAGCTGCTGTCATTAACATAAGTGTAATATGGCTAAAAATCTTTTTTCCTGGATCGAAATTATATTCTGCTCCTCAGATTTGGACAATGCATGCTAAGATCTTTTTTTTTTTCTTTTCTAAACCTGGAGGGAAATCACTGCACTGTTGGCAGGTTCCAGATCTTCCCACTATTAGCAGAGGTGACCTAGTTGCTCAGCTGGTCATACAGAAAAAAATAGGTGCATTTAGTTGTGGAGAAGGTTGTCCTAACCAGAGGCACTGATGTTGTGCAGGTGCCAAATCTTTCATCTGATGCCACTGTAGAATAAAGAAGGATCAAGCAGCAACAGCAGGTCTGTTCTCACGCTAACTTGGCACAGACAAGGCTGTGGCATCTTTTAACAGAAAGACTGAACTCTTTCTTGCCAGGTCAGTGAGTCCAGGCATGGTGGCCACAGTACTAAAATGACATCTGTGCACTTATACCTGCAGTGCTGCTGGATTTGGAGGACCTATCTGCTTCAGCTTTGTCCTTTGGACCTGGACTCTGCAAGAGCTGAGGCTTCTCTGAGAAGGGCTGCTGCAAAGCAATCATGCTTCCCTGCTTGCCTGAAGATATGCCCCAGTGAACTTCAGTTTTGTTAAACAGTTGGCCTTCACTAAAGCAGCTTTATCTTCATAAAGTGTTCACATAAAGTATTCGCTGCTCTGTCAGGATGTATCAGTGCTCAAGGTCTTCCATCAATTGAAGTTGTAACTGTGTATGTGGGGGCATGCAAACCTGGTTTCACGCCAGTTGTGCTCTGATAGGCTGAGGATGTTGCAGTCCCTGTAACCATTCCCAAAGTTAGCTATTCCTTGAGTTTTAGAGAAGACTGCAAAAAATATTATCTTGTCTTGCAACATTGAGGTATTGAGTCATCTTTGATCTGTTTGTGCTTCTCTGAACCAAGCTGCTGCCCGAATACACCTGCAGCCTTAATCAGCCCCCTTGGACCTGGGCTCTGCTGTTCAGGTTGTGAGTGACCT
This sequence comes from Dendrocincla fuliginosa, assembly GCA_035047845.1. NCBI lineage: Eukaryota > Metazoa > Chordata > Aves > Passeriformes > Dendrocolaptidae > Dendrocincla > Dendrocincla fuliginosa. The sequence goes on along the minus strand of JAWWMO010000121.1, from coordinate 12,179,856 downwards.
GGAAGGGCAGGTCTTCACTGGGCTTTGGGTGCTGGACTGGTATATATTAGCAGGGAGATTTGCTCCTGGCTTTTATGTGTTCTCTTGAGTGATGCCAAAAATCACAAAGACTGCTGGAAGGAAGGTTGTCTCTCTTGCCTCTTTTCTGATGCATCCAAACTTTTATTTGAGCAAGTTCAGTTGACTTTGCAGCCTTTTAATCTTCTTACCCCAGAATCATAGTCCTCTGTCTGTAATTACCGTGCAAAATACTGTGCACCTCCACTGTGATACTTGGAGGAGTAGATGTTTTGATTGGTGTTTGTTTTGAAGGTGCTTGCAGGAGGTAGATGCTTGAGCTCGTAGGGTTCAGATGCACAATGTTCTGCCTTCAGTTGCTGTCACTTTGTACTTATTGGTAGGGTAAAGCACATGGGTTAGAGCACAAACTCTTCCAAATTTTTCAGATGTGTATTATTTTTGCATTTATGTGGCTGGAGGTTGCCCTCTGGCTCTGCTTGTGGAGCTGGGGCTGTCCCCTTGGGAGCTGCAAGAAGTCTCTGGCTGTTCAATGCAGAGATTGTGTAGATGATTGCCATCTGCCATCCTCCTTCAGTAAGAAGTGGATCAGGGAGAGCCATGGTAGAGGGATGAGGAGCATGTCTCAGCGGCTGAGTGGGCACCTGTCCTTTGGCGACGGTTTTCTTGCTGCTCCAGGAGTAGCTGAAGATGCAGGGAAGGTGGCAGTAAGGGAATAAAGGAGTGGAAAATTAATTTCACTGAGTGACCTGGCAATGCTCATGCGCACACTTAACCTTACCTTTCTGCTGCGTTTCCCTCTCCCCTGCCTTACTGTTTTCATGTTGGTGCTGCTAATTCAGCTTGTCCTGGAGCACTTGGAGTCTTAGTGGCCTCTAACCTTGTTTGCGTCAGCTCTTTGAGCTGGTAACAGTGAGAAACATTAGGAAAAAAACCTGAGGGTCCAAGCATATACAACTTTATCAAAACATTGGCACTGGAGAGCTTCTTCCATGCTCTTTTCTTCTCACAGTCTTCTCTCCTTGCTCCTACTGTGGTTTTCCTGCGGGGTCAGCCCTGTCAACAAAACCCTGCCAGCTTACAAAAAGATGGCTTTGGTGAATCTCATGACCTTTATGTAAAATATGAAATCCCAAATATTGGAAGTGGTAATCTTGAAAATGACAGCTTAGAAGCTGCTTGCTCAAAATTCCATCTGCTTACGGCCAAGCAGAGCACACATGGAGAAAAAAATTGTGAATTTTGGATGTCATTAAGGGTCTCTGTGAATGAAGAGGGGCTCTGGAGAGCACACAGGCTGACCACTTGTGTGCCTTCAGATATGCTGCAGTGGCACTGGTGTTGCTGCCCACCAGGCTGCTACAGGCAGAAAGCAGTGCTGTCTCAGGTGGTCCTCTGGTCTGTGTGGCCCTTGGGTACTTGGGAAGGGAGGAGGTCCTGTGGTCCACATGGTCCTTGGGTGCCTGGGAGGCGAGACAGACATTAACATGTTCGCTAATGACCCCATCTGTGTGGTACCCCTTGGAGTTGTGGTAGTTGATCTTTGTTTAGGGGAAAAGCCAGCTTTTGATGACTCTGCAGTCCTTTGCAGTCGGAAGGCTGCCAGTGTTGATTTCTTCTTCAGACTGATGCAGTAGCAGGCCAGAGTAAACAGGACAGAATTAGAGGTTCTGAGGCTGAGGTGATGCTATCTCCAGAAAAGCAGTGTCAAAATGGTCAGTTGGTGGTCCTCAGGGTCACCAGTCTTGTTACTGCCATCACAATGGAGTTAATTTTTTTATTAAAATAACTTCTGTGTTGCATACTCTGATATCTCTGTATTTCAGTTATCCTTGATGCAGCATTCAGTGTAGACCACTGGAGAAAACCCTTTGAAAACTGCAGCAGTCACAGAACTGATTTTATTTTTTTCCTATTAATTAGATTATAATAATCTAATAATGGTCTTTATAGCTTTCTAGAAAAACTCTTGACTTCTAATGTGTTCATGTAGATGGGCAAGGTGGTGAACTAGGCACCAAGAAGGTAATGAGATGCATGGATTTTTGTAACACACCTACTAAGAGAAACATGACATAACCTATATTATTTAGTGTAAGTATATTACTTCCAAATAATATTTTTTAAAAGTAGGGTGTTAATTATCCTAGTGATTCTCTGCTAAAACGTAATAGCATACAAACAAATAGTGCATTGACACCACAAAGGTACCTGATATGAACTGCCAGTTGAATAAATTAATATTTTTTTCCTTCCATATTTTTGAGTGTACCCAGGCCATATTTATGTTGAAAACAGACTTCATTGCCCCCTTTCACCTCAAAAATAAATACAGTGACCTCAGACTTGCGTGTGTGTGTGTGCATGTGCGTGGCCTTGATCTACTGTGCTGACGGAAGATTTGCAAAGGGATATTTCATGCAACATGAACCAAGAGCTAAAATTACCAACACACGGCTGTGAGGTGTAAGCTTAGTATGTAGCTGGCTAAAGAGGTGCTGAACAAGGAGGTAAAGTTAATCTTTATAAGGAGAGCAGTGCTACTCAGGTTGCAGCAGAGTTGGAGTTTCTCTCTGTATGAATTTTATCACTAGCTCTTTGTTGGTTTCTGTGGGGGATTTTTTTGTTTGGTTTTTTTTTTTTTTAGTTTAAGAAAAGATTGAAGAAGGGACATAAGCATATGTATATATGGGTGTGTTTAAAACCAGCCGTCACTGACTGCCAATATAAATCTGTTCTGATGGCTTGGGGGAGAAGTAAATTGTAGGGAGAGCAAAGCTATTTTTGACCAGCTATGTGAGTGGCTCACTTTGCTTTAATTTTTTATTTTTTTAAATGACTGAACTGGCAGTTAATCATGCCTGTCCCTGCATTTAATAGAAATAAGAAGTAGAAACCAGAAAATCTGGGGATAGCTTCCAGCACTACTACCAGTGAGCATAGCTGTCAAAAACAGCTTTGCAATTGGCTGGTGCAAGAGCATATAAACAGATGAAGAGAGGAGCTTAAATTGCTGGTGGGAAACACAGTGTGTTTTCTAGGGGAGATACAAATTCTGCACCCCACAACTGCCTGGCACCAGGAAGGGTCTGACAGGACTCTAGCTGCTGTTGGAGAGCATAAAATGGATGTATCCTGTTGCCTTTCTAGGTCACCATGTCACTCCTCCATCATACACGTCACTCCCCTTCTCCCAAGTAAGGAGGCTGGGCAAATACATCTGCAATAGGCTGGGCAGGGTACTCCCGTGGATATGGTGAGGTTGTTGGGTTAGAGCTGCTTGGCCCTGGTTTTGTAGGTGGGACAGCCAGGAGCTGTACACAGGCTGGTCAACTCCTTGCCTCTTCTTTGTAGGAGAAGATGCAAGGGCTTGGAGCCACATGTTTGCTGCAACCTGCTGTAAGAAAACATGCAGTAACTGCACAGGGCAGTCTGGTGAGATGTGATATGGAAACTGTCCTTGTCCTGCAGCTGAGCTCTTGCCCTGGGGGTCAGAGCATGAGACCAGAATGATAGCACGTACCGGGACAAGCAACTGGGTTGGGGTTTGGGTATGTTTGGTTTTTGGGGGCTTTTTTTACAGTTAATGTGACTCTCAGATTTGCTGGTAAACTGCATCCACAGTTGGAGCATCTTATGTCTATAGTGTCTGTGTGTGTATGTGTACACAGCCCACATCTGTCCAGTGGTTTTGTTGGCCTGTGCTTCTCGTGTAGCTGTGTTGGCCAAAGCTGTGGGAACAATGGTCACACTAACATGGTCACATCAGCAGAAAAAAAACAGCTGTGCCTGTAACATAGTTTGCTAGAGGATCTCATTTAAAACTCTACAAGCAAGGTGGTTTTTGTTAGCGTAATGCCTCTAAAGCATGGGTAGCCTGTTAGATTGTGCATTCTGGGTGGCAGGTTTTTATAGATAATAATTTTATGGTTAGGTTTTTAGTATTTTTTCTTTTTTAAATCTACACAGTCAGCCATTATTCTTGCACCAGGTCTGAGCTGCCACCCCAGTGGATGGTCTCCCTGTTGAGAGCTGGTCCCACCACCCTCTGCTCTGCAGGGGCGCCCAGGGTAGGGCAGCAAGCCCCTGCAGGAGGGGAGGGAGGTCTTTTGGGCTCAGGCAGCTCTATGGGACCCACCTGATGAACTTGTAGGGGCTTGTAAAGACTTCATTTGCTCTGAGACCACAAATGCACTTTATGCTGATTAAAGTTTTGCAACTTTTTTTTTCATTCGTTGGGCACCAAAGGCAAATGCTTCTAAACAGGGTCAATTTACAATATAATAAGTATGACTAAAGTTTTAATGTGAGAGCTGGATGGATTTGATTCTACCTGTTGAAGTCTTTTCCAGGTTTCAGATATTGACGTGAAAATAGCTATTATTTCTGTGTCAAAATTGATGTTTAAGGCGGATACAGCAGTTTCCAAGTGCTTACCTTAAGCTCTGATTACAAACTGAGGAGAGATAACACATGCTCATGAGATTATTGGGAGGCTCCCATTGGGCTCTGGCTCTCCTCAGTGGCTGCAGTATTCTTGCACAGCATGGGCATGGTGTAGCCCTTTGTTTGGGTTTGGTGGGCTGAATGTGATTTTGATGATTTGCAATGATTTCTGACCATCTCCTTTGTTGCAGACCAATAAAGCTAAATGGGTCCAGTCACTGGAATGACTCCGGATAAGAAAGCTGAAACGGCAGGAGCAGAAAAAGCTGCAGGACTACGGCAGTGTCATGGGATGGGCAGCTTGCCTGATGCAGGCGATGCCGGCAAGCCAAAGGCCACCGTGGTGGACAGAGATTCTGCAGACGATGAGCTCACAAATTTGAACTGGCTGCACGAAAGCACTAACCTTCTAACAAACTTCAGCCTTGGAAGTGAGGGCCTTCCGATTGTTAGCCCCTTATATGACATCGAGGGTGACAGCGTGCCCTCCTTCTCACCGTCCTGCTACCAGAACCCTGAAAAAAAATCCTCCACTTCCAAACCCCCGTACTCTTTCAGCCTTCTCATTTACATGGCAATCGAGCAGTCCCCCAATAAGAGCTTGCCAGTCAAAGAAATCTACAGCTGGATCCTGGACCGCTTCCCCTACTTTGCCACAGCCCCCACTGGCTGGAAGAACTCGGTCCGACACAACCTCTCCCTGAACAAGTGTTTCCGAAAGGTGGAGAAAAGCCATGGCAAGGTGAGACCTGGCAGGAGGGAGGTGGAGCAAGTTTGAAATTCAGGGAGAAATGGAGAAGATTCTGTTGTTTCCAAGGATGTTTTGTTTGGGGTTTTTCCCCCCCTCCATGTCCTCTAACACTTTATTTGCAGCTGGAGATGGTTTGGAAATGCTGCTTCTGGGAAATCCCAGGATGACAAAAGTCACTTGGTTTTGCTGTTTATTGCTGACCTGGGTATAGGTAGCTGTGGTGCATTGTTTTTAAATCTGGCAAACATGCAGTAGTAAAGGAGCCTGTTACCACTTACAATTTTGTTAGACTGAAATAGCGAGATTCAAATTTCAGATGTCTGTCTTAGGCTGTCTTCTTGATGAAGCTTCTTAAACCAGTGCTCTCTCTGTTTTACAGTGCTGCAACTTTGGTTTATGTTCCTCCTTCCCTGCTTTTTCAGCATAGCCATGGCTACAATCACACTGGCAAGCAGAAGAGATTGGGGGATGCCAGCCAGCTTCCCTGCTTGGCTAGCACAGGTGTTGCCCCCTGGGTGCAGATGTGGTCCTCTGCAAGGTCCCCTTTCTTAAGGGCACACTGAATGTACGTGGCTGAGTGTTTCTCAGTCCAGCAGCTTTCTTAAATATTAAACTGACTCTCTCACTTGTGATCTCCTGTTACACTTAGCACAGCTATTGCTTTCCAATAACTATCTCAATTCCTGCATTTAATATACTGCAATGCTTTAACCTCTGTCATAACATAACTGTGACTGTCTTCCTTCCTCTCTTATTTCCCATCCTGTTCCTCAAAGAGCTGGCTCTCAAATAAACTAACAAACCATGTATTGAAAGTCAACAAACAAATCCTGGAGCCCTGTGTTTGGAGGTCAGCCTCAGTGGTAACAGTCTTGTTATCAGAAATGCCTGTGATGCCTGGCGCGCTTGACAACCTCTCACTGTAGATAGTGGTCCTGGAGCTGAGTGGGCATCGGGAAGGACTGCCTTGTACTGATAGGACTGAACACCACTGCTTCTCAATTTTCCTGCTTTTATGTTAAACTGGTAGCATGCTGTTTGCCCAAGCAACAGCTTTGCCTTGAAGAAGCGACTTTTTGTTGCAATGTGACTAGTCCAGTAACTCCCCCATCACTGAGTCCTGCTGAGTGTTGGGACGGGCTCTTAATGTGGCTCCAGGTGCTGTAATGGGGTCTCTGATATGCTGCAAGCTGTGCTTGTGTGGAGGACTGGATCTGAGCAGGGACCACATGCTGCTGCAGGTGACAGAGGTGCCCTTAAATGACTGTGTGGCTCTGTCCAGGAAGGTTTCAGAAGAATTAGGGCAGGAAAGGGAAGTCTGGGTTGGTATATGAGGTTCTGCTGTCTGTGGAGCTGCCCTTTAATGCTCAGCTTTTCCCAGCCTGGAAAGCCCCATGGGTTAGGAGTTACCAGTCAAAATCTAGTCTTGGGTGGCAGGAGCTTGAGACTGCCTGGTCCCCTGCTTGCCCTGGCATCTCCATTAGTGTTGCTGGGCTCAGAGGATGGCTTGCTGCTCGATGTGACATCTCTAGTAGGAAGAGCAAAATACAGTATAGCTGCCACGGCTACCAGCAAGGTGATGCTGATGTGCTCTGTCACTGTTTTCCCAGGGCTCCAGAGACTGCACAGCACTCTAATTCTGAAGAACAGAAACTGCGTTTACAAAAAGCCCTCAAAAAACCAGAACAGCCCCTCCTGAAACTTTGCTGAAGCTTCCCTATTTCCAACAGTAGTTAAAACTTTACCCTCTGCTCTGTTTAGAAAAGGACCAGGTGAGGGTATTGCTCCAAATTCTTCCTGCAAAATAAGACTGTGACACACAGCATCATGCACAGACTCCATGGGAATTGATCTGGTAGATGATGGAAATGCTGCACAGCCCTTTGGATAAGCTCCTCAGGTGTCACTTCTTGGAGCAAGCAGCAGTGGCTTATTTTGCTGATCCTGTTGTTGATAACCATGTGGTAGCCATGCCTCTGGGTGCTTCCATGAGAAGGCAAGATATTTTTGTATTTTTTTCCATTTTTTTCTTTGGTAATGGCATTTCATATCTCAAAGGGAGGATGCAGTCAGCTTTCTTCTATCCCAAATGCAGAGAGATCCATGGCATGTTCTATCAGAGGAGCATGGGGTTTTTTGTAATGTCAGGGTAAGAAGGGTTTCAAAGCCTTTCAGATGAATCTGGGCTCTTGTGTTGGAAGAGTGTAAATGTCTGACAGGAGGGGACGGTCTGTGCCCCCGCATCCCTGGGCAGGCTGCTGTCTGACACCTCCCTGGCTATTGCTGCTGGCTGTTGGCTATTGCTGCTGGCTCTCAGCTATTAAATCATCTCTTGCAGGTCTGGCAGCAAAAGCAGGAAGAGTCTGTCCTCGTCTTTGCCATAATGCTGATATTTTGGTTTGGATTGGGAGTGCATATTGCAGTGAATCTCCTGATTTTTTTTCCCATTTATCCCACTAAGGTGGCACTGCAGGGCAGTTTCAGGACACTTGAACTGGATTCATTTGTGCTGGTGCTGACCTGGAAGAGTTGCTGCAGTAGCATGCTTACTGTGCCCTTGTGGCTTTGGACATTGTCCGTAAGACCCTGCTGGAGCTTCCCTGCTGGGAAGGCTGTCCTCGCTTGGACCATTGGAAAAATGGTTTTCTTTTGATGAGAGGAAGGGTACTGAAGGGAACGTAACTACCTTGAGATGCCTTATGAGCCAGCATTGCAGTTGAGAGGAGGAACTTTTCATGCCATGGAAACAGGATGTATGTACATCACATCTCTGCTAAAATACATGTTGCGTGTTCTGAATGCACATTGCACGATGCTGAGTGGCTGATGTGAAAAGCACTTTGGAGCTGCAAGCCTCAAAGAGCCTCCCTGCTCTTTTCTAGACTTGTTTTTACAATTGTGTCATTAGGGATTATTCATTAATCGATACCACTGGTAAGAAAAGGTGTGAGGAGGCAGGAGCAGCATCTGCATCAAGCATCAATTTGGCAGGCCACTGCTTGCATGAATGTGGCCCTGCCACTGTTTCCTCTGGAGGCTGGGGAGGGCTTGAATGTCTTCAACAAATCTGTCTTCGTGGTAAATATGTGGTGTAGGGGGTTTTTCTTTTAGTGTTTGTCTTTTTTTTTTTTTTCCTTCTTTGATAAGAGATGGTGGTAAACGATCTGTGGAGCACTTCAAATATTTGGGCAAAGAGCAGGGCAGGTCTCATCCATAAGGCTGTAGAGGTAGGAGAGAGACGCCTGTTATCTGATAAACCTCTTGGTGAATATATGATATACCTCCATGCACACAGTATTTTCCAGTGGTTCACCTTGCTCAAGTGGAAGCAGCTGGTGACACTGGCCATACCCAATGCAGCTGGGAATGCTGCCCAGGGCTGAAGCTCCTGGAGGGCTCTCTGCAGCACAGGGACACGTGTCTGCCTCTGCAGTGAGCCCAAGCCACCAGCACCAGCTGGGTTGCTCTGCTTTGGTTGCTTTTTGGGCTTTACATGCTGGACTGGTAGAGGACTGTGGTGGGATGTTGGTGAAGGATAAGGCTGGATCATGGGAGGCATCTTGCTCTCAACCCATATTTCTGTAATCCAGTCCCAAAATCTAAGGACTCAGAACTTACTGTCTTTACAAAATAGCTCTAATGCTTCAAAACATAGGGATTACTTTCCTTCCCTTGTTTTTGCCTAGATGAAACCCTGCAAGTCAAATTAAAAACATTAAAAAGATGCAAAAAAAGATATTAGGCTGAAAAATAATCTCAGAACCGTAGGACTGCCCTGCGTGTTTTGAGATGCAGAGTAAGAAGAGCCTGGTGGTCTTTCTGCATTGACTCTGCAGGGGCATTTCTCTAGATTTTAAATAAAAGTTACACCTACGTTTCAGCTAGCACCTCAACATTTGCCTGACTGTTGATGTGAAATAGTAAACCCCAAAGGCAGTTTAGCATTTTAGAGTGTCCTGGGATTAGTCTTTGCTAGAAGAAATGGCACAGTCTATTTTGGCTTGTTTTAAAGCTGGATGTACTGGTTCTGTGGAATTTCCAGCTGCAGTTGTTGGCTTTCCCCTAAAACATAACACAACTTCACACCTGGGCTGGACTTCTACCATGTCTTTGCTAAGCAGAGGGTGCAGGCAGTACACAGGAGCAGCCCCATGGGCATCACCTCTTTTGCTCAGTGTCTGCTTTTATTATCTACAGTGGTGGGTGGAAGTGTGGTTTGACATTACACATAATCCAAAGAAGAAGTCACCCTGTTTACTGCCTCTTGCATTGGATCTGTCAGTGTCTGTACAGCTTCAGGGTGTGCCTGGATTCAGGTTGCTCTTCCAATACCCACCCAGAATCCTGGTTTTACATTGTCAGGGCAGCAAGCTGGCAGGAACACCTGGCTGGGAAGATGAAAGAGGGACACTAATCCCCAGCAGCTGAACCTGAAGTAGCAGATAAAACAGTGTAAGAGCAGTGATTTGCTGGTCAGGAGAGTTTCTGCACTCCCTGGGGTTTACAGCCACAAAGCTACCCAGGGGAGGGGAAAGAAAGAAAAAGCCAGATGGGTAGGTTTGGGGTGCTGGGGAAAGGGATCAGAATGTAAGTCTGTCATTGAGACGATGGATTGAACCGGTTGGGAGGATACCCCCTGTTAGTGCCTAGGTGGCTAAATCATCCTGCCAGCCACCATGGCTGTTTAATAATTAAAGATAGGCTTGTTGATAAGTATCTTAAGGGCTGTGCTCAGTTTTAGCAAGAAAAGATGAGTATAAGAAAGATTTATGTTAAAAAAATATAACTTGCAGAGATGCATCAGCTCAAAGATCTTTGTGAAAAGTGGTGACTTCAACTCAAATTATGGAGCTGCATCTCTCTCTCTCAGTTAGGGCTCTCTTCTCTATTGATAGCAAGGTATCTCCTCCAGAAAAAAACCCCAAACACTTAAACAGAACCACAGACTTACATGTTTGGTGAGTACTTTCAGTCTTGAGTAAGACCTGGAGCATCCATCCATAAAAAGGTATTATTGCGCCCCATGATGCTGGCCGGAGGAGGCCAGCTGGTGTCTGTGGGCTCACAGGAGGTACTCCATGCAGCATGGGCTTCTTCTCTGCAAATCAGCCCTTCCAATATCCTCTAAATGGTTCTAAAAAGGTGTAGAGCTGCTCCATCCTTCAGCCATGTACGTGACCATTTCTGTAATACCATTTTCCAAAAAAACATCCGATGCAGAGTTTTTAGCTGATCTATCAGGTTTTAAGTTTCGTATTTAATTTTCTTCTTTATATTGCAAGAGCTAGCAGGCTCAAAAAACCAGTTTTTTCTTTACTTGATAAATTTTGGAGGAAATCTTTGAGATGAGAAAGAGGTGCTTTATCTTGCTTAAGTTTCAACATACCAAATTTAATATCAAGAATGACTAGCACAATAGTGCTTATGTTGTTAGGTGCATCAAAAATATGTTAATTAGGCTTTTAGATTTCGAAAAAGTGGGAAAATGCTGGGCATCCTGCAAGATCCTTTTACAACGTGCTGTAAAGTTAAATGAGTATGTGGCCTTATTTAAGTAAAATGAAAGGTGCTTAGGTTTCTTAGAAACCTATTGATGAAAAGACTGCTGATCAACTTGCCAGTGCTTGGACAGATGCTTAAACTCACAGCTGTGTTTACCAAATGTTAAAATATGGTTTACAGCTTTTATGGGACAAATGTGAATGGAAGTGGGGCTTTGGAGATGCTATCCCAAGCTGCAAGATGGGTGTCTCTGTAGTGTGTAACGACCATTTTCTTAATTTGGGAGCATCCACTTTCCACAGAGCCTGTGGATGCTGTTCATCAGCTGTACGGGGTGTATGCCTATGTACAGTCATTGCACTGTGCTGCAGTTTGGGAATACTAAATTAGAAAGGACTGTAATGGTCTGGCCCTGGGGTTTCTAATTTGCCATGCTTCTTTCTTGCAGGTGAATGGAAAAGGGTCGTTGTGGTGCGTTGACCCAAAATATAAACCTAATCTTGTCCAAGCACTGAAAAAACAGCCTTTTTCCTCAGCACTTGCATTTTATACTCCGCCGGCATCACCACCAAGGTAGGTGAATTTTCTCATCCAAGTAGGGCATGTGGTCACATTATTCCATCTGGCAGAGAAAATGCCCACATGGATGTTGATCTGTTGTTACAGTCTGCCATCTGAGAGAAGAATCTGAGTGGGGCTTAGGTGAGACGGGCTGGATGAAGTGGGGAGATGTAATCAGCTCAGACTTCCCAGATAGCACATCTGAGTGTGTGTCCAAGTCTCCCCCTTAACTGTGGGAGAGTTTAAAAGAAGGTGGTCACGGGTGTGCTGAGTGCTTACAGCTTAGCCCAATTTCTCCAGGGGGCAAGCAGTCCCAGGAACTGGGGCAAAATCCTCTTTCAAGCACAGTTTACCAGGACTGACACAGCGTGCCTGGTGCTGTGGCTTTGGCGGTGAGGTGAGTGTCTTCTCCTGTAAGTCAGTTGTCTGAATATAAAATGTATGTACTCTGTGCTGTTGTCGAAAACAATCAACTTTTCTACAGTCTGAAGTGCTTAGAGAGGCTGGTCTGAGAGGGTTGTTTTTCTCCAAGGCTGTTAAAAGGATTTTACAGAAGGGAAGGGAAACCCAACCTTTGCCATAAGTATACTCTGAGGTGGAGCATGCAAGAGTTCTGAAACCAAGCCTTGCTCGCCAGCACATTTTAAGATTAGGTAACAGATTTTGGGGAATTTGAAGTTAATCTCATGCATCCTCAGTAGAGGAAGAGGAGCTAGGTCAGCCTGTAGAGGTGGAACAGAAAGAAGGAGTACAAAGCAGAGGGACGTGTTGGGTGAGCTCAGTTCTTAGGTAGGCATGTGGCCGGTTTGTCTAGTTCAGCAAAGAGTTTGTGTGAGATAAGAGATAATTAAGATCTCTGTACATTGACCTATGCCTTAACCTTACTGCAAGGAGTTTCCTTAACAAACAGGAGGAACTGGGATTGCTGGACAGGTAACATTGAGCAGATGTTTCTCAGGGTCCAACAGGAATTGACCCTGGGAGCTGGCACCCCTGTGCAAGCCTTAGCTGTCTGCCAGTGGCTGAAGATTTTTGTCTGGCATAGGCTTTTCCAGTTGGGCTTGTAACCTACAAGATACAACCTGCGGCCTCTGGTCTGCAACCCAGGGCCATCCTGGGTTGGAATGAGCCAGGCAGAAGTATCCTGTCATCCAGCTTTCTGCTGGAATGGGAGCATTACTAAAATAACCCTGAAGCATTTAAGTATTAAGAAATAGTCAGATTGGAAGGTATGAGATGAGTGGTGGCATTACTTGGTTTTATGGGAATAAAGATTATTGAAATGACTGTAATCGGGCTCTAGAGGATAATGGTTTTACAGGTTTTAATATTTCTGTGAAAGGACATAGACTTCTGGGATTTTTGTACAACTTTCAAGGATTTTCAAGGTTTGGTCCTTGAAAGCTTTAATACCATGTCTGTGTTAAGACAGTCAAATTTTAAAATGTGGAGAAAAACGCAGATGGGAAGAGACCTCTGCATGTTGTCTGTCCAGCCAGAGGCACAGAGGATCAAGATAGACTCAGACTAGGGCAGGGCATTCAGAGCCTTGGCCAGTTAAGCTTTCAGTATCTCCAAGGTCTTTAAGATTAGTCCAGCTGAAGTTATGTTGAAGTGTGGTTTACTTAGCTTGTATAAATACAAGAGACTGAAATTAGGTGTAGGAAAGGAGAGATTTTATCTGAATGCTGAAGTACTTGGAAGATCATGACTTTAATTTAAAGCTGTTGCTTTTGGTAACTTTTTTTTTCCCTTCTCTGAAGGACTAGTCACACTTGCCAACAATCACAATTAAAAGGAAATCCTGGTTCTAATGAAGACACATGGCAAAATTCCCATTGCCTTCAATATGGAAAGGGTTCTGCAGAGGTTGTATTTGAATGCAGGAAAATAAGAAACAACACTTTAAGATACCAAACTTCTCCTAATGAAAATTGGTTTATTTTCCTTTAATAATAAAAAAACATTTATATAACTTTCCATCACACACAGAAAAACAGGTTTTTTTTTTTCCTTTCATGTTTAAAAATTCTTAGATTTGATTTAAATTCTGGCCTAATTTTGGGGAAGGGCCCCTGAGGTCTGCCTTATTGAAGAGAGAGAAAGCCCAGAGGTACAGATGGAGAGTGACTGGAACTACTGTCCAAATTTATCTACTGGGTGATCCTAAAATTTGACTGTGAGAGTCTCTGAATTTTTCTGTGGGAAAGCTAGTGTTCATAATTATTTTACAGTTTGATTGTGGGGAGTATGCCTATCATTCAGCAGGATTTTAAAATAAAATTAAACTGTTACTTTGAGCAGAAGCTTTCCAAAACTGTAATCTGTGTCTAGTGACATTGAAATTTGTATTATCATAGATGATTGGCATCCTTGATGCATTTTATTTCTGCACAGCTTGTTCAACAAGTTGATGCAAAGCTCCTGGCTGCGTTCTGTTTCTAGTACTACATGTATTACAGCCCTGGACTCTGGGGATGGCCATGGTCCTCATCTTGCAGAGTCCATATGCATAGCTTGTCTTAATCAATATTAGGCATTAATCTGCTCTGCAGAAGCTCTATGTGGATTTGATTTTTGAAGGATTTCAGCTTAGACAAAAGGTTGAAGATAGTTAGCATCTCTGTGCAATGGACCTGTGGGCTGCAGAGCCAGCTGTGTTAGGGTAGGACCATTGCTTTCCTTTTATTTTTAATTACTTTTTATTTTTTCAACCCATTTCTGGAGCTGTTCCCTTTGTGCTCCCTCACTGCTATGAGAAAACATCCCAATGAGAGTCATTGAACTCTAGTTTTCCACTTGTTCCCATTCAGCTGTTCTGGAACTTTTCCCCCCTGGTTACCACACTGGGAGATGCTCAAATATTATTCTCCTTTTCAGTAGCTTTGGTTACCAGTGCCAGGCAGGCTGTGGTGTAGCAAGAGCTCCTTACGTAGCTCAGATGATGCATTTCACACCACCTTGCTTTGATTTTTTTCCTCCTACACTGTAGCAGCTTTTAGAGTTGTTACCAATGGCCAGCTGAGTTTGAATAATATCATGTCAGGCTGGAGCAGTGAGGGTATTAAATGGGCATCCCTTGTGACATCCATGCAGGGTAGCTGATCTCAGGGTGGCTGAGATGTATACAGATTCAGTACCAGCCAGTCACCAGTGAAAAGTACTTGCTTCAAACTTCAACTTAAAGGATGAAGATTTTAGTTTAGAAAAGGTATTTTTAAAATGAAAGCATTTATTTGGGGCTTAATAATGGTCTAGACAAGTAATTAAAATGTTAAACATTTAGCAGCTTTGTGATTTTGGAGGGGTTTGTGGCTGTACCTTATTTTGGAAAATAAATCTGCATAGATACAATAAATATAAAAGGTAAACACACCTTAAGGATGAAAATCACCCCATCAATCCTGTGAGGTTTCTGTTATAGGCTGGGCTTGAAAATTATGCTTACCACCCTTCAAATTCTTCCAGCATCGCTACAGAAGATGCACATTGCTACATTTCACACAGTTTTAATAGTGTGTACTATTTTTGTTGTATTTATTTCTAACTGCTTGCTGGTGTATTTATAATGAACTGAATAGTTAGGACTGGGTGTGTAGCAACAAAAACCACGTGAAAGCTTTAACTTGCCCTTTATTCTATAAGGGATTTAGCAGTGCTTTGCCAGGTGCAAAGCTGGTCTGATTGTGGAGAAAAACGTGGACAGCATCACCAGAACAGCCAAGCTTTAGATAACTTTAAAATCAGCTGGTATCTTGGTTTGGGGTTTTTTTTGTTCTTTCTCAGCTTTTTGCACATTACTTTTTATTTGTGTTAATTGCTCACCACCGTTTGGAAGAGCAGACAGGCACAACTGCTCTTGACCTGTTCTGTTGCTCCCGGGCTCTAAGCATCCCTGCGTAAGCTAAAGTTTTGTTCACATGTAGGTTTTAATGTACTGAAAAATAAATATCTTTGTTTAAAACCCAGCTTTAGGCAACTACATAAAATCTGTAGAAGTCAGTGTCTCATGCCAACAAGATTTTTGCTTAGTGTGTGTGTGTTTGGAGGTGTTTTCCAAATGTTGATGATGGCTTTAATAGTGCTACACAAAATGTCAACCAAATGTCAAGCCATCCACTGAGGGCAACAGAAATCACTGGCCCACCTTTGACCTTAGGGTTGGTTTTGTTTTTACCCTTTTGTGATCCTAGTACTGTGTTTGCTATACTTTGCACAAATCATTTGCCTAATTAGGGCCTGCCTTTGATCTGTTGAATTTCTTTTCAGTAGGTCGTCGTCCCCTCACTACATAACTTCAGTCCTTCAGCAGAATCATGGCCGATCTCTCAAAGGTAAATATTTCATTTTCCTTCACTCTGCTCCCCTGGTTTTAGTCACAAGCATGTACTGCAGCCCAGCTGATGTTGTCTATGGACCTGCTCTGAAGGGTCTGCTGGATGACAGAAAACCGAGATGTAATACAACATATACATATTATATTAACCATTTATGTATTAATTTTAAATCCATAAGGTGTAATTGGGGCCATCTTGTTCTGACAGCAAAGTATTTAGCACACATACCACTCCCAAATATGACCTACTTAGAGAATGAATAGTTCAGTAGAAAACAAATCTGAAAGCTGCACATCTCTGTACTAGTTTTATTGGAGGCCAAGGATGGAGAACCAAAGGCAGCAAGTTTTAATGTATAAAACTTGTGGGATGTGGCTACAAAAGTTGAATCTAACAGAAAGTGAGCATGTGTTGTAGAGGAGTGTTGTTAAAGCTCTTTCAAAGGACAGTGGAAGGCCACTGACCAAGTGGGTCCTGAGCAGCACAGCAGACACACAGCTCCCTGGTTTTGATAATGCTGTAGGTTGAGAGGGGAGAAGGGTGCTTTTAGTTTTGGTCACAAAACAGCAGCTTCAGTTAGGCAGCAAATCCAAGGCTTTTTAGAGACCAAGTAGGTGACTGGCCCACAGATGATAACTACCATGCACCCAGGTGGCAAAGAACCATCCTTGGCTGGCTGGCTTCTGCAGGGCTGCCAGATCTGGGATTCTTAGGGCTTCTTAGAGAATATAAGAAATCCCCCTCCTCATAATGATTTTGCTGGTGTGTCTTGTGACAGGAATGGAGATTGCCAGTCTGATGCTAACTGTTCAATTAGCCACACCAGAGGTGTCAAAATAATGTTGTCTATCTGTTATCATTTAATTTCTGCATCTTAGGGATCCTGCTCAGCATTCCTTTGGCATTAGAGGGAAGCCACTGGTGTTCCCAGGGTCGCATAGGGCAGCTCTTGTGCAGATGAAAGAATCCCTTGTAATAAGGTGCTTCCTCAGCCATTCTGCTGGGGAACCATAAATTTGGGAAATACTGCTCTGTTGAGACCAATCACAAATGAAGCCAAAGCACCTTAACAGTGACACAGAGTATTGCTAAGAAGTCACTGCAGAAGTGTCTTTCCTCTTTCTTTGGGAGTATTAAGGTGCAGAAATACTCTCTGCAGATAGTAATCCCATGTTGCATTAATGCCTCCAATTACTTGCTATTTTAAGAAGGTGGTGCTTAGACACCAACATCAGATGATAAAATGAAATGTCTGTGATAGCCAGTAAGAAATGGGAGCATTTAATTTTCTGATTACACTAATGGAGCAAAATTACTCTTCGTGGGGTCTTTTACTTCTTTTTGTGAGTTGGATACATGTGACCTATAAATGCAGGGGTTCTATTTCTGCCAAATAAATAAAAAAAATAATCTCATGAGTACAATGGGATAGACCTTAAAGTATGGTGGGTTTAAAATGATAGACATAAAAAACAAGGGTGGAATGTATATGTTTTATGACTTATGTTGGAAACAGCAGGTCAGTCCCCTTCCCATGTTGATACAATATTTCTAAGGTGTCATGTTCTTCCCATTTCTCCTTGACCAGGGGTGAAGGTAAGGGACAGTTGTCAAGATAAGGAAGCCACAGTGACAACTCTCCAGTCCCTCTCCCAGTACTAACCCTCCCCTCAAATGCAGTAATATAGTTAATGCCTGTAATGTAGGGGAGAAAACAGATGCCATCAAAAATGACATTGCTGATGTTTCACTACAACAGTTCCCACCCCAGTTCCGGTTCAGCAGAACTGAGAGCCTGTTCTGCCTGCTGCTGGTGTCATCCAGCCTCTCTTCTCCACTCCTTGATCATACACATGTACATACCTACACGTACCTCAGATGTGATCTTTTGTTCTCAGACACCAAGGCTGTTGTGAGAGCTTTGCTCTTCTTTTGCCTGGTTAGTCCACTATATGTATTTCTGTCCTATATAAGGGGTATTCATCATCCATTGGTGAATTGAGCTGAGGAAGACCTTGCATTTCCTCTTTTTTAAAGTGCACGAGCATATCCTGAAATGTGTGGGAAAGGTGTGCTTGTTTCTTTTCCGTTTCACCTGCTTCTGGTTAGAAATGTCACTCTTTGCCCTAATACCCTCAAGGTGCCTTTCAGAGATGTAAGCAGTTCACTCTGGGCAGCAAAGGATGGCATTTTGCAGCAGAACTTGTCACCCCAGCTGACAGTGCTGCAGTTCACCTAAGCCTTTTTATGTGCCTATTTATTATTTAGATCCTCATGCTTTCTAGATCAAGCAGTTCAGTGCCCTTTCTCCCCCTCGTATTCTCAATTTCTCCCGTTTGACTTATTAGTGTGAAATATACTGCTGGGGGGAGGGAGGCGTGCTGAATTAGTGCTGCATTAACAGGCACGGTTGTTCCCAGCCTTGCACATTCACATAAGCAGGGTATGAAGCTGCTGAGATGCCTTGCTGTGCCATGTGTCTAATCTTTCTCTTTCAACTGGTACAAACAAAAGGCACTTGTTAAGTATAGCAACAGCATTGTCACATGAATGTCTAATTATGTCACTGATTCTTGGCTTCGGTAAGTGCAACGTGAGAATTCAGCTTTTGAATATCATAGTTAAGGTACAGATGTACAGATGTACAAGTCATGGTTGGTCTGAGTTTGTACATTCCCTCAGCCCCCACTTTTTATTGTAGGCCAGTGTGGGCAGATATATATGTTCTTTGTATGTTTTAGGGACCTCACCTTGTCAGTCTTACCTGAGATCTAACATTTTGCTGCTTCTGCTTCACAGAATCTGATATTGATGCTGCTACTGCAATGATGCTGTTAAATACTTCCATTCAGCAAGGGATGTTGGACTGTAAGCATAAGCCATTTTACTCTGTTTTTCTTCTCTACTCAGTAGCTAAAGGCTTTCTCTATAACATTTCAGGAAACAAGTATGGTCTAGTTTCCAAATAGTATGAGCAGTCAAGAAGTAATTCTGGTTTGATTATTCTTTCAGCCAGCACTGCAACAGTTTTATTAGATCCATCTTCTTTTTCTTTTCCTAGTTAATTTTGGGGTTTTTTTCTGCAAAGTTTTTCCCCTGCCCTCTCTGTCCTAAATGGTAAGAAGAGTTTCTTGGCTACTTCTCTGTTTCTCTAGCTATTAGTTGAGGACTGTTGTCCTCTGTGGGTGACAGTAACTGTGCACGAGATACTGTGATTCTTAACTGCTGATATTCAGCCCAACTTGCAGTCATCCAGCTCATTGTGCAGGTGATCTCATTAGAGTATTTGCTTACTGACACATGTTGTTTCTGATAGGTGAGAAACCTCAGCCTCTGAAGACACCCAAGAAGAGGAGTTATGGCAGTGCATTCAATCCTCCCAGTTCCATAAATTTGCAGGAAAATGATTCTGCTGCCACCAATATTGATCCGAATGAGGATCACAACTACAGTGCCAGCAGCATGGGTTCCCAGCGCTGTGCATCCAGGTCCAGCGTGTCTTCCTTGTCCTCCCTTGACGAGGTGTATGAATTTATTTCCAAGACCAGCCATGATGGAAGCGATGGCAGTGAAGGATTTCACAGCGAAGTGGATACAGACGTTGACTATGAAGATGATCCTCTTGGAGACAGTGGCTATGCATCACAACCTTGTGTAGATACCTCTAAGGAAAGTCAGTCTAGCAAGAAAGCATTTGAGGAGTTATGTCAAGAAATTGATGAGGAGTTGAAAGAAGCAGCGGGGTCTCTGCTCCACCTTGCTGGCATCCAAACGTGCTTGAGTTCCTTAATAAGTACTGCAAAGACCCACTGTCACAAGCAAAGGAAAAAATAATGTTTGTCAGTGTTGAATATATACATATATTTTTTTTAATTGTGGCAATACTCTTCTACTTTTACCCTTCACAAGGGAGATCAAAGCCATAAGAGGACTCACTGCTTTTTTTATTTTTGGCGCAAACTATAATTTAGCCATTAATTTTTAAATCACCACCTAAAAAGAAAAATAGAATATTTAATCTTCTCGAATTAG
This sequence comes from Dendrocincla fuliginosa, assembly GCA_035047845.1. Classification (NCBI taxonomy): domain Eukaryota; kingdom Metazoa; phylum Chordata; class Aves; order Passeriformes; family Dendrocolaptidae; genus Dendrocincla; species Dendrocincla fuliginosa. The sequence goes on along the minus strand of JAWWMO010000121.1, from coordinate 12,160,209 downwards.
AGATGCATGACTTGTGAAAACCTGAAAGCATACTTCTTAATGATCACTTTTTTTCTTTTTTAATAGTTGACTCTATTTTTTTTTCAGAAATACGTTTGTTCAGATGCACACTGTGGATCATATTTACATCTCTGCTGGCCCAGTCTGCAGAGGTGAATTTTGTTCTGTCTAAGGGCTATGAATTCCATGTAAAGGATTAAAAAGGAGGAGAAAAAAATAGGGGGAAAGAAAAGGTCCTGGCCTTGATTGCCTCCTCCTACCTGTCCTCTCTTCACTTTTTAGACAGGTCCTAGTGGAAACACTGGTGAAGCAGCTCTGAATTGCTGCATTTTTGGCCTGTCTGACACAGTGGCTGAAAACCTGTAATACTACAGGACCTGCTTTCAGCAAGATACTAAATACCCCCTGGAAGAGTGGGATAAAGGGTAGCTGAGGTGGGTACCACCCACAGTTTTCTTTCTTTCCCCTCCTTCCCCCAAATCTGCTCTGTGCAGCTCAGATCCTGAAGAAACATGGTTTGTTCTTAAGACACCTTGTGGGGTTTTTGGGGTGGGGGGTTGTCCTTTCATGCAGATAGATGCATGCTTACACATGCCTTGGATGTGGCCAACAGTGACAGCTGCCACTTTCCAAATCAGATGTTGTCTTTGTGTTGCCACCACTGTTGATTATGTAGTACCTACACAGTCCTGCTACATCTACCCTTCTGCCCCCTTATACTGATTTGGGAGGGGAAATGAGAGCCCAGCAGTTGATGGTGGTGACAACACAGATGAGGTAGAGCATTTAGTTGGCAAATAGCTGCTGAAAAGGGAATATCTTGCCACCTAATCTGAGACACAATAGAATCACTTCCTTTTGGATCTCTGAACCCTGAATTAATAGAATCATAGAATATGCTGAGTAGGAAGGGACCCATCGGGATCACTGAGTCCAACTCTTGTCCCTTTGCAGGACCCCCAAGTCCTTTTCCACAGCGCTGCTCTCCAGTCTCTCATTCCCCAGTCCATACACACACCCAGGGTTGCCTGTCCCAGGGGCAGAATCCAGCATTTGACCTTATTCACCTTCATGTGGTTGGTGATTGCCCATCTCTGATTCATCTAGGTCTCTGTGCAGGGCCTCTCTGCCCTCAAGGGAGTTGACAGCTCCTCCCAATTTAGTGGTGTTGTGGGTTTTTGCCCCTTCCCCTACTATTTGCTGGTTCTGTCACATGGACTGTCTATCCATACCTTTTGTTTTCCCAGATCACTGTGCCTTGTACTATGTGAACCGCATCAGCCTCCTGCTACATATGGGGCATCTAACAGGCAAGGCTTTTGCCTTTGGATGTGCATTGAGGCTCAGGAGGACCTCTGTTTTGGGAATAAATTCCTTCACAATTCATTTTGCAATAAGAGAATCTCTTTATAGTTCCTAGACATCCTTCAGCCAAAAATGTTTTGTGGTATGTCAAACTGTATCCCTGTTTCTTTTTTCTTTTAAAATCAGTGGTGGTTGCTTACGTCTTCCTGTAGATAATGGCCTTTTTATTTTTTTTGTTTAAATTTTCTGTTCAAAAATGGGTGAGCAGTTCTGTTGGAGTGGGTTTTAACAGTACTGTACATACAAGGATGCCTTAAGTATGTTGCAGAATTGTATACAGCTATCCAAGGTCATCTTTCCTGTTGCTGAAAGGTAGCATGATGTGCCATAAACATTCTCCCCAACTGCTATTGCTTCCAGCTGGTGTTGGGCAAGCTGGTTGAAAATTAGGAGCAGAGCCACCTGGGAAACCAATGTCCACGGTTGAGAACAGTGCTGGATTCAGCCAAAAGTTAATTTTTCCCTTAGGGGGTATTTTCCTGGCTATTTGGATGCCTTTCTTAGACTAGTGTGGGGTGTTTGCCCTTTTTTTTTTTTTCATATTTGTCAGTCTCTTCATGAATACTGTCATAAATTCTCTACTTTAAATACAAACACAGCCATGCTGCTGAAGGTCTGTTGCTCTGAGGGCCCATTCCAGTGCCTCTTGAAGACAACGGTGGTGCTCCTGCTGACTCAATGGCTGTTGGATCAAGCCTGAAATATTTGAGGTTCTCTGTGTTTTGGAATTTAAAGCACAAACACTAAGAGAAACAAAGTGGTTTGGGATTTTTTTTTCCTTTTTCCAATTATTTCAGTTTTTAAGAAAAAACTGGTTTATTTCTTGAAAGGGAAGGAAAATATTCAGCTTCATTCCTGCTTTGTGTGAACACCTGTTAGCCTATGCTAACATGTGCAGACATGTATGTCTTCTGGCTATCACAAGTGCTGCATTAGCCAATTAGGTCTGATTTTGGATGTGTTCCTGATGGATAGTAGGGGTAAAACTTGATATTTAGAGGGAAATTAAGTACCAACACAGTGGTTCTTAGAATTTCAGGATGTGAAGATGTGAATCTTAGTGGAACTGCTTTTTGCTCATGGGTTGCTTTTGAACTTTGATGGAAGACTGCAAAGGGTGGAGTTTGTGTCAATGTGAAAACAAGGATTCAGATTCACATAAATACTGTTAGCAGCCTGGGATTTTGCTCAGTGCCATGATTTCAGTTTCACACTGTTGAAGAGGGGTGCTGCCTGGCTCCTGCTGAAGGTGGTTGCAGCTTTTCTGCAGCTTCCAGTGACAGCTGGATCAAAGTCCAAGTATTCTGTAAATTTGGCAGTCACAGTCAACTCCGTGTTTTGATTTGGTTCTGAATTATTTCATGCCTCAAATTAAACTGGAGAAGGTTAATACTTACTTGGAGTGTGGCTGTGCTGCTGTTAACCCTGAAAGTTGTTGATAATGACTTCAGCATATGTGAAGCAGTTGGGTTGGGATGGTAACAGTGTATTTAATTACCATATGCAGTGACCAGTAAAAACCAATTACTAATCTGAAATTAGCAGTGAAAGCTGCATCCATCCTTATAGCTTTGAGCCTGGGAGAACCAGAATTGTGGAAGTGGGGAAGCAATCACAGCCTTTCCCTGGGACACAGAGCAAAGCTCTTCACGCTTTGCTGTTTTCCTTCTCTCCTTCCAAAGGAGAAGGCAGATGATCTGTGTCCCTGACCTGTTCCACGGTTTTGTCCCACATCTCTACCTGCATGTTTGTCAGGCAAAGGCTAACAGCTTGGATGCAGAGCACCCCTCTTGGAGTGGGAGAAGAGCTGCCCTTCCTTTCTCTTACATATCTATTGGGTTTGGGTTTGTTTGCCACCTCAGTTAAGAGACCATGGTGTATATAGTATAAATGGAGTATAATTGAAAGTTATTTTGATTGTTGGGCTTTGGGTTCTTTTAGTGACATATGTAAAATGTTGATGCCAATGGTTGACTTTGATACGTTTTGGCAAGAAAAGTATTAATGAACCACATTCAGTTCTTAAAATGCAGTGAAGAACTGTATGAGACTTTTGTACATGGGAGGGTGGTCTGTTCAGGGTAAATTTTATATGAATACTGTTCAAGCCTATATTGGCCTTTCAGATTCCAGTCCTAAATTACTGATTTGCAGAAGTCACATCAAATGATTTAAAATCCAACTGTGAAATGGAAGTTGTGTGATGTGCAGCTTTTCATCAATATGAGAAATACAAGCTTTAATTGAAGCAAAGTATACTCATACACGTTAATAACGATGTGGTCAGAATATTTATTGAAAAGAAAAAGTAGAATATTTTAAATGTTGCACCTGCTATTTTATCTTAAAGCACATTCTTCACACCCAACTGCCAGTGCCATTATCAAGTCTGTTTTATAAGTGTACATTTCTTCAAACTAAAAGTGCATAATTAAAAAGTATTATGTTACTGCCATATAGTGATATAAAACATTTTATAATTGCCAATTCATTATAACTATTATTTATTTAAAAGTGAATTGTAAGAATGCTTTCTGATCAAATGAACCAGAGTTGTTTTTAAACCATTCCCGTTAGCTTGTTTCTGATGTAGCATAAGCAATGTCCTTGGGTTTGTTTAGAATAATTTTGCCAGTAGGTGACCAATTCTAACCCTTTTTCCTCCAGTTTAGTCCTTTACCCGTTTTAAAGACAATTTACAGAAGTTTAGTTTTTTGTATACTAATCTCTGTTAATTAAAATGTTTATAAATTTTATTTTTACCAAAGAGATGCAATTCATTATGACAAAATATTGCAGAATAAACTTTGTTTTATAACATTTGTGACTTTTCTGCCCACATTTTTCATTCAGATGATCAAAGGGGCTTTTCTAAAATAAACAGCATTGCAAACAGAAAGTGCTGTGTTCTCTCTTTATCTACAGACCTTGGTTCTGGTCTCAGACGGTGCTGAGTATTCCACCTTCCCATTTAAATTTCTTCCATGAGACTGGATCAGTGTGAAAAGCCAAATGTGTGATGCATTGTAGGTCGGTTAAGACTGTTGCTTGCATGTGGAAGTCATCTGTAAAATACCTGCTAGTCCATAGCATGATTTGCTTACAGTCAGCTTTATCCATAAACTGGCCCATAACATATGAAGAGCATCTTCTTAAGGCCAAGATTTGACCCTTTAACCTGGACCTTAAGGAATGTTTTAACATCTTGGAAATTCCTGAAACACTACTGTGTAATATTTGCCCTCCTATGCAAAACATTTGCTTAAATAGAAATAACTTGAGTCTTTTGCTGATGAAACAGCTGTGATTATTTACTGTTCTGTGTCCCTTGCTGTGGCCAGGTTGCTTGGATGATACTCAAAAGAATAGGCTAATATAGGACAGGTAGTTTAAAAAATGTGTCCCTGGATAAAGCTGCGTAGGTCTTGTTTGGGGGTTTTTTTTCAGTGTTTACTTTCTCTAGATAGGATTTTTGATATCAGTTCCTTCTCTATACAGAAGGTCTTATGGAATGCACACAGGTGGGAACACCCCCTCTTCACTAGCAGGAATGAAACACTCCCCATCCCACTTCATCCATGCCTCAGCTTGCTGCTCCTCAGCCAGCTTTCTCCTCAAATGCACACACGTGGCATGTGCCCTTCCCGTGCCTGAGAGGCAGAAGGACCAGAGAAGGGAAACAAGATGTGACATGATGCTTATCTCTGTTAAAAGCAGATACTGGTCCATCTCTTTGATTTTTATTTGTTTAACCTACTAGTATCACTGAGTTAAGCTTCCTCTATAGGATCTGATGACAATACAATTTTCTCAATACTTGATAGACTAGATATTAACAAAGACTTGCTTTCATTGCTGGATCAAATAAAATTTAAATCACACATTAAAGAATGCACATGCGCTATTAATGGGTTTGATTTAGTGTTCATCTTAATATAGTGATAAGAGAACAACTGCTCTAATTAATTTGGACAAAATCACAGCTATGTATCTCATGTTCAGGATATCTTTCTAACTTATTTACTATATTATGCAGAGAACCTTGAGTTCATTGTTAAATTTCCTCAAACTGTTCTCCTCTGTTACAACTTTGCTGGAAATTACCCTCTGTACGAAGCCACAACTCTCAAAATAAAGCATTAACTGAAGAAATGATGCACTTACACCAGCTGTATTTTAAGGACAGTTGTTGAGGAAATACTTCACGGATTAGATTTATTTTGAAAAAATGGCTGTCTAAATTCGACACAGAATGTGGTTACTTTTTCACAGATTTTAAGCTTACAGGTACTTGTAAGTGTTCTTAGTTTGAGTAGTCTGAGTGAATACATGTAGCTGTGAACATCTGGTGTACTTCAAGCTAATCACACAGTAGTCCAGCAGTGTTGTTACTGTGAACTTTCCCAGCACATTTAGAACTAAAAACTGTCTTCACCCACAAGAGTCATTTTTGCATCTGAGATAGCAAAGCAGTATCACCTCTGCTTAGATTTTCAGTTTTCAGATCATTTGGGCTTCTTTTCCTCTCTCTTCCTCTAGAAGGCTCTCCTGAAAGCTGCCGGCTCCTATCATTATAAACTACTTAGCACTGATGTAAAATTATTAACTGCCCTCTGCTAGTGTTAGTTTAAATAGCTCTTCGTTAAACATCGGTGTGTTTATTTTCCTATTGCATCATTACAAAAGCAATCATTTCCCTCCCCAGACTCTTGACTTACTAAACAAACCAAGATTATTTGTTTTCCATTTGGAAGACATGATCTTCATTCCTCTTAACCACCTTTGTGTACATCAGTTCCAGTTTGAATTCAACCTGCGGGCACGTGCATGAGAAGAGTGAAAACCACTCTTCTAGAGTGCTTTCCTTTCAAACCTGGCCTTAATACTTCCCTGCCTTTGCAGCACTCTTGCCTGTAGGTCCTAGGCTTGGCATGGCCTTTACCCTGTCACATGCAGTTAACTACTCTTATCAACTAATATGTCCCTATCTTTGTTATCCTCCATCACTGCCAAATGGTGGGGTGCAGTCAGCAGAAAAAGTTGGTAATTCATGACCTGGATGTCGATTTAATGAGATCTGTCATGGTCCTTACTCCGTGATCCCTCCTGGTACCCTTCCTGCTCACGAGGAGCTCCTTTTTGCTACAAAATAAGCCTGTCCAAATAAGGGAAGAAGGACCTGTCTGTGCTCTTTCAACAATCAGAGAAATGCATCCAGTTTCTTAAAACTAAGGATGTCTACCTAGTGTTGCTTTTACACTGTTTGCCATATTCTCCACTTCCATGATATCTGGACCTTCCAAGCCCTAATGGGGAGCATTGGACTGAAGACCCAATTTCTGTATCCAGCCTAGAAATGCAGGTTGGTCCCTATCAGACCAATCTCAGAAGCACTAATGTGCCTGTGTGCTTTGCAATTGGTAGGCAGGGACTCAGAATAAATTCTTTAGGTGTCTGTACCAACCTTAATACAGGATCACTTTGAAAAACAGATTTTTTGCCTCCAAGATGCTTTTTTATTATTATTATTTAATTAACTTGGTATTTTGGTTTCTTACTAAGATCCAGTAGGTTCCCAGTTGTTTTAAATACTAAAATTAGCTCAGCAAACTAAATTTCCAGTTATTTTCAGTAAGGGTACATTTTATTCTCTCTCATAAGCTAAGCTTTGTGAGTGTTTTTCAAATTGCTGGTGAGGGTTTCCATGGTCTGAATACAGTCAGACCTCCCCAAACAGCAGGCATTTTCTTTTCTTTTGGCGCTGAGTAATTTGAAAAGATTAAAAATCCACCTGTTGAGTTTGGGTATGTTGTGCTGGCTGACATGACCTGCCCTTTGGCACAGACTCTGTGAGATCTTCCGTGGCCAGGTAAGGCGTAGGCAGAGCGGAGCCCTTCCAAAAGAGAAGACGTTTCCTTAAATCTCCCAAGTGGCTACACAAAGCTGGATGTTAAATTGAGGATGGTCGTATTGGATGCTACCTTAAAAAATGATGCTGCCGTGCTGCATGATGTCACCTTGACCCAATCATAACCCAGTTTCTGTGAGCATGATGTTAACTCCCCAGAGAAGCATCCACTGAGTGACAGCAGCATCCCATGCAGCTGTTGCTAAGCGACAAGATTCGGCTTTCAGCAGGATCTAATTTTAAAGTATTTAACCCTAGATCTGTCAAGGTTCATTATTTCCAACGTGGTTGTTAATCCCTACTTGTTGGTGTCCAACTTCACAAACACCCTGGTCCTCGCAGTGTTGCTGTTTTATTTATCATACGTAATGTGTCATAAAAAGGAGAAGCCCAAGTGCCCCAGGTAGAGCTTGATACCAAATTTCATTTTAGTGCTGATCCATACACGGAAATATGGGATGCAATTAGAGGTGAAAATCATGCATTGTTCTGTGAATCTTCCTTTCTTTGCTGGCTTGTGCAAGAGGCTCACTCCTGCTTTTCTTCTAAGGAACACTGGATTTCAAGTGAATGAATGCTTATGGATGGGAAGCTGGCAATAACAAGCTTCAAATTTTACTAATGCATCCTTTTGTTTCTTGCTGAATTTCATCAAGGTCAAGAAGGTTCTCATCCTATCTATGGCCATTCAAAAAAACTGATGTAATTTTGAGATGTAAGGAGTTTTTCATATGGGAAAACTTTAACTCTTTTAAATTATTACATAGAATATTTACAGATAATGATGAAGTCCTATAAAGGGGTTTTTTTTGGGGGGGTGGGTTTAGAGGGGTTGTTTGGTGTTTGGTTTGTGGGGGTTTGTTTGGTGTTTTGTTTGGTGTTGGTTTTTTAATAGTTGACTACATTTTTAAAATTTTATATTCTTATGGTAATTTATTTACTTTACACATTTAAATTTTTTTTTATTACTTAAATTTTTTATAATTATCTGCTATTTTATTTCTTTCTAAAATTTAGAGGCCTGGAAGGCTATTCCTGTATTTCACCAAAAAAAAAAAAAAAAAAAAAAAGAAAAAATACTTCTCACCAACGATGTCACTGTGTGATTAATTACTACACATACCCCTGTAAGTGCACTCAAGGTATGTGATCATCAAGGTACGTGATATCTCACTCAGCCAAAATAACTCTGGTTTTACTGGTCAGGATCATAACCACAAAGAAAAAACACTGTGAACTCCATAGCCGCCCTCCAAATGCAAATGCAATAAAATAATAATAATTAAAAAAAAAACAAATTAGACTTTTACTTGAAAAACTGTTAATGTAGTTTATCTCAGCCTCCCTAAGATTCTTCCTCCTCCCATTGTTAGGATTCAAAACCAACACTGCATTGCTCCTCATGCTGTTTCTCTTTCCCAGTTCATACTAATCCACAAAGGCAAACCTGTTCCCAACAAGGCACTATTTCAGCAGTTGACTTGATTGGAATACTCCCCTGCTGCCTTTCATTCCTCCTGAGGTATGCCCCCTTCCACTGCTTCAGGCTCCCTTTCCCATCACTGAGCTTGTGCTGTACAAATAACTGTTTATTGCTTTCTCCTTCTGCATGGTGGTGTGCCTTCCCCCTGTGCCCTCTCAGTAAGGAACCCACATGTCCTCCATCCCTCTTCTTTTTTCGTGACACTCTTTACACATCAAAGACCTGGCTTGAACTCTTTCTGAAAGTCAAAAGAATTATTTCCAGAGGTGCCACAACATTTTTAAATATAAAAAAGAAAATCATGAATGGGAATAGTTCTGATAAAAATGTTTCCTAATCTACTGACAAATCTTTCAGATATCTCTCATTTCTCTGCTCACATGTGTCTCTGGAGAGGAGGGAATTAAGACAAACCCATGCCATCTTTGCTGCAGGTAACAGCTCCTGGGTTTGGTGGATGTTACTCACATGGGTGAGTTGGGACTTCTTTCCAAGACCTGCAGGTGTGTGTCTGGAACTGGTGTACAATGAAAGTTTCGTTGTACAATCTTCCCAACGCTCCTCAATTCAGTCTTTTATCTTTCTGCATGGAATCAGGCAATTTATCGCTCAGGATTTAATGTACGTGGCTTTTATTTTTCTTTCTCCAGCATATGTGGAAGACTGTGGAATCTGAGTGCAGGCAGTTCAAGCTGGGCCAAGGTTTCTAAGCCATGGCTCCTGAAAGTGAGAAGAAAATAAAGGACTGAGGCTGTAGATGTGCAGACCTTCAACAAAAGATGGCGGAGCTATGGGAGAGGTTTCATTTCCCTGGAAGAGGGGAAATTCCACATTAAAAAAAAAAGTAAGAAACAAACTTTTTCAGCTGTTACTAAGTTCTGCTGTTTTATGGAGCAAGTATCAGTAAGGATTTGCTGGTGAGGTACAGAAGCTCCTGCTGTTGCACCCAGGGCTGGTATTTGTTGTACCCAAGAGGAATGTGAGCTGCAAAGTTCAACTCTGACTTATCACAGGCAGCTGCCTGCTCAGTTTTTCCATCTTCTTGTTCTCAGCAATTTCTTTTTTGTACAAAGGCACCGCTCCCCTGGCCATGCACACACCCTATAGATGACTCAACCTATTTATCCTATGGGCTGGGAAGGGACGTGAGAGAGAGAGACTTGTTCTCATTTCTATTTTTAAATGCTATGGAAACACTGAAATTAAGATAATGAATATAACAATAATTAAACTCTTCTGTGAAGTGCATATTGTACATGCATATACTTCTTTTCAGTACTTGGCTTTTTTTTTGTAAATTTTATCAGCACAATCAGGTTTTGTGGAGGTGAAAGGTTATATGTAACAAGCAGTTTGTTACAGTCGCCATGAGAAATAACGAGCGTGTATTGTGAGCACATATCCTGCTGTTCATACTTGCCGTTGCTACGATAACAGAAACAAAACACCAGTTTAGGGTGTTTGCAGCTTCCGAGGATGTGGTTTATGTGCTGCTTGTGATAGTCTGATGACTGAAGATGGCTCCCTTCCAATCATTTTTGATTTTTTTCCTGTCTCTTAGTAACCCTTTTGTTGTGAATACTTGTAAGTATGTAAGTGATGACAATGGAGTTTATTTTCCCAAATCTGTATAATTTGAAATGTATTCTTTGTTTATTTCTTTACCTTCACCTGTTCACAGGGTCTGTGAGTACAAGTCCTGACTAATAAGACAGAGGGGAAGGCACTGTTTGAGCAGGGAAGGAAGGACAAACGAGCTTGAAAATAGGACATTTTGAAACAATCACTGTAATTCTTAAATAAATCAGTTGTCTTGAGACAGCATCTAAAATTCAACACCTGTTATATTAGCTGCTGAGTACAGGCAGAAGGAAAGGACAGCCTCTCTTACACTGCCAATCCTTTGCTTTCTGTTCTCCCCCATGAAAACCAACAAAACAAGCAAAAATACCATGACCCCTGTAAGAGATTTCTTTGCTCGACATGTCATGTTTTAGCTTGCATTAAGTTCTGCTGCCATAACTTGTACTTATATTCACGTGGGTGGATTTGCAGAAGGCAGTGTTTCGGGGGTCCTGTGGCCACCACCTGACACTGCCTGGCATTCCACCCCCATGACCTCTCTCGCTCCAAACCTCTGCCAGCAGGATCAGTCCTTGGCAATTCGTGAGTCACCGCCGTGGAAGCCACACGGCACCAGCTGCTGCGACACTCGCCCTGCAGCCCTGGGGGGCACTGGCTGGACAACCTTAATCTCGAGCGAGAGGGGACAATTAAGAACCTGCTTGAGAGGAAACAGAACAATAAAGATTTTTTTACAGCTGAAGTTTGGGGAAGTAGCACTGCAGCTGCAATGGCAAATCAAAAGGATGAATCTGTGAATTGCCTGTGAGAAAGTGAAAAAAAAAACCAAACAAAAACCCACCAACAAAAACACCACATAACTTCTGTCACCCGTATGTTTGGGGAACTTTGTCTGAAGCTGTTCACCAAGTACCACCATGGAACAGTGATAAATTACAACACTGCATTTTCCTAGCATTATAGGGACTCCTGGATCCATGAGAAACTGGGCAAGAGGCAGTACCACTTTAAAATAAAGAGTCTGGCTTGATGCTTAAATGCACTGAAGTAGAGCTGTTCTGATGAGCCTAAAAACTCTGCAGTCATCTCTCAGCCTTAAAGCAGTAAAAGCACCCAGCTTCTGATTCACTTGTGTTTTAAAAAACTGGCACTACTTCCTATAATAAATGGCCTATATAATGTACACTTGGATCTTGCCACTCTGGATGGATGCAGGCAAATAAATTCTGTACTCCTCCACTCTGCTTGCTGCCCAGTCAGAAACACTGACAGAAACAGTTCCAGCTGTCAGTGGGAAAGCAATTCATTCTGCTACAAGAAGGCAGTGTAGTTCTCTGAGCTCCCTCTCCCAGCTTTCAGCTGTGAGACTTCTCCGCCAGCATTCACTGCACCAGATAGAAAGATAAAATTGTATCACAAAAGTATCTCTGAATGCAGCACAAACTGGGAGTACAGTAGCTTGCAAAGTGCGTTCAAAGCATTTCAATGTAACATTTCATGACGCACCCTAGAAAATGCAAACCTAAAAATACAGGTTGGAATCAATTGTAAAGGCTTTTAATAATTTTCCAGTATAAAATTTACTGCACTGACATGTAAGGGCATACCATGCAAGGTGTGCTGCTGTTAACCCTCGTGTGCTCAACAACAATTGCAAACTCCATTTACTTTGCTAAGAACTTCTGTAGGGAATGCAATGTGGAGTAGAAGGAGTAGTATATCATGGCTCTAAATGTTATAAAACTCGAGCTTCCTTATTTGTTATTCCATTATTGCTATTTAAGCTCTTCTGGTCAAGCAGATGAATAATGACAACTTGTGTTTTGCTTATTTCCCCTTTTAGACTTCCTAAAAATGTGCAGTGCTGTTGTTGGCAATATGGATCAGCGACATGTCCTCCAACAGTTAAGACTTCCTGTGGCGATACAAACATATTTACCAAACTGGCCACCATATCATATTTAGGGCTTGCCAACTCCACTACTGTGATAGGCAAAAGAATAGGACACACACCATCAAAACCTCAAGACTAAGGAAAAAGATTAGCTTCCCTTACAGGCACCTATACTCCTGCTTAAGGGGAACAAAGACAAAAGGAAGTAAGAAAATGATGATTTAGCACCTCTAGCACTACCCACTAGTGAAGAAGGGCTATGAAGACACCATGCTGAAATCAAGTACAAAAGAATGATACCATGGAAACTGAACAAAAATAATAATTTGCTGTTACATCTCTATCCTAGACCAGGAAGCCCTTAACCTTCAAATCACCAGATGCTCAGCATGTACTGGTGAAATCTCATCACATTTTTGCCTTATTATGCTTTTCCTTACACATCTATTTCCAGTCATTTTCAGAAACAAAATCCTGCATTGGCTGAGTATCTGGCAGATACACCTATTATGGTATTTTCAGTTTCTGCTTGACGAGTGCTGATGGCATATACACATTTAAATAGTTTGGCAAATCTGAGGATAAAGAAGCAAATAGGAGATAATCAGCAGAGCCTCAGCAGTCTCTAAAGGAGGATGGCTGAATGCTGGAGCAGCTCAAAGGCGGCTCTGAAACAAAGACCTGCAAGCGGGAGGCATCAGAGAAGGGCCCCCCACCCGGAAAACAGTGCACATACTCCAAACCATGGAATTTTTAGGGTTGGAAGGGGCCTCTGGAAACCATCCAGTCCCACCTCCCTGCCCAGGCAGGGTCAGTGGAGCAGGTGACACAGGAACATGTCTAGGTGGGTTTGGAATGTCTCCACAGACTCCACGACCTCCCTGCGCAGCTGTTCCAGCGCTCTGCCACCCACAGCATAAAGAAGTTCTTCCTCGTGTTGAGGTGGAACTTCTGTGTTTTCATTTAGGGCCATTGCTCCTCATCCTGTCGCTGGGCACCACTGAAAAGAGCCTGGTAGCATTCCCTTGGCACCGGCCTTTGAGGTGTTTACGAGGTGAAGAGATGCCCTTTCCCCCAGCGGCCCCGAGGGTGTGGGGCCGTGCCGGGGCCGTGCCGTGTCCCCCTCGCCGGGACGCGCTGGGTGTGCCTCCTGCCTGGGCCGTGCCGAACAGCAGCGCGGCCCGCACCGCCTTTTGTTCGCTCTCCGCGCACGGCCCGCCTGTCCCCGCGGCTGTCCCTGCGCGGCGCCCGCCGAGCCCAGCCCGGGGCTCCCCCTGCCGACAGCGCTGCACGCACTGCGCCCAGACAGGCATGGCGCCCACGCTGCAGCACCGCCCGTCGCGACTATCGCGACACGGCCGCGCCCCCGGCCCGCAGGCCGCTGCCATGGCAACAGGGGAGCCCGCGAGCGGCCCGCCGGTGTCACGTGACCCAGCCCTCCGCGCGGCCCCACCCTCCCCCGCGCCGCCATCTTGGAAATTGCGCCAAGATGGCGGCGCC
>JAWWMO010000121.1:12106271-12145769 GCA_035047845.1 Dendrocincla fuliginosa | reverse complement strand
GGCGGCGCCAGCGGGTGAAAGCTCCCCCCTCCCGCCGCCCGGCGCGGGGACGTCACCGCGTTCCCGCCGCCTGAACCCGGAAGTGCGTCTGCCCATTGGCGGCGTGCGGGGCGGCGGGAGCGGCCCGGCCGAGCGGAGCCGAACAGAGCCGAACTCAGCCGAACAGAGCCGAGCTCAGCCGAGCGGAGCCGAACAGAGCCGAACTCAGCCGAACAGAGCCGAGCTGAGCCGAGCGGGGCCGAGCCCAGCCCAGCCCCGCGGAGATGGCGGCGGCCGCGGCGGAGCTGCAGGGCAAGTACCAGAAGCTGGCCCAGGAGTACTCCAAGGTACGAGGCACCGGAGCCCGGCCCGGCGCTCCCCCGGCCCTTGGGGCCGGTTCCCGCGGCAGCGTGGGGGGTCTGCGGGCCGGAGCCGCCTCCCGAGGATGAGGCGAGGGCGGGGCAGGTGCGGGTTTGGGTTTGCAGGTGCCGGGCGGCCGCGGCTGCAAAACATCCTGGAATGCGAATAGCGGGCTCAGCTGTGCCGGGGTGCTGACACTGCCGGCGTTTTCCCTTGTTCTCCACATACCTGTTTAGGTGCGAGCATTTGCTGAGGTCTTGGTCTTGTGTCTTACACGTGTGAGTTTGCTGTGATGGGTGTGGGACTTCAGCGGTGCTGGCAGTGCCTTGGAAGTCAGGGCACTGTATTCCACACTTGGCCTCCTGTCTGTTCCCTTTCTTCTGCCCTCGGTGACTCTGCATCCTGTTTCTGGTGCTGCTTTACACAGTGTTTACCCAGACTTGTATCCCATAGCGGAGAATGCCTTTCCTTAGAAAGGTGCCCGAGATGCTTTCTGGAGTAGTGGAGCCTTGCTTAACACGGAGCTCTTCATTCTTTCTTCTTCACTAAAAGGTAGAGGAGAAGGTTGGTTTTGAATGGCACAGTCCTTCAGCAGCCGTGGGGAGGAAAGCCCTTCCTTGGGGAAGAAAACATCATTGTGTAATCCAGCATCAGAGTGATTGGCACAAGGCACTTGACTGTATGTGACACCTTTCCCTGGCTTACAGAACGATGTGTCTTTATTCTTCTTGAAAATGCTGTTAAAAAACCCTGTATCCAGTCTAAATTGTTCACAGATACTTACTTTTCTAATGTTTCCGCAAAATCATTTTAAGAAAACTGCATTCACTGTGGGGCTTTACAGGTCACTGAGTTCCTGTTTCTTGTTGCTCTGCTATACCTTAAAAATTAGTAGTGGCTGAGGATAAGGTAATTGAGAGATTTTGCTGCTTGAATGAATGAAACTTTGAAATGTGGACTTCTGACTATATAAAAGTTCCAGCTACTGGATCCTCTTTCTTTTAGTATCGTGCTGTCCAAAAGCTTTCTTGGAACTTCATCATGCACTTCTCAGCCTGGGATATTTCATTGGTTCTTTGCGGGAACTACTTTTTTCATCTCATCCCGTTCCTTGTGCAGCACAGGTCATCGTGGGAATCCCCTTTGCAGACACCTCTTCTCTTTGTGCACATGGTCACTTGTTCAGTTGACTGCCTGTTCTGTGCAGGTGGAAGCAGCTTGCCTGTTCACTTGAAAAGAGTTTGACAGACTCAAGGGGTGCCAGGGAAGGTACCTGCCGACGAATTGCTTTCCCTCTCGGTTCACAGAGCAGTCCAGAAGAAGGACGAGGGGACGAAGAGACTCGGAAAACACACAAGTTGCAGCTTCTGGCTGTCTCATGCAGCTCTCATGAAGGAGCAGTGAAAAGGCTCTTCCAGCTTGTGGCAACCTCTGTGGGAGGTCACCTTTCACCTTGGGTGTCTTGGTGCAGCACAACTGAGCTGCTTCAGTCACTGCACCTTATGTGTTCCTGCATTAGCAGCTGTGGCAGAAAAAGAGGTCTGGAAAACTACTGCACTGCTTTTCCTTGCTGGGGAAACCCTGTGCTTGGAAGTCTTTCTGTGGTGCTCTTGGAAGTTTCTTCTCTTGCCTTTGTGATACCTGAGCAGCACAGTGGGAATACTGCAGGGGAAAGGCCTGTGCTTGGCAATGCCATCTGACTTCTGACCTTTCAAATACACAGTCCTCAGACTGAAACCACTAGCCATTGCTGTTTTACACTGAATCTTGCCTATTATGCATCTGACAGGAGTATTCCCAAACACTATACAAGCCCTTTTAATTTATATCTGCAACAACTGGACTCAGACATGTCAAATGAATACAAACTGCCATTGAAGAAACCAAGATTCAAGCAATTATCAAGAAATGGGAAGATGGAACTGTGGGTATCCTCATTGCTGCAGGGCAGAGGTACTTTGTGAAGTGACTGGGAAGTAGATTTCTTGAGTATCACTTTTCACTGTAGTGATTTGAATTCAGATTTGTGAACTACTATAAGTAGGTCTTAGAGGGCTTTTCTTTCTATACTTTTTATGCATTTTTGTGTCAGGCTGTTCTCTCTGGATCATCTGCTGCACAGGTAGCAGGTATTTTTGCATTAGAGTATAATTAAGCTTCTGTTGAATTGATACAGGTACTGACTTTTGGGCCCTGCTTATGTTCCAGAACCACTTATAAACAGGTTTGGGAAGAAGAGGGAAGAGACAGGAATAGCACTGAATATGATCAAGAACTTGAGTAGTCAGCAAAGAAGTTGCAACTTTTCCGTATTTGTTCACTGTTCTTCAAGCGTTAACTGTATTTAAGTAACTAATCTTCAAAAGTATTTATTGAGTAAGAATTAGGTTCTATTTGACCAAATTTTCAGGTAGTAATTTCTTGTTTCTTGACAACTCAGGGTTTTTTCCAACCTGATACCACTACTACCTACCTTTAAAGAAGACTTGGAAAAGCATTCATATCTGGTGCTCTCCTGAGAGAATATGATGCTTTATGCACATTCTGATGCGTGGTTTTTATTTATTCCATTGTCTTGCATAGTTATTGGCGTCTCTTATTTTTCAGCTTCGAGCTCAGAACCAAGTACTGAAAAAAGGAGTTGTAGATGAGCAAGCAAACTCTGCTTCACTGAAGGTAATCTGTAAAAACTGTTCATGTCAGATGTATGAAGCTGTGACAAAATAGGTAAAGAGGAGTACTTTTTACTCAAAAGTATTGTGATTAAGAGAATAAAGCAGGCAGTTGATTTACTAGAACAATTTCTGTTTAGCAACTAGTCTGAATTTTTCTTCGTAAGTGCTGGCTTTTAAAAGTGGAAGGTTGCTTCTTGATGATTGATATAGAATGAAGTACCTACTTGAGTGTGATCTGTGGACAGCTGAAGGAAGTGAAATCTGATTTTTAGTTTAAAAATGATATTTTTTGCCTCTTTTTCTAATTTGTTCTCTTTTTCTAATGGGATGCTACTTACTAAAAGCATATGTAAAAGTATGTGTGAAAGTCTCAAAATTAATTTTTTTTGTCATTTAGGAGCAACTGAAGATGAAGGATCAATCATTGAGAAAACTGCAACAAGAAATGGACAGCTTGACGTTTAGAAATCAGCAGCTTGCCAAGCGGGTGGAGTTACTTCAAGATGAACTTGCATTAAGTGAATCCAGGGGCAAGAAGAGCAAGGTATGTGCAAAAGGCAAAAAACTTGCTTAGCAGATGTTTGCTTGTCACTTGTCAATGCCTTATGCTTTAGTGAAAATACCCATAAAACAGGTATTGATACATATAATACATGCTAAGTAGTTCTCTATTCTTCTGGTCTGTCATCTGAAGGATACTGAATTGCTGTATCCCTTTTTAGATATTAAGTGTTCAAAAACTGGGAAATATCTTGGAGCTCTGTGATTAGTGAGCTGCTATGAAGAAAGTTGATCACTCCTCATTTCCTATTCCCGCCTTCTTGCTTTGTAATTTTGATGTTGATGGTTAACTCTTCAGTCTGTGATTGGAGCTTGTGAATCTTGTCAAATGCTCTGAAATCTAAATTTTTAGTTAGTATTCCTTGTATTATTTCAAAATAACAGAACAATTTCAATACTGCGATCTTTCTCTGCCAAAGTGTTTGCTGATTAAACCTGGTAATACCATATCCTAAGATCAGCTGTGCCTTCTGTAGGTAACATCACAATTCCAGGGGTAGTGTATTTGGACTTAACTAACTCTCAAGCATCTCTTACTACCTTCCTTGTGAGGAAACCGCTCTTGATTACTGTCACCTTTTCATTTTTGGTTAGCTCTCAACATGCTGTGTCTATAAAGCTGACGTTAAAGAAATTGTTCGACTTATTAGTAATACAATCATCTTCCTTACTTTTTCCCTAAACTCTTGTCCATTTTTCTGCTCTCCAATTGCTTGACAGGCATAATACTTCTGACTACAGTATTCAGGCACCATAGTAGATTGTTCTTCAAAATGCATTTTGACCCTTCAGTTCTTTTGTTTCATATTACATAAATCAGTGTTTCACTACATGTGTTTCCAAATTTTGAAAGACGTCAGCCTGTCTTGAGTAGCTTTGCAAACAATTGCCACTGAGTTTCTTTTCTGTTCAAGTGTCAGAATGCACAGCTTTTATTCTCTTGTTTTTAAAAAGTGTACTGCCTTTTAAGTATGTTCCCTTTAGTTTTACCTATAGGGTCCCACTGTTTATGTACATACTAAGTTGCATGTCACCCTTACTTTGGTGACTTGTCATCAGGAGACCATATAAATCACATCTAAAATTAATTAGGTTAATATTCAGATAGTTGATCTATGTTCAATGGCACTGCTTGTAGAAGGAGGAGAACCTCTGTCCATATCTCAGGTGTAGTTCACAGGCTGGCATCAAATGCAAATGTGGCTTAGCTGCCCCATCTGTCCTAAGTACTTGAAGTTTGGTGTGTCCCTTTTTTTTTGGTGATGATAGTACCTTTCTTCATTAGTGTAGTAGACCAGAACAGCTGAATGGGATTCACTGGTGGTCTCTGAGTCTTTTGGATTAAATAGGTGAACAATGAGGAAACAGTGTTGGCAGAGAGATGTCTGTATTCTCAGGATAGTTGGTGGGCAGGGGACACCTGGGGCTTTCTGGTGCCACCTTGTGCTACAGCCTGCTGAGACCAGCCTGGTTCACACCTGGACACTTGCTGAGGGCAGATGTGCCTTACACAGAGCTGCCAAACCAAACCAACCTGTGTGCATAGGCTTTTGTATTACTGACTTCATGGAATTGTGCAGGATTCAAATTAATTCAGATAGGCAGCTGCCCACAGAAGTGGTTTTGTTGTGTGAATGTGGCATCTCAGTAGAGGCTTTCACCAGTCAAGTGTTCTAGCACTGAACAGTAACAAGGGTGTGAAGGAAAGAGTGCTGCTTTTAGGCTCATGCTGTGTCTCATATGCCTACCTTTTGATATATTAATGTAAGCAGAATATACTTTCATGTGCCTCTTCTGTGAATTAGCAACGGCAAGTGTTCTCACAGTCCTGGGGATGGGCTTTGGGACACCCCCAGAGACCTGGAGATAATGAATGCATTTTCTTTCTTCCAGAAAAGTGCAGAATCCTCATCTCAGCTGAGTCAAGAACAGAAAAGTGTCTTCAATGAAGATCTTCAGAAGAAAATTGAAGAGAATGAACGACTGCATATACTTGTGAGTTAAACTTTTTTAGCCTTTGTTTTTGGTTCAGAAAACCAGTCACACAAACAAAGATAGGGCAAATAAAATGCTGTCTGAAAACTAGTGAGTTTAGAGGCTTAATTGTGTGCAGAATAGTATATTGGATCAGCTTTTTTATAAAGGCATTCACTGGGCAAATAAAGTATTTTGACTTTAGGTTCTTAAGACAGTGGAATAATTCGCATAATGCATATTTGCTTGTTTAGATTTTTAACTTCTGGTGACAGCTACTGTACTGAAAACAGCCTGGTACTGCATGGAAATTTATTATTAATTCACTAACTGTTTCAGAATTATTTAAAGTTGAAAATATTTTATGCAAGTTGCTGTAATTAAGTCAGGAATTACTTTACCAAAATGGAATGTATTTTACTTTAGAAAACTTGAAAAACCTTATGGCTCAAGTTCAGTTTTTCAGATATCTGCTATTAGTCAGCAATATGTTAATGAATACTTGGTTCCTGAATCTTTTCTCTGTAAATAAAATAAAAGTTCAATTTGTCTGAGAACTGTCAATTATTATTAATGTGAACTGGCTAATGAAATCGGTGTAATGCACAGCACTGTGTTCAGTAGTAAAATGAAGTTTTCTTAAGAGCTTTGCTTTTCTGTCTTTAGTTCTTTGAAGCAGATGAGCAGCACAAACGTTTAGAAGCGGAGCTGAGAACTAGACTTGAGGTTTTGGAAACTGATGCTGCCCAGCACCAAGCTGTGGTGGACGGTTTAACGAAGAAATATACAGATGCCATAGAAAAGCTGCAGAATGATAAAGCCAAATTAGAAGTAAGGAGTTTTTTTTCTTACTTGCAAGTTTGAAAAGTTTTGAAATGCAATGTCTTCTTGTGTCAGTGCTTACATTGTGAGATTATCTTCTTGCATAAAGATCAAGTCTCAGACACTAGAAAGAGAAGCCAAGGACTGTAGGCTTCGAACTGAAGAATGGTAAGTGTTTTTATTTAATATAATGAAAACTTGATTGAAATAAATAACTGCTGTAAAACATTAACTGGATTGTTTTAAAAGAATAATACCTTTTAAAAAAGGGGAGAAAAAAATACTTTGATAAAACTCAAATTATAGCAAGTCTGACCTGTGCAGGTCAACCCCGTTTTTCTTTTGCAGTGTATAGAACTACACAATTCCACTAATTTTGCTTTCAGTAGTAGTGGTTTTGTCTCCAACCTGTTTTAAGTAGCAGTGATGTTGGTGAAAGTTTGAAGAATTTATTTGTAATGGAAAGCTACGGAAAGTAAAGATCTTGTATGAAACAAAGATATGTTTGTAAAAACTGCTTCCGAAAACAAAGCTTGGGTAAGGTACACTAAGAACAACTGACTGAAAAGAGTTTCAAAAATCCCCTTCCACTGCAAAAAGCTTCTTGAACAATTGTTTTTACTTCAGGTATAACATGCTCAGCTACGATATTTGAAAGTTCTTCTTGAAAAATTATATTGTTAGTTTTGGAATGCTTTTGTTGTCTTGAGAACAAGTTGTAGAAAATGGAAAGTTGAGGACTGTGGGCCAAATCAAATTAGGGTGCATTTTATATGTGCAATATAGTTCTTTAATGTAATGAATAAGATGCAAAGTGAATTTTCAGATGCAGAGTTCCTTCTTTTGCATGGTAACCTTGAAGTATGCATTTCAATTATTTTGATAGATGTGCAGATACTTGAATCCAATAACTCTCCTCTAATACAGGTCAAGGTTTCACTAAAAATGACTTTCGAAAGAGGATGAAAGCTGTGTTTTGCTGCTGTTTGCTTTTTTGTGGTGTTTGAAAAACTGTAGTCTTAATCTGCTACTATTCAGTTTAGACCTTGTGTATCACTTTCTATGATGACTGGGTAATTAGTGTCATTATAAGAAATTGTCCCTACTATTTAAGAAGGGAGGCTTTTAAAAATAAAACCTGGCACTTCTTTATTTTAAACACCGGAATCAGTATCTATTGAGCACATGACAGAATATATCTCTGAGAATACTGCTCTTCTGTTTTCCCCACTTTTTCAGGGAAAGGGATCCATTTGCCTCTGATACGCTTTCTTCAGAAAATCCAGGGGATATGAGACTTGACACCCTGCATACCTTGAAAATTTAAGGGCAGAATGTAAAACAAAACATACCAAACTACTTGTTTATCATTTCTTTTTAGTACAAAAAGGGAACATCTGTACATTGGCAGTTTCTCTTTATTTTCTGTCATGCCCAGTGCTACTGCAGTACATGCTGTACCATTTGTATGCAGTTTTGGTGCTGCTTTCTGAGAAAAATATTTGTTAATGTGGGTGAGCTACTTATTGGCCAGTTTCTTCATATCTTCCTTGTCTATTTTGGATTATTTTTCCTTGTTAGTCCTGCTAAGTTTCTGTGTATCCAATGTTGTAAAAAAAGGAAAAAATGTCACTGTGACACCTTCCCCCCCCACCCTTCACTATATGTGCAGGAGTTCTAGATATCAAATGGGAAGCAAAATAGTGAAGAACTGTGGGGCCTAAGTTGGGTAAGATGTGGAGTTTGGTCTGAATCAATATACAGTGAGCTTTATTCACGTGTGTATATAATGCTGGGATCTGTTACTATTCATCTCAGGATTCTAATGGTATTAGTAATCTTAATTCCTTAGCTCTATACACAGTCAAATGCAAGTGAAGCAGATCTAGAGAAAAATCACTTTAGAATGCATCAGAAACATAATTGCCAAGTGTTGTCAGAACACGCTATATCAAAGCACTGCTTAATATGGGATTTTAAAGAGCTCGTTTTGTATTTCAAATAGTGGTGTGATATAGCTGACTGAATTATTGGCAACTCACAATCTGCATATTGGAATACCACATCAGGTACATAGTAACAAATTTGAGGGTCCTTTTACATTACCACTCAAATTCTAGGAGAAAAGAATGCCTTCATATAGTTTGTATAGTAATTGCAGAATAGGAAAACAAATTTTAATTCTGAAGTAAGTTGAGCTTCTCAAGAATGAAACTTTTGATTCACAAGCTTATTGCATCTTTCACTGCATTTGTTAGGGATTAGAATACCATGTCATTTATTAAATATGACATAGAGGAGAACAAATGATTCCTACTGTATTATTTCTATCTAACTTCTAGAAGGAGACAGATACCTATAGACTCAAGGAATGCTTATGGTGAGATACGGTGTTGGTGAACAGATTAAATTTTAAAGGTTTACAATGTGTGTGTGTGTGTGGTTTTTCGTTTGTCTCTTTGTTATTTAGCCAGCAACAGCTAAAGAATCTTCAAGCAGCTTTGGGCAGTAGACTGGAAGAATCACTATGCATAATTAATGAAAAAGTACCTTTTAATGACACAAGTACGTATTGCCTTGGTCTGGGTTTCTTGTTTGATTTTTTGGGTATCCATCTGGAGGAAGTACACCTTATGAATTAAAATGTGTTAGCTGTAAGAAATGTTGGACATCTGAACAGACACTTGGAGGTAACTGTAGTAAGTATGCACAATACCTGTCATAGTCTTGGTTAGTAA
Source organism: Dendrocincla fuliginosa (assembly GCA_035047845.1). NCBI lineage: Eukaryota > Metazoa > Chordata > Aves > Passeriformes > Dendrocolaptidae > Dendrocincla > Dendrocincla fuliginosa. Next base: position 12,136,660 of record JAWWMO010000121.1, on the reverse strand, counting down.
ACCTAAAATATTAAAACTTTATATATATATATAATGAAAATTAAAACTTTTGAAGGCGTTTGAGTAATTTGCCACTTGTCTTGCTTGGTGTTTACAAAATATTGTAAAAGATAAAAGAACACCGTCAATTTAATGTTCCTCTGTAAAAATTAGTTACTCATTTCAAAGAGTGTTATTTTTGGCAGGGTATGTTCATGAGTTGGAGTATGTTAAGGTGGGGATAAACCAGTGGCTGCAGGATGTTGACTTAGGGGCACTGCATCAGTAATGGTCTGTACTTAGTGGGAGGTTTGTCAGTGTGTTTCATATCTGATCAGAGAACACCCAGATTAGCTCTTAACTGTAGTTTGTCTCAGACTTGTCTTTTCAGGGGAAAAAAGCCCTTTGAATTTGGGGACTATTACTTGAAGTAGTGTTGTGGTTTTTTTTTTTTTTTTCCTGCTCCCTTTCCAAATTCTATTAAAAAACTAAAGTGCAGAGGATACCATGAATTTAGGAGTCTTCAGCCTTTGCATTGCTTTGGTACAGGGATGGGTTTAATATGTGCCAGATCAGTGCTGTGCACTGTATGCTTTCCAAAATAGCTGATTGCAAGGTTGGGCAGGCACTGTCTGCACTCTTCTGGCAGTGAGACCAGGAGGACTTGGAACAGTGAAATGCTGAAAGTAGTGAAGACAGAGCAGAAAGCAAACCGACTTTTGAGTTTCCTGTGTATTTCATTGATAACTTTGGCATTTTTCGTTCAGTGTAAAACTTGATGATGATATTTTAAATAGGCTTGGGTTCTGTAAAAGCTGATCTGGCAGGTGCTGTGTGGGCAAGCCTTCCAAGTTTTCCACTGGGTTGGCAATCCAGCGAGTCTTGGCTTTGAAACACCAGAGCATCTTCTCTTTAGGAAATGTTGACTCCCGTACAGCACATCATGCTTAGGTGTTGGTGCCTTCAATTGTTACTCTTTTCACTTCTTTGACAAAGATCACCTTGCCCAGACTGTTTCTGTTTAGCTCCTTTTTTTTTTTTTTTTTAAATTAGGTGGTATCATTGTAGCAAATGATAACTTGGATGCAAATAATTTATCTGCTCACTGAGCTGCCATAGCATAATGTTTTTGCTTGTGTAGAAAACACTGCAAATAGTGGACAGATCTTTAGTGATAGAAGAATGGGAGGAAGTCAGGAGATACCTGTTTGCTCTGGATTCCAGCTGTCTTCCAATAGGCCCTGTAGTTGGCTTTATGTGTAACTACCAACTGACTAGTTTCAGTAACAATCAAATGACTTCTTGACTGCTAAGCATGATTTCCAGAGTAGGAAGACTTGGTAATTTTGGAAGGAATTTTTTCCCCCTCTGAATACAACTACCTTTTCCCATGTGTTAATAGCCAAATGTGAATGACACAAAAAGAATAAAGAATAAGAAGCTGTAAGTTTCCTGTGAGTGCAAATTTTAGACAGAAGTGGTTGTTTAATTTAATTGAGGATGAATGTGATTCCTTTTAAATTGGTAAGACTTTGTAAGCTTTTCTCCAGGTACAAATATCCCTCAGCCTCACTAAAGGGTGTGCCTGCTTGTAGTCATCAGTCTAGTTACCTCATGACTGGAGTAGAATGCTGAAATACATGGAGAGTACATTATAGTCTAAATTATTGACACATGAAATACATACAGGAGCTTTTTAAAAAAAATGTTCAAACCATTAAAAAATAGATTAGTTTAACTTGGCACTCCCTGGAATGTAATTGAAATGTGAAGATGATTTTGAATTCTTTAAGTGTGATTTCTTTTAAAAGATTTTTTTCTGCTCTTGTCTGTGATGACTACAGTTCTTTGGGCAAGAGGATTCTGCTCTTAGCTGTCAAATTCAGGGTGTTCAGATGATTAAATTTGACTTACAATCTGAGGCAAGTATGGAACTGCTTTTTCTCCACTCAGTCACAGAAACAGTTCTTAAGTGGGGTTATTTAGGCCTGCCTTATTGAAGTAAGTTGTTTGTATCTCTTTAGTTAATATTTTTTACGTGAACCGTAAGATTACTGCAATGAAACTTTATTTTTTAAAAAAATCACTATTTGCCAATAAATGTCTCTTAAAAACCCCACAATTTAATAAGTGCAAACTCAATTTTTGTCCTGTAGGATCTAATCAATACAATGCTCTGAATGTACCGTTACACAACAGAAGATATCAGGTAAGCACTTTGTGGTTTCATATGCACCTTTCTGTGCAGATACTGAAGTGAAGCCAGTCATTTCAGTGACCTGAAACAGCAGAAGATATCCTGCCTTACTGCTATAATGGTATTCTAGGGGCAATTCTGTCCTCAGAACCTCTGCCCTTTTGCAAAGGTAGGGTATATTGTTCATATGTCAGAGTCAAGTTGTCTGCTTACCTCACTGGAATGAATCCATTGACTTCTGGCTGATGGTCACTGTAGGTATTAACTCAGATATCCCAGTCTAAAAAGAAGAGCAAAAAGGTTTAATATTTGTGTCTTACTATAGTTATATGAGATATTCTTTGTCAACCTGCAGTAAGCTACAACTTGAACATTTTGTTTTTAAAGTGGATTAAAACTACATTAGTTTAGAGGTCTTCTGTTGAAAAAAAAATAGGTTTGGTATCTTAAATTGCTTTTCCCTCAAACTGAGCTCCTTCAATTACATCACTTGAACTCCAAAGAATGTTTGCATTTGTAAACTATGCTTTGGTGTGTACCCTAGAATACCGTATTAGTTAACAGTACTTGTCACTAGTCATAATCCTTCCGAGGAATAAATCATGTCTCTTTGAAACCTCTGCATGGTTCATTTACATTTTATGGGATATGTCTTGCCAAAACACCTCTTACTTGAAGCAAAATAATCCTTATAAAGTTAAATATATTTTTGAAAAAAATGAACAGCTTCTGTGCACTGCTATAATTTCATGAGTTTCCCTGGGAATGTTATTTACTCATTTTTCAAAAACGAGCATCAGTTTTCTGTGAATAGCCAAATGTATTTAGGGTTTTTACAGTAGCAAATTGGATACCTGCATGGAGTAAAAATTTTCCTGTGTTGCTTCCAGTGAGGATGGGCTCCACAGCACTGTGGTTTTTCTCTTTGCTTCTTTGAGGTGTCTTCAACCTTCAAGTTAGTCTATTCAGATGCCACTGCAGAAGGATTTCAAATAGTTTCTTTCTTCATTCTTCAGAAGTGCCTATAAAGAGACGTTGTTCCTAATACATCTGCTGTGAGAACAGGCGTCCTGCTGTTCAGTGTTGTCATGAAAGTAGCCTTAAGTTTCAGGTCACTGCTGCTGAGTTCCAAGAAAAATGTGAATAACTGCATGGAGAATTTCTCCCTTTACTGTGTTCTGCTAGCACTGTGTCAGGCAGCCTCATGCTTCAAGATCTGCAGTCTTGAAAATGTTTCAAGACAGATTTTTACCACTGGCTTTGCCAGTGGAGGTAAAATGCTGGTGTATTGGCACAGACTGCTGTGTAAAGGACAGCAAAACAGTAATAGTGTCTGTTTTCATTCTTTGCATAGCTAATCAACATACACAAACTGAGTTTAATGGCTACATTAATTACTCACCATCATCCCAGATCCATAATCAAGATAGACTTAACAGTTCATTGAAGCATTAGGAATAATGTCTGAAGGATAAGTCATTCTTGGCTGAAATGTCATTCTAATCTTATTATCTCCTCCATAACTCACAGCAGAGTGTGGTTTTCTTCTCTCTTGACTATATTACATTTTGGATTAATTTCTGGGATACCTTTTTACTGTTCTAACGCCACAGAACCACCTTATTCATGAGCTGCAGCTCAGTTCTGTCCAGGTGGGAGAATAAGAATTGAGTGTTACTGGGCAGAGAAACAGACACCTTTAATTCTGGGAGAAAACTTCACTGCTTTTTACTAAATAAATTTAGGTTTCCTTGCAATCAGGTGTTGAGCTGTTGTCAGCAATTAGTCTATTGGTCTTCAGAAATTTCAGAGATAGTTTCTGTAATTTTATTGACCTCTGAGTGTTCTTGTGGCCTGGGGTTTGAAAAAGGAGTAGAGGCAAAGTATCACCAGCTGTGTGAAATTAAAACATACTTTGTTGTCATAGGACAATGTACCCTTTGAGTTTATGAATAAATTAAAAAATCAATTGCTGCAATGTATTTTAGGCTGAAATAGTAACAAGAAAAAAATCACTGATAATTTTTTGTATCCAAACATGTATTGTTTTCACATTTAAATAGCTACATGTCAAATACAATCATTTTATAATTGTCTTTACAGCTGAAGTTGCGAGACCTCGCTGGCAAGGCACTGGCTTTTGTTCAAGAACTTGTAACAGCTCTCTTGAACTTCCACACATACACTGAGCAGAAGGTACAGATCTTTCCCATTGATTCTGCAACAGACACCATATCACCATTAAATCAGAAGGTAAAGATTACAAATTTCAGATACAAGTATACTCCTTTACATAGACTTTCATAAGTGATTAATCATAGTCATGCAAACTTCTACCACTTTATTGGAATGCTTTGAGTGTGTTCCTGAGACCCAGCCCTTCCTGCATGAGAAGTCTTTTTCTGTTGGGTGAATTCTCTGAACGTGGGCAGAGGTGTAGCTGCAGAGAATTCCTTTTCCATTGTGCCTCTGCTACAAGAGCTGTACAATAATAAAATCAAAGCTTTGCTTTTTAATTGCTAAATTGAAGCGCATTTGTTAAAAGTTCAGCTGACTTTTATTTTAAAAGAATACTGCACAAATACTGCACTGCTAAATAGAGCTTGTTTTAATCAATGCACTGGGGCATGGGAGATGTTGAGACAGAATCTGGTTTTGTATTTAAAGTGTTTAACTGGTTTAACTGTAATGTTAATTAAACTGGATGGAAGATAGGCTTATGAAGGAGAGAACCTGGACTCTGTTCCCTTACAAAAAATAAACAACTTTACAATTTGATTTTGGGATACTTGTGTAAAGACCTTTCCTATAAGTGTTCTGAAACTTCAAGTTTGTAAAGCATGTTGAAATTAATACGAGAAATCTGACCTATCTCTTTTGGCACAACTCCACAGGAAGGCTTTCTGAGAGTCATTCAAAGCTATTAAGCTGCATATTTTGACTTTCTATGCCATGAAGCATGGAAAAGAACTTTGTGCACAGGAATTTGTACGGGGATGCATATATGTATGCTTTGGAATAAAATTGCATTAACATAGTTAACTTCATAGTGTAAGTGGATCTATGTGTGTTTAAGTTGCTGGATGACAGCATTTTGTGATTCAGACTTAATTAAAGTTTAGTAATTCGTAGGGCTCAGACCTAAGGTACTGAGGTGGATGTGGTTTGCATTGATCAAGTGGCTGCAATGCATGTAGTGGCAATGTTAACTCTTACAAAACTTTCTTGTTCTTGAGAAAACCTCCTTTAATCTCTTTGCAGGTAACAAATCTGCTTGTGAAGGTGTTTATCCACTAGAGAAACCCTGTTGTATTTGCCTTCTTAGTTGTTTCAACTGTGTCAGTCAAGAATACACTTTTACACAGATTCAGCATAGATATTAGCTGTCAAAATGGCATGTCCTTCCTGCAAAAACTATGCGGCTTTGTCATCTTCCAAATTCTTTGGGGCAGGGATGGCGTCTGTTTTTGTGGTCCAGTGCAGTGACTGGATTCTACAGACACTACTGCACTTTACACTAAGGGAATAAAATCAAGTTTCTTACACATCACTTCTTACGGACTTTTCTTCCCCCCTAACATCCTAGTTAAATTTCCTGGTTGCTTTTCAGCCCAGCTGAAATACACAACTTAATCAGAACTGTAATTTATTTCTTCTGATAATTGATTCAGTAGTTCAGGCTTTGTTTTCATAATTATGTCTTCTGTAGTCTGCCCCATTGTGTATTCATGGCCTAATTCCCTCAGTGCATGCTACTTCTCAGGGCTTTTGCTGTGATTTTCCAGCAGTGAAGCATCTTTTATCACTCACTGAAGCTGTAGTTTCTCCTTTATTTTTGATTAATTTACCTATTTGCTTGGCAAGTGCTCTCAGTGTGATTTTTGGCTCCTCCACTGAGTGGGTCAAAACCTCCCCTTAATGGCAGAGAAAGTTAGATGAGTGGCAGGTAGTGGCTTAGCAGATTTGCACTGATTTATTTTTCCCCAACTCCAGGTGTTGTCTGGTGCTTTCGAGCTATTTTCCCCACCAAAAACTCAAAATAGATGTGGACAATTCCCTTCCAGGTTTAAGTATTCCTTTTTCTTTAAGTATTATATTGCTGGGTTCTGCTGGGTCTTCAGCATCATGCCAGATAACTCAAGTCCTCTCTCTGGCAGCACAAGCCAGGAGCATTCTGCATGTGTTATTCCTTCCTCCTTAGATTTAGGCATTTTCCCTAATTCCATCCAGATTTCTGCATGCATGAATGAGAGCTTGGCATCTCACTCTTCTTGTTAACACTGTGTTAATGCACTGTAATAATACAAGAAATAATTAAAATCTCTTGTACCTTATTTGCCTGGGATCTTTAACTGCTATTGTGGTTTAAATAATCAAAGGTGAAGGTGTCTTTCTGTGGAGTTAAATGAAAAACAAGATTGCTTTTCACTACCTATATCAATCTGTGGAAGAAGCTTTTTGTGATACTGAGGTGTCAAAATGTAAAGCTGTTGGTGCTGTTATGTTTTGATTGTGTGTAAGAGTACACACCTTTGTTCTCAGGTATGCTTTCTTGAGGGCAAAAGTAGCCATAGAATTTCCTTAAGCAGTTTTCAGGAAAGTCAGGCAGTTCCATGAGGCTGAAGTTTCATTGTTGCCCAGACCTGTCATAGTGTTTGGAAGCAAGAATTCTCCTTTGATTAGTTAGTGCTCCATCCTTTGCAGTGGTATAAGCATGCTTTGAGTCATGTTGAAAAGTGGAGTGGACACACATAAAGATAAAAACACATCTCTTACTTTCAGTTTTAAATTGGTTTAGTTCTTCAATACTTTACACAGGACTGAGAGGGAAAGAACTGCTGGGAGGAGGATGGGATAGTTTATTCAGGTGTCTTAGTGGTGCATGGATCTAGCCTTAATTTGATGGAGCTGAGAATGGAATGCAAGAATGTTTAAACTTAAAAAGCACGGGTTTGGTGTGCTGAGCATGATCCTTAAAATGGGATAGGGTGCAGTGGCAAAGCCCTGGATGTGGTTTGCCTGGACTTCCACTACTTCTCACTTTCCCTCAAGGTGTGTTTGTGTGTGCTATAGGAGTGGCTGCTGTACCTCACTTGATATCTTATTAATGGCATCTTGGACATCGTTTGAGATGACAGGTGGTTTTCTGAAACGGACTGTTCAGTTGTTAACTTGAAAGATCTTATAAGAGCTGTCAGCAAGCACCATTTTAAAATGTGTCTGTCCTCAGTTCTCACAGTATCTCCATGAAAACGCTTCGTACGTTCGCCCTCTGGAGGAAGGAATGCTGCACTTGTTCGAGAGCATCACAGAGGATACTGTGACAGTCCTGGTAAAGATTTCTTACCTTTAGTATTGAAGAAGATTTTTACAGGGCAAAACCGCTTATGTGTTGTTTTTCCTTTCAGGAAACAACAGTGAAATTGAAGGCCTTCTCAGAACATTTAGCTTCCTACTTAAGTTTTTTAAGAAAGATTCTTCCTTATCAGTTAAAAAGGTACTTTTGATTTGATAGATCAAATTTAAAGGTGCAGTAAGTGTCAGGCATGCAGCATTGTCAACACCAACAATTCAGATATAACTCAACCTTAAAACACACTTTGGCTTAAAAGGCAGAGGTTTGTTTGTTTGTTTTATGCTGGTTTCTGACCCTTGAGGTTAGGCATGTTTCTTTTAAGGCATGTTTCTTAATGTTATTCAATAGCATTGATGCTATTCAAGTATGATATACTGAAACTGTTAATTTCTTGAGCCTATCTGAGGATAACTTATCATTGAGTAAATGGAGTAACATTTGGTCACCTGCACATCCTTTCTGCTGTGCAAATATTTGTTCCTGAGTTGATTGGAGAAATTATACGTGTAAAGAACTGCTTAACTTGGACTAAGGAAGAAGAAAAATCTTGATTTATGCTTCCTTTATACCTGTTCTCATGCTCCTTAGGAAGCCAAAGATAATTTATGTAGTGGAGGAAAAAAAATCTTTAAACTGATGCAATCCGTTCCTCCCTCTGAGTGTAAACTGTTACTGGTGACTGAAATGCCTGAGAGTGTAGATGGACACAGTAATCTTCATGTATTGCTAAGTCACTGTGCTGTGTTAACCTTTCTAAAATAAATTTCTAGTCTCTTGTGGCTTTGGACTGGGGATGTAGAGAACACTTATCTACTCCAAAACTCATGAACTTGTTTTTTAAGATAACTGCTCGTTTTTAAAAAAAATAATTCATATATTCCTAGTTTGGAAGAAGAGTGTGAGTCTTCTCTTTGCACAGCTGCTTTAAGAGCTAGAAATATGGAGCTACACAGAGACATGAAAAGGTTGACTGCAGTCTTTGAGAAGCTACATACATACGTCAGTCTTTTGGCCTTACCAAGTAAGTGTCAGTTTTGGCTTGGTTGTTTACACTATGTCTGAAAGATAATGGTTTTCTTTTTGGATCAGCGTTGAGTGGGTTTTTTTTTTGTTTTGTTTTTGTTTGGTTTGGGGTTTAAGCCATGCACACGCACACCAAATGCCACTTTTCTGAAAGAAGAAAACAAAATGAACGCTGCTTGTTAGGTGCAGTCTTAACTTTGGATGAGTGAGTTCTGCAAGTGTGTTCTGTCATGCTGGACCCTCTTGTACCCAGACTGGGAAACTGAGTGTGCTGTAGAGTGTTTAATGCTCCACAGTCCTCCTTCTGGACAGACGTGGGCATAATGCAGGCCTGGGAATTACCAAGCAGTCACATGTACCAGATTTTAGATAGTCATAGTTAACTGTAGGGGAGAAGAAATGATTGTGGGTTTTTATAGTATGATTGACAGTGTATCTTTTGTCATCCTTTAATTATGGAATTGTTAATAAACTATCTCTGGATACATGCTGGAACAAGATGATTATTGTAACCTGGAAATGGTTATTGTATAGCTTCAGGTTATTTCAGTCTTCACTCTTTAGAAGGGCCCAGATGCTCCTTCCTACAGCAGTGAACATGTAAGTATTTCTGCATGTGTAAATAGTCTTTGAGACCAAAAGAGTTGATATTTGTAAAACCTGAATAAAATTTAGGGAACTCAAAAGTCTTTTACCTGCCTGCTCTGGCAAAATTTGATATATATAGATTTGATATCGAAGGGGAAATTTAAGTAAATAAATCTGTTGTGACTCATACTCCATGCAAATGGTTCTAGTAGGTGGAAATTGAATTCTTTTCAAAACTACTTCTTTTTATTCATGGTCAAATCTTAGTGTTGTGGTTTTCTTTTCTTTTTTATGTGGTACTCTTAGGTACAAACCCAGAAGGACTACTTAGGACAAATTACAACTTTGTGTTCACAAACATTGCTGCAAGTCTTCATGGATTTCATGGTGTTTTAAAAGGTGCGAGTACATGAATGTTGTTATGTTTCAACTATGTTTCTTTCTGTTTAACATGCCACACCTGTACTCTCTTTGTAACCATGTTGAACATATAATATGTGATAAATGTGGTGTGTTTTGCCTTTACAAGCAAAGGTGAGAAACTAAACCTACTAACCACTTAGTTTGGACATTCACGCATGGTTTTCATTACTCCATTCTGTTAGTTTTGTTTTATAAAGTTGTGGGATTATTTAATTGTGACTTACCAGATCTTTCTGAGCAGTATCACTTTAGTGTCTAAACTTCGTTGCTCTATTGAAACTGGCATACAGGTTGGAATTATATTACATGTACATATTTTCCCCTGCATACATAGTGTTGACCCAGTACCTCCCTTCAAAGTGGAATTTTTCCTTACTATTTTTAGGTTGGTTACTATTTTTAACATGAATATATTACCAAATCTTACAAAGTAATCTGTGTTCTTTTTGAAATTTAACTTCCTCCTGGGAAATGGTTTACCTTTCTTTTCTCAGAAAAACATGGATATGTTTTCAGTGAAGTGATGTTTGGTTAGAACTCTTAAGAAAAACCTGATGTTTCTGTATGTCCTAGAATTTCTGTACCACGTAGCTGTTCCCAGGGAAAAAGTAATCCATGTAGATGAGTTGTTTTATTGCTAGACAGCTATTTAAACATTAAGCTTTTGTAATTTTATGCAAATTTTTTTTAATAATAGCATGGGGCCATTCTGCAGAGTCCTTGTTTAAAAAAAATATATTAAAGATTGTACTTCAAACAAAATGAGACTTCAAACCAAAAATTTTGTAGAATAGATAAGTTTATTGATAAATACTTTCTACTTCTTAGTATAGTTACTGCAATGTAAAGTCAACCCAACTTACACTTTAAAGGAAATAAAATAGAAGTACTGAAGAAAACTGTCAGTACAATTTATTAGCTATTAACAGAAATGTCCTTAATATCTCACACTCCCATACTGCAGAATGCTTGATTTGTCAGTTCTGTCTTCTTTCTCTATCCAAATTAATTTCCAACTGCTTAAGCTTATCTCAGATTATAACTTGTGGTGTTGATGAGCTGGGACTTCACCATTCTGTAGCAATAGTACTTTATTGTAAAATAGGTACAAAACATTCACTTGTCAAACAGTTACTTTTTTTTTCCCCCCCCAGTTAGGCCAACTTGAGAATGTTTGTTCTTACATAATAAAGACTTGATTCTTTTCCAATTTTGGTGCTGTTGAAATCAATCAATATATCTAGGCTAAGATGTTTTTGGGAATTACTTTCATAAAGTTCTGTGTGTTCCTCCCTATGTTCCCCCAGCCTGACTCCCCCTTGAAGCGAAGTTCTGTTAATTTTAGTGAATTCCCTTAGTTAGTAAATAGTAAATTCTGTTAATTTTACCTGAAAAAATTTAGACTATTGGAAGTAATGTTCTAAATTTCTGATAGTCTTTTTGCTTTGCCTGACAGAATTAAAGTACTCTTCCCTTAGAAGTCATGTGAGCTTAACGCCTGAATATGAAATGTGACAAAAAAAATCTACATTTGAGGGTCCTGCTGTAAATACATGGAAATGAAAAGTATACTTGTGAGGTTAAACACTAGGTCAGTGTGAGCTTGGATCCCCTATATAGCTCTGAGTTTTGGGACACAGAGTATACTTAAAAATACACCTTTGTTCTGCTTTGTGTAACAGCCATAATGTTTGTTCCTTATGATCACAGACAGTTGTCTAAGGCACTATACTAAAGAACTAAGAGTATCCAGACTAAACTTTTGTACAACTTAGAGAAGGGAGAAGCCTTTGAAGCCTGAAGTCAAAAGCTAAATGTAAAAATGGTTGCTGAAATAAACCAAAATCAATGTGACATCTGTCTTTTTCCTTTTCCAGATATTTCCAAGCACTACAGTCAGAAAGCTACTTTAGAACAAGATGTTCCAACAGCCACACAGAAACTCATAACTACAAATGACTGTATTTTATCCTCTGTTGCAGCTTTAACAAATGGAGCAGGCAAGGTAATGGATATTTTTGTTTCCATGTAATGCCTTAACTCATGCAAGTTTTTAAGAAAAAGAAGTAATTTTTAGTTGAATGATTTGGAAAATCTGGGTGTGCCTCTGATACTAATAATCTGTAGTATCAGGTTTGTTCTTAAGTTATTTTCAGGCTACCAGTTAAAAAAGCAACTCATAAATGAGTGATAAAAGTAGGTACTGTAAAGAGGATGCTTTGTGTTAGTAAGGTCCAGGTTATGTGGAAGAGCCTGTAGTTTGTTTCAAATTCTTGTTCAATTCTTGCCAAGTCCAGTTTCACTGAATATTTGTCTTTTGAAAGAGTAATTGCTCTGATGAATCTTTCTGGTCAACTTAGTTCAAAAAGTGACTTCTCTTGATGTGTCTAGATCGCCTCATTCTTCAGCAACAACTTGGATCACTTCACTGCTTCATTGACCTATGGCCCTAAAGGAGGAACAGAGTTCATCAGCCCTCTCTCAGCTGAGTGCATGCTGCAGTACAAGAAAAAGGCAGCTGCTTATATGAAATCTTTGAAGAAGGTTTGTTCAGCTACCATGCTTGCACAGAGAAAGTGCAGTTCTGTTGAGCTGGTTATGCCAAAGAGAATACAAACTAAGGATTTTCAGTATTTGGAATGGATTAGATTATCTGAATGAGAATTTTTGGCTGAGAAAATGGAACCCTTAGAGCAATAATGCTATTGAAAACTAGAGAGCATAGTTGCCCTCACAACTGAAGATGTATGCCAATTCTGCTATTACCCATTTCCACTAATTATTTCTGTGCCAAGACTCCAAGGAGAAGAGGGAGCTGCTCATTTAATTTTCCTCCCTATTCACCAGGAATATGAAGGGAATGGTATCATATTCTTATGCTTGCATTCACTGGAACACAGTGGAGGGCAACAGGAAAAAAAGGCAGCTGAAAAGGAAGTACACTGGAAAAAGTATGCTGAACTAAAGGATTGAATGCTGCCAGGTCTCCCTGTTGTCTCTATTAAAATTAACAATTAAGTGATGGTAGGATTAACAGTTGTTACTAAATCACTTTACTACAATGTCTCTAAAGTGGACCCTAGGCTGTATTTGATGATTAATTAACACTTGGAGTTTTCTGAGCACTTTAAAAAACTGCCCCTTTTGGAGCAGTATTTCTTGTGAGCTCAAACCATTTTTTCCTTCTTGCTGCTAAGCACTTGGAACATAGCTTTTCTTCCCTTTACTATAAAGTAAGGAGAGCAGTAAGAAAATAAATGTGGAATATGTATTCTGATCTACTCTGTAACATTTTCTGAGGTTTCTTCTATTCTGCAGCCTTGTGCAGATTCAGTGCCTTATGAAGAGGCTTTAGCCAATCGCAGAGTTCTCCTGAGTTCTACAGAAAGTAGAGAAGGTCTTGCACAACAGGTATTCTGGTATAAATTTTACTAACATATGACAGTGTATTTTGTAAAAGTAAGGGAATATCAAATAGCCTCCACATATTTATATCTGTGGTCATTTTCAGCTATATATGAATATACTGAAGCTTAAAATGAGACTGTAGATGTCTTGTAGAGGTTTGAAAGTAAAACATCCCTGTCAGGCTGGATTATCTCCTGTACGTGCAGAACGTACATGTAGTTATAAAGGACAGGATTATGGCATTGATATCTTCATTTGTAAGTACAGGAAGTCAAGCAATCTTTAATCATTCAAGTAAATGCAAAATAAAGACTAGAATAAGGTATACTGAAGGATTTCTAATGTGTACTGTCTTGAGTCCTCTTTTGGACTATGCAGGATTTATTAGCTCTGGCAAAACCCAATGATTTTTCAGTTAGAGTAATAGAATACAGTTTCTGTCTTCCATTGTGCATATATTTTTGTTTTTTTTTTCTGGAAGGTGAAGCAGGGGGAGGATACATGGCAGAAAAGGCCTTCACAATTTGCCCATATCCTCATACGAACAAGACTGATTAATACTGAAGCTTCTTTATTAGCTTGAATACTGAGTCTGTGCTTGACTCATCATCAATGAACTTTTGCAAAAAAAATACTTTGGTGTGTGGGGGTTTTCTTTTTTGTTTTTTTTGCATTTGTGGGTTTTTGTTTTGTTGGTTTTGTGGGTTTTGTTTTGTTTTGGGTTGTGGGTTTTTTTGTAGTGTCCAATATTGAAAGTATGTTAGTAGGGCTGAAATTAATTTCAGCAGAAATGTGTGGAGTGACTGGATGTGTTCTGTTCCATAGTTGTTTTCTAACCTGGACAAAGTGGGTGGTTCTGTCTGTGTGAGGTGGCGCAGCTGGGAGGGGAGAGTTTGTCTGTCTAGCATAGAAAAGGGTAATGCTGATGCTAGGTACACATTTTCCAAGTTCTTATAAAATTCTTCCCTGCTTTGATTTTTCACCTGATACAATGCTACTGTAGCTTATGAGCTGTAACTTTGTGATGAAAGTTTCAAACTAATTTAAAAACATGGTTATTTTTGACAGTGGATTGCAGTTACTTGTCCAGCTTGAAACAGTAGTTGTTTACCTGCTGCACTATTTGTTAGCTCACTTACGTAATGTTTTAAAATAATACTGTCCTCAAACATTTCCTGTGTGTGGCTTTTTTCTCCTTGGGTTCAATAACCTGGACTGTAAACTTCCCCTCTTAAAGGTCCAGCAGAGTTTGGAGAAAATTGCAAAACTTGAACAAGAGAAAGAACACTGGATGTTGGAGGCTCAGCTAGCTAAAATAAAGCTAGAGAAAGAAAACCAAAAACTGAAAAACTCTCTTAGTGGACATTTAACTGAAACTATACAGGAGCATTCCATTTTGCCAAATGTAACAGAACAAAAGAAGGAAACCACTGAAAAGAGTCTGAGGGAACCCATTAAGAGTACTAGTCTGGTAAGTGACCTTTTTACTTCAATAGAGAAAAATCCACTTTCTGTAGGAGTAGTGCTGTTTGGTCAGTGGAACACTAATAATGAAAGCCTTTGACTGTGTTGAAAGCATTCACGCCTGGGGTCCTCGTATTTGCAAAGCTGCTTGCAAATACTTTCTGTGTTTTGAGACTTTGTTCGCTGTCTTAAGTATCTTGGAGATCTTTTTGTAGCTCTGTACTTGTGTGACTGAGGGGGAAATATTAGGGGCTTAATCTCTAGGTTTTTCTGACTCAGTAATTAGGAATTGGTGTGCATCTCGGGTTGGCTCTGAGTTTCCAATACTTTTATCCATCTCTAGGTATGTTAAAGGAAATGGAAGGAGGTAATTAGTGTTTATAAATGGGTTATAAGACTTATACATCAGTTTGGGTTCAGCAATGGCTTTTGGATATAGCATGGATTCTGTCCTTGCTCTTCTGTGTTGGTAAATGGCTTTTCCCTCTTTACTATACGTATTTTAAACAGGTTGGCTGTTCCCCTGAATTACCACTTCTGAAGTGGTATTAACTGGAATGTCATCTGTAAGAAATAATCAATCTGCTCAGCTCAGCATTCAATGGAATGTTGGTTTTTTTTTTCCTCCCCACTGTCCTGCTCCAGAATAAAAATAACCAGTGAATTGTTTTGAAGTCCTCAGTTTTGAAGTAAACTGGCATGTTAAATTTTTGATCCTCTATTTGAATCCTTAGAAGTTTGAGGAGAATTGGTTTTTGCAGGCACAATGCTTAATGTAAATCATGGGTCAACATATTGTATAGCTGTTTCCTATAAATCTCAGTCTTTAGTCCTGTTGAGATCAGGGGGAAAAGACCCCTTTGATTCTCCATGAAAATATTCTTCCATGAAACTAGTTATTGTCATATACGCCTCTTGCAGGGTTTTATCAAAATGGAAAGGAAGGAATTTGGAAGGTACTCAATAAATCCAAGTTGGCTATTCTTGCTCTTAAACATGACAAGTAGAGTTTCAATGTACTAACATACCTCTGAATTAGTTTCATATGATCAAGCAGTTGCATAATCATACAAGCCCAGCTGCATCTTGTTGCTTTTATTGCCTTTTTCCTCTGTGCATAATAAGGCAGGGGATATATTTGGAGAGTTGGTGTCAGCTTTAATTGTGTTCCATATAAGGCATCCATATAATCACTCTTGTTTATGTTACAGGTGGAAGTACTTAAATTTGGTTTCAGTTTGAACTGTTGTAAGATTTTTTAAATTTAAAGTCCTTCTGTGACTAAACCATAATGACTTGCAGCTATGGTATCTGTTTTTGCACTTCTCATTAAGTGTATTTTCTTCCTTGTTCTAGATTGGAATGTTGACTATAACTACTGATAATGAAAAGGTAATTTGTTTTAAACATTGTCAAAGTACATCTGCTAAATACTTCAATTCTGATGCTATTAAACTTGTTCCAGAGGTCTAATTACCAAGAATACTGTCATATAATGGGACGAGTCACCCATGTAGTCTCTATATATGATATGGTCAAATTTCTGAAATCCCCATGTTTCTTAGTTTTCTTCTGTTAGCAAACTGCTTTTTAGCCATTTAAGCATTCTGGAGCAGTGTCAGCTGCAATCCAGGTCTGTTCTTTGCAAGTTGAGGAAAGCATTGGTCTTGTTTGTGCTTCAGTAGTCCACACTGCATTCCAAACCTCAACTCTTAAAGAAAGGCTGAAGCTGCTAAAAAGTCCCTGACTTTTAGTTAGTGGCTTTTGCAGTGACTTTTAGACTCAGTGGCTGCTGTACAGGGTATCCCAAACTAGAGGTCATACTGCAATAAGCTCTGAACCAGCTGTCACTTTATTTAGCACTGCTGTAATGTAACTTGCCCCAGCAGGAACTTGGCAGAGTAAGTCAGCGCTTTCCCTTTTCTGGTACTGAAGGAAGAGATGTTTCTTTCAGTTTACTCCTCCTTTTCTTGTGAAGGTGTTAATAAAAAGGGTTAGGGAGCCAGGGAGTAACTCATACAAGCTCTTAAAACCTTCAGCATAAAGCTAGACTTGAAGGTCATGACAGCTCATGTCAAAGCTGCTTCCAGTGGGTTACTCTAACTTACAGTGACTTGTTTGGCTTTTTTATTTTTTGTTTTCTTTTTTAAGTTCAAATGTCTAAGGAAACTTCTGTGATGTGCAACATTAGAAATATTTTTGACTTCTGTGAGCTTCTGAAGTTTGGTTTTTTGAAGGAATTCTTCTTTGTTGGGAAAAGATAATATGGTTTTACGTAGGTGAAAGCAGTCCACTTCTTTAGTGGATTCTCATCTTCATCAGATGCCTGATATGTTAAATTAAGCTAAATTCCTACCTCTTCAGTCAGCTCTTTATCCTTTGATGAAGTCTGACAGTAGGAGTCACCATCAGAGTGGCAAATTGCAGTGTGACCTGCTGTTGTCTGTTGTTTGAAGAATTCAACACTTTTGGGTAGAGCAGCCAGGCCTCAGGAGGGAAAAAGAGAAGTCTGTATAGAGGCAATGTTGTGATGCAGGTATTCAATCTACTAACATGAATACTGTCAGCTTAAATTTTTGCTTTGCTAGTCTGCAGATGTTGAGTCTCGTGAAGACCTGATAAAAACCCACTATATGGCAAGGATAGCAGAACTTACCTCTCATCTCCAGCTTGCTGACAGCAAATCAGTGCACTTTCATGCTGAGGTGAGCATGCAGGCAGTGGCTGTGCTGAAAACAGTAAATCTCTTCTTCAGCTTTTTTAAATATATGGAGGGTAATGTTTTATAAAAATCTGTTCCTGGAGTGTTTTATTTTTTGACTGTGGTCTAGAATGCATCGAAATGGATACTGTAGAAGGGCTTTTTTAAAAATAAATTCTTTGGTAGCCTTGGTTTGGATGTATTAAGAAATGCAATACGTATTATGTATAGATTTGTTCATATAAGCTGAAGTAGCTGGCTTTAGTTACCTAGATAGTTTGGACTTCATTTTGAAGTGATGCTGATGTCATTCAAAAATGTGTGAGTGATGAAAACAGCTCTCTTCAGAGAAAATTAGTTCTTAGGCATAAGTTACACTTCAAGAATTAACAGAATGATTCACTGTATCTATGGTTTCCAGTTTTCGTTTCAAATAATGAGGTAACTTTTCTTGAAAGTAGTGGCCATTTTGATTTGTGTGATTAACTGATGTGGAATGTACCAAAACTCCAGGTTAACAGGGTAAATCATCTCTAAATATTTTTGTAATGGTAGATGACAAAATGTGGAGGAACTGTCTTTTCTTTGATATTTGAGCAATGTATGAAGTGAGTTGTTTGTGTTGCTTTTTATTTATGAAAAATTTCCTAGCAATTATGTGAAAAATATGGTATTTAGAGGATTGACAATATGATAATTCTATAAAGTTAAACATTTAATGTTAACTGTTACATTACCCTTGCATTTAAAAATGTGCACAAGCTCTGACTAAATTTGTTGAAATGTAAGTGTTACAGAAAGATGAAAAAATCAAAGTAGTCACTTAAAGATGCCACAAGGCAATACTCTGTAACTAACTTTCCTCCCTTCTACCCTCCCTATTCTGTTCCTCTTGATAGTGTCGAGCACTTGCCAAAAGACTGTCTTTAGCAGAGAAGTCCAAGGAATCGCTCACGGAAGAGTTAAAGCTAGCCAGTCAAAACATCAGTAGATTACAGGCAAGTAGAAAGTTGTATAATGTAATAGGTGCATTTTGTAATCATTAAGGTGAAGTTGGAGGAGAAAAATTACAACCATCTAGCATGGCCATGCTGTTACTAGGGCCTTAGTTATGGGATGTAAAATCTCTAATGGTATGTTGAGAAGAGCCTGAGGTAATAACGTTTTAAATCCCAGGTACAATAAAGTTGAAGTGGAACATTCTTGCAAGGAAAAGGCTATAGTAGCCAAGCCTGTATTTTAGCACATTTGATGTCAAGTGTTCTCATGAAAATGAGGAGGTTTTAATGTCAAAAGGTGTGGTTGTGTGACTACTTTCAGATGATACAAGAAATTCTTAATTCTTTCTTGCACCTGGTCCTGAAAGGTTTAAAAAATGCCAAGTTGATTTTTCTTTTTTTTTAGATAGATACCTTAATATTAAGCAATGATAACTTTGTGCTAATTTCTAAGGAGCAGTTGTTAACAACAATTGACTTTTATGCCAGATCTTGTGAATGTCCTTTCCTTTTGTCCTTCCCCTCCACACAGCTGAGAAAAGAGCCAATATTGAATAAAGTATATATAAACACTCAGTTCCTAAATTTGTATTTTCTTTACATTTAGTTGATATCTTTATTGCTCACCTGTCTGTGATGGTGAGTACTGAAATTGCTCCATACAGGCAGTGAACATAATGTTGGAAACTTTGAACAGTTATGTCCACAAATGATTCTTTTGAACACTCTTTTGGTTTGTTCCTCTGAGAAATTCCACAATCAATATCCTTCTCGGCATGAGAATCTCCCAACTACATAGTAAACTTCCTTGGGAAAGATAGCAGGCACACCATGTGTTTAGTAGTCTGCATAATACTGAATCATAGACCTGTTTAGGTGGGAAGGGTCCTCTGAAGGTCATTTGGTCCCCTCCTTTGGTCACAGCAGAGGGAGTTCAGATCGAGCGAGCTGTTCAATGGGATATTTCCTGTACAGCCATGCTGGCCTTCTGCCACAGTCATTCCACTTCTTAAGCATTGGGCTGTTCCTTACTCTGAGCTTTTTCATTCAGCTTTCTTGGGCCCCTGTAACTTCCAGGGCAGTTTTACCTGGGAACTTACGAAGTAGACATTGAAAAAAAGCCAAAATCTACTCTTCTTAAATCTAGGGTTGCTGTAATTCTGCTATTCATCTTGCTTGCTTCCCTCAGGATCTTAAGTTCCACTAATTCATGGTTGCTGCAGCCAAGGCTACCATTGGCTTTCACATCCCTGACCAGCTTTTCCTTATTTGTGAGTAACAGGTCCAGCAGAGAGCATCTCTTAGTCCTGTTGATCACTGGTATCAAGAAATTCTTTGCCACACTCAAGACAACTCCTGAGTTGCTTGTGTTCCACCTTGCTGCCCTTCCAGGAGATGTCAGAGTAAAATTAGTTAAAATCCCTAGTTAAAATCCCTAATGAGGATCAGGGTCTGTGGATGAGAGGTTTTTATCTGCCCATGGCAGATGCCTGCCATATCACCCTGTTGTTCTCATGTGATCCCTACTTATGAGATCTTAATTGTTTTCAAGACACTCCTTCACATAAAGCATGATTTCTTCCCTTCTATCCTGTCCTTCCTAAAGTGTGTGTATCCCTTCAGTGCTGTGTTCTAGTCATGCACACTATCCCCTCATGTCTCTCTAATCCAAGGGAGATCATAGCTCTGTAACTGCATGTGGAGTGTTGATTCTTTCAGCTTTGTGTGCCATGTGTGTTTATGTACAGGCCGTGCTTTAACCCTATAAATGTTACTTGTTTCCTGGCTGGAGGCAGTGTTGGAAAACTTGGCTGTTACTCTTTTATGTAAGCCATAAAAAGTGGGGGAAAAAAAATCTAAAGGAAACAGCACAAAAGTAAGGGGAACAAATCATGCATGAGACGTCAGGTAAAAGAAAAATAGCAATGAACTTTCTTTTGTAAAGCAATTTTCATTTTCTTTTTTAGCTGAATTGCACACATTCAGCATCACAAGTGTAGCTTACCAAGTGGAGGTGGAAGTTGGCTGCTTTGCCAGTTGTCACAAGTATTGAGCAGAGTCTTCTGGTTATTTTATTTTTCCTTTAGGATGAGTTGATGACGACAAAGAGAAGTTATGAGGATCAGTTAAGTATGATGAGTGACCATCTTTGCAGTATGAACGAAACCTTAACTAAACAAAGGGAAGAAATTGATACTCTAAAGATGGCTAGTAAGGTAAGTTGGCAGGTGCTGGCATTAGGCACTGAGTGCAGTTTGGAGGTGTGTGGGTTACATTTGGTGTTCCTGCCCTTTAACTAACCAGTTCCCAAGCTATAGTTCTTATTCTCAGCCAACTGGAAAGGACGGTCCAAACCTGCTCCTGCATGTATTGGTGAAGAAAAAATTCTTGCAAAGCATATGTGTGGGAAAGATGGGAAAGAACAAACTCTTCGTGTCCCTGCTTCACATTAGGTTTTCAAAGTGTATGGCAGATCAGCACCTTTTTTGTTTAAAGGTGGTGAAAATAAAATTATTTGAAAATCCAGTTAGTGATATCCGGTGGTTATGATTAACTTCTGTGTAGGAGTATCTCCTCTGCACTCTTGTTGGTTGCAGCATACTCTGCTCTTGGCAGCTAGTCTCTTTCTCTGTTTTATTTCCATATTCTGTCTTGTCTGTCTCTTGTGTAGGAATGAAAAAGTTGCCACTTACATTCTACTCTGAGTTCGAAGTGTACACTTGAAATCCTTTTCCAAGCGAGGAGTCTACCCACTTAGCAGAAACAAGTTTCTGACTTACCATAATGATTAAAAATACAGAAGTTCAGGTGTTTTGAGCAGTCAGTGATTAAACTGTAGTATATCTTACTCTTGTGCTTTTAGGGATGAACAGGTGTTGTAAAGGCCTTTGCCCTTCCCTTATCTCACTGTGAAATGAGTAAATTAGGATTATTCTCCTTAATCATGGAGTGCATGGAAGCAGGTTTTACTGAAGAGTTAAAACAACTGAATAAATAAATCCATGTTTGGTTAAAGGTCCCATGATGGTGATTTTCATTTTTCAGAGTAAACTCTTCCCTGCTTTTATAGAAATGTTTTTCTTCAGATAGCTGAGCGTTTTAACTTAGCATTGTGTTCTTTAAAATTACTTTTTGATGTATAAACTATGGTGTTTTTGGAAGGAAGCTCTTGGCTGCAGACTCACCATAGCACTTTATGTTTTTATAAAACATATTCTGGATTTTTTCACTTGCCATACTTTTAGCACTTGAAGGGGTTCTCTGTCTGTAAGGAAGTACCTCAGAACCTCACAACAGAAGCCACACAGATTTTCATATGTTACCAAATGTAGAAGGCGATTCAGTTGAAATCAAGATGATGCAGTTAAAGCCTTTATTGCTTGGAGAGAGTTACTGGTTAGGTTAAAAACAAATGTTATCCTAAGGAAATAGGAAGATGTAGAATTGCCAGCAAGTAACTATCGCAGTAAAGTTTATTTTAAGCTATATGTTTTCTTTGTGGAATTATTGCAAGTCATATGTGAGTTTGTTAGCTGTGGAACAATTTCTTTCCTAAACTAGGAGTAATCTGTACAGACCAAATTAAAATAAAATTTGTTTTGGAAAACAATTATAGGATGGGGAATTGATTTTTAATTTGAGGCAGTTATCCTATAAGGATATATTTGAAATAGCACTTGAATTGTGGTTTGACTTGCCTTCGCTGCCCTTACAATATTGATGTTAATACAGTTGAGTGTCTTGGGATGTACCTCAAATGTCTCTTGTGCAGGTCTCGGTTGAAATACCTTTCTTCATTTGAAATATCTGGTATTTGCCTCTGTTATGCTTAGAGAAGTAGTGGGGTGTTCAGGGCAAGCAGCTACAACCTGCCAGTGGTAAAAGACTGAGGACTGTTTATTTTCAGTTTGACTGTCCTTTGTTAACTGTAGGCATAAATTATCAGACATCAGGTTTTGTATGTAACCTGTCTAGATTTTCTTATCTGAATTACATGTTCTGTTCACTTGTTTCTTGTTGCAGGGAAATTCTAAAAAGAACAAAAGTCGATAGTTTACAGCTAAGTCTTTGGAAGCTGCTGCTGCACAGGATGCAGATAGTGACCATTCATTATCCAGTTCCTGTTTGTTCCAGGAAGAAGAGAGTGGTATTGGGTCTAGTAAAAACTGAATTGGTGCTGTAAACGGCTTTAAAATATTTAGAACTTGTAAGAGATAAAACAGAATATGATGCTGGCTCTAAACCAGGAAATACACACTCTGTGGATAATTTATATAGTAATTACCTTCAGTTTTTACTGTGCACTTTTTAAAACCAGGTTTTGATTTCATGTAATAACTTCAGATTTTGTATATTTTCAACTATGTTTATGTATTAACAAATTTGGATCCGTGCAGTAGTTGTCTATTTTTGAGTTATACATTTGATTGTCAACATGTGTACATTCCATTATCTATTAATAACAGTTTAAAAATGAGTTTTGAGACTTTTTTTGGCCATGCAAGCTGTGCAGTTACTGTAAATGTATTATTCCTATTCTCAGCCCTCTTGAATTAATTGGAATTGTGGCTTGAAAGGATATTCACAAATGCACACAAGTAAATGGGATTATGGTTTTAGACTGCAACAATGAAAACTTTCTCTGCTTGCATTTGGCACTTTGGATTTTGAAGTAAAGAGCACAAATAGCTGAACTGGGATACTTCTATGAAATCACTTCAAGCCCTTACAATAACATTATGTTTACATGTCTATGTATATATATTGGTTGGAACAGCTGTTTAAAGCTACAGGAAACTGATTTGTCATTTTCCCCAAAAGAGTGAAACAATGTGTGTAGAATAGATCAGCTTACTGTGCTCTCTTACAGCAAAGAAGAATATGAAATATGTAAAAGATTTAAATACTGAATTTGGAAAAGGTCTTTATGGAACTAAGTACTGATGGACTCACTGAAGGGATGCACATGGCTTTTCCTATGTTTTCAGAAGTTTGTGAACTTTAGGCCTCTCCTAAGATTTATTTTTTTAAGTGAAGTTTAACACCGTGAGTTTTCACAGCATTGGTTTTTTTTTTTTTTCCTTTTTGTTATTTTGGGGTTTTGTTGATTTGTTTTTTGGGTTTTTTTTTAAATCAAATGCTGTGCTGCTTCACACTTTACACTGATCTTCTGTTCCATAATTTGCATTATGGCACTTATTTGTCCCATAACGGTTTACTCTGATATCAAAAGTGTTGATATGTATTATCAGTATGAAATAATAAAATCAACTACATGAAACCAGCCCGACTGTTTTTTTAATTTTGGTTGTGCCCAGGTTTCAAGGTGTGATATTGTGATGGGGTGTTAACAGCTCTTGCTGGTGAGGTGAGCTGAAGTAACTACACCAGTCTGGTTACTCTTAGTGGTGCTTCTCTTGGAGCCAGGCTGTATTTCTGTACCTAAAGCTGCAGTGTGCAAAGTGCACCAAGTGCAGGTTAGCACTTCTCATCTGCTTGTCTGCTTGATCACCACTGTGGAACTATTCTGATAGTTTTTCCTTTTAGAAATGCAAAATTGATGTGGTTATGGAAAGGGAGAGGAGATGGGGAGAGCCTGCATGGTTTCTTACTAGCATGGTGTTGAGCTGAAAATTAGGTGCTGGTGCTAATGAAGGTTGGGAAGTATTTACTTTCTAACCATTTTGTGGAAGCAGATACAGCTGTTTCATTTAGGGTTGGAAGCTGATTGCTTGCTTCCAATTCTTTCGAAGCTGCCTTATCTGAGGACTTTTACCTTGCAGGGAAGGTATTAATTCAGTTATTCTCTGAATCAAATTACTGGACATGTTACTGATGCCACTTTTCATAGGTGGCTGCATTCAGAAAAAGGTTTTGCTTAGGCATTTTTGACATGTCTAAGTAAAAATATGCTTTGAAGGTAGTGTGTTTAGAATTTGCATAAAATGTTATCTCAAACTGGTTTTACGACAGAGTATACCCCAGCATTCAAGCTGGAATTCGTACAGAATGTGTACACATTTAGGTACAATTCCAATGTACATTAGTTTATTAGCATTTGTTCTTTGCAGTATTATTTGGGGATGTATTTGTGTGTCCCCTTTACCAGTCAATAATAAACATGCTCAGGGAGAGGCAACTTTGATCACTCAAGTTGCCTTCAGTTTTTCAAGAAAATGCTTTCAAGGAAGTTCTAGACAACTGTAAACTATCAATACTCAAAAACAGAACGTGGGGAAAAACCCAGTATTTTGGATACTGCTGTAGTAATGTTGTAAAGGTGCATAGTACATTGCATTTAACTCAGTGGCATTAGAAACTGGATCTACTGGAAACATCCAACTATCTTGTGCTTATTATCTGCTAACCAGGTGTTTCTGAATTTGTTTCTGAATATCTCAAATGCTGCTAAATGTCTAAATTGCCACTGCACAAGGCTATGCTGTTAAAAAATTGAAGGCTGACTTCAACATTGCAGTGAAGAATTCATGTTTGAGGCAAAGAGTTCTAGAAACAGGAGTTTGAACTACTTTATATATGAAATAGTACATGCAGATTATCATGAAATGTACAAAATTTGGGCAAATCTGTGTTACTAGTACTGGAATTAATCTTCAAAAATGTACAGTGTGAATGCTTGACTTACAAGTTGATTTAATGGGGAAACTAAAGACAAACTGCTGTAAAGTGGGAAAAAAAAGAACAATACAATGTAAAACAGGGTTAAAGAAAAACCCTAATGAGTTAACATTTTCATGGACAGTTCACTGTAACACACAAGTTGTTAAAGCATTTTTAGAGTGTTCGGTTCATGCCTCCATAACGTTGGGCACCTCATGAAAAATCTCTCACACATGTCTAATTGAGAAAACAGCACTGTTTTAATGGTTTTAATAACAGTATTTTCAAAAATTCTTTCTGAACTTTGTTTTGAAGCTATACTAACACATTTAAGGATTTAAAAATGTTCAGCTGTCCTAAATTTCTGAAAGCACATGCCCAGTAACTGTGCTGTTCAAAATAACTATTTGCTGTAATGAAGAATCAATTCCATTTCAGAATTGCCCTCTTAGGAGCTACTGCTTCATGAGTTATGAAAGAACCCAAGAAGCACCAAACACACTGGTTATTTTAAAAGATCTTAAGCTCTTATAGGTCAGAGGTTTCCTTACCTGAAAGATTAAATTCTGAAACAGGAGTTTTACTTAGGCTGATGTTGTAAGCTGTGCAAAGGTATCATCTCTTTGCTGTTTGAACACAATGATTCTTTAAAATTGTTACATAAGTATACATCTGTGATTTGAACAGTGATCATCTTAAGTGTTGGTTTAAAATGGTGGGGTTTGTCATGTCTTTTGTTAGTTCCTTCAGATTCGTTCTGAACCAGCTGAATGTTTCAGTACTAGTGGTGCCAGGATCTTCACAATGGATGTGTTCCAGCAGCACCAAGCAGCATCAGTATCGAGACTGAAGCACTTGGTTTTCCCATCTTTGTTGAAATCCTTCAGCTTTTTATATGGATTATTTTCCCCTTTTCACTGAGACAACATCATTTCTAATTTGTACTTGTAATGTTCCTGTTCCTCCTGTTCTACCTTCCCTCACTGACAGGTGAGTTGAGGCTTTGGTGTGAAGGTCTTTGGCCCAGCATGTTTCCTGGATGCTGACTTTGGGAACAGCAGAGGCCCCTCATGTTTAACAGTGCTCACTGCGACCCCAAAGAACAGATGCTCAGACATGCAAAGCATCAGTTTCAAATAGGAAAGGAAATAAACTTTATATCCACATATTACCTAGACTGGAGAAGTTATTTACTGGCTTGGGTGAGCAATGTGAAGGCTGTGAGGTTTTGTAATAACATAAATCCACGGATATATTAAACTTTGGAGAGCCATCTGGCCCTGTAACCTGGACAAACCTGTTATTTAATACAGTCTGTATGTAAGGTAATTTGAGAGCACTATCTTAGCAACAGCAGGGTCATAATAAAAATAAAGCTTAGTGCAGTAAAAAATGGTAATTGTTGCCAGAGGTCTGATGACTTCCTCCCACAAAGGCTGGATGCCCCTCCATTAAGAATGCTTGTTCTGTCTTATCCTGTATTTTCTGCCTCTGCACTACTTGCAGCATTGCTCAGCTGTGAATTAAAACCATGTTTGTTTAGAAGAGGCCATGTTTGCCCAAATTCCTGAGTATTTCTTTTAACCAGAGAGTCAGAAACTTGCTGTAACTGTAATTGTGTCTGCAAAACTGCTGGCTTGGTTGCAGGAGGGGACAGAGAAGAGCTTTTGGGGACCTTTGTAAACCAAGACCTGAGAGGGGCGGTGAACTAAACCACATGGAAAATTGCTCGGGGCTGTTTTCTTTGTCTGCCTCTGCTCTGTGTGTAGGCAGCTTTAGACATGTCAATGCTAATTCAGAATCACTCAGCTTCTTAATTTGCAAGGCAAGCTCCCATGCTAAGAGCCCTAAATAATTGTAGTTAAAAACTTCTTACATGAAATTGCAGAGATAACAGGAGAATTCATGATTTATCTATACTTGGTTTAAGTCTGATTCATCCTCTGAGTCTGAAATTTTATAAGAGGCTGAGATCTTAACTAATGAAGAAGCCTTTGCAATCCAGACCTGGTGTCAAAATTGTCTTTATGGTCTCCTGTAAACAACACAGCTTGGTCCTGAGAAGACTTAAATCCACTATATTTAAGAGTCTAGGTTATTTCCAGTAATTTTAAGCACTAGGGATTCTTTCATGAATGCACTTGAAAGCTAGTCTGTGGTGGCATGTAGCTTCTTGCAGACTTCCTCTGTATAAAGTTCTTTGTTTCTGAAATGAGTATGAGAACACCTTAAATCTCCCCTTTCTGCTGCAAAGAGTCTTCATCCTTGCCTGCCCTCCCACTAAAGCTTCAAGTCTCTTTTCTCTCGGGCTTAAAAGACTTCAGCTTGTGCAGAACACTTTATTCAAGAAAGATTATTTTAACGAAGTTATGGGCTTGAAGAAGTCTGAACAGAGAACTGCAGCCTGTGGCATAAGGCGCAGCTGTAATATACTCCTATTTGGTGACTTTCAAATTGAATATAGCATAAACAGGGCTGGACAGAAAATACACACTTTGGGAGGGGGGAATCAATTTTACCAAAGGTTTTTTTTGAGGTCTGGGAACTCTGGTTTACTTTTAGTTCAAACAAGTAGGCAGGAACAAGTTTCTCTTGGATTATCGATCTAGCTCAGAAGGTCGAGAATGAATCCACCAAGCACTCACAAAAAGGACAGTAGTATGCTAAATTTCTATGAGCAATTTATATGTAGTATATATACATTATTTACATAGTGAATATACTAACCTTGTAAATTTTAAATAGCAATTGTATTAAGTGAAAGATGGCTTTATTAAATGGGAGAAGAATTTGCCTTTTCAAACCAAAACAGAAAATTAATTCTCAGTAAGATGCACTTTTGCAGAAATTTCTTGCTAAAATAAAAGGCAAACTAGTGGAGCAAAGAGTTAAAATAAGTCTAGGAACAAGTGTTCTTCTGTCTCCAGTTACATTTGGTTTTAGCCAGATATGAACTGACAGGTTTCACTTCTGACAAAAGTCATAGATAGTAAACATTTCATGAAAATGCCAATCATGTTAAGATCAGCTTAAATATAATCAATGCAAACTGAATTTGTTAGCATTGTAAAATGTTGAATGAGTTTAATAACTGCCTGTAGCAATCTATAATACTGTATGTGCTCTTCAAATTGTATTTACAGTACAAATAATTTTAATAGTTCTAATCCACTCTGTATATGCTATTCATTAAAGTAAAATTATATTAAGGACTTTTAAATCTCAGTTTCAGGGTTTTTTTCACTGATGCTTGAGTTTTATTGCACATCATTATTTTGGAGGAAGAGAAAGTGATAGCAGAATCTACTGGAGAAGGAACAGTCTTGTCTTGAAAATGTATACACTTGTCTCAACAAAGGAAAAATCTGATCTATTTTTACACATGCTGAATTTGATAAGGAGATATGAGAAATTAATACCCTCCCCCCTTGAAAACCATTAGAAAAGGTTAATGTGGAAGCTAAACAGGGAAAAGGGTTTATTCATTGTTGTGCAGGAGTACGTGAGAGTCTGAAGGACTCATTTTGGAGTATGTAGAAAATATTTATAATTTCCTGGCATTTTTTGCAAAACAGGAGGTATTGATCCTCTGATTCCATCTGCTAAGAAGTTTGGTGTGTCCTGGGAGGAGGCAGAAGACTGTGTTGTTTATAGGAGACCATAAATACAACTTTGACATCAAGCCTCAGTTTCCAAAGCAGAAGACTAAGTGGGATGGAATTCCAGAGGAAAGAGGTTGGGATCTGGTTCTGACACTTCCAGGGCTGTGTGCTGGGATGGGGATGGCAGATGGATCCCTCTAACCCTGTGCTAGCAAGGGCTGCAGTGCTGTGGTCTGAGCCTGGAGGCCTCAGGCTGGCCGTACTCAAGAGAGAGCTTTAAGGGGAGAAAAATATAAATGTTACAATTCACTGGCTTGCAAGTTACAGGTTAAATTATGGTGAAAACGTTCCAGGTTATAGGGGTTGGGGCTTTGAGCAACCTGATCGAGTGGAAGGTGTTCCTGCCCATGTTGGGGGAATTGGAACTGGATGATCTTTAAGGCCACTTCCAACCCCTACCAGGATTCTAAGAAAAGGCTGCTACCTGTCTGTGTAGGAAATCCCTAAATCCTCTTTCTTATGGATATTGAGATGGAAATATGAACAATAGCAAGATTCTGTTACAAACTGGTAGCAAGCCCCCAGGTGAAATTCTGTATTACCAAAGTTAAACTCATTTGGAGAATAATTTTACCAACCAGTATCTTACTTGGTTTGACATCATAAATACTCATGAACTGTCTAACTACATTTGGCATTGGATTTTTTTAAATTAAGATAATAAAACCAGATTTTTTTAAAACCATGGATGGCCAGTGTATGTCCCAGTGCAATTTTTATAATGGCATTAAGCTTATAGAAGAATTTATTTGTAGTAAAAACTCTAGTGAACACTTCTATTGCAAATGCAGACAGACAGAGCCTGATTAGTATTTCCCATGCATAGAGCAAAGAAGCAGTATTGCTTAATTTTCAGAGAAAACATAAGAAAGCTTTTCAGAGTGCATAAATAGAACAAAAGCAAACAATTTACAGAAGGACATACTTCCTTATTAAGATACAAAGGAAATTTCAAACACATTGAAAATCAGTGGAGCTAAAATGGATGGATGATGCCTTACAAAGAATTTTGGATGGATTGTACAAGACATGAGCTCACTGCTGTAAGTGAGCTATCACTGCTACTGACAGCTTTTCATATGGGCAAATTTAGGGTCTGCAGTCCCTGGCAGCTCTGCTCCATGTCCCTGGGAACGCTCTAGAGGGTTTTATAGGCGTTTTCCTCCTCTTCATCCTACCCGTTCTACCTGTGCTGTCCTTTTAGGAGCAGTCTTTCTGCACGGTACCTTGTCCCCTCTGGTAGGTGCACCCGAGAGATGCACAGGGTGCCGGGTAAGAAGGACTTTCTGTTACTTAAGATAATACAACTCTATTAGCCTCTTGGTTATTCAGACATTTTCCAAGCCTTGTGCTGTGTGTCTTTGGAGCAACTCTGTCCCCAGAGCAACACTGACAGTGCCGGTGCGCTTCGGAGTGTCCCGTTTTCAGCAGCCCGTGCTCCTGGCTGGGGATGCTCCCCGGGGATGCGGCCGGGCGGGGCTTGTCCTGCCACCGCCCCCGGCCCGGGCCGTGCGGCTGATGCTGCCTCTGCCTCTGCCTCTGCCTCTGCCTCTGCCTCTGCCTCTGCCTCTGCCTCTGCCTCTGCCTCTGCCTCTGCCGGCGGGCCGGGGCGGGCACGGAGCGGGAAAGGAGCGGGTAAGGACGGGGAAAGGAGCGGGCACGGAGGGGGAAAGGAGGGGGAAAGGAGCGGGCACGGAGGGGGCTCCGTCCGAAGTGGAATTTTCCCGGTAGTTGCGGCGCAGCCCCGAAGTTCTGGCTTGAAACGGGACGGTGGATGGGGCTGCTTTGTTTTGGTTTAAGAACATGATACCATGTAACAAAAATATTTGGCTCCTTTTTCCCCCCACCCCACCTTTTTTTTCCCTCTTTTTTGTTTTTCTCTCCCCTCCTCGTTTCTCTTCTCTTCTCTTCTCTTCTCTTCTCTTCTCTTCTCTTCTCTTCTCTTCTCTTCTCTTCTCTTCTCTTCTCT
>JAWWMO010000121.1:12063521-12106171 GCA_035047845.1 Dendrocincla fuliginosa | reverse complement strand
CTCTTCTCTTCTCTTCTCTTCTCTTCTCTTCTCTTCTCTTCTCTTCTCTTCTCTTCTCTTCTCTTCTCTTCTTTTCCTCCCTTTTCCTTGGCTTTCCTCTTTCCCCTTTTCCTCCCTCTTTCCCTTTGTTCTTTTACTCCCTCTTTCCCCTTGTTCTTTTCCTTCCTCTTTCCCCTTTCCTTTCCCCACTTTACTTTCCTCTTCCTTTTAAAGTCGAAGTGGTGAAAGGGGGATGGTTTTGCCTGGCTGTTTGAATCACTGCGGAAATCGGTAGGGTTTGGGTGCCGGGCATCCTGCTGGATCGCCTTCCCATGACTTTTGCCTTGTTAGGGAGGAGTCTGGGACAACGGAGGAGTGTTTTTTATTTAATACTCGAAGTGAATTGAATTCCTGGAGCCTTTCTCATATTTCCTAGTGGTTCAGCTGATGATGTTAAACTATGCACGTAGGCTCACGGTGTTTGAAATCATTGCTGCAGAAATCCCTCCCGTAAATCCAGCCGGGGCAGGCGGCTTTGGGAAAACAACTGGAGCGGATGCAGAGTGATGTGCTGCATGGGGCTGACATGATTAGACTGCACTTACCATATATACCCCTCGTGCAAACCCCAGAGATGGTGTTTCAAGTGTTCTTTAGATGAGAAAAAGTATAGAAAGTGTTCACTTTTTGGCTTTAGGTAAGTACTCGCAGAAGGGAGGCTTTGCAGTGAGGTTTTTGTAAAGATGGAAATGTTCTGATACTTGTGGCAAATAGATATGCTGAGAAAATTGCTGACTAAGGTATTTTATGGAGCCAAACGAAAGTTGTTACACAATTCGATGCTTCTCCGGTGTTTTTTCTGTGAGGTGGAGTGGACTAGAAATCCTAAGAGGTTTCTCTGCAAACAGGATTTAGTTTTTTTTGGGAGAGTGGTAATGACTGTCTGGGGAGGAGGGAACAGAAGTTTTGAAGCCTGAGGCTCTTAAATATGAACGGCTCATTTTGATGTTAACTGACTTTTCCCTGTCTGGGGACTCAGACTCTTCTGTATCTGTAAAAGAAGAAAAAGCGGTAGCTGAAGACAACACTTTATGTTGCCTGGTTTCATGCACTGGAAACAGAGAGAAAATACTGTGAGGAAAGATTAGCTCCTTTCTTGACTACATGTGTGAGTTGAGGAGAACTTAGCACTGCGTTCTAACTAGTTGTGGTTGAGCATGGAAGTAGTTTGTATAACAGGGAGTGTGGCCAGAGATTACACTTAACTGATGCTGGAGCTGTAAATCACACCACTGAGAAAACCTGCCCAAAGGCAGGTACAAGGTCCTTGCTTCATGCTCAGGTTTGATTGTTTTCCTTCTCCCTAATGAATATATAATAAATGTTATTTTCTGTGTAGTTTAAAAACTATGGAGATTTATAAGCTTAATGGCCTAGCTTGTTGATCTTTGAATAGCGAATGAACGCAAGCTTTGAAGTTAGTCTGTGTGTGCGGATGGGAATTACAATATGAAATGCACCCAATTACACAAATCGTGGTGCACTTTCAGGGACAGTGTTTTACTTTGTGTTTTGGTAAACAAGATCCCTCTACTGCACTACTCATTTTCTTATGTTTTTGATTGTTATAAGTATGAGCTGATGTCTTTTGCTTCAGAAAACCAGGCCACCCACGTGTCTGTCTTAAGAGGCTTTTGGAGGGGAACCCAAATGAGTCTTTTTGTGGTGTCTGCATTATGAATTACACTTTCTGACATGACTGTCATCAGTTGCTATTAAAAAATACCTCTATCTAAATAAACAAGGAATCAACTGGAACATTTCCTCTTGTTGGTGTTAGTATTCCTATAACACTTTAAGGCAGGGAGAAGGGGAGTATCCTGCAGTAGAGGAGAGAATTATCTGTCAGAAAATGTTACTAATAGCTGTCTGGCAGTACTTTTCATGTTTAGAGACCTCTGCTAATCTTAGGTCACAGGTTAGTCTCCAGGAAGGTATTAGCACTTGTGTGTTGGGCACTAAAGCACGAGGTAGTTTTAAATGCAGATGTAAAAACTGACTCTGAATCAAAAATAAATTAAAAAAAAAGGGAATATTATATTGCTCAGTCAAAATGCTAGAGTGTTTCTGTTAGCCTCCCTACCTTTTATTATTCACTCTGAAATTAGGGGCAAGGGTTTTGAAGTGTACTTCTATGTCATGTATTCTTTGTGGCATTTCATCCATGCCTTCCCTTGGACACTGCAAACACTAGTAGAGGACCAGGTTTAGATTTGTTTCTAACCACAGACAGCTTAGTATTTTGATATGTGATCTGTGTGCCAAAGCACTCAGGCTTCTTTTTAAAAAAAAAAAAATCCAGAGGACTGCTTAATCCTAAAAAAAAAAAAAAAGTCTGTTGATATTACAGAAGTGGGACAGCCATCCATAGCTGCATTTCTGCTGTTTGGTAGCCCATTATAAATCTCTGGCTCTGCTCAGGGGGAGGGGAGAGGTTTGGGAAGTTAAAGTACTTGCCAGAGCCCTCTGCAGAGCTGCCGTGACCAGAGCACTTTTGTGGGATGTGCGTGCGTTCCTAATAATAACATGTTTCCTAAACACAGTTTAAAATGGCTTCAGTAGATGCAGTAACATTCCATTAACTTAGTGACCTGCAGAACTGCTGTAAATAAAAATAGATTTATTTTCCTGTCTCTTCCAGGCCAGAGCACTATGCTGAAGGTTTGTTGGCTTTTTTTTTTTTTTTTTATAATTATAATAACCCAACAAACCTTCCATACAATAAAATGTCAGCTAGTGTCAATAAACAGTTTACATGAGACTCTACTGCCATTGTCCCTTGGCTCTCCAAAATCTGCCTACGGAGTGTAAGTTATGCAGTCACTATGGTGATGCTGAAGAGGAGTGCAATTCAGAGAGGATAAAGCAGGGCTGGCCCAGTAAACTGAACGGGAGTGGGAACAGAAGCACCTTTCAGGGGTGTGCCCGCACTGCTCCCCACAGCCCCACCAGCTACCTCTGCCTTCTCCCCATCCGTCTTCTAACTGGTGGGGTTCACATGTAGGAAGAAGAAAGGCCCCATGGAGGGGTGTGTTGTATACAAGGGAGAAACATGCATATGTACAGTGAAGTGAATTTAAAATTATTTAAATATCTTGTCTAACTAGACAATAGGAAGAAATTAAGTGCAGCAGCACAGAGTAGTCAATCAAAAGCCAATCTCCAAGTTAAACACATTTAAGGATCACAGTCTTGCAATGAGGAGTTTCTAACACCAAAAAAAAAAGAAGAAAGTTTTACCAATACACAGTTACTTGAAACTATTTTGTTTCCAGAAGGTACAATTACATCATGTGTAACACCTTGCAATCACATCTTCACAGATATTATGTGTCTTAGATATCCAGAAAGGAAGGGACTAAAACCAGAATAGTTAATATTGATTTGATCAGGCTTTTTGTTATTTCTTCTAGGAAAAGTGAGTTTTCTTCTGTTAAAGGTGTACAGCAAAACATAGAGAGCCATTTTGTCATTCTTAGGATTTAATCTTGTTCTCATTTGAGCTAGTAAAAATGTCCCTTCTGTCTTTGATGGCAGAGTATACCTTCTTGGGGGTTTTCCTGACCATCCCATTTGCCAGCAAATGGGGTATGAGCATGGGTACACCCTGTCTTGCCTTCTCTGTTACCAGCCTGGAGTCCAAAGAGGCCCAGAACCACTCTAGACATGTGTTACTTAGACCTGGAACAGCCTGTCACCTTCTGAGATAGGAAATCCACTCTGTAAACAGGAAAATGCTGGACATCCGAGTTGGAACTCTTGAGTGTCATCTGGAGGAACTGACTGAGAAGTTAGAACTGATGTATCCAAGAAAGATGCCTAGACTTGCGTTGAGTACTGGGGTTTGCTATTCTTGCAGTTAGATATGATATGCCAGAGATAAGTGTGGGTATTGTCACTTTGGTTGCATTAAGGAAAAACCCAAACAGGTTATAAGTGTACCTGTATCCGGCTCTGTCTTACGTACCAGAATCATCCAGAGTTGGTGTTGTGATGTAAGATGTGATTGCATCTTCCTGAAACAAAATAGTTACATGTAGCTGTGAACTGGGAAAACTTTTTTACTTTTTTGTTAGAAAGTACTCATTGCAAGCCTGGCATATTTAGGTCTGTCATAGCTGAAGATTGGCTTTTGATTGACCTCTCCGTGCTGTCTCATTCACTGACTCGTGTTTTGTAACCTGTTTGCATATGGGTTGTCACAGCAAGTGGCGTAGGAACTGCTGCAAGTAACCTTATAGTTCTCCTCAGGGGAGAGAGGTGGCCTGTAGGGTAAGAGGACTGCTATTGTTTTTTGCAGCTCAGTGCTTGGCTGTGTGCGCTGATGGAGAAGTTCTTGAGTGACTTCCAAGAGTGCCTTCTGGTCACCATTACAGGATCTTTCCCAATGACAACTAAGATAGATTTCAGTTTTACTTTCATTTATGTGGGTTTTTAAAAAAATTATTCTATGTAGTTTATCTTATCCCATTCTCAAAGTTATGTTCCTGATAACAAGCTCTGCAAAAAAACCTTGAAAGGAATGGCAGGGCAGATCCCAGGCAACTGTGTTGCCATGATTTTATAAATTTCTCTGTTCTTGTAGAAAATACCTTTGGCTTCCCTCCATGAAATTGTATGGGCACTTCCAGTAAAATGCTGTCTCTAGGCTTTCCTGCCTTAATTTCTATTCCTCACTGAGAAAATACAGAAGGACAAAGCTGATCTGACTCACCGGTGGTGGTGTGGCTGCTGGAGTGGGGTGAGGGAGGGTGTGGGAATCGGAGCTCACTGTGTTTGGGAAGAGTGGTTGAATCCAATGGTGTTACACACAAGACCAGTCATGCACGATGTTTTGTTGTCTTTTTGAGGCAGCTTTAGAATGACTTCACATCTGAGCGTTAGGGAAGGTCTTCTAGAATGGATCTGGGCATGAAAAGGAGTTTGTTTACAGTGCATAGCAGCTGAGGTTTGGGTGATTATTCATGGCAAAGATGATAATTGCCTTGAGTAGCTATGCTAAATTTTCATATCACCTGGAAGGGCCTCCCCATCTAACCTGCTCCTGCTGTGAGCAAGATCTACTTTGGGTAAGACCCACTTCAGCCGCAGCTGAGGAGGCTTGAATAGTTAGCAGAGATGTGAATCTGGCTGCTTTTCTTTCATTTTTGATTTGAGAGCTTCCCGTAAGTTTTCCCTCTCATGTGAATCTCATATCTACTTACAGTCCTTGAAGCACGAGATGTGGCTCTGAGAGGCAGAGGAGTTGGCATTTCTTCAGGCCTCTGTGGTCCCCTGCCTGTGTGTAGCATCCCTCCCGAGCTGGGTGCCGGGTGCTCTCCCAGCGTGCAGAGTGTCAGTGCTGCAGCTGTCAGTACTTTTTCTTGTGGTGAGTCCCCCACATCCCAAACTGTGTGACATCATCCTCACGAGAGACTGTTTCAGTCTCTGCTATATGCTTTTCCTATCAAAGAAAGTAAGTGTGGTCTCCACTTTGGAACGTACTGTGATGTTTGTGTTGATGTTAAAAATGTTAATATTCTCAAGCCTGCCATGTGTATGTACCAACCACCTTGTTTCTAACCTCCCCTCTAACTGGGGCAGAAACAAGTAATAGTGAGGGGTGTTTGCAAGAGCTATGCCTGCCTTTGCTCTGGGAACGTGTGCACTGTCAAAAGCTGAAAGATTTAATTCCTCCAGCTCTTTGGGCCAAGAGGAAGGAATTCCAAATTAAACAGATTAGCTGTGAGCTCCAAACTTCTCCCAGCTGTGCCTATGCCCCAGAGAGCAAGCAATTTAAATATAAGGTCACATTGCACTT
This sequence comes from Dendrocincla fuliginosa, assembly GCA_035047845.1. Classification (NCBI taxonomy): domain Eukaryota; kingdom Metazoa; phylum Chordata; class Aves; order Passeriformes; family Dendrocolaptidae; genus Dendrocincla; species Dendrocincla fuliginosa. The sequence continues at coordinate 12,100,332 of JAWWMO010000121.1, read as the reverse complement.
TGAAGTTGGTGTATATTTTTGACTATTACACCAGTTCCTTTTTTTCTAAAATGAGTAATGTAGTGGGAGGCTTAATCCATGTATGTATCACAAATACAAGTGAAAGCCAAGAAATTCCTATTTCCCATTAGTTGTGCCTTTTGCTTATGTTTATTTCAGAGTTTTATGTTGGAGAAAGTTTGTTGTGTGAGTCTACAAAAGGTAGAGCAGAGTTAAATAAAAGTGCAGCCTTATGTAGTATCAAAATAAAATGTGAGGCAAAGCATCATAAATCAAGCAGTATTTTATGTAGGTGTGCAAGTTTATTTTTTGCAGAGTTAAGTAATAACCAAAACAGCAATACAAAGAGTATGGCTGTAAAATACAGAGATAAATCTGCCATATTAGACTTAGTTATCACAAGGGCTTAGAAATGTTCAGGGTATTTTATATACCATATGTGCTTTATTGCTTAAACTGCAGAGAATTTACACTTCCTCACAAGACTACTACACTTTGTGGCAAAATGCTTGAAGAATTGTCTACATATTTGTTCAAGAAATGGTAACAACTCATATGGAATCGTTATGGGACAGCTTCACCACAGCCTGCACAGTATGCAGAGTTTTGCACTGAATTTCTCTGTAGCCTGTATGCAACAGATGACCTTGCTCCTGGAAATATAATTGACATGTAGTGGTGTATGGGGCCCATAGTTTTTCTGGAACAGTGGAAATAAAATGACCAGGCATTGTCTGCAGAGTAGCTCATGAGAAGAGCTCAGCTTGTTTTCAATGGTTTATTTAACTGCTTTGTCACACTGTGTGCAGATAAATCTGGAAGTCTTTTTTGAGCTTGAAGTAATTCATGAGGCTGATATTTGCCCAATAAACCCCCACTATGCAAGTTGCACATGTAAGATATGTGCTCAGGTGTTGCAAAGAGAATTTGTTTAGAGGATGTATGGCTTAACCATTTTGAAGCCACAATGGCCTTGGAGCTACAGACGCAATAAGGAATGTATTTCTGAAATTATGCCTTCCTGTGTGTTTGGAAATGTGAGTACTGTCTATTGAATATTGTGTTTACTTGCTTTATGCCTTACAGAAGGGAAGTGTTTCCCTGCCATTCCCCATTAGTTGACCCCATGCTCCTCCAATATTTAAAAAGAGGACCTTTGTGTTTAAATCAGAAGGGATATGCTTGAGGGTTTTGACTGGTGCCAGATGTTAGGAAAGACCCTGGGAGTGACATGCACAGGGGTTTCAATCATGCACTTTGCAGGTTCAGATGCTGCTGCTTCCCTGCTGAGAAGGAGGTGATGCAAGGCTGCACCATCAGGGGGGTGGGGACATTGCTGACGGCAAGTCAGCATCCTCAGCATGCTGAGGACTGAGGTGTATCTGGATTAAAAGTACCAAAGTCAAGACCTTGAATTGCACCACGGAGGGAGTAGAAAGTTATTATTAGTGTTCAGTGTAGGAAGAGGTAACAGTATCCCCCAGCAAGGCACAAAAGTTGAGTATTTTTGCTGCAGATTTGATCTGGGATTTCTGAAGCAACAAAGAACCCAGTAATAGCTACAGCCTATGAAATCTCTCAATAATAGGATAGGATTTCTCGTCCTTCCTTCCTTGAGGTATTAAAAGGAAGAAATTAAGCTGCAACTACTGTTCGTTAAGTGCTAAGGGACTGCATTAATCTGATAAATGAGAAGATTGTTTTCAGCAGAAAAAGATGAATTGAGATGAGTCACAACTTTTGGGTTCACAGGAATTAATGCATGTAGGATCAATTCTTTATTTCAGCCAGCTTTTTTCATTTTATTTTTATTGGCAGTTTCAATACTGTAAAAAATGGTATTTCCTGTCACAAATCTGAAGGAGATACCACACGTGCTTGTAATTTAAATGTTATGGGCCACATAACATATATGCTAATGGAGAGCAATGGCATCTTGTATCACTTTCCTCTTACCCAAAGCATTTGGATTATATTTCTGTGGGTCCCTTGAGGAACTTTTGCCTTTTGGAGGCAAAACACATCCATTCTGAAGCCCAAATTTACTGCAGTTTCAAGGAAGAACATCACAATTCAAAAGACAGAATTTGGAGCACAGTTTAGGATGAAATAGGACTTGAAAGCATTACTTGAATGTGTTGTGCAGATGTAAAACCATCAGAGAACAAGTGATGTAAAGTAGCATAAGACTGGTGTTATATTTTTTAAATACCAGATGAATGGTGCTGCCCATAACACATGAGGGAGTGCATTTCCTTTTCTTAGCATGACACTATAGATACAGCTTGTGAAAATTTATTTGGACTTTTTCCTCCGTTCCCAGTAGTCGGTTTTGGGGATCAGTGAGCAACAATGAGGGAATTGCTATCAGTTTCAACACTTCTTGCCTGTGTGTTTTTACTATCATCAGTACCTTTTTGTCTTTAAAACACACGCATATCTGTAGCAGTAACAAAAGGGGAAAGCTTTAGCCTCAAACAGGTATACTGAGAGTATTGTGACTGCAGAGGAGAGCTCCATCTGTGAAAGAGGTTTTCTTTATTGACACTTATTGACTGAAGTTAAACATTTGGCACGTGGATTTCAGACATCCTTTTGTTTTGTAACAGAAAAAAAACCCTGACAAATAATCTGTAACATCATATTTTAAAAAGTGAATAGTAACAGACATAGTGAAAAAAAAAAACCCCAAACATCTGGAAGTAATAAAGGACACTGAAAAGCTTCATTTCTAACAAGAAAGGGAGGCAGGCTGAAAAGTGTGTTCTTTATTGTGAACAACATTTCTGTTTACTTATATTCCCATTTAATGATTTCTTTTCCACTGGTGCATCTTGGTGTTGTGGGATTTGCTGAAGGGCTGTGCCTTGTCAGGCTGATGAGCTCTCCATCGTTTCCACCACGCTTTGCACAGTGCCCCAGGATCATCCCCAGAGCCCCTCCGGAGAGAAAGGCGCTCTCTGCCATCCACAGCATGTTATTTTCTCTTGCTGGAGGTCACTTCTCTCTTCTCAGTGCCAGAGGAGTTTTTAATGGCAGCCTTTGAGGTTGTTTCCTTATGCTCTGTCTACCAGGCTGTCCCACAGTCCTGGCTATTACAAAAAAAGCCGCTCCCTGTGTTAGCATCACATGAGCTGCTGTTAACAGAGGAGACTTGTTAAGGTGAAGCAAGGACTGAAAACTTTGAAATTTCTAGAAATAATCAATATATACTGCTGAAGGACCCATGATGGCAACCAGAAGGAGAGGAGAAGGGAGTGGAATGAGAGGGAAAAATGATGACCGAGTCCAAGAACAAATAGCTATGATTTTTCTTTCCACTTTATTTTGATGAAGTGACCGTGTGGGTGAAGGATACACTGGTAATTGTGTGTGTCTGAGCTATGTTTGTAATTTGTAACTTGTTTGCTCCTTTTCTCTCTTTCTTTCTCTAAGTGGAGAGGAGAGTGCTTATAAAATAACTAGCATAGTCCAAATATTTTTCTGGACAAAAAGGTCAAGAGTTCAAAAACTAATGAAGGCCCAGAGTCCTCCTCCATTGCAAGCTCTCAGTTGCTCTGCTGCAGAGTGAGTGGGCTGTGCCATGGTTATGATACTTTCTTAATGGCTATAAACTGAAAATAATGGAGAAATGGTAAGAATAATGACTTGTGGTGTAAGATTTCACTTGGCTGAACTGTGGCATGTCTAGAAATGAACTGTTCTCTAAATGTTACAGATAAAGGATGGCTTTTATTGTTACATGACTGTGTGCTGTAGTACTGTGCAATTAATAAGTGGCCTAACTGTGATTGTCTGTGCATGAAGGGGAATAGCTTTAAGTCATCGTTAGCTGACCTTAATTAATGGAATAATGTATGTGGAGGTGGTTTTTGTCTATATGAACTTTGCCTTCTTTGTGCTTTCAGGCAAATATGAATGTGTTCTGACATAACAAGAATAACTTTTTATCAAATGAGTGATGTTTATAAGTGCCCTGTGGTGCTTCATTGTACTCTCTTCCTCCTCAGGCATTAGCAATTTATTGGTTGCCCCTTCATCAGTCAGGAGCACTGGGGAGGAAAAGCTTTGGGGAGCACGTAGTCTGCATCAGGATACAGTGAACACATTTAAATTTCAGCGCATGATTTAAAACCACGAAGGCAAGATTAATTATTTACTGGTTGCAGTCCTGCTCTGAGGACATCCAGCTGAGCCCTTTACCAAAGACACTTTGTTTGATGAAGTGTAGTTTATTAATTGGTTTAAAGACCTGTCTCTTTTCCAGGCCACCAGCCAATTTAGTGCTTAGCAGATATGTATGTTGTTACTTGGCCTTGACTTGTGTTTCACCAGTGTTTTATCTGCGGTGGATGCTTGTAGTCTACCCTTCAACAGGAATGTAGCGCTCATTCTTTGGGCTAATTTCTAAGTTTAATGCCTATCCACCCTTCTTTCTAACATGTGCATTCTCTGAGAGTGTAGGTCTGAGTTGAAGGAACTGATGTAGAGAGATTCCTGCCTGGGTCTGGAAGGCATCAGGGACCAGTCAACCCCTGCTGTTCCTCACAGAAGGCATTCACATGGCAGCATGGAGGGGGTGATGAGTCCCAGGCCAGTTCTGGTGGCCACAATACGCCCCTCCTGCCTCTCACCTGGGGATGCTCATGCAGAACACCTACCTTGGAGAGACCCAGGAACTGGCTGCTCATTGCAGGTGTTATCTTGGTGGGCTGCTTTTGCCTTTGTGGCAGTAGTATGTGTACCTTTGCCATCAGCCCTGAGTTGCTACAGCTTTCAACAAAAAAACCTAATCCCCGCTCACCTTCCAGATTTTGTTTTTGGAAACAGTCGCACCATTCTTAGTAAAATGCTATTTTGTTTGATGAGAGGAAGGGGGGGAAACCTCACCTGGAGCAGTTGCCTATTATGGAAAATCCCTGTCCATATTCTAAACTACACGTAAGATATATAGTATTATGCTGTATAGTATTAAGCTGAAAGCATTATGCAAGCAGTCCTGTACTGCTGTGGGGCTTTCTGCTCTCTGATTGAGAGGCTGAATATATCAAATGCTCTGAACAGCTCACAGAAATAAGAACTCCCTTTCGTTCCCAGCATGAGAGAGCAGTGGGGATTCATGGGCAGTTTATCTGTTTCTACACAGCTATTTCAGATTATACACGTAAAACACAGAGTACACTGGATTTGCAAACTGCTTGCAAATTTGAGCTTTGTGTGATTTGAATTTTATAAGGGTTGAGTTTGCTTGGTCTTTCAAGAGAATTTATTTCTGCTTGTGTTTTGTTGTTTCTTCATAGATGGTTTGCGGGTGATGTGTGTGCAAGTGCCTCAAGTTTCTCCTACAAGATGTGTTCCACAAATCCAGCAAATTGGGTCACCTTTGATGACGAGCCGCTCTTCCAGTCCCCTCAGAAATCAGTTGATAATCAGAGTAGTTGTAAAGCAAATGGCCTTAAACTCAATCTGTCTAGTGTGCATGAGTCTTCAAGTAGGTCATCTTCTACAGGCAGCACTCCACTCTCATCTCCTGTAGTTGATTTCTACCTAAGTCCTGGACCCCCCAGCAACTCTCCACTTACTACACCTACCAGAGACTACCCAGGAAACCTATGCATCCCAAAGTCTGGAATTCACATGCTTTATCCCATCCCTGAATGGCCATCAAACGCTAACCTTCTTCCATCCCCGGGGATTTGCTCATCCCTATCCTCGCAGAAACCGAGCAGCCTTCCTTTGAACACCTCACCTAATGACCATCCAGTTAAGACTTCAGTCTCAAAGTCAGCCGAGGAAGGAAGCCCTAACTCACCAGGGAGCTGTGAGGAGTTGGCTCCGGGGCGCTTCCCATACATCCAGAGTGACTGTGCCTTTTCCAGTCCTTTTTGGAAGGAAGGGTGCTTGCCCAGCGTGTCACCATCTAATGCTGGCATGCACAGGAAGGACAGAGTGCTCGACAGGAGCACCTGTTATCCTAAAGAATCTTGTCATGATCAGAAAAGCCTTAACCAGGGCTCCTTCAGTTACATCTGCGAGAGGCTTGAGCATCTGCAAGCTGATAGCTGCGACACTGCAGAAACCCCACCCATCTCCAGCACTCACACATGGCACAAGCTCTCCCCCACCATCCCACGCAGCCTCTTCAGGAGCCGGAAAGCAGATGGGTGGCCATTCATGCTGAGGATTCCTGAAAAGAAGAACATGATGTCGTCTCGGCAGTGGGGCCCTATTTACCTGAGCGTCCTAGCCGGAGGTGTACTGCAGATGTATTACGAAAAGGGCCTGGAGAAACCTTTCAAGGAATTCCAGCTGCAGCCACAGTGCAAGCTATCTGAACCCAAATTAGAGAGCTACAATGTCTCAGGAAAAATCCATACGGTGAAGATCGAGTGTGTGTCATACACAGAGAAAAGGAGGTATCATCCCAAAGTAGAAGTGATCCATGAGCCAGAGGTTGAGCAGATGTTGAAGCTGGGCACCACAGATTATAACGACTTCACTGATTTCCTCATAACAGTCGAGGAAGAGCTTATGAAACTTCCTACTGTTTCTAGACAAAAGAGGAATTACGAAGAGCAAGAAATGACTCTGGAAATAGTAGATAACTTTTGGGGGAAAGTCACTAAGGCAGAAGGAAAACTTGTAGAAAGTGCTGTCATCACACACATTTATTGCCTCTGTTTTGTGAATGGAGGTGCTGACTGTTTTCTAACCCTGAACGACCTGGAGCTCCGGAAGAGGGATGAGCGTTACTTTGACAAGGAGGAGGAGAAAAAATGGATCAATATTCTCGACTACCATTTCCATAACTGTGTCAAAGTACAGGAATTCGAGCAGTTGCGGATAATTAAGTTTACCCCCCCAGATGCCTGTAGGCTGGAACTGATGCGTTTCAGGACACGGTATAATGGGCAAGACCTTCCCTTTTCTGTGAAGGCTGCAGTAGTGGTTCAGGGGGCATACATTGAACTTCAGGCTTTTATAAACATGTCTTCAACTGCTCTGATCCCAACACGTTCACCCTGTGAAAACATTATGATACGCTTTCCTGTTCCCACACAGTGGATCAAAGCCCTTTGGACCATGAACCTCCAAAGGCAGAAGTCCCTAAAAGCAAAAATGAACAGGAGAGCATGTCTTGGTGCTTTACACGAGGTTGAATCTGATCCTGTAATACAAGTCTCAGTTGGAACAGCAAAATACGAGAGTGCCTACAGGGCTGTGGTGTGGAAGATTGACAGGCTTCCAGATAAAAATTCAAGTAAATAATTTGCACTATAAACTGATGGGCTTGGGTCTGTATCTTCACTGTTTTTATTCTTGTGTACCTCCATCAGCTGCTGTGGCTTGGGCTTTTATCTGTGTGATTCTATTGGTAGAAGCTGGAATCATCTTTTAGAAAAAAGAGAATATAGCCTTATTTTTTTAAAAAGAATATTTTCCTAATTTATTTGATGGAGGCAGATGTATTATTGTCAGTCATTTTAAGTGTGCAGCATCATGGAAGTGTATCTCATCATTCTGAGTAAACCTCAAGTCTGCAGTAAGACAGAGGGAAGTGTTTATTCTTCCTGTATACCAGCTGGACAATGGGTGGAATGGGAAGCAAAAATCAGTTGGTGAAATGATTTGTCCACCAACTATCACACAGTTAATAGAAAAGGTGGTATTGTCACTGCTGGGTCCTGGCTTTCTAGCATCATTTGAGAAACAGTGGGTATGATGCATAGCTAGAAGGTATTGTGGTCAAATTTCCTATGCGAAGGTGACTGTGCTTTTGCAAGGCCTGATATCTATTACCTTTTTCATGGGTTTGTGCACTGAGATTGTACATTCATGACAATAACTGCACTGATGAAAAATGCCTGCCACTTTATTCCCATTTCTTTCTGGTGGTGGTACCTCACTGAAAACTTGCAGCAATAAAATCAGCTACGTTTATAGTTGCACACATGGAAGTAGTTAATTTACCAGAAAAAATATGACTTTTTGAAGAAGAAAAATGTAAATATTTGGTTTTAAAATTCCAATTTTTAGTCATGTTACCAGCACTTTTGTAAAGGCATAGTACTTTTGTAAAGGCATAAAAATTCTTGAGGAATACAATATCCTGCTTCAAGTTCTGTAGAGGGAAGGCATTTGATCCTTTGCTTGAATATGCATTATGTATGCTTGAGGCTTTGGGAATCTGTGTAAGACAAGGGCACCTGTTAAAGGATTTTGCCTAGTCTGTACTTTTAAAAAAGGGGACAAGTGTGTGTTACTAACAAACAGATTTTCCTAGTTGTGTATTATCCTAACTACCTCCTTAAAATGCCCAGAAAAGATGTCATCTTTTTAAGTCCTGGTTTCAGGTATGCTAGTAACAAGTAGACATATTAACTCCCAGGTTCTGAGAGCTAGATGTGCATGCAGGTAAGAGATAACATCCAAAAGTATTGTTGGAAAGAAAAAAAAAAGGAATAAAGGCAAAAAAAATCCCAAGTATTTTCCCTCCTCATTTTTAACTAATTTTAAGTTATAGTTAATCCATCCAGTTGCTTCAGTAATTATGACTCTATTTTAGTTATTAACAGTTTGATATTTGAATTGATTGACATTTCAGTGACAGAAGTAACAGATTGACAGAAAAAGTGAGGCAGAAGCATTAGCCTGAGCCTATATATGAACTAAATTGCTTGTGGTATTAGAACAGCATTTGGAAGATGAGATGAGAGCTAGTGTGTTTACTAATGATGCAGCATGAAATACTGGTCCTCTTTGCATGTGGACTGGGACTTGCTCAGGTGATGAAGTCTCTCAAGGCTTGAGTGATTGTACCTTTCTCTTCCCATTGATTCTCTCTGTGAGAGCTACAGCACAAACCCCGCTGTGGTCACAGTCAGAAACAACATTGTGTTAATGCCATCTCTGGTTTTCCCCTTCTTTTCCTTTGGAAGAAGCTGTGGTTGGCTTGGACTTGTGGCTAATGCTGTATAGTTTCTCCTGAACTAGCTGAGCCCTCCCTTTTACAAACTGGGTTTCTCCTGCTCTGCTTGGAGGGGAATGCTGGTGTTTGCCAAGCAATGGGCAGCAGGAGGGCAGAGGACATGCAGCACCAGCAGACCTGGTGTCACAAGGCAGGGAGCCAAACCAGAACTAATGATGGGGGGAGAGAAAAGGCAGAGAGAGGGAAGATTAGGGGAGGCAGTAAAGGAGGGACTGGGGAGACTGGAAAATGGACAGGAGGGGCAGAAGAGTTGATGGAGAAATGTAGGAGAATTAGCAGGCAGAAGAAGATTCTTCAGCTCTTCCAGATCTGTAGCTATGGGTGTCCTGTGCCTCAGGTTTCAAGGATTTGCACCATGCTACTGTGACCCATGTATTATGGGACTAACTGTTTGGGTAGCTTTTATTATTCTTTACTATTTAATGTAGGTTTGGTTCTGCAAAATCAACTCAGCAATTTAGACAATTTTAAAGATTAAGTTTTCCAAAGTTTTTCATTTCCTGTTGTTCTTTTGTCTTAAGATTTTGATGTGCACAATTAACTTCAGATTTATGTTATTTGAAAGTAAGAACTGGAGGTGGTTTTTTTTTTTTGTTTTGTTTTGGGTTTTTTTTTGTGGCATTCTACAAGCTTTAAATTATTTTCTACCAGTGGCTTAAACTTTTGACATTTGAATAATTCCTCTGGTTGAGATCTGCAAGATCATTTGTATCCTTGAAATGTTAAATGTTTTGGAAAAACATTTTGGTAGTAATACTGCCTGGTCAAATTTTAAACCTCTTTATCAAGTGCTCTGTACACAGTGAAGAGTTTAAAAATAGAGTTGTCCCAAGGCGTGCCAGAAGTCTGGAAACAGTCAGGCTAATAGAAATATGTAAACTCTCATAATATGTTTATTGCAGGGGGGAAATATGCCAAGGCTTTTGCTTTCCAAAAGCCTTTGTCCAAGGCTTCTTAAAAAAAAAAAAAAAGGAAAAAAGAAAAGGAAAGGTTGCCCATATTGTGACTTTGATAAAAGACATTGAAATATGTTATTATCCACTGGATTCTACTAAAGCCCTTCCTTGGAAAAGCGGTCAAGTGAAGTTGATATGAGCTGTGAGATACCCCAGACTTTTAAAAGCTGCCTATGCTTATTCAGACATAGATGGAGAGTTTGGAGTCAGAATGTTGGCATTATTTAAAAAAATAAAAAAAAAGAAAGTAAAAAAGTCAGACTTTGAAGGGCTGATCCCATGAGATTTCTGCAAATTGAGTCTATGTTTGTGAAATCAGGACATTGTGTAAGGAAATGCAGAATATATTACGATTTTAGCACAGCATTGGGGCCAGTCTTTGCAGTAGAGAAGCTGCATGCACCTGTATCACTCAGGGAGGTGGGGAGAGACTAGACCTGGAAGTGCTCTATTTTAATCACTTGCTGTGTAAATTTGAGTCCTGTGGTGTTTCTTGCTGTGACACCTCCATCACTGGGCTGTTGTGTAAAGCAACAACTCTTCAGCTGATTATTTCTTCTTTCCTTTTGCATCCTGGAGCCACACTGAGGAAACTGATTAAACAACACAGCAAATTGGAGCCAAGGGAGCTTGTGGCTGCTGGCAGTCTTTTACTGCCTTTAGCATCAGAGCATGGACTCTGGTATGGGAGATGATATCATTCCCAGCAACAGTCAGCTGCTGCTCTTCTTATTTTCCAAACTGACTAGGTGGAAACTCCAAGCCATGACTTTGTCAGGTGGGCTCCATCCCTATCCAGCCACCTCTTTCTGGCACCAGCACCATTGCAAACTCTTCCTTGATGGTTGTACCATTCCCACTTGCCTATTTCCTATGCATTTCTTCCAGCAGGTTGGGTGAATTCACCCATTTAGACATAGCTGCAGAGTTACTAACTTCTAACAGTCCTGTTATAAATCTGTGTCTTAGTAATTATTGATATTTTCATGTTCAAAATGAGACTTTCAGAACTGGACCAATTTTGGCAAAAATAGAATTACCAAACTGAAGTAATGAGTACATTTTTTTGGCTTAAATTCCTTGTCTTCATGAACCTTTATTAAGGTTGCTTTGATGCTACTTACACAAGTGAATAAGGGCTAAACAGTGTGAATAGACACAAATTTAGATTATTAATTGCTTTTGAAATGCCATGTCAATGCTAAATGATATTTTGAGTCTAGTTTCATAGTTTTACTGATCTTTTGTTTGATTGTTTTGGCTTTCTTGTTGGTATTCTTTAGAGAAAGAGAGCAAGAATTTGGAATGTTTTTAGGATGCAAGAGCCAGATTTGAAGATCAGGACAGACAAAAGTCTCTCAATTCAGAGAATTCTTAAGAAGTTGCACAGACACGTGAACCACAGGGTTTCTGTCTCTGAAGTCAGCTAGTAAAAGCTCAGCTATCTCCCCAAATTATCTGGTTGCCTTTCAGGAGGGATTTGGTTTCATTGTGCCAGGTGCTTATGTCTCCATGATGCCTGGTGGGCCACATTTTGGGTAGCTGGGTTTGCATCTGAATGTGTTGTCTTAGCATGGTGTACAGATTACACTGTGCCTGCTTCAAGCCACTCATCTTTCCACAGCACTACCTTCTCTCCCCTTCTGGCCATTACTGCATTACAGTTTGCTTTGCAAAAAGATCTGGTACATGCAGCCTCTCTTTGTTCTTCTAACTCCAGTGTGATACAAGGCCTGGGATGCAGTAGTTTCATGGAGCAGAAATGGCAAGGACTGGCTAGTTTTAGGTGGAAACTAAGGCGATGTTCAGTCTTCTGAAGTGTTGGTTGGTCGCTTTGTCATCTGACAGCTGATGGAAAGAAGTTGCTCTATGCTCCTAGCACAGCTCAGCGGGCAGAAGAACTTCTCCACAAGTGAAGTGGTGAGTACCTCCTTCTGACATTGACATTGGTACAAGAGACAGATGAGCTGGGGGGAACCCTGTATTTTAGGAGTATGCAAACAGGTCCAATGGAGGCTGCTCCAGAGGACCCAAGACAGCCTTACTGAGATCCTAAAACGATTGTCTCTACCTTTGCAGGTTACCACCTACGGAAAAGGAAGCACCCCAGAACTCGCTGCATCCCAACACCAAGACCACCTCATGGGTGTGGGTCAGCTGGAATATAAACCCAGAGATTTCTTTAAGGGCTATGTGACACTGAATCACAACTGTGCCTTGTCCAACATCAGCAGACCAAGAAGAGTGGTCTGGACTGTGGACCATTTATGCCTAAACTCAAATGGACACCTATCATCCAGCATTTACCATCAGATATCTGCCCAGGAAAATTCCAAGCAGTGGTTATTTCTGGATTCCCTTTCTCAGAAGCCAGAATACTTTTCCAGACAATTCCCATTGCTATTTGTTTCTTCATAGGTCTCCCCTGCTCCCCAAACTGGAAGATACTGAATTTGACCTCCAAAAGCCCTTAGATCTGTGCTGGTTTCCTTCTGCCACAAATGGACTCCAAACAACAAACCCTTTCTCCTCAGATCGTTGATTAACCATAGCAGCAGAGGCACAGAGTGCCTCTTCCTTAGCCAAGACATGACATGCCATCTTGCTGCTCCAACCCTTGCTGTCTTCCTCAGGATGCTTGACTTGTGTCTGATGTGATGCAGTCTGCACAGCCCAACCCAGCAGACAGCACAAAGACCAGGTCAATGAAGTGTGTTGCCAAGCTGCTTTCTGGCACTACCACGGGAGGGTGGAGCAGGTCCTGGGAGCCAAGAGCAGTACAGCTCAGGTGGGTTGTAGTGCTGTGGCACCACGCATGGGATGACATCTCACAGTTTGGCTCTGAAATGGAGGTGCTCCTGATGGCCTCCTTCACCTCTGGTGCTGCTGTCACCGCAGCTGTTGCTGGCATGATGGAGGATTCAAGGATGGAGAGACCCACCTCAACAGGGGCTCGTTCCACCATGTCCAGGATGTCTGCAAGAGGTGCTGTGGACCAAGAGAGTCTTACTGCAGGAGAAATGAGCTTTGACACAGCAAGAGACGAGCAGCAGCACTTCATGGACAAGGCTCAGATCACAGAGGTACAGAGATCTGGCTGTCCCTGGGTACATGAGTGATGAAGCACCATCTCCTCACACTTCTTCAGTGCTCCAGCTTCATTCTCAAGCAGCTGGCTGGTGGCTGTAACCCTTATTTCTGATTTTGTTCCCTCCTCTATTTCAATAATAAAATCCCTAATGTTATAGTTTTACTGATCTCTGTGTTTTGTGTTACTGTCCTGAGCCTTTAGCCACATGCTGCATGCCCCTGGCATTGCACTCTTTGCAAGCTGGGTGTCTTTGTGCTTTACTGTCCTGATGGCCCCTGCCCTGTGGTGTGCTCAGAGGTGTGAGCAATGTCTCACACATGCTAAAAGCTCTGATTTATCTCGAATTGCAGTCAGTCCCTTCCACTCCACCCGCACACCATTCTTGCTGTCTCGTTGTGTGGGTGACTGAGCCTGATTCGTGAACAAGTGCATTAAACACAGGCTGTTATATATAAAAAGGAGGTGATAGTGCTGCTCCTTTTGGTCATGGGCCATGGTTTTGGTGATGTTTGTAATTTTTTAAGTGCAGGTAGGTTGTAAAATATTGTGCCTTGACCGGTAAGGTGGGTGGGTTGCAAGGTCTGCAAGGAAGGGTCAAGTTCTTCTGTCCAATCTCTCCAGCCTGTCCTTCTTGGTTTGGTTTCCCTCCCTCTGTGCTGGCATTGGCCATTGCTGGGTACCTACTCCTCGTTCACCTTAAAGGTGCTATTATATTGGACATATTTAGGAGAGCTTCATTCCCAAAACTTGGGACCTATGCATTTTTTGTTGCAGTGATCCCTACCAGTCCCTTTTATGGATCTGCCCCTGCATTTATAAGTGTAAGTTGCATTACATCTTCTCACAATTTCTGTTATCCCTTATGAGGCCCTTATGAGCATGTATGAGGACTGTGTTTTGGTAGAAAGAAGCATCTGGTCCCACGTAGGGAGTTGTTGCTGTTTCTCCATTGTGATACACGTTTCTTCAAAGGTGCCTGGTGACTTCGTGGCCAGTGTTTGATACTCTCCCATGGTGCAGGATTCTAGCTGGTGTGCATATAGCACTATTTTTTGAAATCCATGTAAAGAATCAGCATTTCAGATAAGGATGGAATGTGATGTACTTCTGGAAGCAAGGCTGCAGAGGATGCTTGTAAATCAGCCACATACATAGTCTAGGTGGCGAAGGACTACACTTGTCCAGTGACATGTCTCTTCACTGAAGTGGTGGCTGTAAATGTTGCTGTGTCTTTTGGGCCCTGAACACCTGCAATCAGCAAACAGCTTTGTAAGCTGCTGATTATTGTTGCTTTTATTAAAAATCTTAAAAAGAAGGGTGGGGAGAAAAAGAATCAGAGACCTCCTCATCTGAAGCTTAGGAGCTGATAACCCAAAGGACACTGCCTAATCCTTCCTCCCCTTCCCTCACCTTTTCTTTCAGGCAGTCAAGTGCTGTTGAGTGTAACAGTAAGGAAGAGGGAGGGAATTATTAATTATACTAATTATATAAATAGTCAAAAGGAAAATATGGATTGTTTTAATATGATTAAGCAAAAAGACAATGAATTTCATGCTCTTCAAGCCTTGCTTTTTGGGGATCTTTTGATTTATGCCAGACTTGGAATGAAATCTGGAGGATTGTTTATTGAATTAGACTTTGTTCTAGTGCAGTCAGAGACATGTGTGACAGAACTGCTCAAAGGTAAACTATCTCCAGAACTCTTGGGCAGACTGTGAGGCAGATTTCAGGGAAAACCTGCAGCACAAACCAGAGGATGCATCCAGGCCAAGGCTCCTAGGAGCAATGGAGATGTAGCTTTTCTATGTATATTTGCCTTACAAAGTGCCTGTGAGAGTGTGGATGTGGAATATTACCATCACTTTCCAATGGGATGGATAAAGCTCAGTGTATGTTAACTCCATCTTTAGTATTTCCTTCCTTCTGATACAAAATTGATTCCTGTCACCAGAGGAAGCCAGTGCATAAAGAATGGGACCTTTTTGCGTGAGCTTTGAGATGCCGTTCAGTGTAATGGATGAAACCCAAATATACACTGCCAGGCTTGCCTTTGACAAAATACAGCCAATCCTTTTTCCCCTTTATTTTTTTTTCTGCCTGCAGCCAAAGTGTAGTTAGTTGTCTATGCTTATGATTAAAATCCTGGAGAGAAGGAGAAACACAGAATTACTACATTTTGCCCTGAAGAATTTGGAGAGGATTCTTTTCATTATGTTATATTATACTGCTTTCATGAACATAGTGAGCCTGCTGACTTCAGTTCTTTTGGAAAGCAGCTTTCACCTGTGTTTCTCCTGTGTGCCAGAAGAAGTGCTTTCCCCTATCATTGCCATATGTAAGAAATGCTAAACCAAGTGATCCTTAGGATCTAAGGTTGGATTAAAGTAATTTAGAATATGCTGCACCTGTCCTTCATGACTCTGCTTTATAACATGACAGTTATTTTAGCAATACTTTTTTTTTAAAGAAGAAATGGAGTATGTTCTTTTCCAGTAACAAACCAAGCTAGAAAGGGAGTCCAGATAGCCTTTAGCCTGACAGCTGGAATATATCTTGTTTGAGCAGCACTTTGAGCTGCGCCTTTATCTTCCTGCTGTAGGCATACTGTAATAAATGATGCTACACAAGATAGCTGTAGTACTTGAAATAAACACTCCAGTAAAATTCCTGCAGCAGAGAGCTCTGGAAACGGGGCTTGTTGCACACAGAGCAGCATCTCTGCCATATCTACACTGGGTCCTTCTAGTTTTTAATTTTCTGTGAATGTAAGAAATGCATTTTTAAGGGAAAACTGAGACTCTTCTAAACAGTGAAGCCCTAAGTTTGTAATGTTCTTCTCTCAATCAGAAGCTGGAAAGATCTGGTAAATCTTGCATGAATTGATTTGTAAAACTGCAATGACTATGAAAATTGTGCTGAAGCAGAACAAAATTAGTAAGGGGGCACCTTGTGTCCAAGTAGCAAAATACTGTAGGTAGAATAATCTTGTATGATAACAACTGCTCTGTATTTATAAAAAATAGAGCTGTCCTCTCTTGCTAGGAGATGAACTTGACATTGTAAACAAAGAAAAGATAATTCACTAATGATGTGGTGGTTTTGTTTTTGTTTTCCAAGGTTCAGATCATCCACACAGCCTGTCTTACAAACTGGAGCTTGGATCAGACCAGGAAATACCATCTGACTGGTATCCATTTGCTACTGTCCAGTTTGTCGTTCATGACACCCGTGCCTCAGGAACAGAAGTCAAGTCCCTGGGAATAGAGAGCGATCTGCAGCCCCAGAAGCATATTGTTCAGAAAGCTTTTTACAATTGCCAGGTATTTTCAGGGCTTTGCTTTCCGTGTTTTCCTCCCCTTCTCCCTCCCCACTCCTCCGTACAGTATTTGAAAAGCAAATGTGCTTTGTGTTCTAAACATATCTTGCATGTGCCTTTGATAATGACTTTGAGCAAAAGGATCATTAAAAAATCCTTGTCTGATCAAAGAGGATGCTGAAAAACAGAACTGTGAATGCAGCCTTGTTTTTCCTCGGTTCAGCTATTTTTGGGAATAGTGATTTTGAAATCTGTTGGGTCTGGAAATGTTTTGGTTCTGTGTCAAAGCTTTTTTTTCATGCCATTGCTGCAGTTCACACTTTCAGCGTTCAATTATTCGATAATTCTACCTGCTTCTTTTTGTTTTCTACTTACAGGTTGAGATTGAAAAGAAGTGGATTAGGCTTGATGGAGAAGACCCAGATAAGGCTGGCAACTGCCTAATGCAGTAAAAGAGTACAGGAGGGACCATCATAGGATATTAGTAGGAATCATTTTGCATAGGAAATTCTGTTGTTAGAGAAGCGCAGTGACCTAGTTTAGGATAAACATGGTCATTGAATTTTTTTAGTGCTTATGGGTTCGATTCTGCATTTGACTGGCCTGCATTCAAGTAAACTTCCTGTCATGGGAATACTGGTATGAGTAAGCTCTCCTTGTAAAGAGCTGCAGGATGTGAGCACTTAATTGACTGATTGTAATATATTACTTTCCTGTTGTGTATCTATGACTTGGGAATGATCTCATACTCCATATTGAAACCTAATGGCACTACTCAAAGAGTTCATGTCACTTGGACATGTAATATTTGGTAATAAAAGCTTCCAGAGTGCTTATGTGCAGACCAGCAACTATGTAAGGCCCAGCAGGACCAATTACGTTTCTCAGTGCTGTTTAAAAACTCAAGTCCCTCATGTTTCTGCTCCCCTTGATGTATGTGAACAGAACAAGTCAAAAAACTATTCTTGACAAGAGCCTTAATTAATGAGTTCAAAACTGGGTGATTTCATTGGTGAAATGGGAAAAGTTCCTCTGCAATAATAATCTTCATTTTTCTGTGGCTGCGACTGTTTCCTCCCCAACACTTTATAGATTCAGTCAAAGTAATTTCATAAGCAAACCCCCCATACGGCATATGTGATTGAAATTTCTGTGCCAGCATTAGATGATTCTTTTCTGTTTCACTACTAGAGCAAGAGATATAAGGGGTGGATCCTCAGTGAGTGTAAATCAGTCCAGGCTCATTTTATTTGATGAGGCTTTATGAATGTACACCAGAGGAGGTGTTCCCCCACAAGCTGAGGAAAAGGCTGGTTGCTGCTGTTTGCTCTGGGTCTCCTTTAGGATGCAAGTTCCAGATGTCGGTTTGGAAACTGCAGAAGTTGTGGCTTTGACTAACTTTTAAGATAGTCTTTAAGATAGTCTTTTCATATATGGGAACAGAGATGTTTTCATGCTACTGGCTCTAAAGACATTTTCCCTGGGGAAATAATGCAGGAATGGACTGTCACAAGAGACATGAAGCTGTGATGCTTCATCAGGCAATGTGTTAAATGTGTTTTCAACAAATAATTGGCAGTTAGGAAAGGTTCTAATACTTCTGCTCAGCCATTATCCCTTTGGTCATCTTCTGAAGGCTGACAAATTAAAAAAATGCCCCAGATACTTTTTTTTTTTTTTTGCCTGCAGTTTTCGTTAAACTATCCTTACTTCAAATTGTAATTAGTGGAGAACAAAAATATAGTAATGCACTGCCTCACTTTATATTTTGTACAGCTTGTAACTTTTTATATGAACACTGTGTAAAAATACAGATAAATATTATTCCCCCAAAGTAGAAATATGTGGGATATGCACTGAGAAAATTACCAGTCTGAGGAAACAGAAGGCCATAATATGAACCTAGTTCATCACAATAAACTTTTCCCCCCATTCGGAAGCTGAGAATGAAATGGGTAATAGATTCTATATTAAGTCCTGAGGGCAGGTTTTTTATGGGTATTGCATTGCCAAAGCACCAAATAGACTATTATGGTATTTGGGCTTCTCTATATATCCCTTTTTATTAGCAGATTATATTGTTATAAATCTAAGGAAGCACTGGAGTACAGTAGTGATCCAAATATGGCTCAGCTGTTGCATCCTCCATCCGTGTTTTGACTTGAGAAGCCATTAGCACCCTCAAGTCATGGTCAGTGTGTTTTATTAATATTTAATTTTGGTTAATATACTGCTCAGCTGAACTAGGGGGCATAGTGTGCAACAGGGCAGTGTGTATACCTAGCACCATGACAAGATCTGCAGTTTGCTGAAGTCCATGGTTATACTAGAGCTACAGTAGAGGTAGAGGAAGCAAAATACGTGTTGCAAATACGTGCACAAACCTTTGTCCAAGGCTGACTTGTTTTGATGTGCATTAATACATCTAGTTCAGTATACCTACTAACAGCACTTACTCTCCAAAGCCTGTCTTGCTCACCTGGCCCCTATTTTTTTGTTTGTTTTTTTAAAAAGGAGGAACTCTTTCACCTTTGCAGCACTTATCTCCTGGGTACTTGGTACCTGGTGGTGTGATAAATCTTGCAGAAGCAATGGCTGCATTTCTTCTCTCAGGTGTCTGCTGTGTCTCAGGATGTGTTTAAGAAGCTTGTGTGGTGTTGACCCTTCAAGATATGAGCTATTGTTTTGAGTGAGTGGCCTAAATGATGAACGACCACCTTACAAGTCATCATTCCTGCTAGTGAATCTGTATTGTACCTGGTATGGTGCAAATGGACATTCAGACTTACTGAACTCATTAACATAAGAAGGTTAAGCTACAGCTTTATATATGTTGCAAACTCTTAGATTTCCATCTGAGGCTTGCAAGACTTGCCATTAACATTAATTGGAATTGGATCAGGATCCCAGGGAATTAATTCCAGAGAAATATTGCCACACTGAAATAAAGTTACTCTGTTTAATACATGGCTTTCAGTTTAAACCTAACAATTAGTGCAGCCTAAGGTTGAATAATTACCCTATTCAGTCGCAAACTGATGTTTATAAGCCTTGGTGTCAGAACATTTAAAAATAGGCTGCAGTTTTAAAAAGAAAGTTTGGGTTGTGTGATTTGTTTCCCCCCATGAAAGTCTAACTTCCTATTCTATTACAACATGTCAAAGCAGAAATACCCTGGCTTCCCTTTTTTTCTGCATTGTCTGGTGACCCTGAGTGTAACCTACTGAGCAAATATTCTCAATGTGAAGACTCACTTGCTAACATTTTTCCACAAACATGACAGCAGCTGATAGTGAGTAAATATGCCAGCTTTGATCCTTTAGAAATCTGGGCTATAAGTAGTCTTGATTGGGAGGGGAATGGAGATGAACAACAGTTGCTATAAGCTGTTGTGATGTTCAGTGTCCAGCCACCAGAAGGGTCAGAGCTTTAAATAACTCAAGAAGTACATTGGCATCATGTGAGAAACCAGGTTTCACATGGATCTGATCTCTGCTTCCCACAGCGAGTGCCTGCAGTCACTGAAATGCTTCCAACTGTTTGGGTCACTTCAGATGCTGACATTTCACTAACATTTACTACAGGGCAGTGTTTAGATATTATCTGTGTTTTCTTCACAAAGGACCAGCAGGGCTTGGGATATTATGTATTTAAAACAGAAATCAATGAGAACAGCTATTTTTATAGTGTGTTTGCCTTACTTAAAAAGTGTCGTATTTGCTGAAACTGACAAACCTTATCTTTGCATTCATCTTTCTCATACTAATTGTATTACTGTAGGTAAAAGGTACTTGATGTAATTTTGGATTCAAACACCTATTGAAGTCAATGGAAGTCTTTTAACTGACAAAATGGGATCGGCATCAAAGTGTCTAAGAGAGGAAAAAAAAAAGAAGAAAGGAAGAGTGGTAAGAGGCTGTAGAAGATTTTTGATGTTAGTAAGTAAGCAACCTGCAATGCCTGCTTATTCCAACCAGAAAAGAGCACAAAAGATAGGAAAAGAGGTGTTACTGGGCGTCAAAGCTGAAGCTTTGTAGTGATTGGGAACAATGGTCCAGTTGCCCCTGTGTAGCAGCTCTTGAGAAATGAGGATGATGATGCATTCCGTTGAACTTGATGCCAAGCCACTGTCATCCTTATGCTCCTTGCTCTTTTTTTTCCCCTCCAGATTCTGTATTAATTGTGTAAAAATACTTTACATCGGAAAACATGCTTTCACATGTTACTTTTGGTTGTGTTTATTTTACCTGACAGACTTCTTAGCTACGGTATTGGTGTCCATACTTCTGTTTTGCATTTATTTGTCTTTTGGTTAACTCAACACAGTAACTAACTGCTGCAGTTAGTAGTTCTTAGCAATAATTTTGATAACTCTGAAGCAGTGCTGTTACTCCTAATGGAAACTATAATTTTATTTGAGTCTTTTTGTCGATATATGTACAAACAGATCATGCTGATAATCTTGTAATAACATTTTGTAGATTGCGTATTGATTAAAAAAATAAAGTTGTATTTAAAACTAGCAGTATCTTGTCCCCTCACTAGAAATCTATCAAGCTAGTTTTACATTTCCTGTAATTAACTGGTTGATCTCAATCATCAGGTACTGCAGTTTATTAGAAAGAACAGTTCTTCTCTCTGAGTGGGGAACATCACTCCTCTTATTCAATAAAGCTAGTTGCAGAAAGCTTAATGATGCACTACATGACATTGATCATAGAATGGTTAGGGTTGGAGGAGACCTTGAAGATCATCTAGTATGGGCAGGGACACCTTCCACTAGACCAGGTTGCTCAAAGCCCCATCCAACCCGTCCTTAAACACTTCCAGTGATGGGGCATCCACAACTTCTCTGGGCAACCTGTTCCAGTGCCTCACCACCCTCACAGTAAAGAATTTCTTACTAATACCTAATCCAAACCTCCCCACTTTCAATTGAAAGCCATTCATTCCCCCTTGTCCTATCACTACATGCCCTTCTAACAAGTCTCTCCCCAGTTTTCTTGTAGCCCCCTTTAGGTACTGGAAGGTGCTATAAGGTCTCCATGGACCCTTCTCTCTTCCAGGCTGAACAAACCCAGCTCTTTCAGTCTGTCTTCACAGGAGAGGTGCTTCAGCGCCATGATCCTCTCTGTGACCCTCCTCCAAACTTGCTCCAGCACGTCCACGTCCTTCTTATGTTGGGAGCCCCAGGGCTGGATGCAGTACTTGTTATGATCGCTTATGGAAGATCCTTTTCCTGCCTATTTGCATAGCAGTAGTATTCCAGAGAATACCAGTGGTTTTTCCTAAGAGTGCTCCCTCTGTTCTCTGGGAAATTCGAGTATAATGTAGTGACAACTGTTTAAGACTTTCACAAATTTCAAAGCCTGTTCTTGAAATGAGCTGTTACTAGGGAAACTGTGAAACCTCTGTGGGGAAATACAGGAGGTTTGTGAGGCAGCATTCAAAGAATGGGTTTAAAGAATAAAATAATCATGCGACTTGTCCTAGGCTGCTGTGTCTGTAGCAAAGCAGTCAGCTATTCTGGGAAACACTGGGAAATACTGTTAACATCCATTCTCACTTCAGTGGTCTTCTATCCTTCAATGAGCACCTGCAAATGGAAAGCAGGTGTCTAGCAAAAGTACAGTCCCCTTACAGATCTTAAACATTTTGCAATGTTTAAAAGTATCACTGCACAATGTGATTCAGGCACACTAAAAAGTGAGATGACAAATTGCTAGAATACAAGTAAAACATAAAAGCATTTATTTTGGGACAGCTTGCTAGTACGTGTTAAGCCTAGTATGTGCATTTTATAGCGCCATTCTTTCCTTAGCAAAAACAACCTGTAATTTTTAACAATAACAATCATAACATGTTGTAAATGGTGGTCACACTCCCTGCTAAAGCCTTACTGATAAAAATAGAAAAAACACTGGCTCAAATTCTGTTTTGTCATCCCAAACCCCAGCGTGATAGGTGTTTCTGGTTTTGGGTGAGTATAGTCTAATGTTACATTGCATTGTGCTGGCCTTTTTGGTTTAATATGGAATAATTTTCACTTCCATTTCCATTTTCTACAGTAAAACTGCAAGGAGAAAAAATCAGAAGTGGGGATGTGCTGGGAGCATAAGAGACCTGTGATAAGTGACCAGCAGTAGAGGTAAGAGAGAGGAAGCAGGGAGTGAGCAGGGAGCTGGCAAAAGGAATGGGCAGCAGGCAGAGCTTGTTTGCAAAAGCTAAGGAGAACTGATGCCTCTTTAAGTCAAGTTGAAAAGCTTAACTGTAAGAGGGACTGAAACAGAAAAGAGGTGAAAAAGCCATGTAGAGAAGTGCCTTCAAGGGAAGGTATTCAGAACAAAGTTGTGAATAGCTGCAGGGAGTGGAGGAAAATGAACTGAATGATCTCCTGGGGTGCGAAGGAGGAGATGAAGTAGCTGAAGAAGAGAGCAGGGGCATGGGTAGAGCCACTGAAGGCACAGCAGGTGATTGTGGGACTGATGGGACACAGTGAGAGGTGTCCTACCCAAACAAGCCATGCTGGTGCTGCTTGTGGTGTGCCAGAACTCAGGACAGCACTATGCCATGCAGCTGGCCCTGCTTTCATCAAATACGTACTGCCACTGTGCGCCAAGCAGAACTTGCTCCCCCTTGAACATCCCTGTGACACATCTGCACAGCTGTTGGTAATGGTGACTTGTCTTCTTGCACAGGACAATCTTGCTCATATGAGGAAAATGACATGGTCATGCCATAAGGGGTGCAATGAAAATAACAAACAAAACCCAGCAGTGAAACAGGTTGAATTTAAACCAAGAACTTAGGCATTAGCCTACTGATACCCAGAGCTAAGCTACCACTGTAACTTTCTTGGACTGTTATCTAGGGAGGGACCTTCATTTGTCAAGTCATCTGTAATGTGGAGTAGATTTTACTGTCTAAATGTAAGTAATGATACCAGGATTTAGATGATGGGTCATCCAAAATGGAGGGAGCCATCTAGGGCTTGGTGAGAAAAGGGGAAAGGCTGTTATAGCCCCCTCCATGGAAAAGCCATTACTGAGTACCTTTTTGTTCATTGTGTGATTATAATGTCAGAAGAGGGGTGCTGAAGAGCTGCTTTGGGTAGATTTACACAAAAATAGAGGTGGGGGAAAAAGATAAAGAAAACGAAGAATGAAAAAGTGCATACAGTTAAGTATTAGGACAGCAGGAGCCAATTCACATTTACCCAGAAAACAACTCTCTGGAATATGATCTTCAGCAAATATTGGGTTCCTCACAAAAATGCTTCCCACTCCCAATATTGCAATGCAGGTTAGTCTCCATATGTCTGAGTTATTCTTTGGTAGAGTTAAATTAGTATCAATTAGGCAGTAAAAAAGAGAGCCTGACTGCTAAGCTGTGCTTCAGCCTGTCTCTCAAAGTCACTTGCTGGATGATTTTAGTGATTTGGTTGGTGTTCTAAACCTCATTGATGGTGAAAGGGCCTGATGTGGTCACTCAGCTTTATTCCTCTTGAAATTATCAAATGTAAAGTTAGACAGAGCAAATTGACCTTGACCAAAACATGCTGCTCTGCTCTTATTTAATGTCACACTAAAAGCGCTAGATTTCTGCAATAGTCTCCTCCACTCTGAACTTCAGCAGCTAGTTCAAATAAGGAGAAGCGATGTCTCTGGCATTTACTCTCCCACTGCACTCTGCCTCTGAGTGGTTCTGCACATCTCTGATGGCTAGTCCATTCCCACTATAGCCAGGGAGCCCAGGAGCACGTAAGCAGCAATTACAGACATGTGAGGAAGGAGTGGGATTTAAACCACTGATGAGGGGGATAAAACCAGATGGGAGGGAAGGGACTTGGAGAGCAATAAAGGCAAAGACAGTGGACAAAAGAGGAGGGGGCTGGACTCTGCTTTTTCTTGGGGACGCAGTGCAGGATGTTGGGATCTCTTTGGGAAAAAAAAAGGTTGTATAAAGGTCTGTATGTCACATCCAGGGAAACAAGGCAGGCAACAAAGGAGGTGAGGGAACAGGGAATGAGTACTGTGCTGGACAGAGCAGGAGCGTGATAGAAAGCAGGGATGAGAATAAAGACAGTGAAATGACTGGAGGCTGTATTTCCCTCTGAGACTTTCTCTCCACATATAGCTTATCTATTTAGGAGACGCAAGGCTTATTTCATCCTTAATTAGGCTTACTCATACTACACTAGTCTCTGGGCTTACCAAGGAGCTGAGATATACAGTACTTTTCAGTATATTCAATCCATCAGACTGCCATTTTTATATAGCAATTTGTACAGGTCAGAGCCCTTCATAAGCCACCCAATGTCCTGAAAATTTGTCATTAAATTGAATTAAGAGACAGGTCTTTCTATAGTTCTTCTGATAAAGCGGTTTAAATCCGGTGGGAGAAAAAAAAAAAAAAGAGAGGCTCTTGAAGAAAAAGGAGTCACACATGATAAATAAAAAAAGGAACAAATCACAGGTCCCAGCGTTATCTGTCTCAGAACTCTGAGGGTAATGATGGAGCTTGTAACAAAATCATGCTGTTAATGAAATTGGTTATGAGACTGGAGTGCTGTGTATCTATGAGTCAACAGCTGAAAACAAAGGGAGTGTGTTAGAGAATATCCTTAAAATGAAATTACAGCTTTGCTCATGTCATGGTATTTCCATGAGGAGTGTCTGGATTCTGAAACTGGTTCCTCCTAAGAATGATTACTTTTACTTGGAAAGAACAGGCAGATGGTGTTTGTAAAATATGCCTTGATAAAGAATTCTGCAGTCCTGCGGTTGAGTGGCCATGTTCCTCTACAGCAGCAATGCTGGATTTAAACAGGAGAGGGCATTCATGACCAAGCATCTGAGTGTGCTGAGTGCTCTTCGTTTCTAAAGGGAAGGTATTTGCAAAAGGTAAATTTTTTTTAAAAAAATAATTAATAAAGGTTCATAATCCAAAAATAAATCGTCTCCAGACATCATGTATCAAGAGTAGTATAAATAATTACAAATTAAAACCTGTCTAGAAAGGAATGCTTAAGGTGTCCTTAAGCAGCATTGTCCCAAATACTGACAAACCCCCTGAAAAATCAGGAGGGTTTGAACAGCATGCTAATCTTTTCGATAGCCTCATTTCTAAAACTCTTGTGAGCTGCTAAAGGGACTGCAATGGGGAGAGCTGGGCTGGAACCTGAACCAAGACTGATGAAACCTGGATGCTGTTCTCCACTGCCATTTGTGAGTTTGGACAAGATACTTGGTGTGTCTGTGCTTCCAATTCTTCTCTTGAAAGTAGGGTTAAATGTTAAAAAATTCCATAAGCATGAAAATGACTACAGGGTTGCACTTTATACTGCAGGACAGCGATAGTAGGTTAAGATCACCATATCAAAGCTAGCCAGTCAGTATGAGTAATGCTATTCACAGGTATTTTAATATTTTTTTCCTTGCCCAGAGATGATTGAATTTTTTCAGTGCATACCAGGCTTGCTCATGCTGTTCAGCTGACACAGTTTGCAGTGCTTGGATGAAAAGACACCTTCTCTAGGCACTTGTAAAGGAAATTATATAAGGTGTGTTTCTAGACCTCGGATGAAAGCATAAGCACTTTGGTTAGCAGAAAGCACTCTCCACAAACTCCCTGCGCAGCTTGGAAAGATTCATTCCTGTTCCCACTTCCTACTTTATACCCAATGATAGCTGTGTACTATAAGTAGGCTTATCTGCTGTCCTCTGCATGAAGGGAGCTGACACGTTGACCCTGGTGACAGGATCTTTGTTATTCACAATGCAAAGGGTGTATTTTGGAACATTACAGATTGGGTATGCCCACACTGCCTTGTGGGAATACAAATACTCATGCTCTCCACCTGAAGTGCATGTGAAGATAATTTGCTTTGGTCTGCAAATTTTCATGTGGACATAGGCAAAGTAACCCAACCACTATCTGAAACAGCTGAGAAGTCCTTTGGTATGAAACTCCCCAGCTCTCCTCCTTTTTGAAGTCAGGCATACAAACTGCTCCAATTTCAAGGCACTTTGTAATCCCTAGATAAACAAAGGGAGGTAGAAAGCGGGGAGCTAATTTGTAAACCTCCTGTCTGCATTTCCACCTTTCTAAAAGCGCTGTACATTACATTGGCAGGGAGAAGGCTCTGCATCAGGTCTATCTGCCTGATGAGGAAGGCAGGACCCAGCTGCAGGATCACCATCTGTGACCTTCAGGGCCCAGCAAGATCCTCAAGGCTGCAGCTCCTTCCAGCTCTCCCTGCTAACATGACAGGGAAAAGCAGAAGAAGAATAAGGACTCTCTTTGCTATGCACAATCCCAGACAGTTTCAAATGAGCACTGTGCTTTAAAAAAAACATGTTTTATTATTTAAATTATTTTGTAAGTAAAACAACATGGCTCTCCTTTTCCTTGTGAAGATGCAGGGCATACAGAACAGCTGCATATGCAACTGCTGTTTAATTCAAGACCCAGACAGTGTCATTAAACATATTTTCTGGCAGAGCAAAATTACTTCAATAACAAATTGCATTTGTCTCACTCGTGAAAATGCAACTTAGAATATTATTATGGATGTTGCTTCTTTGATTTTGTAGGTGTTAGTCTGGCAATAATTAAGGGTCTGTCAGTATTTTCATTAAAATATTTTCATTTCTCAGGATGTGTAAGTTAGCCTTAAAAATTAAAGCTTAATGGGCGAGTCTCCTCTTCACAAACCAAACAGCGCTGTAACTACATAGCTACCTAAAAAATGAAAAAGAAAGGCAAAAGAGAAGATTTCATTTCTAGGTTCTCAGAATCACCAGGGCAACGCGACTGAGGGTGCATCAAGACTTAAGTATATATTCTCCTACATATATGAGATTAATGAACATTTTTCCAGATGAGTAACTGCTAAATTGGTAAATCCCTGCATTAACATATGAACAGATTGCTGCAAATGTAAGCAATAATTTGAGTAGTTGTACCAGATTGCTGCTACTTAATCGGTGGCTTCAGCTATCCCCCTCTTTAGGTGGCAATCATGACTTAAGGGTTTATTAGAGCAAAACGATCCGCTTTTGTGTCCAGCTTTCCTGGGTGCACTCTCGCACCACGGGCCAGCTGTGGCTCTCCACACAAGCCCTGCTCTCCCCTGCTTCGGGGGAAGCTTCAGGCTAGGGCTTGGATCCCACACCGGGCGGCGGCCGGCCACTCTTTCCAGTATTAGTTTCAGGGTTTAGCATCCAGCGCTCGGGCCATGCCCCAGTGCCCCCCGGCGGGCAGGGATGCGGGGGTTCAGGGATAGGGGAGGGCAGGGATGTGGGAGTCCAGGGATAGGGGAGGGCAGGGATGCGGGGGTTCGGGGATAGGGGAGGGCAGGGCAGGGCAGGGATGCGGGAGTTCAGGGATAGGGGAGGGCAGGGATGTGGGAGGGCAGGCCCGGGCCGGGCCGGGCCGTCGCCATGGCAACAGCGCGTTAAAGGCGGGCGGGGCGGGCGGGCCGTGCCGCGGCCATGGCCATGGCTCGGGGCAGCGCCGTGGTGAGGGCAGGGCCGGAGGGGCTGAGGGCGCGGGGAAAGGGAACAGGAAATCGCCTCCTGTCCCTGCGCCCGGCCCAGGGATTCCCCGGGAAGAGCCGCCTCCCGTTCCCTGGCGCGGGGAGCCCAGGGCTGACTTCAGGAATGGTTTTTCCCCTTCTTTCCTCGTGTTTCGCTGTGGTGGTTGGCAGTGGGGAGGAGGGCCGTGCCAGGGGTGTCGAGGGGCGCTGGGCAGCTCAGAGGGCCGGGGAGGGCTGGCGCTTGCCCCTGGCCGGGCCCATCCCTGGTCCCTCGGCCGGAGGGCTCGGAGGGACTCTCAGAGAGCAGCAATCCGAGGGAAGGAAGCCTTGGCGGCTCCACTTTGAGGCTCCTTTGGGCGTCGTGGAATGGAGTGACGATGAGCCCCTCCTGCCCCCCTGCTGTATACACAGAAAAGCGGAGTTTGGCAATTCCCGCTGCGGATGGCCTGGTTCTGGCAAGAGTGCCCGAGTGTAAAGGGATAAAGCTGGAGTACAATATGTCCGCACTGTAACCATTTTTCTGTAATTTGGAAGCATGTGGTGTTTGAGTTTTACAGTTGCTGTGTTCGGTTTTTATGTAGCATAATAAATATTTGTACTCACTCTAGTTTGGCAGTGCTGGGGAGAGGAATAGGCCCACGGAAAGATTTACATTCAGTTTCTCTTCTGGGTTAACAGTGAAGGCAGAACATTTGACGTGGGCTGATCAACAGCTTGTGGTGCAGTGGTACAAGAATAAACTTTTTTTTTTTCCCCTCCTCATCTTCCTAGTATCCTGAAATGTGCTGGGAGAACTTTTTGGGATTGCTAACCCCATATAGGAAATCATACATGAGTATGGTGGCTTTAAAGTAGTGCTATATTGTGTTGATTGCTTTTTGGGAAAAGTGTAATGTGTTACTTCTTAATAACTTCTGAGTTTTTTTAAAAAAAATTTTATCAACTGCACTCTAGAACAACTTTAGAGCGGTAAAATATTAATTTGATGTTGTAAAAAATGAAAATTAATAACCCAGAATCTTCTATTTCCTAAAATATCTTAGCTTCATCTTTCACCTTGTGTAGGCTATTCTGGTGGTGATGATAATCATGATTAATAAGGTTTAAATTGCTGAAAGATAATTATCTTGCATTTGCATTGAAGTATATGAATCTTGAAGCTCATGAGTGTCTGCTGCCCAGGTCTGACTGAACCATTAGGATTTAATCACTGACATGGGCAGAAGAAGGAATAAGATGTTCTGTTGAAGTGCTATTGCAATATAAGATAAATGATATGTATTGATAATGGTAATATTAAAATTTTCACAGCTAAGCCACTATACAGCATCAGACTGTTTCCACAAAGAAAAAAAAATAAATAAATCTCTGTTATTTTTTGCAAGTCCCTTACATTCTGCTTCTGATGGAAGTGGCACATCTCATTTTTAATAACCTGTATTGTTGGCTGACCTCTAAGTTAGGGACAATGATTCTAGAATGATACAAAATGGTTGGGCATGCTTGTTTGAAAATAAAGCACAGCCATTGTTTTTGTAACATTTCTAGGATTTTCTTAAGCATTTCTGTAGCCTAACGAATAATTTGAAGCTTGAATCCAGTATTTTTCTAGGGATGTCAGATTTAAAAGAATGAGTGGACTTGCAGACCTTTGCATTTGACATGCAGTTTATTAAACTGATCTGTTCCTGCTGTTCAGTCAGTTGCAATGGTTTTAAGCAGTGATATTAGATTTTGTACTATCTTTTCAAATGACTTAATGCTCATCTTAACTTGAAAATACATATTTTTTTAATGTAGCTTAACCTATACAAGTCCATTATTGAAGATGTGATTGAAGGTGTACGGGAACTCTTTGCAGAAGAGGGTGTAGAGGAACAGGTTCTGAAAGAATTGAAGCAGGTTTGTTGGGTTCCCCTGCCTTAATAGCAGCTGTGTTTGTTTTTTTTCTTTTGAAATGGTATACCCATCCATTTCTTTGCCATCCAAAGCATGCAAACTTTTACCTTAACTTAGAGTTACGAGTATCCTGTGAGTGATATGGTAGCTGGCAGTCGAAATTCAATAGTGACTGTTATGATATTTATTGGATAGAATCAGTCAATTTACTCTTGGAAAAACTGGGAATACCTGATTATCTTTTTAGATGTGGTTTGGTTTTAAAGCTAATATTTTTTGACCTTAATAATAACCTTTCTGCAGCTTTGGGAAACCAAGGTGACACAGTCTAAAGCAACAGAAGGCTTCTTCAGACATGGCCACAGTTCTCCACAGTTCACCCTGCAGCTGCCACACAGTTTTCACAGTGTTCTGCAGGCTTCAGCAGGTCAGATGTTGTTGGACATAATGGAAACAATTTAAGAATAGTTCAGTAATTCAGGAATATTTTTGGAAGACTTGCAATATATATATAGCATGATGAGGAACAGTAATTATTTGAAAGCAGAATTTGACCAATAAAAGATGAATTAATCTTTGAGAAACGAATGGAATTCTGTCTACATGCTCTTGATTTTCTGCTTATTTCCAGTAGCAAAACATGCAGAGAATTTTAGCATTCTTTTCTGTAGTCCAAAAGTGTAGCCCTTTAGTTGCAAATTTACTTGTAGGGCTAAGCTTTTGCTTCCCCTTTTACTGTGTGTCCCGTTGTGTGCAGAGGTTATATGACACGTTGTGACATGCAGCTCCGCTGTAGTGTTAATCTGGTTCTCAATTTGTTAAAATGTAATCCCTTGCTCAAACAGAAGAGAGGGAGGGGAGCTTTTTGTTTTTTCTTTCGGTTAGTTTTTCTAAAAGCAGTGTTCCTATTGCAGAGCAGTACTTGACTTTCACACAGCCTCTGCCATCAGGACCAATTCTTCTCAATTAAGTCCAGCTGACCACTATGGTATTGTTGTAGTAGAGTGTAATGCTCAGCTGAGACTTATCCCAAAGTGAGAGGCTGTTAGGACCTTTGCCCATAAAGGACAAAAGCCATGAGACGATTTAATGAAAATCTATGTTGTAGTGCACTTCAGTGTTGGGCAGGCGCTCTTCATATGGGGTTTCTTTGGGGTTTTTTACAGCCTTCATAGTTGAATGAATTGTTTCTGGAGATATATTTTAGTTATTCCATGTGGTGAAAGGGAATATACTTTCGGGTTTGCATGCTACTGGAGGTCATATTTAACAAGCATTACCTCATTATTCCTAAGTTTTTAAAGGGCCATATTAAGGCAAAACAATCTGTTAAAGCCAGTGAATCTATTTATCTTTAAAAATGGGATTGGAATTGTCTTATGGCCAGAGATTTTCAAAGTAGTTAGGGCTACCTAAATTGTTTGGTTCCTGAAGCCTGGGAAAGTTTTTTCCTTTTGGCTTTTTTTTCCTCCCACTGAAGTCAGTATTAAGTGCTTTTGAAAATCTTATCCTACTCTTCCCACTGTTAGCATCGTTGGTTTTGGTCTGGTCCAGAAAAATACTTGCACATTTTTCTCATGTTTACAAGACAATACTTGTGCTCACTTTGTTGTTGATCTGATGAGTTGAAGTTAGATTGCCTTGGTTTCAGGTGTACTTGCTGTAAATTATTGAAAGATACCAAGTCCAAAAAATTAATGCTTTTTGTAAAGTGGCCTTTTTTTTTTTAATAGCTTCTTTTGTCATCCCAGCTGGCAGAGGTTTTCAGCATTTCACAGCAGCAGAACTGGTATGTAGCTGTAGTGATATTTTACTTCAGTTTTGATTATCCTGAACACCTAAATAGTTGTTTGTTAGTTATTAATAGGCTTAGAGTGGGAGATGTATAACACTGCTGCTTCTCTTTGAGCAGTGAGAATGGATGGGGATCTACCAGCTTGTTTTGCAAGCAGTGCAGCCAGAGGTGTGTTGGAAGACATGGCTGCATGTATTTAGCCTATGGGATGGAAGTGTAGTGGAAATGCACATCTGCAGACACTTTAAAAAAAAAGAAAAAAAAATTACTGGGAGTTAAAATAGTGCATGGGTGGAAACACTGAGTGAAGCTGGGAGCAGCATTATCTGTGAGGTGTAGAAATCTTCCAGAAGCAAAAGGATGTTTCTAGAGTTGACAAGTTCTGAACCCTGGGCATGGCAAAGTTTCTTTGAGGAGGGGCTACTAATTGTCAGAGCTTGATGCACTTGAGTGCCTCCTAACACTCCCACTAATTAGCTTGTAACTTTGAATATAATATTGGAAAGACGTTCTTGCAATGTATGAGTTTCCTGATTTAAAATTTGGATTTCCCTGAAACAGCTAGTTTGAGAGGGAGCTGTATATCCAACTATCTGCTTTTCAGGAAGAAAAGAGAATGTGAAATGACTTCATAGGCCTGGGAACAGAGTCTGTGCTATGTGGAGTAAAGCATAAACTTAGAGAAAAATACCTTTCTGGATGATGGGTACATGGAAAGGGTACGTCAAAGTGTTCTGCTAACAAAAAGGAAATGTGATAGCTGGAAAGTAGGAAACACTTTGGGCAAATCATTACCCTGTCAATGCAGAATACTCTTCATCTGTCTGAATCTCAAAAGCATGAAGCAACTTTTCAGTAAAGATGCCCACAGAAAGACCCTCCTTGGTGTTCCATATGGATGTGTTAGGTGTGGCAGTCAGGGCCCCAGGGCATGAAGTGTGCACTGTTTCTTACTAAAGCCAGCTCTCATGTATCTAGAGGCCCTCACGAGCGTGTGCGACTCTTGCTCTCCCTTCGGCTGTTGCTTATCCCATACATGTGCCAGCTGGAGTGACACTACAGACCACACCAGGTAAGGTTAAAGAGGACGTGTAAAATGTTACAATGCACTGTGGATGTTGAAAGACCATCCCTAGTACAGCAGATAAGACAGATGAGAAGTTAAAGGTGGGTACAGCCACTTACCTTCCTCTTCCTTTGAATTTGTGTTCGTAATTGCTGCATGGGGGAAGTAATTGCATTGATTAGTTAGTGTGTCAGTTGTGTACTCTTGCAAGATCAACATAGGTAACATCTTCTCTTATATGAGGGACAATATTCCATGTTTTAAAAAGGTAAAGACACTCCAGTGCTTCAGAAACAAATTGATTTCTTATTCAAATAAAATACAACCATGCATTAACCTTTTTGCTCACGTTCTTTTGCTGATGAAATTGCCTACCCTGCTTGTACAAAAATGTGCTTGTGCTGCTTAGGTGTGATCAGTGGAAGGCTTATTTCAGTCATTAAATCTTTCCTCAAACAACTGTTCTTTTTGAACTAATGTCACTAGATGTCTATTTCAGGTGTAATTTCTAAGGTTTTGAGACCTATAGATTAGTACCAGTGGCTGTGTATGTGTAAGCTTGTGTGTTGGGAGAAGAAAAATCAAATGGAATTTGGCATTTGGCTCTGGCATTGTAATTATAACACTGATAACAGTAACTTTAAGGATTCAGTGTTTGGAGTGGTTTTTTTTTTTTTTTTTGTTTGTTTGTTTGTTTTTTTTAAACTAAACTATGTAGTTTTTTTTTAGAGGGAATACCTGAAGGTCCTTAAAGGAGTGAATTCTCCCTGTATATATAGAATAGTCCATTGTTTCATCTGGTATTTCTTAGTTTCTGAAATAACAGAAAAAAATTCAAACAGGATTTTTATTTATTTATTGTTTTAAATCCAGTATGTAATTAAATTACTGAACTTACTGTTACAGGGTATTGTGTAGGCCAAAACCAAAAGGGGTGTTAAACGTGAAAAATTATTCAGAAAGCTTCTCAATTCTTAATTTTCAAGGGGTGAAATTGTGCTTGGGGCAAGTTTTGCTTTGTAAACATCCTTTTTCTCATAGTTTGTCTGAGTGTTTGCTATTGGTTTTTAGGGGTAACAGGTCAGTGGCCTGGATGAACCTGTAGTTTAACCTGCTGAAAGAGTTTTTAACTCTCTTCTTTGTAGGGCAACTTTATAAAGTAAATATGCCTGTTATGGTTACACAGGCCTCAGGAAATAGCAGTATTCTACATCCTCCTCTGCAGCAGATAATTCATCCCCGTGGACAACCTTCAATTCTGCAAGCCAGCACTGCTGGTGTTCCACAGGTGAATTCCTGTTCTTACCAGGCACCTTGTGAAACATTGCAGCCCCAGGAGACTGCTGTCCAACAGACAGTTAAACCAAACATTGTGGAAAAATATCCCTTGGTGTACTCTGCTACTTTAGTCCAGCAGCTTCCTTCAAGTCAGCAGGAACTTGCAACTAATGCAGTATTGAACCAGTGTGCAGACTCCACAGAAAACTCCCAGCACGATAGTCTTCACACAGCTGTGTTTACTCCAGAATCCTCTGAAGGACTTTTTCTTGATGGATCCTTGTCAAACAACTCAAGTAGTGGACTGCTGGATGTGGAGGGGCAGTTGGACATTGAGCCCCTGGAGCTGGTGCAGCAGCAGGTGTCTGACGATATCATTGAGCTGATTATCACTGGTGAAAGTTTGGATGATAATGCATTTCTGAAAGGTCAGGGCAGTGTTGCTTCCTCTGACAAGGTAATGCTTTTTGTTTCTCAGCTGGTGAAAATACGTCTGTTGGAGATTGTTGAACACATCCATGAGTAACAATTAGAACCTCTAATTTGAAAGAATAAAAATTATTTTCATCTTATAATTCTTTCCTGAGCTTGTTTAGAAGAGCAGTAGCTAACTGCTTATTTTTACATTAAGAATCTGTAGAAAATACTGCTAAATTATTGTGATGGATGGGAATGTACATCTGAAAATGTGAAGTGTAATGTGTTTGGGGATCATAGTTTCCCTTTCCCTTTTTTTCTTTTTTTTTGTGACTAAACAGACATGAATGACCCCTTGAGAACTTCCATATAATTCTGATATATGGGTCCTGGTCAGCTGTAGGCAAAATGCTTTTGCAGTATCAGCTGGAATTAATTTGAGCCTATAATGTATGACGAGCATTTCAGTTTCATTGAGAATGCATTGAGGATGAAGTCAGATTTGCTAAGTGAAAATCTGCTGGAAGAAAATGTATTTCCTTGGGAAAAGTCCTGAATAAACTCAGCTAGAGCTGTCTGGAAAACTAGAATGACTTTTTAATTAACAAAACACTTTCCTGACCTCATCTAATTTTTGTTCCAGAAATTATTTGTAGATGTTTGAAGTTCAGACTGACTTGCTGACTCTGAGCTGTACTGCTTATATGTGATTAAGACAAATTTATTAAATGCAAATTTAATGACAGTAATGCCAAATGTCTGTAAATAGCAAGCATGTTATGTTGCTCATCTGAACTTTGATGGCAGGACGATGAAGACTGTCCGTAGTAAGAATGGAAGGTCAAAACAAAAGTGTTATTTTCTTGAACTAGAAAGTATATGTGGATGGGAATTAAGTGCTACAATAAAGATTTAATGAGAAACTGAAGATGGCTGAAACATTAAAGCCCTTTTATGCTCCTGTGAATGTTCTGTTTAGGAATTCTAGCACTTTTATGAACACTCGAAGAAGTGAAATATTTACTGTTTCTCCCAGCTTTTTATATCTTAAACAAAGCATTTTGATTGAGTTGAGGGGAAAGAATCAGTTCATCTATTATTTCAAAAATGAAAAATGCTATTTTGGGGGCAGAGGAGTAATTTTTTTTGTTGGAAGGCTTTTTTCCAATAGAAATTCTAAAGGTCTGCTTGATTGCCTTTTTCTTAGAGTTGGAGTACAAGAGTGTTTAGAGAAAAGTCCAAGAATTTTCTTTCTGTATTGCTGAGGAATATTTGACATTGGTTTAATTTAAGGTTAGATGTAATCACAATGTTTGCTAAGGTACTCTGGGTTTACAAGCAGTAGGACTTGAAACACTCATTTTAGTGCCCCAAATGTTTTGGCTTATTAAACAGAAATCTCAGGCTTTGTACTGAATGTAGCTTTCTTTGTACTGTTAATTCACAAGCTGTCTCTGGTCTCTTTTTTTTTCTGTCACATGAAACCTACTGAGCAGATGGAATCTAATTTTCGATCAGAGAAGAATATCTGCAGTGACATTGAAGGCATAATCCAGCTAGATGGTACTGGTGATGTTTCTTCCAAGGAAGAAGTATCACATACAAAAGATAAGGAAGAAAATGAATTCATTGGAATTATTGAATCAGAGGATCTAAAAGTTCTGGATGATGAGGAAGACTATGATGAAGAATGTGACAGCACTTCAAACATGGAGTCTAGCTGCAGTGGTGGTGACAATGAAGACCTCCAAATAGATATAGTTGAGGAGGTAATTTACTTTAAAGTCTTGTGAAGTATATAACAGTAGTAGATGTATCTTGACTGCTGAATTGTTGGACCTAGAATAATTCCTGGTTAGTTTAATGCAGAGGATGCACAGTGAAGTTACATGTCTCTGGAGACAGGACGTACTGCTGAGAAATTACTTGAAAGCTCATTATGAGGAGTGTGGACAAATGAAAGAAATGTTGAAAAGTGATTTGTTTATTGGATTCATTAAGATACTAAATTACCAGAATTAAAGATCTATTGTAAAACCTTGGCCTCAGTGGAATGGAGTTCTGCTTTTTATTTAAATAAGATATCATTTAAAAATTTAGATTGAAATAAGATATATTTAAATAAGATCAGGATACAAATCTAGGTTTCCTTTCCTTCTGAAGGACCATAGGGGATTAAACAGAGAAAAATGTGGCACAAGTACATATGTTTCCCAGTTATTCCTTTTTCTTAAAGATGTGTAACTTTGTATCCTGGAGATTCGTTCACAAGAGAATCAACTTGTAGTATTTGAACTTCAAATAAATACAAGTTGATCAGTGTTCCAGTTATTGGGATCAGCTTTATCAGTTAGCAATCCTGCTTTTTTGAGCTGTGTTTTTGTTTAGGGTGTTCTTTTTTTGAGAATGCAAGCATGTAAACGTGCCTATAAATAAGGTTTGTATAACGTGGTCTTCATAGTCTC
>JAWWMO010000121.1:12045503-12063421 GCA_035047845.1 Dendrocincla fuliginosa | reverse complement strand
CTATTGTAAAACCTTGGCCTCAGTGGAATGGAGTTCTGCTTTTTATTTAAATAAGATATCATTTAAAAATTTAGATTTAAATAAGATATATTTAAATAAGATTAGGATACAAATCTAGGTTTCCTTTCCTTCTGAAGGACCATGGGGGACTAAACAGAGAAAAATGTGGCACAAGTACATATGTTTCCCAGTTATTTCCCAGTTATATTTCCCAGTTATTCC
Source organism: Dendrocincla fuliginosa (assembly GCA_035047845.1). NCBI lineage: Eukaryota > Metazoa > Chordata > Aves > Passeriformes > Dendrocolaptidae > Dendrocincla > Dendrocincla fuliginosa. Next base: position 12,063,199 of record JAWWMO010000121.1, on the reverse strand, counting down.
CAATTATTCCTTTTCCTTAGAGATGTGTAATTTTGTATCCTGGAGATTCGTTCACAAGAGAATAAACTTGTAGTATTTGGACTTCAAATAAATACAAGTTGATCAGTGTTCCAGTTATTGGGATCAGTTTTATCAGTTAGCAATCTTGCTTTTGTGAGCTGTGTTTTTGTTTATGGTGTTCTTTTTTTGAGAATGCAAGCATGTAAACGTGCCTATAAATAAGGTTTGTATAACGTGGTCTTCATAGTCTCTAGGTCTTGATACTCCTCCCCCCCCGTGGTAACTTTTATTGTTCTAGGTGTGTTTGATGCCAAATGTATTCAGTGCTGTTCTGAAAGAATGTATAAAATAGAATTTTAATCTCTAGGACCCCTTAAACTCTGGTGATGATGTCAGTGAACAGGACATTCCAGACTTGTTTGACACTGACAATGTGATAGTTTGTCAGTATGACAAGGTACAGTATATATTTTTATCTTTGTTCTTTATCATTCTAGATAATATCTTCAGCAAATCCATGTCTGTTCTACTGTCAATGCCTTTAAAAGAAAATCTAATGCTGTAATCAATGAGTGTTTAAATTATGTGTTAAGCTGAAAATAGACTGAAGACTTTCCTGCTGTTTTCTGAAATGAGGATAATCAGAATGGCCTATTAAAGGAAAAGGAAAGGGAAACAAGTCTTGCAAAATTAATATGTGTAAAAGTGCAAAATCTTATTCATTTCCTTAACTTTTAAGTAATATCAACATCTCTGTGGATGTATGTAGGCATATTCTGCCATGAATTAAGACTTTTGAAATGGGTAACAGAAAGAGGAATGTGTGAACTTTCTTTTACATTTTTGTCTTTGAAATGCTTACTGTGAGACTTTACTACTGAAGTTCTGTTGTGGCTGAAAAAACAATTAGTTATCAAGGGCCATTTTTTCCTCCTTCATCTTAATGCTTAAAATTCAACCTTATTTTGAACTTCCAAAGATCAAATTTGAACTCTGGTATAGTTTTGGGTGCTTATGTGTCAGTAACTTAAATGATAACAAAACAAAGTGCCTATTTTATTTTAAAGCAAATATGCAACAACATGGCTATAGTTTGCTTGCGAATGTGCCTTTTATTCTTTCAAAAGTGACTAGTCATAATTTTTTGTGTGTCCAACTAGGCCTGCCTTAATGGTTGTCTGTGGTTTAAGAAACAGAAAAGTGCTAAGAAAACTATGAAACTGTGATAAATTGAGTGTTTCTGGAAATACTTTTTGTAAAGTGTAGTTCTAGGGATGTGTGTAGAAAAGGCATCTGAAATGAAGCCACTGGTGCCTGAATTGTACTGAAAAGGCACACTAAGTTTTGAAGCTTTGTGACTCAGTTGGATGTTACAGATGCTGTAGGTAGTGGATATGGTCACCTAAAGTGCAAGTTTTAACTGCAATAAGCTGAAAAATTACTTGAAAATCTAAAAAAAACCCCTCATATGAAGTTCAGCATTGGACATGCCTTATAGGAAATTTAATATCAGGTATTATTAGAAATTAACAGTTACAAAATTTTCATGCTTTTAGCCTCATTCTAACACTGCTGTGCATGCAACATTGCTTTTCCATGTGTATGGGGAAACGCTGCATTTCAGTTGAGCTGTACTTGTTTGCAAGGTGTAGTTTATTTTGAGACTGACTGTTAGCTCATGAAATTGCTGCATTACTGTTGTCTTGTCCTGCTGGTGTGGAACTGTCACATAGCTGACATGTTTTTGAGGGGTGAGGGGGAAGTGTGGGAGAAAGTGTGCTAAAATTCATGAGGTTGTTCTCTTGACAGAGCAGGGAGTTCATTATAAACAAATGAAATATACTGCTTCCATTAAATATTTTGGGTTAGCAGAATTGTAAAATAAAAGCAAAGTGTGTAAAACAAGTTGTGCTTAATTTTTTTTTTTAAAATGGATGGTCTAATGTGTCTTTGTGGGGGCTTTGATTTTGATTTTTTTATCAGATACATCGAACTAAGAATAAATGGAAGTTCTACTTAAAAGATGGAGTGATGTCCTTTGATGGTAAAGACCATGTTTTTGCAAAAGCCATTGGAGATGCAGAGTGGTGAAGCCTCACTGGAGTACATACTTTAAGACTGTGGCATTATTGCCTTACGAACTTTGTGTGAAACAACTGGACTTTCCATTGTTTTACCATAAAACCCCCCAACAAACAACAAAACTGTCATAAAAATATGCAAAATATGTGTTGTTAATACATGCACACTAAACCACTGTATTGTTAGCTACTCGGCTGTCTTTGCGGTTCTTTTCTGACTATTTCATCACTTTTCTGGTTAAGAAACATCATTGGAATGATTAGCTTTAAAGTCTGAAATATTGTATCTGTTAGTGTTTCTTGAATTACAAAGTGATTATATAAAAGTAAATTTTAGTTTTGATGTTTTTTTTTTTTCAAATTCTTAAAAGCCGAATTGTGACTTGAAATATAAAACTACTCTGTTGTTGATACTGTGTATGTCTGCTGAGTTTAAAAAAAAAGAAAGGAAAGCAATGTCTATGCAAGTCTGAAATCTCTTGTCTTCCCTTCCTCCCTTGCTTTTTTTGGTTGCTTTGTGGTTTTTTGACTTAAAGGCAGGCAGTTTATATTTAAGTAAGGGAAATGTGGGTGGAAGATCCTGTAGCTCAGTACATGAAAATTATTATTGCTTATTCTATACCATCTCTGTCTACTGAGATGCAGTGAATAGTGTGATGTAACACTAAAATGTGATTTATTTTCATTGTCAATGTAAAATCAGTTAAGTTTGCTACTGTACATATCCACTTCGTTCCAAGACTACAGACCAGTAAGCTGTGAATGATACAAATTGTGCATAGTAATAAAATGTCATCTCATACACATTTCTAGCCGAGAGTTGTTTTTGTATTCCCTTAATATAAACTTTGCTTAGAGAAACATGTACAAGCTATGCATGTGGCAGTAGCTCACCCTGCCATGAGAACTCCATTCCCACCAGTCTTCAGCATTAACTTTTTGTTAGTTTTTCTAGAAACAGAGGTCAAAAAGTTTTTCTTGGCCCTAGCCCTTCAGAGCTGCAGCTTTTTCTGGGTTGCTCCTGTTCCGTGTAGGGCAACACAGGCAACTAAATGGTTGCAAAATATGCAAAAATAATGCAAATATATGGCATGCCTCCCTCCTGGCTGCTGCTCCCATGTCTCTTGAAAGAAGAAATCGTGAGACATTTTGGTTATCTCTACTCCTTGAGAGGATGCAGAGTCTTTGAGAAGGGAAGGAAAAGAAGCAGGAGAGTTGGAGAGAATGAGTGTATAGAAGAAATGAGGGGGGAAAAGCCCAGCCCTTGCTCGTAATGATGCCAGTCCTTCTGCTGAGGGCATCAAGGGATGCTTCCCTCAGGAGGTAGGTTTTTAACTATTGAGTTTATTACATGCTTCTGTTGACATATCTGCTGTTCTCCAGCATCAAAGACAGGACACTGAACTAGAGCACCTGAAGCAAATGTGGCATTTCTTTTGTCTTTTATAGATACTGCTGCTGGGATGTGAAGAATTGTGTATTCAGAGGCAAGTAAAATATTACAGTGTGTGATTTCTTTTTCCTCATTCAGATGACTTGTAGCTGCACTGGTGCTATACTTCAGACCCATAAATGCACAGGAAATGCAGCTCTTACCACATGATAGATGCTTTTAGATTTCAGCACTTTCTCACAGATGTTCATGCTCTATAAATATGAACATTATGAACTGTGGGACCATTTTCAACTTCATAAAAGAATGGAAGTAAAGGTATTGTGGCACAGGAATCCATGGGACAGGGCTGGATATGCACCATTCACTAAAGACCAGTCTCTGAATGTTGCTTCTGAATTTTGCTAATCACTATAAAATAAAGTTGCTAAAAAGTACTTAATTTTTAGCCAATTTCTATGACGAGCAGCTTTTTGTTTGGTTGGTTTGGTTTTTGGTTGTGGTGTGGATGGGTTTTTTTGTTTGCTTTTTGTTTGTTTGTTTTTGTTTTGTTGTTGCATCCCGTGGTGTTAAAACACTGCCTCTCCATGAAGGTGAAGAGTCTAAGCTCTAAGCTTTATTGTAACTGCCTATTGCTGTCCCTTCTCAGAACTTGTTCCTCTGTGAATGGATGCTGAGATGTGTGGGATAAAGGATTACCATAGGAATTCTTGCCCATCTTTTTAAAGCCTCAGCAGTTTGTAGTTATTACATGCCTTCTGCCTGTTAGCCTTCTATCTGCTTTTTGTTCCATTCTTGAAACACTTCTTATGTTTTGAAGTTTTGCAACTTTATTTTTATGATAGCTTGCTGCAACCTCTGTGCAGTCCATCTATGATATTGATTACATAGGCTGCACATCAGGGATTGAAGTACTTTTTAAACACTGGTCTTGTACTTCCCAAGCTGCTTGTAAGTTTTATGGGTTGGGCATTGGTGATATTTTTCATCCTCTTTTGCTTTTTCATAAATCACGTGTACTATCAGCAATTAAGCTATCAAAGGACTGCTTGCCACCTGTCCTTATAAAGCTTTGCTGACAGTATACATAGCTGACCTACATCAAAAGGGGTGCTGAAGATGGCTTAGCTTCACCATCAAGCACCTTCTGAGTCTTCATTTACTTACATTTTCTAACCCAGTACCTCTTGATATGAAGGAATCTTAATGTGGGCTCCATCCAGTTATATCTTGAGCATGTACAGAAGCTTTAAGGATTACAATGGGGTTTTGCTCTTGCTATCTCAACCATTCTTGTATTTGAGAAAATGGCTACTAAATTTGTAATGCTGCAGATATTCCTTGGGAGTGCTTGCAGTGGTTTTCCCAGTCCAGAGCTATGAAATGTCTATTTGATCTCCTGCAGTAGGACTGACTTCCATTTTCTTCTGTATAAGAATACAAGAATTCCCCTAAATTTTGTTTCCAGTATTCTTGAAGGGACATTGGTAAAGAATTACAGCTTTGAATAAGACATTTACAACTAAATATACCTGAAGTCAGGAATTTTTATACTGAAAAAAAAATGTTTCATATTAAAATGTAAGCTCAGTTAGCTATTTACTGTAGTCTGTGACTTGAGTAGTAATCAGTGCTTTTGATTGGAACAGTTTATGAATTAATGTTTCTGATTGCTGCTACTTACAGTTTAGCAAATATATTGCTGCAGTTGTGACAGGATGAGGTGTGTAATAGCAGTTATGGCCATCAAAAATATTTCAGTAAGAGGCTGTCTAAAACTTTACACCAGAAAGGAGGTAAGTTTGTGAAAAATAATGAGAATAACAAGTGTAATTTATATGAGAAGTTTTAGCATGAATCTAAATCTCTTATTAAAGCATTGCTTTTACTTGTTTAGTTTTGCGTGTAGAAAGATTTTAAGTGTGTGTGTATATATATATAGATGTACTTTTGTTGTTTATCTGTGGTTTTTCTCTTTTTTTCCCCTTAAATCAGCAATTTTGTAAATGGTGGATTTCACTCAACTTACAGTAGGTACAAAAATAAAAATGCTCACAGCTCTCTTACTTCTTTGCTGTTACCTACCCAGCATTGTAGGGTGTGTACTATCAACTGTTGCTAATTCTAACTCATTTCTCTTCCATGTAGTTTCCTGACAATGTTATGTGGTAGGGAGGGTGTGTTTGCCAGCTCCTGTCCTATTGAAACATAATGCAAGTAAACCAGTTATTGCCACTTGACACTGTTTTGTCATGTCCTAAATAGTGTGAAGGACTCTTCAGTGTGATGTTGGAAGAAACAAGTCTCAGACATCAGTTTTGAGATAGGTGACAGAGACTCTTTAGGCTGGGTAGCTTTTTTTCCCACCTGTGTCATTAGTTTGTATTATAGTTAAATATCCTAGTCTATGTTTGGTTAGAAACTGGTGTGTATAAAGCAGTGCATCATATGGAATTTTTACTGGTGGTTGCTAAACCCTAGAGTTTTAACAGTCTCTATTCTCGATCCTACATTGTTGCCCACCTGTGCAAACAGCTTCTGAGTACAGCTGTGCTTGCATACAGAGCTTTTGTACTCATTGAAATCAGGGCATTGAGTAGAAGGTAAGAGTGGGTCAGAGGTGTTATTTCTAATTATCACAATTATAAACTAATGGTAGTTCAGTCACTAGAACAAAGAATTGCTTTCATTAATGTGAAGCAAATTTATCTTGCAGCGCAGCGTTTTGGCAACAAGAGGTGTGCTTTGGAACTCTATTGCTGTCACAGACTTGAAAGCAACGAACTCAGTTGAAAGGGAATATAAAATGTTTGAAGTGACTGCAATAATATCATTTTTATATGTATCAGAGTCTGCACTTTTGGTGGCTATCAAGAACTGTTGGGCTGTGCCTGTCCTGGAGGCAGCACAGACCTCAGGCAGCTGCACAGTTCCACTCAGTAGGTGAGTATTATACCAGCTGAAGAAATGTCCTCAGAGACCGTATCATTTACAGAATGTGATCTAAGATGCTAAAACTTTGACTACAAGACCATGTAAAATCCAATTGCTTTACCTTCTGTGAACCATAAACTGTATCATGCTACTGTATTGTTTGATGAAATGTAAGCACTTGTGTATTCCTCCCATCAGAGGCAATGGAACCAATCAAGAATAAGAAACCTGAGAAGAGGCTTGAACTGGAGTTTGCAGCTTTTACATTGTTTTGCCTGCAGGACATGGTGAGCTTTCCAGTAACTAAGCACCTCATTTTCAGTGCAGAATGTAACTTCCTTAGGATATGCCTGGGGCAGACTTCCACAGGGATCCTGCCTGGCATTCAATGCAATCTGCAGCTTGTTGCCCAGTACAGATTGTTTGATCCATACAATGCAGGTAGGAGCTCACAAATCTCAATTTCCAACTTCAGTACAGTGTGGTGTTAGCCCACAGCAAGTGAACTGCATAAGGGTGACAGCTTATTTGCTGGTGAGAGAGTAAATATGCTGCAATAATAACGGAATGCTCAGTTCTTACTTAAATTAGGAATGCAGGCATTTAGCATGATCACTTAGCATCAGGCACTGCATCGTGAAAGAAAAGAGTTTAATGGGAAAACATCGTCACTAAAAAGTAATTGCTCTGCTTCATCGTGTGGGAATGGAGTCGGACTGTAAGTGCTGAAGAGTCCCCATTGCATTTCTGAATGCCATTAGCACTGGTGATGTCAGAGAGTGAGCAGATGAAAATGGTTCATGAGACTGTAGAAAGAAAACAAGGCAGCACTTACTTGCCTGTTCAGGGAGCAGCTGTCCTGCCGCCGAGAGGGAGCCTTTACAGCTTACCTGGTTTGTGTGTGTGCATATATGATACACCAAACAGAGTCCTGTGTGCAGCAGGTGGGATTGTACAGCTATTGAATCTCTTGTGACTTCCAGATCATGCAAGGCCATATATAGGTTAATATTTTAAGTAAATTACCTACCAGCTCAGACTGAGATTTAATATAAACTGCAAAATAGCTAGTAACAAACGTTCAATAGATCAACTTTTCTCCTTGGTGACATCTTTACAACCCCCCGCTTGAACACTTTAACTGGGTGTAGGTGGCTGTGTAACTGAAAGTTTCTGTTGATGAAATGAAGGGAGGCATCTAGTTTAGTGCCCCTTTCTTCAACCCACCAATGCCAGCAGTTGATAGGAATGGAAAAAGAAGGCATGAAAGGTAGCAGACGCAGTTCTGCAGAGAAGCAGATCTGAAGAAAAAGAAGCCAGACTGCAGTCACTGCAGTAGCTGTTAACATCAAGAGCAACCTGATGACTCCTGGGCTCTTCTGATTCCTCCTAAAGAAGAGTTTTGCTTAATAGTCACCTTACACACTTGTCATTACAAAGGAAGAAAAGGGAAAATACCACTTTGAACATCAGAACAGTTATGTTGCTTAAGAATTATTGACTGGCATTTTTATTTATTGTGAAATGTTCGAGATATAAAATAATCCCTAGTTACTAGAATAATTACAACTGGCCTTGCAAAGTGCTTCATCTCTTGGCACTCTGGTTTAATTTTCCTTGTAAGACATCTTGTCTTGTACTGCAGGATATGGCTTCTGTAATGCTGACAGGAGGAGCAGCGTCTGTGAGGCTTTGCTGGGGGCTGTGGCTGAGCCGCCGTTCTTGCAGTTGGAGGCATAAGCAGAGAAATAGTTCATCCTGTAAAGCTCTGCTCGGCTCTTGCAGCAGCCAAGCTTGCTCATCAGCAGAAAGAAATCCCTTCGAAATGCTTTGGTGAAAATTGCATAGAGAAATGGGTTTGCACAGGAGTTGACGGGGTAAAATAAAACCAGCAGGATCTTGGAGTTGGTCACTGTGATGAGAGGAACTTTAAAGGCAGCGGATATGGCAAAAAAGGAGATGGGGGCCATGCAAGTAAAATCCGTGAAGATCAGTATTGCCATTCTCTTGGCGACCTTGGTATCTTTATTGGCAGCTACCAGCTCTGGATTCTGAACAGCTATGTAAATCCTAATGTAGCAAGCGCAAATGACAACGAAGGCGACGACATTCAGCACCAAGATCAGCAGTATGTAGGCTTGGGAAAGACCCGTTTCAATATCCATGGGCAAACAAATGCTGACCTTCATGTAACTGCTGACCCCGAAGAGAGGCAGCACTGCTATGAAAATGGAGAATATCCAGCCCCCGACCATGATGGGCACAGCGTGCCGCAGCCGCAGCTTCCGATCCAGCTGCATGGCGTAGGTGATGGTGTGCCACCGTTCCACGGTGATCACCGTGAGCGTGTACACCGAGAGCTCGCTCGCAAACACCGTGAAAAAGCCGGCAGTGCTGCAGCCGCTGCCCGTCTGCCAGTCTATGGCATGGTTGTAGTACTGACCGCTTGTCTGGGCATCCACAGAGGCGATGAGCAGCAGGTAAAGTCCCATGCAAAAATCGGCAAAGGAGAGGTTGCACATGAGGAAGCGAGGAACAGTGAGCTTGTAATGACTGGTTATGAGAACGAGGAGTACAGTGAAATTGCCAGCAATGGCAAGGATGTTTATGAACCAGATCAAGACTCTGAGAAAGCTGTATCCCAGGATGTCTTCGCAGGGATTAAATGCGTCTGGTTCTGGAGTGCATGTGAGTACTTTTGGCTGACAAAAGTCATACTCAAAGTCAAAGCCGGTCATTTCACTGTCATCAAAAATGGCTGAGTAGCTGTAAGGAGAGTTTTCTTCATCTGTGAAGGAATGCATTTTCTTTTCTGCTGACCACAGCAATGTGTTGTTAGAGTCATCTCTGTAACCATTAAAAAAAACAATCCCCCCCAAACAGAAGTGAATTATTTGTTACATGCTGCTTGCACTCTTTTGTAAAATACAACAGATAACAGTTGTTTAACAGTGACTTCCTACATGTGTTTCTACAGGGTGTTTACATATAATGAAGCCTTGTAAAGGTCCTTTGTGTTTGGGTAGCAGCCTTGGAGAGCAGCAGAGGTCACAGTCACATCCATGGGAATGCTGTCTTATACAACTCACTTATTTGTAAGCACTTTATTGTGATTGCTTTGTAATCAAGCCATTATTTTCATGCTGCCAGTAGCCTGCAGTCCAAACCACAGTAACACTTCAATTGATGGATTACAGGTTTGATGCATACAGGTTTATCAGACAGTTATAGAAGAAGTACTAAAATAACCTAAAGTAACTGTGCACCATTACCTCTCCTAGGAAAGGCACTTAGCAAATGAATTCCTGAGACTATGTATGACCTGGGGAGTGCTGAGAAATTTGATACTCACAGAAGTGCATGGTTAACTAAATAATTTTGGTGACTGGGAGTTTATTAAATCTAAACTGGACCCAGTGCATGATTATAAATGTTTTAGGTGTTTAAAATAGGCCTCCTCAAGCTCTAGGTCTTCAAGAGCGCAGTGTTAACCCTTTCAATGAAGAAAATTGTTAAACAAAACACTGCCTTTTCTGGAACTTCCCTGCCATAACAGGTGCCTATTTCACAGCTTCCCAATCATCCTGACCATGTGTTTAGTGAGCAAACACTCAGTTGGCAGTGTGAGATACAGAAAGCACTTCTATCAAGGATGATTCGAGAGAAATCTGGTAGCTTTGGGATAACTTAAATATTAAGCTTCCACACCTACTGAAACATGTACATTAAATAATATTTCTGGAGCAGGATCTTAACTGGCAAATGAAACTGAGCTGCTTTTCAGTTATTCCTGTTGGGCAAATAACTTCCCAGTCTTGTTATCCTAACTCTTCGTACATTAAATCTGCCCAATGTCTTACATTTACTTGTCTGGCTTAAACTGGAAGAGCACGGCATCAATTTGACACTATTTCTTAATAAAAAATTATTGTAATTTTCTGAGAGACAGTGTAAACATGCTGCCAGGAGCAAGCTGCATTTTTTTTTCTTTTTAATTATAAGAACTTGAGACTTTCAGGTGATTTCTGCTGTGGTTCTGCAGTTATTCAGCCCATGAACCATAAGCTTACTTCCATTTGCTTAATATAATGTCTGCTCAGAGAATTGCTGGGATTGGGATTTACCACAGCAAAAAGCTTCAGGACCCAATAGGCTGGGCAGACTATTTAATGCACAGCAGGAATGCAACAGATGCTAATCCAAAGCAAACAGAGAGAGAAAAACAAGTGGCAAGTGTAGGAAGTCTCACCAAGCAGCAAACAAGATAATGTTCGAGAAAGTCATTATCCCAGTGAATCAATCATATTTCAGCTGTATTTAGCTGTTGGAATTTTGTGACCACAACCTTGTTTTTTCTAGACTACAATGCTTTGATGCCACGTCAGGGCTGCTGAGAAGTCCCCAGGTCTCTCTTTTAGCTGTAGAGGGATGAATAATGGCAAATCCTCAAACTTCTCTCTTGAATATGGGTTAGAGCCTGTGTCGTACAGAATGGCCAACACAAGAGTTTTAATATTAGCCTTTCTCATTGTCACACTGAAGACTGTCAAGCAAAACTCCCATGATACAAAAGGACACGTTTAGACTGAATAAACCACTGGTGTGGGGTCATCAGACTTCTAACTCAGGGACTCTATTTTTACCATAGAAAACTACTGATACACAAACTTCTAATTATCCTTTCTAAAGGTAAAAATAAAAATATTAACAGTAGCAGCTCTTCTTTGAATCACACTAACAACTGATGTTAACTCAGAGCATGGGAAGTCTCCATGTAGGCCATTGACTTTCATAAATATTTAATAACTGTTTTAAAAGTCTTTCAAGAATTCGGAAGAGAAACTGGAGGGAGTAAAGCTTGTGGAATTCTGAGCAGGTTTTTTTCTTTCCTTTTGAGCATTAAAATCACAAATCTTGGTTTAATGATAATCAAATTACCACTGTGCAACTTGTAAGGGTGACTGAATTGGCAGCCAAGGACATGCTGTTTGGGAAAAACCACACGAACAGCAGGAGGGGGAGGTCCCTATTTGCCACTTCCAGCATCTGCATGCAGAGGGGTACTCACAATATTTCATTAGTTGGTTTCCTCATGGTGCTTTCACACTCTTTGGAGAAGTTGTCAAAAATGGAAAGCAACAAATTTTGTCTGCAAGAAGAATGAGAAAATAGTTAAGTTTCAGGTTGAATGTTGGCCAAAGTCTTGTCTTCTCTGCAGGCAGTCTTCACAGACATGTAAGGTAAGCTAGAGGAGGCCTCATGGCAGCACAAACAGTCATGTAGACATCTAGAGGTGGGAAGGAGAAGGCTTCAAATACTATACCTACAATAGGCAGGACCTCATAATGTGGTGTAAGGATGGTCTTTCAGCTTGGTTATTGTTTGTGATGTATTCTTTTACAGTGAAATAACTTGAGCTGGAATTAAAAGATATGTTTTGAAATATTGTATTGAAGTGGGCCAGATTCTCCATCAGTATGAATGGTAGCAGTAATGCTACTGTGCTTTTAGAGAAGTGCCTGTTAACAGCTGCTGGGAAACTGGCCTGATACAGAATCACAGAATGGGTCAGGTTGGAAGGGACACAATGGGTCATCTGGCCCACCTTCCCTGCTCAAGCAGGGTTGTCCCAGAGTACATGGCACAGGATTGCATCCAGACAGTTCTTGAATATCTCCAGTGAGGGAGATTCCACAACCTCTATAGATAATTTGTTCCAGTGCATGGTCACCTGAACAGTAAAAAAGTTCTTCCTCATATTTAGGTGGAACTTCCTGTGCATCAGTTTCTGCCCACTATCCTAGTGCTTGGCACCTCCCAGAAGAGCCTGGTGCCATCCTCCTGGCACCCTCCCTTCAGATACTTAGACACTGATGGGGTCATCTCTCAGCTGTCTCTTCTCTAGGCTGAACAGGCCCAGCTCCCTCAGCCTTTTGTCATAAGACAGATGCCATTAATCACCTTTTGCCACCTGCTGCTGGACCTGCTCCAGGAGCTCCATGCCTCTCTTGTACTGAAGAGCCCAGAACTGGACACAGCACTCCAGATGCGCCTCACTAGGGCTGAATAGAGTGGCAGGATCATCTCCCTCGACCTGCTGACAATGTTCTTCCTAATGCATTCCAGGATCCCATTGACCTTCTTGGCCACAAGGGCACACTGCTGGCTCATGGACAGCTTGTTGTTTACCAGGACCCCCAGGTGCAGAGCTGCTTTCAGCCTCAAGCCCATACTGGTGCATGGGGCTGTTCGTGCCCAGATGAATAGTCTACTTTAAAAACTGTCATGGGTCTGGAGGTAGACTTTACATGTTTGAAGTAAAGCAGTTTGAAAAGTACAAGTTGAAAGATGACATATTTGACAAAATCTCTGATTTTGAGGCTTTGAAAGTAAGGGCCAGGTACTCTACCATCATGAATGGAAATGGCTTTCTCTTACCTCATTGCTGCAACAATAGAAAGATCTATCAAAAACACTAGCTCATTTGTGTACTCTTAAGAGATTCAGACACCTGGATGCTTGTAGAAAGTTTTATGTATAATGAGAGAAATAATATACCAGTCTAAGCCCCTATGTGATGCTTATAACAATAGGATAGTAACAGAAGTTGTTTTTTTCTTGTAATTATTTGAAGATGTTGTGCACCTGCTGCCATCCCTCCCCCTGCCCCATTCAGGCAAGTGCAAGAAAGTCTAGGGAACTGAATGCTCTTTTCTACCTCCCTTACGCAGTTCAGGGAATGAGTATGCTACAATTGTACCCCATAAATATCAAAAAATATTTAGTCTGAGGACTTTATTCTCCTATCTCATCACTCTATTTCACTTATGAGAGAGTGCAGTCTATAAGGACTAAGGAACAGAATATGGGACACTGGTACTAAAAACTGGATGAGTTGACTGAACGTAGACTACAGGGCAACAGAAAGTGGTAAAAGGAGACAGAAACAGGCTGCAGCTCTGTGACCATGATTATACAAACCCACAGATTCTTCCCTGTGTAACCTGGGAAGGTCTTGGGAGGCCTTCAGTAGATGACAAGGAAAACAGGGATCACCTCTCATTCCTTTGTAGTAGCTGGTCATACAGGAGATAACAGCCTGTTGCTGGTATAGGTTTTTCCAGCAGCCAGGGCTGTGCAGACAGGCAATTCATTAGCACTGCTCTGAGCCCTGCTGATGCCCCAGGTAGGAGAACAGTCATTTCCTGATTTGCATGGGTTTTTTTCCCCCTCAATTTACTAAGAAAACAGTCACTTCATGTAAGAAAGTGACTTGCTATAGCACCCTGTTCTTACATAGCATGGTCATGTTGCAAAGTCAGGCACCTGGAAATTAATCAGAAACTTAGCTGTATTTATCAGAATGAAAATCTTTTCTTTTTTCTCCTTCTAATCTGGGTCTGAATCACAGTTCAGAAGCAATGGAAACCCTTGACAGTAGAATCTTTGCTCTCTTCTTGCAGAATCAAGAACCCTTAGTAAAATGAGGTAGGCAGAGAAAACATAGCATCACCCCTAATTTCACCATAAAGAATTATATTCTGCTCTGCCTTTGTAACACTGTCCTGAAGTGAAAGCATTCAAGTGACATGCATCAGGCTTCTCACAACTCACTGCTCAGTCTGTCTTTTCTGCAGCCTTCATTTGAGACACACGAGAAGGGAGGCATCCTCATAGCTCAAACTAAGCTCATTTGGGGTTGCTTTGGCTGCCTAAAGCCAGACAAGGGTTGGTTTCTTTGAAACATAAATGCTGAAAAATTATCTCCAGTTGTTTTGGATTGACTGTCCCAAATTAGCAGGCATAAAGCTCTCTCTGTGCCATGCTTTCCAATTACGGGGAGAACAATACTGTCTAGTATCTGAAATTATTGGAATTAAACCAAGTAATGTCTTTCTATAGACTTGTGTCAGGCCCTAATTTTTGGTGAGTAATTGAAAGCCTGCCTTTTCTACTATGTCATCATATCACCTGTATTAATTAAGCTACATGGCTAAAGGCTAAAGGGTTTTTCTTTCTTTTTTTCTTTTTTTTTTAAGGCACTATTCTTTTGATGAAGATTCATCTTCTGCATGCCAGTATGCTTTTTAATGCCGATGCCAAGAAAAATGTAAGCTTTAAGCAAACTTAGAATAATGTTCCTGCTGGTGGATCCAGGGCACAGGACGGGATCCATTTCTGTTCTAAAATAAACAGACATGATTTTCCTGACTTTAGCAGAGATCTGTTGCTTCATGCAAGGCCTTGCTACATACCACAGCTCTGCCATTACTGGAATAAAGACAATCAAACCTTGTGTGCTGAATAAAGCAAGATTGCCATTTTGGAGCTTCTGAAGTACTGCAGTACAATAATGTGCTATTTGGACTTACTTTTCTGTCCTTCGATTTTGAAAAGCACAGCAGTGACTGGGATATGTTAGAACAGCTTCCAGTAGACTGCTGAATTTATCCAGTGGTGGCAGTCTCTTTAAAGAGTAAGATGATGTTGCATTTAAGACTTGAATGGCCTCAAGCCCGTAACTAGGCAGGGACTCCAGCGCTGTTGAAGAAATATCCCTGTGAAACAAAGAGAGCATTCTCTTTTCTTTTCATACCTATAAAAATACCACCAAAGCAGGATAGTAGGTAACAGCAACTCGGTTTTTCACAAAGGTCTAAATCTACAAAGCCACTTCAGCACCTGATACCCAGCTCAGAAACATGATCTGTGAAACTACAGAGCAACAGGGTAAGAGCATCCCTGTGGCTCAGAAGCCCCAGCAAGGAAAGGAGTTCACTTTGTCCGGGGGAAACCAAAACCCAATGCTCCAGGCACTGTGTCCTGACCTCTCCCTTTGAAATCCACAGTGCATGGACTGAGGGATGGCTCTTCAAGCCAGAGACAGGGTGAGAAGAAGGCAGGTAAATGTGACTCCCCAGCCAGCTAACAGGTAGGATACCCTCCTGGCTCTCTGCTTGGCTCTGAAGGGCTGTTCTAGGTGTTTTAATTAAATGGCTACCAGTTAAAGCCCCAAAAGAATTCTTACCAACACAAACTTAAGCAGTTTGGCATATAGTAACTTCAGAGGGGCTCTTTTTGTGAGGAAAGGCCATCAACATGACTAAGGATTTTCAGAGTCAGACCACTAAACAGGGGAAAAAAGGCTATAGTTGTGAAGTAATATTAGTAATGCCATGTACCATAAAGTATCAATAAAATTAACAAAAAAGGCATGTGCAGCACAGAGTGCCATTTACAGAACAACATGCTGTGCTTTATTGCATGGAGTTACAGCCAGTGCAGCCCTCCAGTAAGTACTTGATTAATAAATCATAAGGATGATAATAATGTGTTTTATTTGGCAGAAGCTTATAGCCTGCAATCAGCTAGTTCACTTTTATAACTAAATTCTAAAATAATATATTGTGAAAATATATCCATCCTACCAAAGAACAAGTTAGTTTGCAATGTCAGAATATGACACAGGAAAGAATCAGGAGGACCTGACAAAAATAAAGCAAAGGCCAAAATATCTAAGAGGTGGAGGCCAATGCCAATACTAGAACTGGCTGATACATGCCTGTCACAGTGCAAACTGAGCCTTTCATCCTGTAATTTCAGGGCATCTCAGTGACATGTTTCTGCATCATAAATAGAGGGTAACAGATCAAATCTCCTTCCAGACTCAAAGCTTGTGTTTGCTGTGATGACACAACCCGTGTAGCACAGCACGGTTCCCATGAGACCCTCAGGTAACAGTTGTGGATACTTACAGGACATCTGGCCCTGTGGCCCCTCTCAGAGCATCATTGTGCATCCACCTGAGGTTCTTATTGTCCTTCAGGATTCTGTGGAATCAAACATGAACTTTCTTTACAGCTGTATTTTAAAATAGCCCTTTTTTTTGTTTCTTCCTTATATCTATTTCAGTCCTTTCCTCCATCACAGAGGTAATTGTTGCAATACCTGGCTGGAGCGGACTTTTATTTCCCATGTGACCTTTCCCTCTGCTGATGCCATCAGATTGTTATCATCTACACTTAAATCTGATAAATTCCAAATTTTTCCCACTTCAACCAGGAACGAGCAGGCTGTTTCTTTCATTGCAGTTGCAGTGTACAAAAATGCAGTAAAAGTTTTGCCCAAACCAAGAGATTAGTCCCAGAGTGTGTGTGAGGGATTTAAAAAATATTGATGCTTCCAGACATAAACTGTAGGTTCCTAAGTTTTGCCTATGGTTTCATGTTTTCTTCCACTATTTCTGCTAAGTTTCAGAATTTATGAAATTTTATTGAAAATTATGAGCTTTTCTCATAAAACTGCAATATTCTAAGAGAGGGTATTTCAAGAAAAGCAGTAAGTGCTGCAGGATTAACAACAAAGTCACGATGACTGAAAGATGCAGTTTTCTCATGAGTATTGGAAAATTCAAAGACACAGCCAGCTAATCTGAAGGAAGAGCCTTTGACTGTGTTTGAATTATTATCTACTGTTTAAATTACTGAGGAGGGGAAACATACTCACAATTGGTTCAGTTTTGTCCCATTGAAGGCATGGCTGTGGATATCTTCAAATCCATTTTTATACAATTTGCTGGGGATTAAAAAAAATGTGTAAGGAAAAAAGATTTGGAAAAGGTGAGGTTGTGGTATGTACTGCAAGTTTCAAACCTTAATGCTGCATTTATTTTAATGCTTAGAGGATCTGCTTATAAAGAATGAAGGTAACTAGAGCACAACTTACATTGACTCTGAGATGCAGTTGAAGTTGCCTAAGCACCTTCCTGTTTAGCTGCTGAAGAGAACTTCTGCTGATGTACAGATCCCCCTCTGAGGGGTTTGCCTGTGCCTACCTGGGGCTGAGATCCAGAACTCAGACATTAGACCAGGTAAGTTTCTGGCATGTAGACAACAACCTGGAGGCAGAAGACCTGGATTTTGTGGTGTCAGCAAGGACAAATCAAGGGTTAGAGAACTGTCAGGTGGAAAGCAACTTTAAAGCCTGGAGGGTGTTGCTGGACTGCAGATCCTCTGTGGACAGACAAATCTTCCAGCAGCCCAAGAGACAGCTTTTCAGAGAGGCAGGGGTGAGTTGTGCATCATCCAGCAGTCAGTGAGTTACCAGCTTCTCCACAGTGCTTCTGCCAGGCTTGATTTGTGCAGTGGAAACCTTGCTGTCCCCTGCGCTGTGCAGGGACACTTGATGCCATCTTGAGTTCTTGATTCCCCATCCTGGGGCCAGATACCTAAAGGCTGGGCTCTGCTGCACCTGAAGTCCAGGGTTTTTCCTTCACTAGGAGATCTAAC
>JAWWMO010000121.1:12031829-12045403 GCA_035047845.1 Dendrocincla fuliginosa | reverse complement strand
TCCTGGGGCCAGATACCTAAAGGCTGGGCTCTGCTGCACCTGAAGTCCAGGGTTTTTCCTTCACTAGGAGATCTAACACGTGGGTCCATTAATATGCGTATGTGAGATAAAGTTCATACAAATTCAATATAGTCACTTGTATATAGTATGTTTTCTTTAATACTAAGCCATAATAGAAAACTTGACACAGTTTATAAATTAAACATTTCTGCTGTTGCTTTTCCACTTGCTTTTGGGAGAGCACAAAGTGAGCCTATGGAACCTGCTTCCAAGAATGACTGAAGTGTGTGGGGCACCTGGATACATTTGATAGGAGAGGGTGTCTGTACCAGCACAGTGCTGAAATTAGTGATTCCCTTAAAAGCCATGACAATACATAGGATTAATTTCCCTATCCACATGAAACATTAACTGTTGAAATGGCTAAATTAGCTATTTGTAGTGCAAAGTATTACTGCAGACTGGCTTTACACCTGCATAGATTACTTGTGTTTCACCAGACCATGCTGTAAGAAGAGGAATTAATTCAGCTAACTACAGCTAACTGCATGGGGTGGAGTTAACGTGGAGCTCTACAATTAGGAAGCTGCACAAAAGGATGAGAGAAAAAAAAGATTGTTGGCTGTTTCCTGACTTAGACTCACTCCCATTTAATACACTTTAGGGTTACAGTAAAAACTTTAAACACCCTTCTCCATCTCTTTTATGTTCATTTTCTTGCACCATTAGTAGAATCATTATTTTTCTGAAGTTATTTTGAGAACTTGTTGGGAGGAAAGAGGCTTGTAAGATGAAATGATGCACTAATCTAAGCAATTGCTCCTCTTTAGCATAATGTAGGAGTAGCATTCAGTCACATTTATGTCCAGTTCCTTCACTGGTTTCAGAAGGTATTGGTCACTACATAAAATCTGTGTTGAAATTACTGTCATGCTGCAACATTAGCTTGATGAAGAGCCTGGTCCATCAACTGCAGTTCTTGTTTGTGTGCACAGCTCATGTGCAGCTGCAGTGTTGTGCAGGGCTTTTGGTACATGCTTGTCTCAAGACAAAGCTCCCATTTTGGATGTGTATTGCTGCTTGGTCCACAAGGGTTGTTGTCTTTACTGGGCTCCACGACACAACCTTTGTGGTTACAACATGAAGTGGGTGGCCTGCTCCTGTCCTCTTGCTCAGCGGGTCCTTCCTTGGGAGACCCAAATTTTTTTGGCCACATCCTGCAAAGAGGCTCAGTCTGTGATTTTTCCTATTTCAGCAGTACTTTGTGGAAGTTTTTGTGAGGACAAGAGCACTGTGAAATCCATACATGGTTCATGCTGTGCTGGCAGAGAACATCTCACCTTGGCTTTCTGCTGCTTTCTGCATTCCTCACGTGGGGTAACAAACCCACCCATCTCACAGGTAGCTGTAGCAATGAATCCACAGTTGGCTAAAAGGAAGGTCTTGGGTGTGGAGAGTTATCAATGGAATCAATGTAAGCAGAGTCAAAAAAAACCAGGGTAAGAAGCAGAGTTGGTACTTTGAACCAATTTCTTCTCTCTCTTTGTCTCTCCTCTTTAGAGGGACCCTGTGCAGCTGAAGCTCAGCAGCGTTAGATCAGCTCTCTCAGTCTGCTTGGTCCCTGAAAGCATTATTTCATGAAACTGCATTCCTGAGCCAAGAAGAGGGACTCTGGCCTCCAGTGCAGCTTTCGGAGTTTATATCCCGTTGATAGTATTTTTAAAACAACATTGCATTGAAGATGAAATTTAGATCCCTTGTTCTATTTTCTTTCCTATATGAAGTAATTTTCTGGATAAAATTCTGTTCTTCAGCTTGAAGAACACCCCTATATTTTTTAAGCATTTCAAATTTAACTCACAATACAAATATATATTTTATGGGGCTTAATGTCAAGTTTTTTATGAAGTCAACCTGCTTTTCTCAAACAGAAGTGTTACCCCTGCAGAAGGAACTGAAGCTACGATTATTTTACTCACAGTGTCAGTGATTCATTGTTCATCCCCTGGAAAGCATTTTGTGGTATAATTGTCATATGCAAGTTATCACAGAGCTCCCTTTGGAAAGAAAAAAAAAGGTATTTTTGTCAGCGATCCAGGAACAAGATGGAAAAAGACTCACAGCTGGGTTAGGTTGTGTCTCTACTTACAAAATAAAATGAGCTTCCAATGAGAAGATCTGTGTCAGGTCTGGAAATTGTCTTATTCCAGTGTTACAAATGCTCCTAGAGAAAAGCATAATTCCTATTTATAGGAGAAAATATTACCAGAGTGGATGCAACAAGAAGCCGACATGGTAGGTTTGAGTTTAACAGTGCATTTAAAGGCAAGTGACAAATATCATAATTTTTAATTAGCCTCCAAATGTGTTTGTAAGGCCTGCAAAACCCAAGTTTTGTAGAATTATCAAGCAGTGTAAGTTCTCTCTACATTAAGCATGAAGAAGAGATTTTAGTTACCCCTTTTGTATAGTATCCTGTCAGTTTGAAAGCTTTATTCTGGAAATAAGCACTTACCAGAATGATTTTGCAGACTTCTATTTTGCCCATCACTGCCCTGCCCTGCCCTGGGTTACTTTATTTTCCTGCCTATTGAAAGACCTCGCTATTGGTGAAGTATACATTAAAGCTACTGTAAATGATGTATGTACTTCTATTATACTGTAATGTGTGAAAAACTTCTTTTTTCCTTACACTCCTTTAAGTGATTTGTCTACTCTTTTAGAGAAAAGAATGAATAAAGCAAAGAGAAAAGGAATAGAATTCTTTCTTACAAGTATTTTAGCCTTGGAAGATTTCTGAATGCTCCGTCCTCAATGTGCAGTAGATTTTTCGTGTTCAGGATTAATCTGTAATGAGGGAAAAATATTTCAGTGTTATAATCATTATAGATTTGGGAGGGTCCTGAATTTGCTTGTGATTTGCTTTCTCAGAAAACGGTCTACAATTGAATTCATTGAATTTTGACTTGAGTGCGGCTTGGGACATCAAGCCCTTGCAATGTGAGGTTTGTAGAGCATTCAAGATTCGAACAGGTTTTCTTGCTAGCCTCCTGTAGCTCTTTAATGGTCTTGCTTAGTTTTTTGGTCTTGGAAGACAGGCATATGCCAAGCTATCCATAAACTGTAGTGAATGCATGGGGTCAAATCTTTCATTCCTTCCCTAAACCCACCATTGATTCTAGTGAAAGTTGGACCCACCAGAGGGGGACAAATATGTTTCTCTTACTTATGTAACTGGCTTCAGAAATGCTCACATATAAGATTAAAAAAAAAAAGAAAAGATGGATTTGTCCTCACTCAGTTGCACAATTTTAGGCCACTCACTGGTCATGTTGTGCAAAAAAGGCAGTAATGAGATATTGAATCAGATTTATAGTTTCCAATTTCACTAAATATTTTAGAGCATTCTCCTAGTCATTGCTTTTAACTCTCTTTCTCATATGCCTGTGCTATGCAGTTGAAGTTTAAAATCAGTCATGTTCTGTTTGAGTAACATTTTCATGCTCAAAAGAAGAGCTATGCATACTAAGCAGCTGAATTTAAATACTGTAGGTCTTTGAAAACCACATCTTCAAAAAGAAAGGTTTTTCTCATCAGTTGTCATCTCAGATTGTTCCCCTGCTTAGAAAGCTTGACAATTCCAGCAGAAGTAGACACAGAGCTGTGCTCCTGTCATTGAGCTCACTGAAAGCAGTGGGATTCTCTGGGCATGGATCTCTCTGCATGCGTTAGATCTCCAAGGCCAGACCTCACAGAATGCTCACTATTTTATATGGTACTTTGGAGAGAAATGTTTCTCATCATAGATCTCAACCAAGGCCATCCAAAGTAATAGAGACAGATTTGGTCCAAGAATACTTCTCTGCAGACTGTTTACTCCTTGATGATCCTAAATCATGACATGGATGCCTTTTTTTTAACTGATGCTTACATTTCAGACAAGGTGGGAAGGCTGTCAAATGCACTCGCCTCTATCCTCTCCAGGGAGTCGCTCTGAGAGATTTCACTACAATCAAAATGGAAGACACAAAGCAATGTATTAACAGAAAAGACACAGCAATTGGCTTTCCACTCTGTATTTCCTTTGTTTGTACACAGCTGTTGAACCCCTCCTACCAGTCTTGTTTGGCAGCAGTGTCCATGCCTCCACATCTTGGGAGCCCGTGCCAGTGGGGTTTGAGAGAGACCAGCCTTTTGCTGCCTTGGCAAAAGGGAATGCCCACCCTTTGGAATCAGTATCTCTGTAACAGCCAATCTCCATTTCCTCAGTAAATTGTAGGGAAGGTAGAGACTGAGGGCCAGAACTAATGTAAATAGAGTGAGCCCAAGCCTGTGAGCTTTTTGGTCCTGCTTAGTGAATTTATTTGCATGGGTAAGGATATAGATAATGTTCACAGTGCTTCATATGCTATTATCAATCAGAATTATGGTCATCTAATCCACAGATGTAGGAATGCGCAAATATGGATTCAGCACACTTTATGAATAATTTTTAGATTTAAATGCCATTTTCATTATATACATGCAAACTGAAAGGAAGAGGCTCTTTTTCATCATTACACCAACCAACATGCCTGTTTTTGTAGGCACTCCTGGATTTTGATGTACAGATGCTCCTATTCCACGTGTGCTCAAGAATAACCAATACTGAACACAGAGAAAAAAATCCACTTAATAGGTGTTTGTTAAATGCCTGTTAGATTCAGATTTATGGGGCTATGCAAAACTGAGCCTGAAAGTAAATAGTATATATTGATGCATATATATAGGAAAGATCTTCAAAACAGTGTTTTGCTTGACAGAATTGACTAGAAGGGCACACGAAGTAAACCTAAGATTATACCCTGTCAAGAAAAAATATTTTCTGAACAGCTGGAATCCATCTACATAATCAGTCAGTATTGTCACAGTCCTGAGAGTTAGCTTATTTCAATTACAATTATGAGAAAACTTCTTTTGCTATTGATAGAGAATTTGTTCTGATCTAAGGGGTTTTATATTTCATTTATAGTGGCAAAGGAGGATGCACACTAGAAATCATATAGAAAATATGCACGTATTTCTAACAGAAATATTAATGATTTTGTCATCATCAGAATTCAGTGAGAATGTTATTTTTGGTATTGTACGAGTTACTTATAAATGAAAGATGGATGTAGCATAAGTGGCCTGCTGGGCACCTGATCCTCAGAGACTCACAGGCTGGGAGGGTTCAGTGCCTGCTCACAGAACGGGAAGACTCAGGTTTGGAGTTTGAAACATGTTTCTTCCATGGGATCCCTGCTGTTTGACACTGGTTTTCCGTTTACATATCCACTGGTTTTCCATTTACATATGTTGGAATGATTTATGGCAGTGAGAATAATTTATCATCTTATTTGCAGAGGGTTATGTACTGCCAAATAGATGACTTAGAGGTTTATAATTTAAAAATATGCATTTTTTAAAGTAATATTAAATCTCAATAGAATTATGAAGTGTTCTATAGATTTACTTCAGAAAGATACATTGATTTCTACACTGTTAATTTGAACAGATTCATTAAAAGGACACAAAGAAATAAATTACATTTTCTTTATGGAAGGGAAAGTGTCAATGAACAAGCCATTCTCAGTGGAGAGTAGGACATGCATACAGTTTGGGAAAGTTCAGCCTCAAGTCATAAAGGTATGAGAAATTTTGTGGGTTTAAGTTGGTCTGCTGTGTGAAAATGGTTACGTTCTCATTAATCATTCAGATGCAAATGAATGAAAGAAAATAGAATCACTGGATTCTACTATAACACTGTATTGCAGTGGGATACATGCAGCATAGAAATGGAAAAAGTGCACCTCAAAAAGAAAGCAGTGTTTGTGCTGCTGCTTAGGTTCTGGGGGAGGTCATTCCCTTGTTCTTCACTGCACTGGTGTGTCATCAACTTTGTCCTTTAGAGGACATTCAGTGAAGATAAACTAAAAAATAATAAATACTGGAGACTCAAGCATGCCATCTTTCAGCTGGAATAACAACAGAAATAAGGGCAAGAGGGGTAAGATGAGCTTCATGTCTTGAGTTCTCAATATAAAATAGGTATAAGCCAAAGGTTGGGAAGCAACACCAACCCAGTGTGCAAAATTACAGCACTTGTAAACTGAAAGATCAAAGGAGGGGTTCACTCCTACTGATTCCCTGCCAAGCTTATCTGTCATTGCAAAATGTGGAAGAAGTATCTTATTTGGGTATTATATAATGTCAATGCTATCATTGCAGTGGTAATCTTTGATGATAGAAATCTATCTTTTCTGCTGATCAAAAGCTTCTCTCACCAGTTATTAAGCTGTTCTCTCCAACAAAATTAATATTTAATTTTGTGATCTGTTAAACAACTGTCAAAAATAGCACCTTTCCAAAGGATCTTTAATGTTTATAAGAAAAGAAATACTATGTTTATCCTTCCCCTGTGTGTTTTTTTTTTTTTTTTCATCAATATTAGGTTTCAGCCACACATTTTCATATTATTATAAAGATATGATAGAATGATAGAATTTCTAGTAAGAAATTAAGGACAAGTCTATGGAAAATACTGACAACTTACATGATGAAAGCATCTCTAAGTCCTTCAAACGCATGTGATGGGATTACTTTTACAGGGAGATGAGTAAATGATCTGAAAAAAAGAAGAGAGGGAGGAAAGGATTGTAAGGCCTGGGGTTTGCTTGTTTATAGATTGTACCATTAGAGTAGGGAGAAAACTAATAAAGGATAATGTCACTTCATTTTTCCTGCAGTTCTCTTTACCTCTGGGGCCTGATCCATTTGTCATTGATCTTGGTTAAATGGAATTCAAAGGATATTGGGCCAGTTCCTCAACAGCATAAATTTGAGACTAATCACCATCAAATCAATAATAATCATAACTTATTAAGTAAATTTATAGCCTGATGAAAATGAGTTGCTACATTCACAGTCAGAGGAAGCTATAGGCTATTTAAAGTTAGATCCTCAGAAGTGGGGTTCATATAAAGCTTTCTCTATAAAACAGTATCTTTGCATTCACTGGACCATGTTACCTGCCCAGCAGTGTTCCTGTAGTGTTGCAGCATGGTGCCCTGAATTCATTGGCAATGCTTTGGCTGTATACAAGGTGTAGAAGAGCTCCAAATCAGGCCTGATATGGTGGATTTTTTATTTTTTTAAATAAATTCCACCTATGTGGTTAGTTGATTCAAACTAAGTAGATACTTTCCTATTTAATTTTTAGTTACTTTAACTGATAAGTTAATAATGATGTGGGGGGCAGATTTGCATTTTGCCACTCTAGTCCACATCTGAACCACAATATTTTTACCAGCCAATTTATCTAGCCATGACCACAGTCCCTCCGATAATAGCCATAGCAAAATATTTAACATATTTCAAGATGTTATTTCTTTACAAACAGAAAATTGCTCCATTTTGCATTATAATTACAAATATCTAGTAGGACACATTTGTTTCCCATCCTTAAAAATCCCCCTCAAGCTTTTTGACTGAAATGTTTCTATGCTATGCAAGTAATTTGCTTCTTTTTCTTTGTAATCATAATCCTTTTTATGAAGACATATATTTATGTTGATCAATGTTTATGCTAAATGCTTATCAAGCTTTATATATATGTATGTGTATGTATTTTTTCTATTTGTACATATATGTCATACCCATACAATGTAATGGCAGGTTGTCACACATCCATATGTCTAGGGGTTACAAATCTAGATGCACTAAGGAGCCTGGCAGTCACTTCCTACCCATGTTCCCAACCGCCTGTATGATTGGGGCAAATCACTTAGTTCCCTTGCACCTTGTCTCCCTGTCAGTAAACTGGGAATAACAATGCTCCCCTACCTAGCAGGAGTGTTGTAAGGATATACGTTTTTCACACCATGGGTCTAGATTGATGCTGGCATGTTTTGTTGTGTGTGAGGTTTGGTTAAATCAGAAATGAAACTGTCAAGCGGCTTGAAGAAAGTATTTTTCCCGGAGGGGAGAGGCAGGTAGAGGTAACCTGCAGCAGGCCTTGACACTCTGAGACAAAAGGAAAAGAACTTTAGGAAGAAGTCAAAAGTAAAATCTGAGAAATTCCTGCTCTATAACCCTGGCAGCAGGAACTTCTCATAATTGCTCCATCAGCCTGGCTCCTTGGAAAACAAAGCATACCTTTTGTGAAACTGCTTGCAAAAGCATTATCATTTACAAAAGAAATAGAAATGTGGCTGAAAGTGACAAAAATAAAACCAAGTCTTGGCTCTCAATTACATCAGCCCTCCTACCTCCCTGTGATGTGCTGGTGAGCAGGGTGCTGGTTGTAACAGTGCATGGCTCGGAGTGACCTGCTTCCCCAGAGCACCTGTGCCCCCTCCTTGCCTGCAGAAAATCTTTGGCAACAGTGATCTGAGCTCAGCCACCTCAGCTTTGTGATTGAATTTAAGTGGTATGACCCAGCACTTCTAATACGTAATGTAGTTAAACTGCATGATGGCACTTTATCCATTCTGTATTTCAACTTCATTGGTTTTTGTTTTTTAATTCTTGTGATTCACCTTGATAGCTGGATCTGTGAACTCATCTGCATTGACATTGCCTCATCCCATTAAGAATCTCACAAAACATCAAGAACTAAGGAAAAAGGCAAATCATAATCAGCTATCGCTTCTAATCCTCAAAATACTGGTGTAGCACAGATAGGCTACACCACATTGACAAAAGCATCTTAGATTCACCAAAAGGTAAATGTTCTGATACCTATTCTTGTCCACTTCAGCTTTGTGGTTTGTATTTTAAAATTTGCCTGTGCTAAAGATGTGGTCTCCCCTGGACTTGCTCTAACAGGTCCACATCCTTCTTATGTTGGGGACCCCAGAAATGGACGCAGCACTTGAGGTCTCACAAGAAGAGAGTACAGGGGTAGAATCCTCTCCTTTGACCTGCAGGCCATGCTTCTTTTGATGCAGCTCAGGATACCATTGGTTTTCTGGGCTGCAAGTGCATATTGCTGTCTCATGTTGAACTTCTCACCCACCAACACCCCCAAGTTTTTCTGCTCAGAGCTACTCTCAATCCATTCTCCACCCAGCCTGTGTTTATGCTTGGCATTGCCCTGGCCCATGTGCAGGACCTTGCACTTGGCTTTGATGGACTTCATGAGATTTGCATGGCCTCAAGCGCCTCCCACCTCTCAAGCCTGTCCAAGTCCCTCCCTCCAGCATGTCAACCACACTACACAGCTTGGTGTCATCACCAAACCTGCTGAGAGTGCCTTCGATCCCACCGTCCATGTTGCTGACAAAAATGTAAATCAGAGCTGGTCTCAATACTGACCCCTGATGAATGCCCCTTGTCACTGGTCTCCACTGAGATATCAAGCCACTGACTAGAGCTCTGAGTGCAACAATCCAGCCAATTACTTATCCACTGAGTGGTCCACCCATCAAATCCATCTCTCTCCAATTTAAAGACAAGGATGTCATGCAGGACACTGCCAAATGCTTTGCAGTCCAGGTAGATGATGTCATTGGCTTTTCCCTTGTTTGCAACTACTGTAACCCCATTCTAGAAGGCCAATATGTCAGGCACATGATTTGCCCTGCTGGCTGTCATCAATCACCTCCTTAGTTTCCATGCACTCTACCATGGTTTCCAGGAGGATCTGCTCCATGATCTTGCCAGGCATGAAGGTGAAACTGACTGGCATGTAGTCCTCTGGGTCTTCCTTATTTTCCTTGGCAAAAATGGGGGTTATGTTTTCCCCCTTTCTTAATTCCATGGCTTTAGTTTTCCTAACCTGATCCCTGGAGGAAATCTCTGTACCTCAGAATTGGCTTTTTGCAAACTGTTTAGTTGCACTGATAATAATAATAATAATAATAATAATACCAGAGGCCTAATAGCAATAGGTATGAACGAGTTATCGTATCTGGGTTGGCTGTTATATTTCAGTGTCTCCATTTTATAGGACTACTTATATTTTTAATGCCCAAAAGGTGAACATGTAACATAGAGTCTTGTTGGCAAGCATTTTATTCTGTGGTGTCCTTAGATTTAACTTGGGACGATAGAGAATCTTGATTGAAACCACGACTGGAAACACACTGTTTTCCTAGGATTTTTATTAGCTTCTGAGTGGCAATGTCAAGGGTTGGCACTGATTTTTACAGCCCTGTATATCAGATCTTACCTACCAGAAATGCGAACTATGATGCTGGATAAATCACACAAGCATCCAAAGAGTACCTTCCACTAGGTGATGATGGGTGATAAAATATCTCCTAGGAAAGACATTTTGGCCCTGAAACTGAATTCTTCTGACAATCTCAAAGAACCAAATATGCCCCTAATGCAGACATGGTAGAACTAGTTACTTCTTTAGGCTTTTGCTACAAAATTTTGAACTTCATGTCTCATAATTTGTTGCCTAATCACGTGCCACTCACCCTACTGCAGAAGCTCTGCATACAGGGGCACACACAGGCACAGCAAAGTGAACCTCACTAGGAAACGAAGTTTTGAAGGGGCACAAGGGTAATAGGTATTCAATGCCCATTACTATAGAGCTGAAGTTGGGTGCCTCTCCATCTAGACTTTGCTTAAAAACCCAAAAGTACATATGAGACTTCAAAAGAAGGAAAATCATATTTTGTTTCAAAATATAATAGTGTATTAAAGATTATTTTTCTGCTGAGACCAAGAAGACACATAGCTGCTATAGCTAAAATGGCATACAAAGGTATTGAATAATGGGGGTTTTATGGTGTTTGTGTAATGTCCAAATCAAAAACAGGAGCTTGAGAAAAATATGGTTAATTCAGGACTCCATAAAACAGATAATTCTGCAACCTGTCAGAAGTCTAATAATTTTGAAAACTTTTCATCAATAATATGGCATGGCAAGAATAACTCAGGTAAAGAAAAATGGCTGAAATTTCCCTACAGGATACACACTGGGGATATCAAAAATTATCAAAAGTACATTTGGAAGCACAGATCATTGCAGCATCAGGGTTTGAATTGCTCAGATATAGCTGGAGTTACATATTGAAGCTTTTTTTTTTTTAGTGACCATACAATTAAGAAGGCCTTTTCTGAGACCTTGTTTCTATGCTTTAGTTGCACCAGTGAAAGAACATGGGCACCCAAAGAACTGTGCTGGAACAACCTGCAGTAGCATTTTTTCCAAAATTATTAGTGCACTTGCAAGCACCACATTGCAATTCCCCTGGTGCACATGTGACTATGAGGGGGCAAAATTAACATTCTCTTGCTTTGTCTCTCATACACAGAGCTGTGCAGGGGGAGAAGAGAGCTAGAAAGATTGGTGAAGTATGGAAAGAGGGAGTTTGTACTAACAAACCTTAAAAAGCTGTATGAGTAAGAGAGAGGGGAAAGAGTAAGAGAGAGGGAAGACAACAGCTAAATGGGTAAGAAGACAGCAGTATGAAAAATCAAAGAAAGAGATGAAAGGAAAGTAAAAGAGGCTGAATAAGAATGAAATAAAAGTGTAAGAATATATGTGCACCTGTAGGGTTAGCAACTACATTCATCTGTACAGTTTTGTAATTGCATGATGAACATAATTAAACCCCTCCCCTGAAAAAAAATACAAAGAAATGGGTATTTAATAGTATAGTTTCAGGTTCAATATAAATCAGATTGGATGGTGCCTGGAAGTATAAGGAGATGCATATGTCTGTGAATGCAGACTGAAAGACAGGGATTTTTTTTACCAAGTATAAATAATTTTCTTTATAGTACTATTGAGCAGAATTTTGTTTGAACTGTTTTCTGACTATAAAATTGGTTCCTACATCCAGCCCAATAGCTGGACTTTGTGTACAATCATCAAGATTAAACATGATATTAAAGGTTGAAAGGAAAAAGTCTTCTTTTTGTCCATTCCCTAGCCCTGTGGCTCTGGGTGAAGCATAAATGGCAGCAGCCATAAACCCATCATCTCTCTTAACCTGATCACCGAGGCTGAGATATCGTTTCTTCTTGGGGTGGCAGATGCAAAAAGGAGAAATAAGAGAGTAAACCAAAAAAAGAAAGAATAATATCATAGAAGTTTAGAGCTTTTGATAACCTCTATGGGCTGTGACCTACACTGTCCTAATAAACATGCTAAATCCTGCAAAAACTATCCTCTCCATTTGTTTCTGCTGCTGCAGGCATCCTGGATTTGACTGATGCACTGCCTGCACTATGTGTGGCACGAATACTGGGGAAGAAATGTGCTTGTTGCAATAACTATGGAGAGTGTCTCCAGCTTCTACAGGCTCTGCTTTTTCTGACACTAAAGTTACACAGGAAAATAGGGAGAAAATAAATTCAGGACAGAGATTTTTCTAAAATCTCTGACTTTGGAGGAATGTTTCTCATGGACCTAGATTAATACAAATTAGCTTTTCTTGCTCCTACCAATTCTCGAGCCAGGCAGAAGGGAAAGAGATCAGGGTTAGTATCATCCCTGGGGAATTTCAAGACCATGTTAAATTTACAAACAAATCAGATGAAAATAGAAAACACAGGCTTTGTTACCAAAAGAAGCACAATAAGAAAACCCCAGCTCCATTTGTGCACAGATAGCCAAGCGATCCTAGAAATGGCAACCATCCTATCTGCTGCTCTACTAATCCCATATTTTGATGCCATGATTGTTTAGATCAGGGCTATATTGAGCCCCATAAGCAAAAAACAACACTTGAATACCTACATATATCAATTATTTGGTCTGGTCTATTAGATCATGAGCTCAGAGGATGGCGTGGGAGCAGGGAAAGGGAATGCCTATGATTGCTTGTTGTTATAATGTAATCCTAATTCCCAGAGAAGGGGGCAGACACAAAAGTATGACGGACCACC
Source organism: Dendrocincla fuliginosa (assembly GCA_035047845.1). Taxonomy (NCBI): domain Eukaryota; kingdom Metazoa; phylum Chordata; class Aves; order Passeriformes; family Dendrocolaptidae; genus Dendrocincla; species Dendrocincla fuliginosa. The sequence goes on along the minus strand of JAWWMO010000121.1, from coordinate 12,032,530 downwards.
CTACAGAGATCTAAGGAGCTGTCAAAAGTCACAACAGCTTTTTTACTAACAGAGAGGGAAAAGAAATTAATCAATAACTTGTCAATGAGCTGGACTTCAAAAAGAGGCAATGAGCACAGTGAGGAGGATTTTCACGCTTCGGGATAGGAGGAACAATTAATTGCACAAACTTCAGAAGAGGTTGCAAGAAGTCCGACAGATTTGTGAAAGAAAAAACAAATTCCAGAGCTGACAGAAGTTTTAAGGCCGTATCTCAACCTTTAATCAGGTTTCTTTGAAGGTAACCATGCCACTACAAAGCGCTGAATTTGATAGGTAAGGCAGCTTATGCCTCCTGCCACAGCGGGAGAACGCAGAAAGCCCCAAAACACCTGCATCCCTTTCCTCTGTCACTGAGGCCGGTGGAGAGCGAGGCATTCTGCCCATAGAGAAAACGTCCCGAGAGGATGTGCACATCCTTCCTAAGGGGGAAAACCAAACTCCGCGTCTGGGTTTGTTTGAAGTTTGAAAGTTTGAAAACTTCAGCCCCAGCCTCCCCACCTCCGCGGGGTGAAGGATGCTCCAAGCCCGCGGGGCTGGAGGGAAAGTTTCCTCCGTCCCTCCCAGCCCCGCTCCGCAGTGTCCCCGTCCATCCATCCATCCATCCATCCATCCATCCATCCATCCATCCATCCATCCATCCATCCATCCATCCATCCATC
>JAWWMO010000121.1:12010350-12031807 GCA_035047845.1 Dendrocincla fuliginosa | reverse complement strand
GGCGGCAGCAGCAGCAGCAGCGGCAGCAGCAGCACAGGCACCATGGCCGGCACCCGCTCCCCTCCGCCTTCCCTCTCTCGCCTCTGCCCGCCCGCACCCCGCGGGACGCGGCCGCCGCCACTGCCTCCTCCCGCCCCCGCCCCGGGGCGGGCTCGCTGCCCTCCACCCTCCCTCCACCCCGGCTACCCGGAGAGCATCCTGCGTCGGTGTGTTCTTACTGCTAAAGTTGGCTGCAAAGCCTACAGGTGGCTAGCGGAAGGTTTCCTTGGGGTTTCAGAAGTTCTGGTCCCCACCGTCCTGCCGCGGAAGGGTTGGGAGGGAGCACAAACGATGCTCACCGGTCCTAGAGAGAAGCTCCTTAACGCTCCCCATTCCTAGTGTGGAAGCGGGTGATGTGGAGGTGTGGGCCCTGGAAACACTCATTTGTCTGTCTGTTAACTGCTTTGAGAGTTTGCATCTGGAGGAATATATGTTTCATTTTCCTTAACGGGGTAAATGCTTATTGTGCAGATATAGCAGCCTTGTTAGAAGATGGAAATGGTTGGGATACAAATGTCCATGTCAAACGCTCTCTTAAGGCTCCATGCACCATCACTGTATTGCTGATGAAGGATTACAATTTGCCTGCTGAGTGATCAGAAAGGCATTTCAGAGTGTGTGACTTGTTACTTTATGATCAATTATACCCTTTGTGTGAAAGCAGTAATCATGTTCTAAAAGCTATTTATCATCAAAAAAGTCCATCCATTTTGTAAGGGACTGTTTTCTCATAACTATCATTATTGCTGCTGTTGTTATTGTTGTTTATTACTACAACTATAGCTTTTGGAAGCTATAATTACAAATACAGATCCTGTTTTATAGCAAGTGATGGAGCAAATGACCAAAAAAGATACTTACTCCCCAGAGCAGGCTTTCTAAAACAAGTATAAGGGTATGGGTACATCACCAAAAGTTCCCCTCTTCTTCAAGTGTGCCCAGGAAAAAATGAAAGTTGAGGGAATGACACAACATAATACGGGATTTGCTTGACACAGTACTTCCAGCTGTTCCTTTAAAATCATGGCATCAAATAATGTAGGTTATACATGGTTTGGCATTTAGGAATAAAATGTCAGACAGGAATGAAGCACGAGACATGACCCAGGGGTGTCCCTGTATTCTCAGCAGGGACTGGATGTGGAGATAGTTAGCAAGGGTTAAGCAACTCCTCTGGACTGGCCTCAACAGCATGACCTGTGTCCATCTGGATCAGGAACTGGAACCAACTCTTGCACAGGCAGGTAGGGTGGCAAAGCCCTGCTTTGTTGTCCCTTTCATGAGCCCTACCATCCACTCAACCTTCTTCCTTCAGCATCATCTGCTCCACTCTAACTGATAGTGATGTGAGGTTTTATTCTGACCTTACAATGGTTATGAGGTGCACTCCGTCACTTTATTCTGCTATTATTGGCATATCCTTTTATCCACCAGTACAGTAGGGTTATTCTGATGGATGGTCTACCTAATTCCAGCTAGCATGTGTCTTTATATTGATCTGCCCTCCTCCTCTCCGCCTCCCCATCACCTTTCAAACCAAGGAAAGCAATGAGATTATGAAATTCAGGGACCCACTGAACCATTTCAACTGACAAATGTGGGCTCATATTATGCCCTTATGAGGACCGGCAATTTCGTTGAGATCTGTTGTATGTCACTGTTGACCCTTTTTGATACTCAGCTGCCAGTGTTGAGAAGTAACTTGGTTTCCTACAGGAGGAGCAATCAGTGAGGAAAAGTCCGGTTATATTCTTGCATTTTTTGCATATGCTCATATACATCGATTTGGGAAGGAAACAGTCAGAGGGCAAGCAAGCAAGTTCCTTCTCCAGACTTATTCTGCCAAGTTACTGGTTCCCAAGGAGCAGCTTAGTTTCTGAATTGGTGTCTGATGTCAAGAAGCAAACTCCCTGCTGCCAGATAGCTTGTCTGTCCACAAAGCTGCTTATACTCCCAAAGTCAGGCAAAATAGTGCACCACAAAAAAAAAGAAAAAAAAAAAGAAAAAGAAAATTTCTTTGACAAGCCATCTTGGAAGAGCATGGGGGCAGCACTGCTGAGTGACACCTGCTGTCACTCTTTGCCTGGCAGGTGCTGTGGGTTGCCCACATTATCTGCAACATTTGGCGGTTTGCAGGATTTCACTGATGCTCAGATGCCTTCAAGGATATTTTTAACAAAGGTGTTAGTTTGAGGACGTGACTACTTTTCTCAGCACAGTTCCTGCCAGGAGCACAGGAGCGGTGGCACTGCTCTGCGTGTGTCACGTCTGGGAGACATGGCACTGTGAATGGCCCCTGTGGCCTTTGGGGCTTGCTGTGCTTCAGTTGGTTGCGAGGGTGAGTTGTAGGGACAGGCTGAACTAGCTTGGATCTAGCCATTTGGTGTTAAGGGGGTTTTCTAGGCAGTGGTGCTTGCAGCATTCAGCCTGCCCTGAGATGTGCTGCAGTTGTATGAGAGCTGGCTAGCACAAGCTAGTTTGGGTAGGAGCTGCAGTCTACATAGCACAGGTTGTAGGGGCATTTCTCTTTCTTTATCTGCTTGATTTTTGCCTACAGCATTTTGATCTCCAAGTAAAGTGCCAGCTGTGGGGTGTTTTGTGACTTAAGGCTCCCTGAGGGCTGATATAAAAACATATCTCTGAGCCTCCCCTTCCCCCTTTTGGCAAGTTTGGCAGAGCATCGCAATTGGCCATATAATTATGAATCAGTTTGTTATTTATGTGTCTTATGCTCATATGCGTACAGAGTATATATATCTTGTGATCAACAGCAAAAGCCATTTAATAAACTGTAATAATCATACATCCTTAATTGCATTCAGCCCATTGATTTACATTCAGCCCACTAACTAACCTAAGCTGTCACAGGGAATCTTATATACATAGGGAGAAGAAAATTTACTCCCCCGAAAGTGTGCCTATCCCTGAACACTGTACACCCTGAAACTGAGAAATGTTAGCCATGTATATGTAAGTGTTTTGATGCCCTATTATTTTTAACATACCTAAATTAGAGTTGTAAGCAAAAACCTATATTTCTGGTGGAAATACACAATTATTAGTCATGCTGTCTTGCACATCTGGACCTGAGTTAATATCTATCCAAAATGAAGCAGTAATTATCCATAAGTATAGGCATGTAAACCCATGATGTTTAACCTAAATTAAAAAGATTCAAGAGTAACTGCAGTTCATACATGGAGGGGCTTTGTACAGCTCTGTACAAATGCACATACAAAGACTTCTACACCTACGTTCATACATGGCTATATAATCATAATGAATAGCAACACATATTTAACAGCTCAGGGAACCATCTCTGTTCTGTCAGTGCTTAAGCGGGAGCTTAACTTTGATGGTTGAAGCTTCACTGAAGTCACAGGGAATTAAAGATATGCCTGATGTTACTCTTCTGCTCAAGCGCTGGCAGAGGCAGGGATTGCTTTACACATGTTGGAGTGCTTTCCTGAATCCTTGCCTCAAGGCCGCTGTGCAGAAGTGTACGTGAGCCCTTCTGCGCACAGAAATGGCAGGAGTGATAACAGCTGCCAGGGCTGCAGCTGGGGCTTGTAGGTTTGCTCTGCACAGGCGAAAAATGCAAACAGGAAAATCCATTGGATCTCCCACTGATCTGAAATGTGGGGTTGATGGAGCAAGGACTGAGAGATCGGGCTTAGAGGAGCGGGTACAAGGTTTCTCATTCAGGGTTGCAACCTGTTAGCCTGCCTTCCTTGGGGCCAACCCAGAACTTGCAGTCATGGTAGACCCAGTTTAGGCCAGTTATTCTGATTTACTATCTTTCCTTTTCTTTCCCTATTTATATTAACATGCCTTTTTACAGTTCCTCAGAGAAGTAGTGGCAGTGGAATACTCATGTGTAGAAAAAAATTGCTTTTGAGATACAGAACACAGCTCATTACGGTGCTACAATTAGCTGAATGCCCTTAACAGAGGCCAAGGGGGGGAATCATACTGCAGCATCTGCTGTAACATATGCTTTTCTAGTTTCCAGAAGATAACAGTGAGCATGTATGCTGCCATGGATTGTGCTTTCTGCCTGAAGAGCAGAGCAGCCCACAGATGCTCCAGTATTTCTTCCACCCGAACTCCATTAGAAATGTCTGATGCTGCATACATCTGTCATGAGGAATTATGCTTTTTTGTTGGCTTCAGACTCCTTCATGCAGAGGGACTTATAATGACACACTGGTAATTCAGATCCCATTGTTCCTGAGTGCACACTTTATTCTAAGTTTAGGTGTCATACCAAGAACAGCAGAGAGGTGACAGGCAGTGTGGCATTGCAGGGGTTTGTGCTCAGTTCTGAGGTGTTTCTCATTGTTCACTGAATTAGTACATAAACCAGATGAACTGCTGCTTTCTGTGTGGGGGTTTTTTTCACTATGGTATGAAAAAGCTGAAGTGCTTTTCTGGGTATTTAGTTAAGTGAACTAAATCTAAAATGGCTCATTATTTTCTATGCTATAAATTAACTTGGTCTTGTCCAAAACATCCCAGAATAGTTGATATAGCCCTGCTAGTACTCTGCTCAACATGCTGAGTTGTGTTAATTACAGCTGAATTAGAGCTGACAGTGATTGAGCCAGCTTAGTCAAGTACTGCTTCAAATGTAACAGAAACCTTCAGCTCCTTTCCATTATTTTTTTATTGCATTTTTAACATTTCACTATCTTTTACCTTCACCAGGTCCAGAATTCCAAAAAGAAATGCATTTATAAAGATACTATTAAAAATATGTCACTATAGTTGCAAAGCAGCAAGTAGTAAGTAACTTTGGACCACATCCACCCTCCTGAGTCCTGGTTAATGGGAGAGTTTGTTTAAGGAATGTATGTCTGTGTTATTTAGCCAATTACTTAAAGATCAATTCTTCTTCCCACTTCATCTGGCAGCCTTGCACTATGATCTGTGGCAACTCCTGATAAAAAAAAAACAACTAAACTTTTGGGAAAGGCTTTGGATGGGGCATAAAAACCTGTGATTTTCCTCCTGCAAAGCCTTGAGAAAGGATGCTGAGAGAGAAGGAAGCACGTGGTTCCTCCATAAGTAGTTGGAAAAGACTCTGGTTCTGGTCAGGTCTCTGTACCCTTATAACTGTGCCCCAGCACTTTACTGTGTGTTCTTTCAGTGTAATGCTAGAGCTGTTGGTTCTTCATGAATATGATGTCATATGGTTAGTGCTTGTGCCTTTATGAATTATGTCTTGTGAGCATTATGCATCCTTATGTGGAGGCTGTAAGTGCAACGGGGAGTTCACCCTGGGGTCTCAGCAGTGGAACCAGAGCTGCAGTGGAGGGTAAATTAGGAGAGTCAAGAGAGAGGGGATTTTCTCCCTTGGGCCATAGTACATAGTTCTCTGACTGATCCATCAGTGAAGTCTTACTTATTTATAACTCTGTGTGAGTGTACACTTGCAGGTGTTAGGTGAGGCTAGTGGGGCACCTTGTTTGCAAGAATGTCTAAGTGACTGAGAGAGGCACAGAACTAAAAAGGCAGGCTGTGAATTTATACATGCAAAATTACACAGCAAAGCCTAAAGAGTGGATAAGCTTTGAAGCAGGATGAGTTGTAAGCTTTATTCACAAGATGACAAAACCCCTCGTCTTTGATCCAGTAATCCATGTGTCAGTTGGATGATAAATCTAATAATTAAGTACAGTGAAGTTTTTCACTCCCCCTTCTGAAGACTTTCTTTCACATTCTTATTTATTTTTTTGTCTGTTATCTCAAAATGTCAAAAGAGGGTGGTACAGCCATTTGCAATCAGGTTTGAGCCATCCACAATGAGTTCTGAGCCTGATTCCTCTGTCACTTTTAGTATGTATTATGCACTGATTTAAAGACTATTTTAAAATAAATTAAAACCATCATGAGAAATGAAGGAAGCCCTGCACTTCTGAATTGTGTTTGATGCTTACCTCATTGAATTCAGGAAGAAGGGTTTATTAAAGACATAAAAGATGTCTCTCTATCAGCAGCTTAAAAACACTCCAAGGGAAACAAAATCTGTTGTGCTTAGCTGCTGTAATTTAAGAGCTAAATTCTGCTCACGTTTGTAATGGCATAAATTTGAATTTGATTGAACTCTGGATTAACATTGCTGCAAATGAGACCAAAATGCGACTTCCAAAGTTCATAAGGTAAGAAGCAGTTTTGCACCCAACCTTGTTAATTTTATCTGTGTGTATGCTCTTAGTAACTCTGTGCTGTGGCATGTCACCCTGGACAAAAGTACCTGTGGCACATTTGATCTCTTTTTAATGATCCTAGTCAGAATGAGTATTTTTTATTTTAACAGTAGATGTGGCCAGATGGGTAAAATTCCTCTGAGTTTCTACACTTTGCCATTTCCAAGATACTTGGATACTGTGTGAGAAAATAATGGCATGCTGCCTAGATCCCGAGATTTTTGTTTCAAGTATTTCATGGACTTTCAGGTTCAAAAGGGCTGCAATTACATTGAGTTTCACTTGCTACGTGATGCAAGCCAGCTTGTGTGATTCTGACAATGCAGAGACAGATAGGGGAGAGTCTAAAAAGACTGTAGTAATTTCAATAATTAAATATTGGCTTAATATTTAATACAAGTTCATTATATAAAAGTAATAGCTCACAGTCTGTTGATAAAAAGTCAGAGCTGCCCATACTATATTAAGAAAATACTAATTTTTTGGTAAATATTATGAAGCGGTTTGGAAAGCAGTTAATTTTTTTTTCTGGGAGTTCAATGAAGTGAAAGTTCTTGAATTAGACAAATATATGTAGTCTTAGAGAAGCGAAAATAATGCCAAATCTTACTTTTCAATTAAAAAAAAAAAAAAAAGTGGTAGCCCTCTTCAACTTGTTCACTTTCTTACCTCTTCCAGTGACATCCAATTGACATTATTTCAAGGCCAGTATTTCCAAGCGTAATCTTCTCCAAGGGTGTAGGATGTTGTGTAATTTGTCATCAGTCAGGAAATGCATTAATAATGATAAAGCATGGGGCAGTGATTTCTGCTTGGCCCTATAAGACTTACAAAGTATACAGCTTCCCCCCCACCCCGAATCAATGTCAAATTAATGGAGTTTGTCAGCTGTTCAGGTAATGAGCTAGAGCAGATATTGTGTTTTTGGAGATGTGTGTCTTGCATTGTGAGGCCAAAATCCAGAAAGGTGAATGTTTTCAACCATCTTGACAAGCAGATTATCTCCCTGAATATACAGTGCCTAGTATAAAGAAAGAATACTTTGTGACACCTTTTAATGATTACTGGCAGAAATACAAAAAAAAATGAAAGACATTTTGATTTACACCAACGTGAAGTGAGATCGGAATCAAGTTCTCAATGACAGGCACTTTTGGTTTATTTGTGATTAATCTCATATGCCTCTTTTTCTCTTTTTCTTTTCCTTCAGTAGTGCTTTACTACTGTAGTGCTGTGTGTAAGGTGGTAGTGAACAGCTTGGGAACAGGAGGTGACTGACCCCAATTCTTTCGTGTCTTACCTGGGCTTAGCTGTGACGTGTGTTTGCAAAAGTTAATAGTATCACCTCAGACTGAAGAACTGGGGCTGACTGGGGCAGAATTCTCTGCCTAGCTCTTACCTATCCAACCACTGCAGCAGCAACAACCATCTCTAAAGTTTGGTCTGTAAGCTTCCTGTAAAGCTCATGGAATTAGACAGCTCCAAAAAAAGCAATCCCAAAATCAGGCAAATTGTATAAAGAGCCACTCAGAGTAAGCCAGAGAGCTCTGGGAAGAGTGATGAATATGAAGCCCAGTTCACATTAGAGCAAGGTTCCTGGAGGCAACAGCTGCATCTGTTCAGAGTACAGAGCTGCAAATCCCTACACCTATCATTTGGGGGGAAGAAACCCTTGCAAATGAATTTTTGTATTTTAAAGAGTTCCACAAGGGGGAAAAAATGCTGCCTCCTGTAAGAGAAAGGGAGCCTGGGTTTGGTGCCTTTCCTGTTCTAAGGGGATTTGTGCCTTCCACCTTCCAGATGAGTGGTGCTGCTCTCGGTTGGGGCCTGAGCACCTGTAAACAGCTACCTTGCAAAAGGAAGGTAAGAGGTAATTTTTCTTCTGTTGTCTAGTTTGCTATAGCTTTTTTCTACTCCTATTTTTTCTCTATTATTTGTGATTCAGATTAGCTGAGAGGTCTTTGCTGGTGTGGCATTATTGCCTTGCCTTTCTCTGTTCGTGTTATTTTTGCTAATGTCCTTCTGAGATGTGTATTCCACCAGTTATGTCTGGAACACTTTTCTACAATTCTTTTTTTTTTTTTTTTTTTTTTTTGGTGTGTGTGTCTGTGAAAGGGGAAACCTGGGTATTCATTGATTTAAGTATGCAAAAAGCTTCCACTTAAATCCCCGCAGTCTCTTCTCCAACAGATTTCACTGTTTCCTTTAGTTTCTCAGCTTGCTGGGTTGGAAGTCAGGGCTTCTTGTATGGACTCCTTCCTTCCTTCCTTCCTTCCTCTGTTCCTTCCTCCGTTCCTTCCTTCCTTCCTTCCATTCCTTCCGTTCCTTCCTTCCATTCCTTCCGTTCCTTCCTTCCTTCCGTTCCTTCCTTCCGTTCCTTCCTTCCTTCCGTTCCTTCCTTCCGTTCCTTCCTTCCTCCGTTCCTTCCGTTCCTTCCTTCCTTTCCTTCCTTTCCTTCCTTCCTTTCCTTCCTTCCTTTCCTTCCTTCCTTTCCTTCCTTCCTTTCCTTCCTTCCTTTCCTTCCTTTCCTTCCTCCCTTCCTTTCCTTCCTCCCTCCCTTCCTTTCCTTCCTTTCCTTCCTTGCTGTGGGTTCGCATGAAATGAGAGCTTGATCACTTGCTCCAGATCTATGTTCTGTGACTGACCCTCACACAATTGCCTCCGCTGACTGGCAGGGAGGTGGTGTGCTGGGTAGATGCTCTGTATATGTCCAAAGGGGTTTCATTTCTCAACCCTGTGGAAGACAATGGCAAAACTTTCCCAGGACAGGCTTGTTCTTGCTGTAGAGTAATGGTAGCAGCTACTTGATCAGCAGGTTCCACATAGTCACAAGGCACTTGACTACTTGTTTCCTTTTCAGGCTACACTGTTGTTCTTCCACTGAGTTTAGCCTGTTGTAGATGAAAAGAAATTTTTTTCAGGCTCATTAGGGCCAGAGTCATCTGTGAATACCAGTCAAAAGAGGATAAAAGGAAGTTCTTGAGTAATGGTTCACATCACCAAAATGCAAAGAAGTGGAGAAGGGCTACAGTTTACATCTTGGTGCAGCATTTCTGATTGTTTATTTGTTTGGATTCGGAATCATTGTCTACTTTTATATGTTAATTTGGGAAGTCCCACTGTGCTTCTTGAGCTCTCTTCTCCCATGTACAACCTCCCACCTGTGCATTCCCTGATGTGCTCCAGACCCTGTCCCTAGGCCTCCACTGACCTGTACAAAGTTCCCTCCAAAAGCAATCCTTGCATTTGTACCAGCAAATCTTGCCTTGGCACACTTCAGCTTGCTCCAGTCCCATCGCTCCTCCCCTGGCCCTGCCAGACCAAGGTGCACAGAAGACCAGGTCTCTGAGGCTGGTGTGGGTCTCCCAGTACGTTCACTGCCTCCCTGCTGCTAGCAGGCACTGCTACCCTACAACTCTGGCATGCAGGGGATGTGGTTTTTCTTCCCTACTTCCAGCCCCCATGCAGCATCCTTTCTTATTCCTTTCTGTGCTAATTTCCCACACTCACCTACCTTCTTTACCTTCTTGCACCAGCCCAAAAAGCCAAAAGCATCACCAACTGTAGGTCTGATGCTGTCCTGCCATGCCTTTTGCTGGCTCAACCATGCAGAGATGAAGCGTGTGTGGGTGTGAAGGGGAGCTGGAAAGAGCTCTGTCTTAGGCAGCCAGCAGTTGCTGCAAGCCCAGATCACACAGCAAGCACCCTTTGGCTCAACTCTTCTGCCTCCACCTTGTTCCTTTTGGCTCAGACTAAGTGTGGCACTGTACACATGGATGCGTGCCTGCCAGAGGAGAGCATTTTCCAGATAAAATGAAGCAGAAGAATATTGGTGGGGTAAATATCAGAAAGACTTTTCATGGAACTTCCCCTATTTTCATTTACCTCCTTTTTCTCAGATGTGCTATGTCCCTTGCTGGCCACAGGATTCTAATCTTTCTTTGCTCTCATGAGGATGTGTTGGTGTAGCTGCTGAGTATGGGGCCGGTGATATCAGTGTGGGATGTCAGTTACTTTAAGTCTGTACTTTGGCTTATTTTTGTTAAAATAATTAGGAACAGAGTGCACTGCCTGTGAGTTTGTAATTGCTGCAGCTACACAGGTGAAATTCATTCAACACATCTCGTTTGTGAAAAATGTAGAGGTCAAGATAGTTCCTTTTCACACCTTTACTCGTTACTTTTTGAGTTGCCATGTTGTTTAGACAAGTAACTGAGAAATTGAATTTTAAAAAAGAAAAAGTCTCTTAAAAGTTTTGTTGCTTTGATCTTTGTTAAATAAATAAATAATTGATTGACTGACCAAATCCTAAAAGAAGGAGAAAGCGTTCATTACTCCTTCTGTATCCATGACACTTCTGTATTCTGCTGAAGTGAGCAAGGGGCTCAGAATGAAAGTAAAAGCAGATATTTTAACTTGTGATGAATAAAAACTGAGGGAGATGAGTGAGTTTAATTCTATACTGTTTAAATATATATCGGTGAAGAATGAAGTACTATAACAACATGAAGGGATTGCCTTTTTTTAATTTGTCCCTGATGTCTGGGATGTCTTTCAGTTATTGAAATTGCATGGGTGTGACCAACCTCACATGAAACATGTTGAACACTCGTAGGACTGAAGTATTAATCCCACTGAGTCTAAGGAGAAGAATGTTGTAAGTACAGCTACTTGTGGCTCTGTGGATCCATGGACTAATAGCTCCTGAACTGTAAAGATCTGCTAAAGAAGTAAATACCTGCTGAAGCTGCTACAGGAGATGGGTACATCTCTCATCTTTCATCTTTCCATGAAAGAGTCAAATCCAATTTCTATAACTCAGTCAATTTGTCTAAATTCAGTTACTCCAAGTTCACATATCTATGACAGGGTGGTATTTGTCCCAGGGTGTAGCCATCTATCAGTCTTTACATGTGATTTTACTTCTATATAATAACTGACGTAATTTAGATATGCAAAAGAAATCTGTTTGAATTATGTGTGGTCCAGGAAACTTCCTTTTGAGCCATCTGAGAGAGCACTGGTTTAATCAACGGGCTTGGTGCCAACCCAAATCTAACCAAAGTTGAGGCAGATGGCTTGTGAGAAAGAATGGAAAAGAACAACAGAAAGTTTTGTCTGGTTTGCAAAGGCTCAGTCTTGATTCAGAAATTGTGTTCCAGAAGAGCAGTACAAACTGCTATGGGAGAGGAGGAGGCTGAGGCTCTCCTGTCCACTCTGCCTAATACCTTGGGAAGTCATGAGAGAGCTGCACCTCAAGACAGGGGATTCAAATGTGGTATTATTTCACTAGTTCCATATACCAAAGGTGCAAAGGTAAGACCCCTCTGTCACCTCTCAAATTCAGGTAGAGTGGATCTAATTTGATTTGTTTCCCAAAGGACCATTTCATGGAAGATCATTGTTAGTGTACATGACAAGTCATTGCACGTGGCAGTATGGACCACTCTCTGGCTGACTGGAGCGTGTAACTTCTTGTACATCCACTCATGGTCTGACTGTGGTGATGACTGTCGAGATGCATGGTTTGTTCTCATTGAAATCAAAAGCACTTGATAGGCCAAGATATATCGGAAATGGAGAAATCTTTTGAAGTCCTGTAAGACTTATAGTCCATCAAATGAAAATGAAGTCTAAGTTCAGGGCTTAATTTCCCCTGCTCCTTCTTTGCTTACTAACACTAAAGCTGTACACAAACGAACATACTCTGTGGCTTGGGGCCAGCTTTTAGATAAGTTTAACTTTTCAGCGAGTGAGAAATACACAGGGCAAAATGTGAAGACAAGATGTAAGATGCAAATAATTAGCTTCTAATAACTTGCACCATTCACTGCCTCTACATTGTATTTGTGATCCTGTTGCCATTCAAATTGGCACTCACAGGACTGATATAGGACAGATTTCATTTCCATACCTCAAATGTCAAGGTGTTCCTGAAAACAGAACTTCCAAGCATGGATCTACTGTTTCCACAGTGGTGTTGGGATAAATCCAACATCACCAATACCTAAATAGATGGGAAAACAATAGCAGCTTTAGAGAGTACTTTTACATTTAGTACTTCTAGTACTTTCCAGTACTTTAAGCATCCCTCTTCACAGGACAGTGTTGCTGAAAATTAAGAGCTGAGGCATCTGGAAACCAAGTAATTCATCAGCGTCACCTGAGGAGCTTGAGTTAATTTTCATCACTGATCCTTCCTTTACAGGGGTAAATGGTGGTTTCTGTGTGAGCTGGTACTTTGGACGCTCAGCTCTCCACCTGCAGGTCCAGAGATGATGCAGCAAGGAGCACATCCACAGCAGAATCTGCTGCAGTTCAGCCAAGTCTCCAGAGCAGCCCACTGGTTCATCTGGTTCTCAAGTATTCAACTTCCCTGTTTGCTTTTTGGATTAAGAACCTGGTGTTTAGATAATCTCTAGTAATTTCCTGGCCAGTAGTCAAGGTCCTTAATTCCCTACTCAATGACATTGATATTTGTGTTTCTGCACAAGCAAAACATCCACTGAGGCAAAGGAAATGTGCCCAAATAAGTTTAAAGGATCAGACAACTCTGAGTATTTATTCACAGTACTGATTTCTTGCAAACTATCCTCTGTGTGTACATCTGCACATTCTGTAAGGACTAATTCTGCTTCTGAACATCCTCAGCTCTCTTGAGTGAGTTTGTTTTATACTTTCACGCTTCAGAGTTAAAGCACAGGTGTGGTCACTCTTCTATGCTCATATTACTACTCTTGCAGTGAGAAAAACCCAATACAGCGATATTGGGAGACAACATTTATGATGTATATAAATTTAATGCTTCTGAATCCATTCTATATTCTGCTAATGGGAAAGTGATTTTTTGTGTCCCCTTGACTTACTTGATTTTTTTGTTTTGCCTTCGGATCTTGTCATAACACAAAAGTTGCAAATGAAGGCACAAATTTAACATTTTTGTCCTTTTAGATTTTTTCTTATAGAGACCCCCCAGTGTAACGTGCCTTAATTAATGGAAAACAAGAATGGATTGCATAAACTCCCAATGAATATTGTCTTAGCAAATTAAATCTGATTTAATGCTTTAAGCCAGAACCATATTTGCATAGCTAATGAAACTGATTAACTTGGAATTAATTTGCAATGTTTAGTCATAAAGCTTAAAACTAAAGTGATGTTAGTAATGTGTTGATTATTATTAGTACTCAAGATAATCAGGCTTGCTGGATGATTAAATGTAAACGCTTAGTAAAAAAATTGGTTCAGGTTAATAAACAATTTCAAATAGGAAAATGCCCCATGATGATTAAGTGGAACCAAGGAGTGTTAACTGTACAAGTAGAAGTTAAGAAAACACGAGTTACCTCTTGTCTGCTGAAAGCAGGTGAAAAGCTTTTTCTTTTTAGCTTCTCTTTGATTTGATAATGATTTCTCTGTGATCTGTGTTACACTTGTGCCTGGGAACAGTCAGTATGGGCCACAGACCTGATGTACCCAAGTGCTGTACAAACAGATCTCGGTGAGCTCGTGGAAGCACGGACGGGAAGTAATGGGTAAAGGAGAGGGTTTGTGGGTCAGTGCCTCAGGGCACAGACAGCAAGGACCTTGGTTCATCAGCTGGTTCATCATAGCTGTGACTTTTTTTTTGCTTAGTTCTGCAGGCCTTATACTGAAATTTTTGGGATGGGCTTGCAAGGAGGACCATGTAGTGGCTTTTGGAGACATATAGGAAAATACCCCCTTAAGATAAGGTGTCTGTTGGAGAAAAATGGAAGTTTGTGCTTAAAAATGAGGCACTTTAGTGCTAAGAGGTGATACCAGTGACTTGTAAGGATGCAGAACTTGCTGGTCATGAACCTACAGGAGTGGTGGGTAGATAACCTTGGTGTAGGAGGAAAAGGACATGGAAAGCAAAGAGGAGAAGTTAGCACTTGGTAGGATATCAGATCAGAGAATTGTCAAGGTTGGAAGAGACCTTTAAGATCACCCAGTCCCACCATCTACTCAACACTACCACTGTAACCCCTAAACTGTATCACCCAGCACCAGGTCCAGACACCTCTTGAACACCTCCAGGTATGGTGACTCCACCACCTTGGGCAACCTATTCCAGTGCCTGACCACTCTAACAGTGAAATTTTTTTCTAATGTCTAATCTGAATCTCCCCTGTCTCCTTTTAAGGCCATTTCCTCTTGTCCTCTCACTGCAGGAGTGGCAGAAGGGACCGGCCCCCACCTCACCACACCTCCTTTGGGGTAGAGAGCAGCGAGGTGCCCCCTCAGCCTCCTCCAGACTAAACCAGCCCAGCTCCCTCAGGTGTTCCTCATAAGACATGTTCTCCAGACCCTTCACAAGCCTTGTTGACCTTCTCTGGACACTCTGCACCACCTCAGTGTAGTTTTTGAAGTGAGGGGCCCATATGGAGGTATCTAATAAAGTACCTGTTCTTATGCTGCTGTCCATAGGCTCAATCAGTTTCTAGAGAGACTGAGGACAGCTAGGAAGCATCTGCTTTATCCCATTTTTTTGGGGGGCTTACAGGGTTTCTCTGAAGTGTGGAGTCACTGCAGCTCTTTGGCAGTGTTCTGGGCTTAGACAGTGCATCCCAGTGGATGGAGCTGGGGATGATGGAGCAGGGCTCTTTGTCCTAGTGCCATCCAAGAATTCCCAGAGCCATGTGTACCCTTCTGCTCTGGTGCAGCAGTCTGGCTTGTGTCTGTGGGCATAGGGTAGGGAGGCAAAGCTGGAAAAAAGACTCTGTCTCTTAGGTTTCTGGGAGTTTGAGTTTAACCTCAATCTGTAAATTGAATTTTTATCTCCAAATAAATAGGTTTCATGGCATGTAAAAAGGCTGAAATTTGGTCTGTAAATCTGATCTTCAGGTTTTTACTTTACAGTGCTGTTCAGTGCATAAAATTGCCTATTTAAACAGGAACTTTTTAACGCTTTGAATTTTCATAGTGTGAGAGTCAGACTGGAGTTGACTAGACAATTTTTTCCCTTGGTAACACTAATGTAAATACCAATTAAATGAATGTAAAAGTTTGTTTTCGTAGAGCTGTGAGCAGAATTTGACACAGAGAATTATCCTTTGACCCCACTTTGGCACATTCTTATGTTTTGTCTATAAATTAGGAAAAGAACTATAAATCAAATGGTCATTTTATCCACCAAGAAAAAAGAGTTGTTTTTCTGTGTGAGTTTTCTCAGACTCTTTCTCAGGATGGAGAGTCCACAATGCTTGTAAAGAAGGACAATGGTGGGGGATGGCAGGTTTCCTCATCTCAGTCTGATAAATATGCCAGCTTTGACCAGGTGATTGGTGATGCCAAAATAGCACTGAAAAACTTCTCAAAGACATAATTTTATCTTTAAGCAGTAAAGGTACTTATTGTATACAACGTCAGAGAGCCCCCGATTCACATCAGGCAAAGTAGCTCTGAAGTTCCAGTGGAAAGTTAGGGGTTTTATACAGTTTTCCGAGGGGGAGTACAACATTTTTATATACATATTAATTAGGTATAGTCATCTAATTATAATATTCATGATAGGAGGGGTTTGGGCTGAGCCCGTGGCGGAGTCATCTTGTGGGGTGGTTTTTTGGTGGTTGTTTCTGTTTCTTCAGCCTCAGTTGATCGTTTTCTCTTCTCTCCCTTGGTTGAACTTTTCACCTTTTTCACATGTTGAGGCTTGCAAAGAAAACTTCCAGACTCATCCTGACTTATGGCCTCCTTATCTCTCTGGATGCCCACTCTCTATGCTACCTCTTTTGAAACAGAATGGGAGGATTACCTCTGGTAGTTAATCTTTAGGAACTTGGTTTCTTTCTCTGTTATACTTTTACATAAACATCATATTTCTCAGGGCAAGGTGCTGAGTCTCCTTCTAAGTTAACTTTTAAATCCTTGCTCTGTTTTATTTGTGTGGCCAATGTGTTGGAGTTTACAGCTCATGCTGGTCAGACGATGTGAAAGATCCTGTGAACTTTCCTCATCCACTTGTCTGTGAAGTCTGTAGTAACCTTTACCTGTGTGGCTGAAGAAAAACCAATGGTCATATTGTCTTTCTTGCTTCAGAAGGTGCTTTGCAAACTTGCAGCAGAAAGGTAAAAAGAATGTGGCAATGCAGATGTGGTAGTTGTTAGCAGCAGAGTTTTGGAAAGTGCAAAACTACCTGCTTCTTATACCATTGCATCTCCTCATCACGTCTGCTTCATACTTCAGTGACTGGGTCGCATCCCTCTGTGGCTCTTGCCTTCCCACTCTCTGAAGATGTGTGTGGTATGGATTTTTCCCCCTTCTTTTTATTTTGCTCTTCTGCCTTCATATCACTAGATTTTGGTTCAGATCATTTTGACCTAATTCTCTCCTTTGACTCCTTAACATGAAGTTTTGCAATGCCTGTGGGTTATAATCCTATCTCTGTTATGGCTGGGAAGGTCTCTTGATAACCACAAGAGAAAGGCTAAATTTAACTAAACTGAACAACCATTCCTGCACAGTATCACAGCGTGCTGCCACTCCTTCCAACACCTCAGGAGGCCTTCCACATAAGATAGCATCCCTATTTCCCCATAATTCACTAGGATCCCAGGTTGCCAGTAGTTAAACTGCATAAAGATGGGTTTTCTAGGCTGAACAGTAATGTTGTGCAGCTCTGTCATCTCCGTAACTTAGCAGGCCCCCTGGTCCCATCCGTATCATATAGATACACTTCTTGATCCCTATATCACCCTTTAGAGGTGACAGTGCTATCTCCCCAGATAATGTGAATGCATTCATGGGATGTTTCAGGAACTGATGTTTGTTTGCTGCATTTGTTTATGTAAGTGAAGAGTGACTTGTAGCTGAATAAGGAGAAAGGAGGCACATTCTTATGTGAAGGCAGATGACCCAGGTTGTGTGGGCATGTTGTGTGGCTCTGAGAGATGCTTTTGGTGTGGTTGTCTTCAGGTCTGTCATCTGAATTCTTCCTCTTTGTCAAATGACGCTAATACCTCTTTCTTTGTGCCATCAGCCTCAGGATTTTTATGCTATGGTTTTAAAATAGCTACCATGCTAATGCCCTGCCCTCTGCTTGGCTATTCTACATCCTGCTGTAATAAAATATTTTGCCTTTTGTACATCATTCATAAGTCCCACCAGCTTCTCTACATCCAGGGACTTCATACTGGGCAATGGGGAGGGTTGGAGGTAAAGGGGTGCCAGCAGACACCTCTGAGCCACAGAGGGGTGCCATGTGTGGTCACCTTGTTCCATAGAAAGATATCATATTCTTAATACTGCTCAAATGCTGTCATGATATATAACTCACATGTACACGCATATATGTAGCTCCCAAGGGGTATTCAGGTTTACTTTTCCAGTAAAAAATTAAAGGAAACTTAACAAAACCAATTTAATTCAGGGCAAAATCAGGTCCACTATAAGGTTCAAGATACTGTTTTATTCAGGATAACTCTGTACACTGAAAATGTTATTAGAAAAAACCTTTTCTATTGCCTCCATCACTGCATAAAATATCTAACCTTACACTGTGTATAATGCATGAGAACAATGTTTATAGCACAAGAGTTTTCTGCTTATAATGTAATAGTGTTGTTGGTCAGCATCTCTTGATGTTTTACAACCAAATTGTAACTCCATTTAAATGATTTATTACACCACAGCCTGGTTAGTAAGCACAGGTAAACAAGTTCTCTGTTAAGATTTAAACTGGAAGGACAGTCACTATAAAGTCTATCTGAAATTCATTGCACTTCACAGATGGAACAGATTAAAAAAAGTCCTTAACTACAGGCAGCAGGGAAAGAAAATCCTAAATTATCAAGATGCAATGCAACCCTGTTGCAGGGTGCCATACAAACGTCTTGGAGAACAATTTTTATTGAGTCTTTAAAAAAGTAGATGAAAACTGCTCTTGGTGGCCAGCTATTTTAAAAATTCCCAGATGACCTGTCCCTAGCAGGCCAGCCTCAGAAGCCAGGGTGGTTACATTTGGGTGGACAGTGAATGGGCACTGACTGTAATGACTTTTTCTGCTGCCAAAATCTGCCACAGAATCTGCAGACTGAGGACTCTGTGTTCTGATAGTCCCAAGCAGTTAAAAATCACATGTAGCTTTCCTGCAAACCACTCCACCATGAAAAAAGAGTAAATGTCAGGATTTTTATTTATTTTTTTTTATTATTTGGCTCTTAGGTCTTGCTTTCTTCCAGCTCTCCCAAGTCCTCTCTGTGACCCTGAACACTAGGGGCTTATTTTGTAAATGGTGAGTTGAAAAACACATCACCTATTGAAAGATTTGCCATTTAGTCAATCAAGATCACAACAAAAAATTGAAAAGGCAATAAAACAACCACAGTCACTGGCTATGAGCATGGACTAGAAAATTGAAAGCAAGTGATAATTTTCAGAGCTGTGATATGCCAACAAAGCACAGAAAAGCATGGCAGAGCAGGCAGAGAGGCTCGGAGCTGGAGGGAAGGAGCATCTGTGAAATGGCTGTCAAAGACACAAGTTTTCAAAAGAAATTTTTGTAGCTCTCCAGACTTTCAGTCAGTAAAGCTGTGCCAGTTAATGCTCGCTCAAGGTCTTAGTTGTCCTCCTTAACTAGGAGTCACCTTGTTTAATGAGGATCTCCTCTTACAGACTGGCTAAACTGCAGCAGTGAAATTGCTTTTGTGCAAATTTATTGGGTAGCCTGACGTGACTCCCTGAAGTCAAAGAAGTTGGTGTCTAAAATCAATGCTGTATCTGACTCAGAGCTGTTGGCTTCATCCTCCAGTTTTGTTGCAAGCCAGATTTTGAGGGACAGGGAAATGGAGCAACATGCTTAACACAACCAGGTTTTAAAAGAATTGAAATTTCTTTGTCCTTTAATCATGAAAAATTTGTGTTTTTACTATTTTGCACTGAAGGATTTTACTATTAAGAAATGAAATCAACCCATTAGCATTGTTTTGGCAGGGAATTGCAGTAGCCTGCATAGCTGTATTATATTTAAAGGAGAAACTTTAAATATAATAAAATAAATTCTCAGACTGAATTTATCTTCCAACTTTGCCTTTGCTCTGGGAATATAGGAACTGAAGTGCTACCTGCTATCAGTTTTCCCTCATTCTTTATACAAGCACATATCGAGTCCTTCTTTTGAAAAGGCTTTTCTCTGACTTTTTCTGCTTATGCAGGGAAGAAATGAGAGGCTGAAATCTTTTCTTGCTTCATGACCCCATCGCTTGTCTAAATAGAAAGAGAAATCTTTTGCTATCTCTCTTTCATCCTTCTTCTTGCAATACTCAGACAATAGATGGGCATCTTTTGTTGAGTTCTGAGCAGATTTTACCCACTGTGAAAATGTATGTAATGCTCAAAGAGATCATGTAAAGAACTATACTGACAACAGTGTTAAATGGTGTCTGAATTTGGACTGTCCTCTGGTTGTGTATTGACTTTGTGCAAATAAACAGAAAGCTCTTTCCAAAACCTCCTTGTCAGTCACCTACAGTGCACTGCTCCTTCTGCTGCAGTGGTCCTTATGTGAACATCCATGACATGTAGGAATATTAGACTGAATTCCTATCACATTTGTTTTCCTGATCTGTATGAAAGTACATTAAATAATGTATGTGTTAGGAGTGACTCCCTTCTGTTCTCTGAGCAGAGCTTGCCCTCATCCATCTATGCACCACAGCAGGTCAGAGGTGGCTTTACATTAGCTGTTAGAATGCCTGTGCTCAGGAAACAAGCGAAAAATAGCATACAAAGATAAAATAGCATAAAAAGGTAAAGACTTGGAAGCAGAAATGTTAATAGCGAGAATTTTTCTCCCTGGTTTGCTTTGACACATCTGCAGCTTTCTTGCAAGTGTATTATTATCAAAACAAGGACAGACAGAGAGAGATCTACCTCAAATTTCACTTCTTATACCCAAGTCATAAAAGATCTCCTGTAGCTGCAGTCCACACTGTATGTTTGTGTTGCCAAATATAAAGGGATCTTTGATGTGAATGACAGTTTAGGTCTGTGATTGTATGATATGTGCAAGAAAAGGTCTTGAGCACAGAAAAGGTAACAATAACTAATAATTAAAAACTACAATCTATAGAAATTTGTAATTATCATTTAAAGCAAATTGGATTTTCATTTCAAATTTTTATTATTCATAATGAAATAGATTTATGCCCTCATTATACCAATCATGACCCCTCCCCCCTTACAAATATGCACTACCAGAAACCCATGGCACATCAAAACACTGCATCATTTTGAAGTCTGCAGCAGGCACATCCATTTGCTTGGCTGTTCTTGCTTCCAAGGAAATGTGCTGCAGGGACAGTGAGAAAGTTCTGGTTTTACTGCTGCAGACAAACACAATTTGTGAAGGGTACAAAAATTAGCTGGCAAAGCAGCTGAGACACTCTTCCCTTACTGAAAAGAGGGATATAAAATTTCATGCTTGTGTTTATATGCTTTGTAGACATGGAGGTTCTGTTTGCTAAAATTTAAGAAAGATAAGACAGTAGTTGACAGCTGATGTGGTCGGATCTTGTTTCCACAAAGTTGTTGATTTTCTTAATGCAGTAGAAATTATGTTATCATCCCATGGTCATTTGTTTTTGGCAGTCGGGATCTTTGGCATTGTGGAGGTGAGATGGTTTTCAGCAAGAGAAAGTGGCTAATGACTTTTTCATGACTGGTCAGACAGGAATTGAAACTATCGATAAAAATATTCCTTGCTTGCTGAGCGAGCAAAGTGCTTCCCTGTGCTGGCTTCAGAGTGGCCCAGGTCCTGCCCAAGGACCACAGCCTGCAACCCTCCTCTACCTCCACTTGGCAGGGCTGTTTGCCTCCTGGATGGTGTTTTTGGTAAACACACGGATAGCTTCTGTTTCCAAGCTGCTTTCTGCCTTGCTTTCACCGTTTCCTTCCCATTTATTAACCTTTTCTTCCAGGGTAGCATCTCAGGAGCTCTACTTTGCCAAAAAGGTCTCATATGTACAGACTTATATATTTTGTCCTTTTTGGTCAGCTGGTGCAAGGTTGACTTACCACTTGTGCAGTAAACACGTAGAATTGACTGCTGCAGGGATTTCCTAAAGTCAGATTTAAGAAAAAGAATGAATCCTGAATATTTGATGCCCACAATGAGATGGTCACTTCCACATGCTGGAATTGGATTGGGAGGGTAACAGTTCATACTTCAACCTGTAAAGCGATGTGCTTTG
>JAWWMO010000121.1:11990486-12010250 GCA_035047845.1 Dendrocincla fuliginosa | reverse complement strand
GGTGTTTTTGGTAAACACACGGATAGCTTCTGTTTCCAAGCTGCTTTCTGCCTTGCTTTCACCGTTTCCTTCCCATTCATTACCCTTTTCTTCCAGGGTTGCATCTCAGGAGCTGTACTTTGCCAAAAAGGTCTCATATGCACAGACTTATATATTTTGTCCTTTTCGGTCAGCTGGTGCAAGGTTGGCTTACCACTTGTGCAGTAAACACGTAGAATTGACTGCTGCAGGGATTTC
Organism: Dendrocincla fuliginosa; assembly: GCA_035047845.1. Lineage (NCBI taxonomy): Eukaryota > Metazoa > Chordata > Aves > Passeriformes > Dendrocolaptidae > Dendrocincla > Dendrocincla fuliginosa. The sequence continues at coordinate 12,010,013 of JAWWMO010000121.1, read as the reverse complement.
CTAAAGTCAGATTTAAGAAAAAGAGTGAATCCTGAATATTTGATGCCCACAATGTGATGGTCACTTCCACATGCTGGAATTGGATTGGGAGGGTAACAGTTCATACTTCAACCTGTAAAGCGATGTGCTTTGGCATCAAATCTAGGCGAGTGGAATACACAGTTGGTGTATTGCATCAGGTTTATGCTTATTTCATGCCAGTGCTCCTCTGAGGATATCTAGAGCACAGTTCTTGCTCAATTACTATAGTGTAGCAAGACAACCTGGTCCCTTACAAGTGATATTCACTTTTCTTTTGAGTATCTTACCATTTCTACTGCTAAGGACAGGATAGTGGATGAAAGGGTTCAACAAACCTTATTTCTCACTGATGTCTTTTCTAAGTAATCACAGCATTTCAGTTTGATTTACCATAATTTTTTTCTCCCATGAACAGATTATAAACTAGAGCATATTGACTGGAAGAAAATAGCTGCTAATCTTCTGAAACTAATGTTTAATCAGTGATGGAAAGAAAGAAAGTAACTAAAAAGCTTCATCCAGCTAATTAAATAAAGCTGGTTATTCTGCTGGAAACAGTTAATGAACCTCAAGTAATATAATTATTTTCAGAATATTAAAGCAGGAAAAAAGTGATTACTTATTTAAGACTAAATAATTACAATGTATTCTTCACTATAAGAGGTTATAGATGCCAAAGACTAAATAACTGCTATGCTTCTGATTCTCCATAAAAGGGTATTTTGCAGGAGTTATTACATTTGATATCTAGCTTGTACTGAATTTTCTTATCTTTTCTAAGATAATCTCCAATGATCTCTAAGGGAATTTGCCTCCCTTGGTGCCTCTTATTATTCTCATTTTTAGGACTTGCTGTATTTGATTGCCCTTAAAATCAGCCGTGATTGTATTAAGTGTGCAGAAGGGATGAAGCGCAATGATTCTGATCACGGCAGTAACAGCTCTGAGCTGAGCCCTGTGCTCTCTCTGCTGCTGAAACACCACTGGGGCAGCAGAGTTTGGCCTCACGGGCTGAAATCCTTCCTCTCGGCTGGAGTTCAGCTTGTCTCTGAAATGTTGCACATCTCTTTGGAGATTACAGACAAAGGGGAATTTCTCTTAGAAAGGCTGTCTGTAGCCTAATTATCCCTGCAAGTGCTGGGAGCTTCCATTTTGGGAGCAGAGTCTGCTTAATGCTGGGTGCTTCAGCAAAATCCTACCTGGCTCTGTCCTAATAATCACTGTAATTTTTTTCCTCTTAGCATCTGAAAGCTAGCATGTGAGGTGGTTAAAGAAACAAAATACCAAAACCACTGAGCTGGGAGGGAAGCTCGTGCAGAGCTGCTATCCCAGCCAGCTCAAGACAAATGGCTTTTATTTATGAGGCAGATCCCTGAGGAAGGTGCAGTTCAGAACAGCCTGTCCTGGGAGGCATCCCTTAAGGAAAGTATTCCCAGGTCTGCCCTGCTCCCTTGCTGGTGCTGGCATTGTTGCACCTCTCGCTGTCCTCCTTGTTGATTTAAGAGCTGCCCCTGCTCCTTGCCTGGAGGCATGTAAAGCCCAATCTCTGCAATATGCCTGTGATGAGTTTGTCTGAATTGTAAAGGCTCTTTGGTGAGGCTGGAAGGCTCACTGGTCCTCTAGCTCCCTCCTGTTCATCTCTGCAGGGGTCAGGCTCAGTTTGGCAAGGGAAAAGCCTGGAAAGCTGTGTGCATTTGGAGGGAATGGGACTGGATTTCCACCTGCTTTCCCAAGCCTGACTCAGCTCTCTTTCTTGTCCAGGGACATCAGACGAAAACTGCAAATTGCAAAATATGTCCTCTTTTTTCACTCCTTTCACTTATTTGAGTTATATTCAGTGCCCCATACCACACATGCTCTTACCAAATGCTCCTTTCACTTTGCCAGGAGCAACCACCCTAAATGTGGATCTGACTCATATGATCATGGAAATAAACATCTCAGCCATTTAAAATTATATCTTACACTTGAGAGAGCCATGCTGAGGACATAGAGAAACAATAGATTTAATTAGGCTTTTAAAATGTGACACATCCATTGTATGTTCCGTTACAGCTTTTAAAAAGTCTCAGTTTCTGTATAGCTAATCTTGCAATAATACTACTGTTTAATTAAATGAGAGTCAGCACTGGGAACAATTAAAATGAGTTTATGCACTTTAAGGGAAACCCTATAGCAAAATGTGCAAAATAGCATACAATAAAATGAAAAATTAAACCCTTAGTGGGTTTGAGCTGCTGCGTATAAGAAATTGGATGAAAAGCATTTTAAGGAAGTGTAGTGAGTAGTCTGTTCCGTCTCGAAGGTACCAGCCCTTGTCCCTTGGATTTTTGCCATTGGCAAAAGACTCCAGATGGATTTATGCATCAATACTATTAAGTGAAATTCATCTCCCAAAAAGCACTTTCTTTAAAGCCCTGAATAGAAGTGGATGTCACCTAGCAGAAAGTTTGCATAAATAGGTGAAAATGATATCTTTATTCTGAATAGTCTCTGAGTAGTTTCAATCAGGAGTTTCTCTGCTTGCGGGATTTAGTGAAGGCCATTTGATTTTGGGATATATTTTGTATAGTAACATAGGTAAGCAAACAGTGACTCTTGGCTAGAACAGGATATATACATTTTATTACATATTAAAACCCATTTCAACATTGCATTCAGCACAGTTTCTACTGTGTTTCTCCCTCTCTGCCTCAGTATAAATAAGCAGCCTTGAAATGAACATCAAAACTAAATGACATTGAATATAATGAAACAACATTGAGTCTAATGAAGCAGAATTGCTATGTAAACAGCGATGCTTTTATCTCATTGGAATTTTTATGTCCTTGTATGTCTCTCAGCTACATTTTTGTAACCTGATTCTTATGAAATGTCTGATATCTCTAAGATTGTTAACAGAGACCAAGACAGCACTGCAATGTGGGCTTAACCGAGTGGTATGGAAGTAACATCAAATTTCCTTCTGTGGAAGCAAAATGTTTGTTGTCCTCCCCTTATTACAGGGGATTGACTATAAAATTCGGTAAACTCTAAATGTGAATAGGTCTCCTAAGAGAAACAGATTGCAGAAAGTCAAGGTTTGGGTAAAAGTGTTGCTTGGAAGCTCCCTGCCCGTGAGGATTCCAGCCCTTTCCTTGTCTTTTAATGCCTTTATCCAGATACCCGCAGTAATAATGCGAGCAATAACAGCAAACCTCATAAAACTTTGGGCTGAGAACCATGCATTTCCCTTTCTTGCTGTAACATAAGGCTTACCAGGACACTAGCTGACCTTCCTGTGCCAAGGAGGGGTGAAACACCCAGGCACTGCCTGCACATCTGCTCTTCCACACCTCGGGAGGTTGCAGGAGCTCTGAGAAGGTTCATGGTTCTTCCACTGCAAGTTAAAATACCAGGAAAGACCTTCCTCACATATACTTTTATTATCACCTTATTTTGATTCTGTACTTGTAAGTCATGCACTTTAATATATTTGTCTTGCAGCTGAACATCTTCCACTTCCTCACTGATACGAGCTTTTTGCCCTTTTGGAAAGCAGCTCCTTATATAGGAGCTGGGCTGAGCAGAAGCATGCAAATAAATGCTGCTACTCAGCAGTATTGAACACGGAAGTATTTCAGATAGTACACAAGGCCCTTCCTAGTTCTCCACAGACCACTTGAACTTAATAAAATATGATGGCAAAGTAAATGAATGACTTTTTGCCTGAAAAAAGTCACTGGAAGAAAGAGAGGAAGCCATCGTGTTATCTATCACTGTAAACTGTCCTGTTCTCCTAATAGCTTCTTCATCTAAAATCTTGTAGCTGTGGTGCTGTTCTTAAATCTCCTGCTCCTGAAAGTTTGTGTGTGGTTTTGGGGTTTTTTTCCTAGAATTTTTGTTTTGCTAAAAATTCTTTTTAGATTTTCAGCCTATTGCATTTCTCTGTGTGCTGCCTTTTAATGGGTGCAGTGCACAGAACTATGGCATAAGGCTTTCCATATCTGTACATTTATAAAGGCTGAGGACTTGGGTCTTAAAATGTGTTCTTCTTCCATGGGTTGTTAAGTCTGTAACTCGAAATTTAGGGGAATGGCTAGCTGGCCCAACTTCCAAATATTGAAAAACCTCAAAGTAATGTAGCATGTAACTGAAATCACATAAAGTTTGGGTGTAAGGAATGAAGCTTCTGACACCTCATTTTCATTACAAAGATGGTAACAAGAATGGAAAATGTCAGAAGAATAATTCACATATGTTTGGTCTTTAGTACCATAATTATCTAGTCTTTCTTGCTTTGGGCTCCCTTTTTCCTACATAACTTTTGGGGAAAGGTGGGTTTGGCTTTTAATGGCCTAATAAATACAAGTAATAGCTTGTGATTTGTTTAATATTTTGAACTGAAAGGTCAAGGGTAGGAAGATTAAAAAGTCATTGGGGGAAATGCTCTCAGTAAAAGCCTTCTTTTGCTGGAAGTAACATAGGTTCTTAGATAAGCATAAAATTAGTTTAAGAAGGCTCCAAGCCCAAATTAAAGCAGAAGGGAGAATAATGTTAGTGTATAGATACCACCAGCCACAGAAGGGTAAGTGAAATGAAAAACTAGGCAGCGAAATGATCCTCAGTATTCCCCACAGGGTCTCTGTGGCACTAATTATGATTTTTTTTGTTGGATTTTTGAGCATATGGAGAAAATTGATCTGAAAGTCAGGGAGTGCGAAGTAATGACTGAAGTGCTATTGAGCCTAATCTTTCAAGTTTGGCTTTTGCGAATTAAATCAGAGCTTTTCATGACCTTTCCAGGTAAATGATTGCCTATGCAGTAAGTAACCAGTACCCCTTTTTTTGTGTGTGGACCCTGGGACAGATGATTTGTCTCAGATAACCCCATTTATGCAAATACCCACTGCAGTGAAGTATATCAAGCTTACTGCAAAGTTAGCTCTCAGTGAGGGGAATGTAATAATGTGTTTGAAGACATATATAGTTGCGTGTGACAATTTGTGTGTGTGCTGTTTAGTCAGCAAGCACTGCTGTCTTGTCGGCTTGCCCAAAATCTGATTCCTGCTGCATGTGTTACAGCATACCAAAGTGGGCTGAAGTTTGTGTGGCCAGCCAAAGAGATCCATCCCAACTAGACAAGAAAATGTGTTATGAGACTGACTTCACCTCCCTCCTCTCATTTATGGGGATTCCTGTGCATGAGCTATATTTTCTGCCTGTGCTTTGATCCTTTAAGCCTTCTCTCCCGCTTGTCCATGCCTGCACCACAGGAAAGGAAATCATGGTATCACCACCTCATTGCTATCTGTAGCTCTGCTTGCAAAATCCCAGATGAGGCTGAATCAAGGAGTATTTTATGAAAAGCTGCCTGCTGCCAAACAACTGTCTTAAATTCCAGCATCTTCACACATCCCATCTCCTCTCATCTTCCAGGTCTGAGGTGCCCCCCTCCCTTTTGCATGGGAGGGAGATGGAGGAGAAATTCAAGGGCTTTTCCCCTGCTCTGAAGGTGCTCAGTTACAGAGGGTTCTGCCTTGCTCCACTTCTCTCCTTGGCAGTGCTGCAGTATGAGTGATGGAGAAAAGCAGCTCCCATGATCAAGGCTGCTTGCAGAAGTGGCTGAAATTGTGTTATCTGTGCATTGTGAGAACTGAAGACCTGAGACAGATGGATTCTTTTCTTGTCTCAGGAACACTGGGGGTTTTTGACATTTTTATGGAGCCCCAGGCAAGTTCCCTTCTTGCTTTCCCCCAAAAAAGGTTCTTTTCGTCACAGAAAATGGGGTAGTGTCTGCAAAGATCTTGAAATACACTGTTAATTTTGCATATTTGTTCAGAATGACAATATGGGAGCATTTTCTCTAGAATGTCGTCTTTCTATTAAAGTAAACAGGCTGAGTGGGCACATGGTGGGGGTGTCTAGCTGTGTATTTGGTAGGCAGAAGGCATTTTATCATTTTGGTGAAAAGATAGCAGTGTGAGGAATGTGGTCTGGAACATAACCAGGAGTTTATTGTGGATTTGAGGATATCTGCATTTTTATAATATGAGTCTCTTGTAGCTTTGGTGAACATGGAAGCACAATTCAGCTGTACAAGGCTGAAAGCACAGGAAAAAAACTTGTCTTTGCCACTGCCACAGGTCACATTGGGTCCCATAAGCTGGTACTGTGGAGGGTTGAAAGACACTGGTGGCTACACACAACTGTTTGGTACTGAAGGTGTGATTAATACCGAGTGTGGTATTTTCTCTCAGCATTAAAGGTGGAAATGTACCTGTAATTATCATCATCAAAGTTAAAAATGTTACTGCAACACTGCTAGGTCATTCTGACCTTCAGTGGAAAGAGAAAACGCTATTAAGTACTTCTTTTACAGTTTCTTAACAGCCCCTATTTTTCCCTGGGATGTTCTGAGCAGTTAAAACCAGCCCTCCCACAGAGAAGGATCATGCTCTTCTTATTTAGTTGCAGAAAACATTTACCATATACTATGGCAAATCACATAATCAATCTTCATGCTAATCATTCTCTGCTGGAAGCTATTTACTACAAAAACTTCTGAAATTTTCTTACTAGCTGGGAAGCAGAGTCACAGCCAAAAGAGTGATTCATTTTTGATTTTTAAAAAATAAACCCAAAATTGAGTACTTTGAAACAGGTTTGAGTATTTCAGATTAGATGGGTAAAGAACAGAGACACTCAGAAATTGTCTTCTTCATTAGGGCTTCTCCTTTAATCCCCCCAGATGTAATTCTAGATAGCCTTTATTTGCTCCCATGCTGCCATTTAAATTACAGGCTTCTGATGATTTGCATTCATTTGGTTGCAGTGGTTTCAGTTGTGTTAACTCTGACTTGCACCAGCAACCATGGTTGTGCCATCCTATGGCACTGAAGGAGTGGGATGCATCAGTGCCTAGCTTGTAGAAAACCTGCTGTATGTGCAAAAGGTCTCAGGCCCAAGTGATGTTTCGTGCTTTTTGAAGCACCGAGGAGGAGCACGTTGGGGTATGTGAGAGCCTTAGACCTGTCACTGTGCCCTGTGGCCATTTGACTCTGCTTCTGAGGCAGCTGAAGAAAGTATATTGAGATTCATGCCAGTTTGGCTTTGAGGGAGTTGCAAGAAAGTAGCTGTGACGGAAAGGAATGGAGCGGAAAGCAAAGAAGAGGAGAGGAAAGGAAAGGTAAAGAAATAGCAGGTATGCAAAGCTATCAGATGCCTGGAACTTGTACATCCCTTCAGGAAGGAAATGGACAGATGCAACACAGCTGAATAGGGACTCAAATTGTTCTGGAAAGGAAGCAGAAATTTGCTTTTAGCTCTGTATCTGGTATAGATCTGCAGCATGCCTCACCCTCTGCTGCACTGTATATTTGATTTGCTTTCCAAAATCAAACAACTTAAGGTTTGAGTCACCCTCCATTAAGTTGAACAAAATGAAAATGCCAACACTTTTGGAACATGTTGGCGTGGGCCTTAAATTGGAAAACAAACACAGCATCAAGCTGCCTTCTCAATTTGAATGGAGAGAAAGAAGCTATGTAGTAAAGTGTGGAATTTGGAGAACTGGGTCTTTTGCAACGTCCTCTGTTTGGCAAAAAGCACCAGACAACAGAGAACTTCAGTTTTTGTTGAATGAGATCTGCTCCTTGACTCTCTTCTGATGTTACTGTTCTTATTTGTTGCTTGTTTACCTTGTTCAGTACTCAAAAGCTGATTCACAGGAAGAGGTCTGATAACTTAAAGCAGAATGATCTAGGGCATCAGCAAGAATAGTGCAGCCCACAGTGAAGGACCATGAGTTTCAGCTTCTCTTACCATCTGAGTGCACCTTTTCTGGGGGGAGATGGAAGGGAGGTGGGAGAGGGCTTGTCCTAAAGTGTTACAGAGTGCAGCCTAGAGTAGGGGGCTGTTATGGCAGCTGCTACACCTGCAGTCTCACCATTACCCATTATGGGCTTCCCTTCTCCTCACCCCCTCTGCACATTGCTGCAGCAAAGCACGCAGGCAGTGGGAGGTCTGGCCATCAGAAAGCATCAGGGAGGCTTAGGCTACAGCAAAATTATATTAGATTGTGTGTCTGAAGGCGTCTGGTCAGAAAAGCACCAGAGGCTACAAGTGATCCCAGAGAAACGTGGGGAAAGAGTGAGTGAGATGTCAGCAGAGGCATGCAGTGCTGGGTTTTGCAAATGGGATGAGGTACCTCAAATAATCCCTAGTGCAAAACATGCTTAATACTGTTTCAGCAGGGTTGTGATTTCCAGCTTAATGAATTTAAGATCCACAGTGATTGACTCTAAAAGCAGCTATCAGTTCCTTCCTTGGAAACAACAGTGCAGGCAGTGCCTCAGCTGCAGTGTGGTCACACTTGGTGTGACACTGAGTGCTCCCACTGTGGCCAGAGCACCTAACAGGTGCAACAGGACCACATTTGCTTTGGATGGTGATACAAGGCAGGAGTTCCTGTAGATCTCAGGGGGGTGCTAACAGGACAAATCAGCCCTCCCTGGGTTCAGACAAACTCCTTCTCAGGTAAGGAGGGAAAGAAGCTTGTACTTCATCTTTTTGCTGTGGCCACAAGAAGTAGAGGAGCTATGGCTGAGACTGTCAGGAGAAGCAAAACACAAGAGCAAATTGGTCTTATTTGCCCAGTACTGCAACCACCAATGTCTTCTGATAAGTCACACAAATGGCACAGCTTTAAGAGCAAGGCAAGTGGAGGGTGGCCTGCAGGCAGGTGCTGTGATGACTGTCACTGTGTGATGTTTCCCAAAACTTACAGCACACTGGCTGTGGAGGCTCCTTTGAATGTCTTCCCTCACTTCTCTTGTGATATTCATCACCAAGAAAGATGGTGGCACAGGGATCTGTGCCATTGGTGCACATGTTCCCTGATTACCATTGTGACATGTTATCCCCAACATAGTGACAAAGGCATGGGTTAAAGAGGCAGTTTATCTATTTAAAAAAAATTACTGGGTCCTACCTTTATTTCTGCAAGATAAAGTGTAACAGTGATGGAAAGTCACTGCGGTCTGATATAGTCATGGACACAAGAGTAGATTTCTACTCTGATTAATGATTTCTATCACTTTAAAAAGGGCATTTTAATGTTTTAAATACCCATTTCATAAGGATCAGACTTTTCATGTTGTACCGTAGGGCTGATTAATGTGCACCTCAGGTGTGCCAGAGGCTCACGTTTATTACACACACCATGCACCCATTAATCGGCAGTGCAGTGTGGTCTGTCATCCCGTATTGCTTAATTACACTGTCTCCCCCCGCCCAGGGCTTATGTGTATTGTGCAAAGCCATAAATACTCCAAGAGCCCCATTTCCACTGAAATCAATAAGGAGTTTTGCCATTGTACTGGGATGAGAGCAGGACTTTGCTATTAAACTAAAATAATGCAGCTAACAAGGACTTTCAAGTGGGAAGAGAGGCAGCAAAGGACACATGAATTATGACAGATCAAACTCAAAGGTGATCTGAAAAAATGACAGGATAAACTGGAAAATGCTAAAGGAAGCATAAGAGTAGGAAGATGGAAGGCAAAATGAAAATTGGACAAGAGGTAAAAATAAATAAGAGAGACTTCAAGTGGATAAAGAATAAGAAGTGAATGAGGCAACAGGGATTCTGCAAAATGGAAAGGGTAATTTTGCAGCAGAAGCGGCAGACATTGTTGAATAAATAAATGAATTATGTGTCTGTCTTCATAGAGAAACATGGGAAAAATTCAGTGTGTCTGAAACAACAATGTTCCTGGGGCAAGGTGGGGAGAACAAGAGTAAGCCCACCACTGAGATACAAGTGCTGGACACCATGGCTCCCTTTCTGGTTCTGCTGGGAATTTGCTCTGTTATGTGTAATTGGCCTGCTTGTGTCTCTGTGTTTCAGCCAAGGTGGTGGTGATCTCCTGGGACAACGTCTGTTGTCTTTGTCCAGTGGTTTGGTGGGAGGCAGGACCTGTCTGAGTGCCTGTTCTACCTGTTCTACAGTACTACAGTCGCTGTTCATCACAAAGAAACTGCCAGATAACTCTCATTTCTGCACTGCTAGAATAACTGAAAAGGCAGGAAATTTGGACAAAAGAAAATAATTTAATTTTTGGCAGCAACACCTTTTGCTTTCATCCTGTCGAATAATTTGCCATGATAGATATTTGACAGCATTTAAGTCAGTCCAGCCCTAGATGTTTATCTACTAGCCATCACAGGAATCTGTTTGACTGTATACTAGCAAAAGTCTGATGAGAATTGTTTTGATGGGCTAAATTGGCACTTGTTCAGGTTATGAACACAGTGGCTGGCAGGATTCAGAAATATATTGGTCATTTGGCTTTCTTTTGTTATGAATACAAGTGAAGTGCAGCAGAATAAAGAAGGATTCATCAGATCCCAATGGATATAACAATTTAACTCAAGGAGACCGCAATCCTAAACTTCAAGGTGTGTTATTTTGTATCAGTCAAGGACTGCTAAATGTTGTCGTCCTCCTTTTTGCCACTTAGAGCTAGAAGGAAGAGTGAAAATGAGGCATTCTTAAAGAATTTAGCTGAGAACAATATAATATAATAGCTACAGAATCCAAATATTCGTATCTAGATTAAAGAAATGAAAAAAAAAAGCCTAAACTTTTGTCTTAGTTCAGGAGGCATCTAAGATATCTATGTTGGCCAAGAGAGAAAAAGGAAAGGCCTTCTTCCTCCAAGAAGGCCAACCAAAAAAAAAAGAAAAAGAAATAACTCCTCTCCTTTAAATTTAGAAACAGAACTTTAATTAGAAAAAATATATAGGAAAAGGATAACAGTTCTTAACCACAATATATCTATATGTATGTTCAGAAAGGACCAAACAAAACAGTTTGTAATAAACCCTTTAAAAGAAAAGGAAAACAAAAGTCAATGTCCTTTGCTATCCCAGAAAAGGTGCAATTATATTTACGGACAGTGGCTGGCAATGTCGCACCTCGGCCGACTGGCCCCTCTCATAGGCAGCACTTCTCCTGGTTTGCTGACTAGTGACCGATTAGAGTTACCAAATGGCAGTGTACAGCAGTCCCAAGTGAGTTCCTACAGGATCGATGGAGGGACAGAGGGAGCCCCTGTCTCCGTGGTGCAGAAACAGACGTGTTCGCTTGGCTGTCCCAGGTCAGTTCCTGCAGGGTTTGTAAGCAGAGGGAGGATGAGGCCCCATCTCCGTGGTGCAGAAACAGACGTGTTTGCTCAGCTGTCCCAGGTCAGTTCCTGCAGGGTTTGTAGGCAGAGGGAGGATGAGGCCCCGTCTCCATGGTGCAGAAAAAACCCAGGCGAGTTCTCCTCCTCACGGCAGCTCCCGCAGTGCCCACAGCCCTCACAGGCGAACGGTCGAGTTAGGGAGAGAGACAGAGACACAGTCCCGGTTTCTCCCGTGGTGCGGACCGGTGTGTTCCTGTCCTCACTTCCTCCCTCAGCCCCTGAGCCTGTGCAGAAAATGTAGAAAGCCCAGCAGCTTTTTTTTTTTTTTTTTCTCCCCAAGCCCAGAAAACCAGAACAAAAGGCTCTGGCCTGAGACATTACATTGGGATATAAATATTCATCCATTCTTTTGTTAACCATCTTCATGGAAGTTAGGCGTTGGCTCCAAGATTTTGGGAAGGAATTCCAACGAGATGCTGAAACTATAACAACCTTATAGATTAATATAGCGAGCTCCAAAAATTAATTTGACAAGCATACAAAGTGAGTATCTCTGATTCCATATAAATCAAAGGTACATAACTAAGCAGGTAATTCTGGAATTGTTTCACGAGAATAATTGAACATTTGTTGGGGGGGAATGAAAAGAAAGGGAAAAAACACCCACCCAAATAAACAATCAATCAGTCAAACAAACAAACAAACAAAAGAAACAGAAAAGGAAAATTCCGAGCCTTACAGACTCCCGCCTGTAGCTGGAGTGAAAACAGTGCAAGGATGTTAATGGAAGATGATCCCAGGAATCATTCAGCTTTAAATACTTGTTACCAGAATGTTTTAGGACCACATTACTCTTTTTTTTTTTTTTTTTTTTTTTTTAGTGGTGTTGAAATAATGTGAGAAATTTGATGTACAAGCCATGTCTTACCATGTCTTACCATGGCTGAATAGGGAGCAGTTCTGGCTCATGCCAGGGAAAGAAGGCATGGTGAGTGTAATGCACCCAAGATGCTGTGGCTCCTGCCAGACAGGGTGGGATTGAGTCCCCTGGGGGAGCCTGGATGATTGTGGGCACAGGGACACTCCTGCACAGAGACATCAGCTCCAGAGATGGAAAAGCACTCGATGTGAGATAAAAGGATGAAGGGAGCTGGTACCATCATATCGCTGCGGGCTGGAGAGACATATTCAGACGTTACGGACACTTGGACATATATCCATGTTACACTGATGAGGCTATTATCATTTTTCTCTGTTGAGTTTTTCCTTCACTATGGATGAAAAAGTACTAAACCAAACCATGCCATTTATCTGTTTAAAAAAGCTATTTTGACAAAGACCTGCTTACAGCACTAGGAGTACTTTTTTTTTTTCCGCTTTCCAATAATAAATCTTTCATAAAATTAAGGCATTGACATTACATCTCTGTTAGGGTAATTTACTCCCCACAGTAATTTTGACTTAGTTTGTTCTACATGGAGTGATATTTTAATCATCCTTTCAGTGCTTATTGATGAGGGTTTGCTGCAAAAGATGAGAAGATTAGTTTAAAATTATCCCTTGTGAATTTAAAACAATAACAAGGAAGTGAACACAGTCTAAAACAAATTAAGAAATGCAATAGACTTAATAAAAGGCTGATATTTTATTCCATGTACAAAATGACTGCAAGACTTGCTGTGGTGGGGCTGCACATACTCCTATGGAACTATGTTTTATTTTATTATTTTTAATTGAACATGCACTAATTTTCACCTCTCTAAAGGTAAATGATGAATGAGATAAATGGTTTGTATTTTGTCCCATAGTAAAAATGTGTTACCTTGACTCAGGCATCATATAAAAATTGTTCCTTGTTCCTCTACCAGTCACCTGGGAGTAATTTGCATTTTCTCACCCAGCAGCAACTCACTGGTTTGAAAACTTTCCCCTCATCAACTCTTGGCTCTTCCTCAGTGTGTGAGAGGGTAGATTTCTTCAAAGATTAATTAACTGCCATGTCAGAGGGAGTGGAATTTCTTCCTTGGACCCTAGGATCCCTGCAATGCCTCAAGGATACCAGAGGGCATTCATAAAGGCTGAAATTACAGCTTCAAACAACCTTTTTTTTTTTTTTTTTTTTAACTGAGCAAGGCAGTCTCCACAGTCTCCAGCACTGATGTTAAGTGGTAATCAGCCAGATGAAAAAAAAACATGGTTCCTAAGTCCTTTGATGGCTGAACTGTCTCAGAGCTTTGAGACCTTAGCCAACCTCCACCCAATGAGAAACCTAGTAAGTACATGCTAAAAAAAAATAAAATATCACAGGACATTTTCACTAGTCTTTCTCAGGCATTGAAAAAAAATGTGGGTTTTAGAAAAGTATTTCGGCTAAAAAGCTTTTTCCAAGGTGGGAATAGTTGTATGGAACTTGTTCTTCAAGAACACTGGTGACAGAAGAACCTGAGTTTTTGGGCGTGTCTGCTCTGAGAAGAGAGCCATTAACTATGGCCAGATTCTTTCTTGCGTTGTGTCCCTAAATCCTTGAATACAGATGGGAGGTTTCACGTGTTCATTTGGCTTTTCTCATCTTAAATTGTGGGTGCACGTTGCATTGTCTTACTAAATGGCAGCTGAATGAAATTCATGAAATGAATGCACCTATACCTACATAGGTGTGTACAAACTTGGCATAAACTCTTCTGGGTCTGCTGGGGTCACTTTTGCCAAGTTATTAATGCTGGCTCTTTGGCCTGCTGCACAGCTTGTGGGTTTTGCTGAATTCATGAGACCTGCTTGGGATTTAAGGCCCTATTTAAGTGTTAAATGTGATTAGCTACAGTGAAGTGACTTTTTATCTGGCTGATACACCTTTCTTTCAATTTAGTTGATGAATGTGCAGTGTTAGCCTGGTCACAGCAGATTTCCCTTGTGATCCAAGGAAAGCAGCTGGTGGGACTTCTGATGCTGATATAAAATTACTTGCTCTTTCTACTCTCTATTGACAATGTGTTTGTTGTTATATGCTGGACATGGATGTGAGAAGCAGGGTCTTCAGAGAGCTGGAGTGGTGAGAGCTGTCACTTGCACACTCACTACAGCAGCTCGATGTTTTGGCTGGGGAAGGATGCTTGTCAGTGGAGTAGTGAGATCTGGGAGAAATGGCATATCTTCAGTGCTCCCTGTTCAAGCTGCAATTTTGCTCTGCCCTCCGCACCTGGGTTCAAGAATGAAGCTTTGCATTGGTTTAATTATATTTATTTACCTTGTGCGGGCACTGCAAGGCTTAATTAAATGTTTATATATATGCTTTGAGAGGTTCGTATGGCAAGTAGTACAGAGAAGCTACATGCTAATCCTATTGATTCACATTATCGTGCCCTAGTATGATTAATTTAATCATTTGAGGGCTCAAGGTCCATTCCATTGAATTGAAAGACAATACTGGTGCTTGTTAGATGGCTAAACAGCATGCGGTGTAATGTCCATCAATCCTGGTCTCTGTGGGCTGCAAAATACAACATTGCGGTTACCCAAAGCTTTCCCTCCATCAGCTTTTCCATGGTAATGAATACCAAGAAAATATTTGCCAGATATTCTGTGCGCTACTTCAATTTAATTACGTCTTCTCTGACTTGAACAGAAGGCATATAAAACGTCCTTGTGTACTTCTGTGGAAGTCTTAAATGGAAGGAATTGGTTCTGCCTTATTTGCATAGCCTGTTGAGGATGGACTTCAATGTGCATATGTTGACAGCAATAAGATGATCATTATCCAGCCCATGCCTCCGATATAGGTAGAGAGGTATGTCTGGATCAGCTGTGCTACTGCTGGGGAACCCTGAGGGTTTAATTCCCAAACTTTCATTTCCTTCCTCTATTTTCAGCTGCTATTAACTTTAAAAGAGTTTTTTGCACAAGGAAGGATTATGCACAGCACTGACACCTTATTACTCGGCTGGGTTCTCTGATTGGCTGAAACTCAAAAGTCTTTACTAGTTAGGCTAAAACATTAAAAATGTCTTTTGATAAATGATCTGAAGGGAAAATCAAGCAGATGGCTTTTAGGCCCATCTCACGATACAACTTTTCAGACAAATAATAGTTTCAGTAATGGGTTGAAGAGTTTTATTTAAATCACTATACAATTTAGTGGAAAGGGGTAAATCATTTAGGTTGGGGGTTTTTTTTGCCCTCCTTCTGTATTTGCAGACTTCTCTCCTTGAAATGAACTGAAGCACATTTTAAAGTGCTGGGAAGTTATTCCTTCTTCACTATTTTGTAGTTGGTCCATCTGTTTTCTTCTGTTGTCCCTGATTTTGTATGGAGGATACCCTTTGACTTTCCACAACTGTTTCCTGATGGACTCATTCACTATGTGTGTTGTAGGGACAGGATTTATGCACTGCCTATAGCTAGACATCTCCTCTGTTATAGTGAGTTTATAGGGTGAATTACAGCTTCTGGGAGGCTTTGTGGAAAACTGCAGGGAGGTTAGAATAAGTGTTTCTAACCAGCTCATTTGGCCTCCAGAATGGATTAGGTAAATGCTGGCTGGGATGGGCAGCTTCTTTATGTGGGTGCTGGGAGGGCAGGGAATTGCATGGCTCCCTTCTGCAGAGCATCAAGGTGGCCAGCATTTGTGTGTAGGCATAAATATCAACCCCATAGTTCAGATTTAAAGACAGAGGTGCAATTGTGGTGTAACTGGAAATTTGTGTTTATTGTATGAGATGCAGAGCTCAAGCTTTTGGAAGGGCAGGAGTTGCTTTTTGGAGTGCACATGAAGAAATGTGTTAGAGGGGCAGTATTTTTGACATCTATTTTATCACCCAGTCTTTAAGGAGCAAAGCCCTCTAAGCTGTTTCCAGCTGAACACTAAAGAAATCAAAGGTGAAAGGTCCTTAGTTACTTCTCAACACCTGAAAGGAAAATATGTTGGATTTGTGTACATGGTCATTTTCCTAGTGATAACACCTTCCTCCTTGAAACATGCACTCAGTCCTGCACTGTCTACGAGATATTAGCAAAATCTTTGGAATAAATATCAGATGTAATTGTCCAGATGCTCTAATTTCAGCTTCGAGCAGAAAATTAGGACACATTTAATATGGACAATTTTTTTGTTTTGTTCAAGTCAAAAAATGAGAAGGAAAAGTGTGTTTACTCTGGCATGATACTGATTCAATATGAGCTGGAAGGCAGATTTTGGGTATGCCCCATGTTCCAGCACAGTAAGTGCTGGGGATGATGTCTTTGTTACTGTCTTTTCATAAATCAATGCAGTAACCTGTCAAGAACTAAATGTGAAAACACTGAAGTGGCTTACCCTGTGTTAAGAGAGCTGGGACTGTAGTGTTACAAAGAGTCTGAGATCAAAACCACTAAAACCAGGGGCTCCGAGCTGCTACCAATTTGTTGTCTCGGGGGCATTAGCTCTCCTGCAGACCCCTGTCTCAGACAGGGGCACAATTTCTTATGGGAGCTGGTCCTGTGTCTGCTGGACCACAGTGCCTCTCCCTGGCTGCCTTGGCAGAGCCAGATGGATCTATGCTAAATGTGGAGGAGAAGGAAAGAAAATGAAACGTGAAGGAATGTTGTGTGACAAGTAGGGGGTCCGTCAAAGCTGTCTTAGCTGTCCAAATTGTGCTGGCAGAAAGAGTAAAGATAACAGGGTTTTGTCTAACTCTTGTAATATTACAACGTGGAATAAAATGTAAGTTGCCTCTCACCTCTGCTCTGCCAAGAACAGAGGGAAAATACTCCAGTAAAAGAGGTATAGGTTGTGAAACAGTGAACATGACCTCCTATGCCAATGTGATATGCTAAAACGTGGTCTAAACACCAGTTAGTCATTATGATCCTCAGTAAAAGGAGTTTTCTCCTGAGAGATGTCAGCTTAAAATACAAGGTCTTGATCTTTAATTCTAATCCCTCTGGGCAGACTTTTCTGTCAGCCTGAACCCCTTTGATTTCAAAAACCCTTTGTGGTTCTGGACACACTAGTCCAGCTGGGAGTTTAGATTCCTACTACACACTGGTATAGTAGCTTTTCATGCATTTTGAAAAGAAATGTTTAAACTCCTAACCTCAAATGATTTGTTTTGTTTTCTCTATTTTTTTTTCCTTTTTCTTTTTTCTTCATATTCTGCTCTCCTTTGTGTAGTCCTTAGGCCCTGCCTTTCTGGTCTTTCTCAGGTGATTGCAGACACTGACATTTTATTTTTGGATCATGTAACAAAAATAAATACAGTAGGGTGGTAAATTAAACTTCACAGATAATTTCAGACTGAAGGCTCCAGCCAGCATCTCTTCTTTAGAGGACAGAGTTCCACTTGACCCATGAGGGCATCTCCTTTTTTGTCTGTAGAGGATGGCAGCTTGGACAGATATAGAGCATCCCATGGCACTTAGCACCCGTAAATACCGTTTGCAAGGTAGGTTGGCTCTGTGGCATAATCACCCATTTTGCCTTCAAAGACTGATAAAAAGTCCTTGGGAATGATAATTCCGGTCAGGAGCAAACTTTGGAGATAAATGGTACATTGACTTTGCCATTTGCATTTACTGTGCAGCTTGAGATGGCTTTAATTATTCAAAAGAGGCAGAATGTTAGTCGCATCTATCTTTGTTCCTCCCCCTAAAGCAAATCCACTCTGTAAATTTTCCTGTGACCACTATACCAATATTTCCCTGGTATAGCTCCTCTGATTTTCACCTCATTTTTTTTCTTTCTTTTGAATTTTTCGTTGGATGTTTGAGATGCAACAGACTTCAGCTACACTGAGGTGTTTACTTATTGTCTGTCTCAGAACAGATTGTTCAGGTCTATTCATGTAGCAAACAAGGAGAGGATCATAAACACTTTCCAGTGCTACAGGCACATACCTAGAAAAATGATGTAGCAGTTAGTGTCATCAACACGAACACTGAGAAAATTCCATCATATTTGTTCATATTAGGAAACTCTGGGTGTTCAGTGTCTCAGCCCACACACATATACCTGACAAGGGGGACAGGAGGGAAGGTAATTCCCCAGTGTGCTTAGAGACATGATCTCTATATCTCTTCCCTTTGCTATCCACTGCTGCCATCAACATGGACACCTTTCTTATTTTCTTTAAAGGACAAGAGTTGTTATTCGTTACAATATTAGCCCATTTTTTGGAAAATGCTCTGTGAGAAATATGCAAAGTTGTAGGGAACTGAATATTCTTGCTGTCAGATTACAAACGATTTTGGCCAGTAGATTTAAGGACAGAATGGCATTTGCTTTTAGGGGCTTTGAAGGAAATATTGGAGACCCTAGAACCCTAAGAGAGAATTAAGATTTTGATTGCTCAGGAATGAAGTATTTCATCTTGCACGTGCTCCAAGTAGGAAATGGTTTCAAATTTTTATTTAATAACCGTGAAAAATCCTGGGGAAGAAAAATGGGAAAAAAAGAAAAGAAAAAAAAATCACCATTTCTTAACAGGAGTTTTAAACACAGCAAACCATGTGGTGGTGCTAAAGTTACAAAAGATGAATCCTTACAGATCCACTCTGACAAAATGTGCAGAATGTGGCCAGATGAGATATGACAACAAGTACAAATTATAGCAGTGGCAAACCAGTAAACATGGAAATCTGAGTAAATCAGTCATTTCAAATCTATTTGCCAAACTGTGTTTATCCTCTGCAAAACCTCATGATCTCCATAGGAAGCACTTTAGAGCAATCTCTGCAGGGCATTTGCTGGGTGGAGTAAGGATCAAAATATTCCACAGCAGCTTTTTTGCAGACATTACAGCTCATCTTTCAGCCTAATTGAAATGAACAATGATGATACCTGCATTTTTTTTTTTCAACTTGAGTACTTACTTCCCACTTTGAAATTGCTACACGAGAAGACATTGAATACTATAGTTAGATAGATTAAACACTTATGGTTTAACAGTTAAAAACTGGTTGCATTATTCTGTGTGTTTATTTCTCATCCCTAAGCTACATGGATATATTGGTATTTTGCAACTAAAAAAAGTATTTTGTATAGATGTCAGGTTGTTTTTTTTTCCCTGTAGCTTCACCAGTGCAGTCCCATCAATTTCAGTGCAGTCCTTCTTGCATGTGACACTGCAGGATTTGTCCTGCAATCTGCAATCTTTTCCTGCTTATTCTTGCTGGCTCACATTCCTCAAATTGAGACCAAGACTAGAGTTTTTAAGTTTTTTTCTCTTTCTTTCTTTCTTTCTTTTTTTCCTTCTTTCCTTCTTTCCTTCTTTCTTTCTTTTTTCTTTCTTTCTTCTTTCTTTCTTTTTCTTTCTTTCTTTCTTTCTTTCTTTCTTTCTTTCTTTCTTTCTTTCTTTCTTTCTTTCTT
>JAWWMO010000121.1:11943363-11981764 GCA_035047845.1 Dendrocincla fuliginosa | reverse complement strand
AAATATTTTGTGTGATTGATGCTGATTTAGAAGCAGTAGATAAAGAAATGTTGCTGGGTTTGAACATAAGCAATATTTATTGTAATGGCTTTGTGTGAGTCGTGTCTTTTCAGGATAGGATCTTCTGGTTGAACAGCAAACATCATACCATTCCCTCCTGTTTTCATTAAAAGTGAGAGCATGATTATATCACTAAGAATAACAGTGTACAACTTGCCAAGTTAAGAGTCTTACAAAGGCCTTTAAAGATAACAGTACACAGGGGAAGGGGTATGTGAGGTTTTCTTTGCTTTGGACAGATAGGCTGTTTTCCAACACCTCCCAGTCCCCTGCTTGCCAGCAGGGACCCTCCCAGGGTCACAGTACATCTACTGTGAAACACCATCTTGGTTCAGAAGAAGGGAACATTTTGGAAAGGGCACTTACAACAAAGGGTGCATGTTCACCTCTTGCTGCTTGCAGAGAAAAGGCTCTTTTCTTTTTTTAAGATCTATTAGGCAATAAGAAAATCTGCCAGAGAGATAATATTCCTGGGAAACAGAGTGCTGAAGAACGAATGCAACATTTTAAAGCACATCTACTACATCTGAGCTGTGTCACTCCTAAATACCTTGGAACAGCATGGTCGCACCCATCCCATTTTTAAACTTTGAGTATTAATGGGACCTTCAAGAGTGCATCCCTGGGGAAATGCACTGAATCCCTCTGTTTGTTCCCTTCATGAGGACACTGTGTGTGCACACTGTGGGCTTTATTGGCAACAGCTCCTTTTCATTTGAAATGTGTAAAGCTTATTTTCAGTACAACAATTTTAATTACTGATATAGTAGTGATAAAAGGAAAGAAAAGGGATGATCCATAATTGCTTGTCTTTCCCTCTGATCAGTAGAACTTCCATCAGTTTCCTCAGAATTGCTCCCCAAAGGAAGGAAACATGTATCAATATGTAAGATGAGATTTAACCACTGGAAGTGCATCAAAAGCATTTTATGGTTCCATGATTGAAACCTTTCCCGGAGTCATGATAAGCATCCAGCAGAAAAATAGGCCACTAATTAGTAAAGAAAGTAAATTATAATCATGCTCTGGCACCATCCATGCTAATGCAGTTAGAATGTGCCAGTATTTTTGCAAGAAAAAGAACTTTAGGACTAGGGTTGCTAGATGAACCTCAACTGAAAAAGGCTGTGCTCCAGAACTAAATCATCTCTACAGACCATTGCCCTCAGCACAACAGAGGTAAATTCTGCCCTGGTATTGCAGTGGGAGATTTAGGGCTAGGTTTTAAGAAATGGGAAGCACTTGTTGCTCCCAGTGAAGCTGTTATTCAATGGATCTGCTTTTCTGGTGGAAACTGGCAATTCACTGAAGCCAAATCCATCCCTATATCCTTACAACTGGAGCAGATGAGAAGTCTCCTGTATTTTTATACAGAAAGGGAAAAAAACTCCAATAATCCAACCTTCCCAAAACTTTGTAAGATATGGTGGTGTGTTTGCCTTAATACAGAGCAGAAGCAGTTTGTAGAGAGCATTAAAGCACCTTTAGGTCAGAGAAATTGTTTCCCACACAGCTCTACTTATAAATTATTTTCCAGATATAAAGCAGTGCTGTGCCTCTGGGTACTCTGGAAGTGTGGGCTCACTCTCAAAATGTTCTTTTCTGTAGGCTTTATTTGTGTGACTTTTTCTTGTATTTTGTAGTTGATTAGCTTAGATTGATGCAATTAGTGTAATTAAGTGTAATTATGAATTTTGGTGCAAATTCATGTAATCGTATATTTACAATGTGTAATTAGGTAATTACAGTATGCAATTTGAAATATAAAATATAATGTCATTACACAATGCTGATTAAATTTCATATTAAAAAAGATGGCACATGGAATGGATAATCTGAAAAGTTAATTCTTTTGGAATATCTTTAGGAATTCCCTTTCAAATGATCCAATCCCTTCTATTTTCCACATGGAACCAGGCTCCTGCAAAAACCTGATTTCATGAAAGAAACATATTTCCTCATCTCCCTTGGCCAGCTGAAAAAAATGCCCTCACCCTCCACCTGCATTTTCCAACCTCTTTTCTATGTACATACTTTAAAAGAAAAACAGTTAAAAAGAGCTCCAATAAAATTCACCAACAATTTGCAGCAGCAGCAAAAGAGCAGTAACAAAGAGATTTATGTTTTGGAATTGTAATGATTTGTACTCCATTTTATTGAATCCATTTTTCTATGCAATATTTAATCTCCGACCAGAGCATTTAAAATGCAGCAATTAAATGCCTTTATATGCTGATGTATCTCTGAGGACCAAAGATGAAGTAAGTGGTTTTTGCTTGTGGACACTTTGAGGAAGTCTTCTGGGAAAAGAAATCTCCATTTCAGCATCAGCAGTAAATATTAGCTGAACACCTTCATGATTGCTATGGCAGCTTAAGGCTGAAGCAGTGGCAGCTGTGTATGTCTAGAGTCCTCAGTGGTGTGTTCACAGAGACTGTTCATCCCTGTGGATGAGGGCTAAATAAATGCCTGCTGTGTTTGACACAGATCTGCTCAAGATATTGAGGTTATTGGTCAATGGATGTGATGATAGGACTAAAGGTCACTCCCACAATAACCTAGATAACTGTCTGCATGTCTCAATCTATTAGCTTATGAAAAACCCCAATCCTATGATCTGCAGGACCAAAAGGTTCTTTAAAAACACCTCATTCTCACATTAAGGTGTGTTTCACCCACGATACTCCAAAACTGTAGGAGATCTCTCAAGCATCCAGAGCAAATTCTTATTGCCTGGGCAGACTCACAGCCCCGTTTCTACCAAGTCATGCAA
Source organism: Dendrocincla fuliginosa (assembly GCA_035047845.1). Classification (NCBI taxonomy): domain Eukaryota; kingdom Metazoa; phylum Chordata; class Aves; order Passeriformes; family Dendrocolaptidae; genus Dendrocincla; species Dendrocincla fuliginosa. The sequence continues at coordinate 11,978,931 of JAWWMO010000121.1, read as the reverse complement.
CTACAAAGCACTCTATGCTGAAGCTGCTTGTTCTCTTGGAGAAAATGTGACTTAATGTTTATTTTGGTCAAGCTAACCTCCAGTTCATGGGAAATAATTGGGAAGGCAACCGGACACTACAGAATTTCATTTTTAGTATGATGTCACTGGCTAGGACAGGCACAAGGGGAGATGGTTTCATCTGTGCAATGCAATATCTTCCCTGACGCTGCAGATATTCTGAAGCTGAGGAGCAAAGAGTCTCATGAGCCTAAAAGGGTCTATGAGGTGCTCTTCAGAGTCTTGAGGGATTCTGGATGCCAGCCAGCTTCTGGTGCCAAACCCTCAATGTAAATCAGGGTATATAAGGGAAACTTCATACTATCCTTGTTAAAAAATTATGTGATCTCCAAACAGGCATGAAGCCAGCAGCTGAGCTTGAAGAAGGGCCGTGTCATATACTGCTCCGTGTTGGCAGATTTCCACAGTAATCGACACCTCTGCACAGCTAACACCTTCCTGAGCTCCAGATGCAAGCACTACATCTAACCTGACTGCAAATCCTGCTTAGCTTGCCAAGGAAAATAGGTCTGAAGTTTTCAATAATTGCATTATGAATGACTCTGAAGAAATAGCTTTTCCCATTGGTTTCCAGAGTGGTCTTCTCTACCCTTGAAACAGGGTTCTGAGCAGAATCTAGGCTGGCTTTTTGTTAGGACTGAAAGTGAAGTATGAGCAGGACCTTAAGCAGAGAATAAGAACTGCTGAAAACAGAGAGAAACTCATTAGCTGGGACACTCTGCTCCATGAAGCTCTTTGGAAAAACAAGATAATTCACTAAGCACCTCATTCACAAAACTCTCACTGATGCACAAGGAATTTGTGCCATTGGTTTCCATTAATGCTTGTGAAGATTAACCATGAAAATATCCACTGCACAGATGGAAGAATAAATTGTGTAGCTCTGCTATGAAATAAACGAGGATGTTACCAAATAAAGAACAGGTTTGTGCATAGACTGTAAAAACCAGTCTGTGAAGTCTGGCTGTGAAGCAAGTCAAAGGATTAGGTACTGGTAGGATTTGGAACGCAAATAAATGCACATAATTGAAATAAAAGGGAAGAGCATATCTTTTGATAGCAGAAGTACATGCTAAGATAGGAACTACTAAAACCACGAATTGCTTTTTCAAGATTCAACAGAGCCCTTCAAAATGTCTGTAAAGAAAATAAGATTATCAGGATGGCTTTATCATTAGAAGAAAAGGAATATTAAAAGACCTCAGTTAGGTCTGAATAAAAAAGATAAATTTCAAGTAAACTGGCATGGAGTTTATCCATGGCTGGGTTTGCAGTAGTAAAGTCAGTGAGGGTATAAGCTGTGTGATTTACAGGCAGTAAGCTTCTGTAAAATTTACAAACTGCTGTTATAAAATGTCACCTTTTATGATGTATTCCACTCAGCCTGCATATATAAAGGGCACTGCAATAGAAAGAGTAGCAAAGGCAAAGCAGTTCTACCTAGCCAGCTACCTTTTTTGCTTTTACAGCTGTAGCTGAACTATCTGATGTCCCTGGTGCTAGTTTTCCCCTCATTAGTTTTTCTGTTTGTGTAGATACACAGTTGGCCTTGCCATTATTAGTAGAAAATTTAGGGTGGTTTAAATGAAAGCTTTTTGTAAGACGGTCATGGATGAATAGAGTAAGACTCTAAAAGCAGTGCTTTTGACAGTTGGGTAATTTTCTACTTTTTTTACATTGAGTTAATTGCTCAGTCTACAGCTATGCAAGTCTTAGGCATGATAGGCCTTAGTAATCCAGAGCCAAAATTAATTCATGAAGCTCTGAATTTCTCCAGAGGTTGAGCATCTGTTGACCTTGAGAACTCAGCATTCATTTCCAACCTCAATCATTAAATCTAGAAAACCTCCAAGAATCCCTCTCAGGGTGTCAAGTCTGCTACAAGGCTTTACTGGAAGAGTGACTGGGTATTCTCACTGAACCTTTTGGATGAGTTCAGGTGTCCTGGATAGGGATCATTCTGGCTGGTAGTATGAGGTTTCTGGTCAGCAGGTGTCCAGGCTGAGCTCCTCAGCTGGGTGATCTGTGGTGACTGAGCTCCTTTGGAGTCACAGCCCAGTCCCTGCTTCCTGCCAAAACCTCCCATGGAAACCAAGTCCTGCTCAGCCTGAACACATTCCTCTCACTTTCTGTGTCGACTGAGGGGGTAATTCCTGCGCAAAGCTTCACCTCCAAGTGAAAGCTCAAACCTTATGTTGTTGGGCTCTTTGCAGTCCAGTGTGAGTGACACAGCTGCCTCCGATCTAAGGGGAGAGTCCTGGTACTCTTCTTTTTTGAGTGCTAACAAAAAAGAAATACACTTTAAATTAAGATTTTAACAGGGCTGTATTCTGGAAGTTCAGGAAAATAAATCAATAATGGTGGTGATAAAACTGCAGTTCAATGGCAGCTGTTATAGTAAAACAATAGGCAGTGGACAGCCATGTTACCACCCTATGGCAATGGTTTCTACAGTTTACTCTGACAGATTTATTGTTGCCTTCATTTAATAATCTACTTCTCTTTAGCACAACTGCCACCATTATAAGTTTAAAATAAGCTCTTTTTATTCTTGCTGCACAAAATCCAACAGATTCTATATCTACAGCTTTACTAGAAAAATATTTGAATTCAAACTCTTCATAAACAGATCAACAAATAAATACAGTTTAGGAACCATCTCTTCTGATGGAAATTGGATAAGCCTCATCAGCTTCAGCAGAGAAGTGTGTCTGAGAGCATGTGGGATGCAGAGTCCTGTGGCTGTGAACCTGCCAGTAAACTCCAAGAGTTGTGTGCTTTGCAATGAGTAAGAACCAGCAAAATGGTTTAAATTCCTCATAAAATCGTATTGAAGCAATTCAGATCTTGAAGTTAGGAGAGTACAGGCAAATGGGTGAATTTGCAGTGTCTTGGAAGGAGCAGTTTCACACTATGACTATAAAGAGAATACAGACAAATGTCATTCTAATATAACTCCACAGCTTCTGATGCCGAGGAGGACAAAGGGTGGAATCGTTTTACAGCACTAACTTTTGTGGAAATACTATGCCTTGAGGTGGATTGAGTAACATGTGAGTTAGAGAGTCACATGGCCAGGACCTTCCATGCAAGAGGGTCAGTGAATAAATGCAATAAAATTCAGTGGTATTAAAAAAAATAAAAATGTGGGAGTGCTGTGACTTTTGATGTTGAATGAGAACTTCAGTATTATGTGTTCCTCTGGTTGATATCAATACTAACTTTCCGGGCAGGGAAGCTGGTCTAAGGCTGTACCTTTCAGGCTCTCATGCACACAAGAGTGTTTTTTGTCACACCATGCTTCAGGGGCAGTTCTGGTGCCTCGCTCTACAAAGGTAGAGTGGATAACAGATCAAGCTTGGTGAGTGCTGTGTCTGACTGGGGCCAACAGGAACTGCTTGTGAAAGGATGTGTCATGTGAGGAAGGTGGCACAGTTTAGAGGCAGAGAGGTTCCAAAGATGGAAAACTGGGTGCACCTCTTGAGAGGCGTTCACAGTTGGTGTTTCTTTCTGCTCTATGCTTATATCCTTGTGTTAGTTGGAATTTGAGCTTTACCATGTGTTTTATTCCTGGCCTGTGGATTTGAGTGTGATCACTGAAAGCCAGAAACTTCTTCAGCCTTGCAAAAGCACTTACAATGATTTGTGGAGAAGCCAGGTGAGCTTATAAAGCACAAGATTAATGTTACTGTTCCACAGATTAGGTGACAAATCAGGATTGCAATGAGACTCTGTGTCAGGATTAAAAGTAGAGAGCAGCCCTATGGGTTCCTTTTGCATAAAACCATCATTACACTATGAATGTGCTTGCCTGGTCCTCTTGAAATAAATCCCAGCAATTCCACTGATTTTAATGAATCAGAGCAGGTCATGAGCACCTGTTCTCAGGTCTGCCTCCTGCACTAATATCTAGTTTGGATTTCCTTCTGCAGCATATGTTAAATCCTTGATAATAAAATATTTGAGCAAATCCAACATTTTTTCAATGGAATTACATAAATTAAAGATGCATAGATCAACAGAATTATAATAGTTAATCAAGAAATACAGAAAGTTGGCACTTCAAAGCACAAAATATTTTGTACAAATGCACCCACTTAGAAAGATAGAGAGAAAAACCTCTTGATGTCTGTTGAACAGTTCTTCTTTGTATAGAATTACTCCACCAAAAGTCTTTGAACACTCACTACCCTCCTTCAGAAGTAAAGGACTTGGCACATGTGTTTTTGGAACCAAGTCTGTTTTCTTTCTTATTTCTGCTGGTTTGAGTAATAAATAGTATTTTGTACCAGCAAACTGAACCTGAAGCAAACTTAGTTTTATACTATTGAGGACCACAGTGCTGCAAAGCCACAGTTGTGGGTTGGATGGGAACAAAAAGTTTTAGGTGTGATGGAAACATGTCTCTGATATAATTTCTTTCATTTCACCTGCTTATCCTACTATTTTAAGTACCCTTCCTGCAAAAGGAGAAGTTAGAGAATTGGGTTGCCTGCCGAAATCCAATGAATTTCTGTGAATATGCACATGCCTGTACACCATTTTTCTACCAGGTTCTATGTATCTTCACTGCACAGAAGAGGGGTACTCACAGAATGAGCAGATGTTCACTAGTTGTGTTTTCCTCATTCTTCCATGAGCAGACCCATGAATTATTTGCACACACCATTTAAACCTTACTCAGCAAACAGTTGTTATTTTCCTCCAGGGCTCTCCTTTGATGTTCCTTGCTACAGTACCTAAATGCTTCACAAATATTAATGCACTTATTTTTATGCCATTCACCTGGACATGCTTTAACTCCACTTTACAGATCATAAACTGCAACACAGGGATAGAGGTTAAAAATATCCCCATCTGCATACCCAGATGGAGGCGTGTGGGTTTGGTTTTCAGCACACTCAGGACTATCCAGCACTTTGCTCTCAGCTGGAGCTGCACAAGCTCCAGCCTTCTGTCAGCATGACTCCTGTGTCTTTCCAGGCATCTCATGGTGCTCTCATTGCCAGCCCCACTGAGGTTCTGCTTGCCAGAGTTGGGGAGGGGGTACAGCTTTTCAGGGACAGGGAGACTCTAGCAGTCTTGCAGCACTTCAGACTGCCATGAATAATCTATACACCTAGTTGTGATTTTTCTGAAGACCCACAGATGCACAGAAGCAACAAGGTTTCACCCTCTGGGTATAAAAAGAGCTGTTAATTAATAATTGGACATCTCAGCTATTTGGATGGTAGAATGTGATTTGTGGTTTTGAATACATTCCTCCAAGTAGGACATGAATTCAAAATTGCTTTAAAGACATTCTGAGGGACTGGGCTGTGACAAGGGTCTGTGCCAGCAATCCTGTTGTGTCTGTGCAACTGTGCTATGAGCATGGGGAGATTCCTCTGTCTGCAGCTCCTGGCATTGGTGAAATTGAGGGGTGCAGGTGTAAATACCATGCTTTTGAATGTAGCCACAGCTGAAATATGTAGGTGGAGATCATCTCACAGCTTCATGGATCACTGTCCCTTCTACAGGAGAAGGAGGGATTAACATTTTGTGGAGACCCTCATTGCTTTGGTGCCTTGACATTGCAGTAATGAGTAGCCACTTGGTTTTCATCTCAGTTTTGGAGCCCACCTCCAGATAAGACTGAAATAATGTAAGAATATTTGAGAGTAATTAAAATTAACATACCAAGCTGATGGAGTGCACACATTTGACATGGATCAAAGTACCTGCATGTGACCTTGGAAATGGCACAGATAGTTTCTATGGGTACACCTTGCAGATAGATCGGCTCTTGTGAAGCAGCATCTTGGAAGGACAGGAAAGCCTCTTGCTGAGTGTCTTCTTGTTGTACTGTGTTCAGCGCTCATTGAGTGTATTCAGATGGCTGGCTCCCTCAAAACCACTGCAAAATACTTTTCCAAATAAACAGCCTGGACACTGCTGAAATTGTAAAGAAAGCTGCAGGCTAATAGGGTTATTACAGGACTGTTGGCTGCAGAAAAGCCAGAGACAGGATTATTCAGATTTGATAACCCACTGGAAGAAATCTCCCCAAAAGAGTTGCTGGTCAAAACTTAGTATGATAAAACTCATAAAACATAAGATCCATTTTTGCAAGTTTTGCACAAATTCAGACAAGAGCTTAGAGAAGGATTTGAATGCTGTACTATGGAAAAAAAAAAGTGAGGAAGATGAGGATCATATTAGAGATATATTTTTTCTAGGTTCTGCTGCTTACAGGAGTTTCTTTGACAGATGTTGTGCATATGCACTGACACATATTCCCACCAGTTACCAACCCAACATGGATTTTGGACTACAAGATCAGGCAGAATTGCAACACCAGGTGGAATGGCCTGAGGCCAGTTTCTGCAGCCCAGTGAGCCTCACACAGGCTCTGAAGTAATTTTTGTGAGCCTTTGAATGCCTAACACAGAGGATATATTAAATATGCCTTGGAGGAAGAAAGGCAAAAGACTAAATTATTCTAAGACCTGCAGAAATAATATTCAAATATCTAAGGAGTGCTCTGGTGTCCTGAATTGAACCAGAGCAGTGGACTGGTTTTATCACAGCCGATGGGTCTCAGACATCAGCAAAGAGTACCTCTTGCTTGTACACAGGGAAGTCATTTACTTGGCTTAGAAGATGGGGGCGGGGAGAAACAAATCAAAAGTAATATTTTGCACAGGGCAGCAAGACCACTTGCTAAGGGGATTAAAAACCCCACCAAAATTCTGTGAACATCCCTCCCCCAAAGAAATAAGATGGAAGAGAGATTAAGATGCCTTAGGAAACTGACTAGTGGTTCTGAAGATATTATGAAAACCTCTGCCTCTGATATCATCTATTCAAGAGGCAAGCACTTTTTCACCCCTGAGAATGGGCTTTTGCTAAGCTTTCATCCTAACCAGTGGAAGGAACAGCTGTTTCTATTAGTGGTGGAGAAATTAGTCAAATGGTTGGTTAGTTGCCTCCTGGTGAAGCCCCTGTAAAGCATCAATGGTCAAAGAAAAAACATTCAGTTTTTATAGTTATCAATGAGAATTTGAACCAAACTTGTGAACAGACACATCTTCTAAAAGAACACATCATTATCTGACCAGGTAAAATCATAGGAAGATAGACAGTGAGATGACAATCAACCAGTATTTCTAACAAAGGGCAGTTATTGCTAAACCAGAAATATTACATATTAAACTCAATTTTGAGATCCTGAGATTGCCAGTCGTTTGCTGGACTATAAGAGAGTTCTACATCTAATATCTTGATTTAATTTTTCAGGGTCAGCAGTAGTCACTGCCACAAAACTAGTAACTAGGCACAGTTACACAATAAGATGTATCCACTGTGGAGGATTTTCATCTTTATTGATTTATTTGTTGAGTTACAATCCACAAATATTGATTAGATCAAGGAAAGAGGAGGAATACCAGTGTGAATCAACTCTGACAGGTGGTTCAGTCTGGGATGAATTTGAGGGCTAGCCCAGCACCAAGGAAAATCCCTTGAGTTTCAGCCTTGGGACAGCAAGATCCATCTTCTGCAGGATGTGGCAAAGTGGGTTCATCCTTTAGCACAGATGTTAGTACAGTCTGTAGTACAGACTCTGAAAATAACCCACCCCCTGCAGTGTGATGAGTGCAGGCGGTGTCTGGAAATGTACTCACCTGGCAGCTAATGGAGATGGGAGCAGGGATGTGGTTCTCCTTGTGTTGTTTCAGCCCACCTGTATGGTGGGTAAACAAGTGGCCTCCCTCCAGATGGGCTTGTCAATTGGCTCCATGTACATTTCAAGCCATAGTCAGTGTCAGGGAATATGCATGTGGAAACACAAGACATGGTAGCTGTGATAGAGGTCATTGGAGAAATGTCTGGGTGACAATCCTGTTCTGTCATCAAGACTTGCAGCAAAGTGTGTTGTGCCTGTATTGGTGTAACAAATTATCTGGCATTAGCATCCCTGCATTTTTTCAACCATGACATTGCTGAAATGAGACGATTTTTCTGTTAAGGTATTCTTAAATGTTTTCTAGTCTGAAATAGGTGTCTGTAGATTTTGTGTCAATTTCAGATTGTTCAGTCTCACTGTCTCCTGTTACCTTTGTGTAACAGAACAGCTATCTTAAATGGTATTTTTTCTAGCTTCTGGCTGGATAATGTAAAATTCTTAAATGAGAAGACTGGGAGAAAGCATTTGCTAAATAATTAATCACATATGACCTTGTTTGCAGGCTGAGTTTTTTCTTGTGGGGATAAACGGATGCTTGCACGAAGAACAATCCTTTTGCACTAATCTACACAGACAAAACTTCGTTGCGGCCAACATTAAACATCATGGGAAATCAACATGGCTGCAATGAATAGCTGTTAAGAATATAAATGAGTGTGCTTAAAAATTTTTGTGTTGTCTGAAATTCAAGCTGAATGCAGCAAAAACCCTCAAAGAATGATTTTTATATATATAAATAATTCGCTGTGTGCACAAAGCCTGCATTTTATTTCTATTTAGCTTTGGATTGCTCGAGTTTATTTTTCTGGTATATGGGAGATGTGGAACCATATTATTGGCCGTATCTTTATAAGCAGAGAGGTAATTCTGGGAGTGGTGGGAGAGCTTGACTCATGCCGTAATTTCTGCCACAGTGCCTGAACCATGACAGCCCTCGGTATCCTGTTCTTTCCACTCATCCCTGAAAAAGGCAGAAAGCAAGAAGGATATTACGTGAATAGGGAATGGAGGCCAAGGAGTTTTTTCCACCCTGTGATCCCAGCAATACCCTGGCAGCCCACTGAAGGGAGACAGCAATGGCTCTGAACAGCTCTGGGGAAGAGCTCAGGTTGCACTCCTCCACTCCACTGAATGTGCAGCACACCTTTGTGTGAAGTGAACAAGCAGACCTCAGAAAGGGAAACAATATGCTGCCCTTGCTCAAAGATCCTGTCACCTCTCAGAAGGACTTTTAACTTTGGGAGTTTTTACTACTACTCCAACTTGCAATTCTCTTCACATATCACTTCAGTCCCCAAATAGCATCTTAGAGCTCTAAAAATCAGAAACCCCTAGACCTCCTGCTAGCATAATAAGATTTGTTTCCTGCTTATTTGAGTGTGTCTGTGCGTGTTTAGAGAATTGAGGCTGGGAGCAGGGGGTAGAGGGAGGCGATGCCAGGCTGAAGTACCCGTTTTCTGGCTAAACTGCTGGGAACACATAATTATAATCGGCACCTTAAAGTATCAAAACATCTTTCAGAAATGCTTCCACTCCATAGCAATAATTATTGCTGTACAATCATGAGGAAACATCATATTCAAGAACACTTAGTGTAGTTCACTTTATGAGAACATGTATATTCAAAGATTAAAAGAACAATAAATGGAGTTATTCGTCTCAAGGCATTGAAATTCATTTGAGCTGATGGCCTCAAATGCATGTTTGTCAAATACAGGTAATGTTCAGCTACACTTTAAATCACAGACTACCAGAGTTTGTGCATAGTGATGTTTCATGAAAAGAATGTGCCAATGCTACTTCTGTTTCATTCTGTCAGCGTATTTAGCCTTATATTTAATGTCTATCTAATAGTGGAATGAACCAGTATAATTTGATATGTCTTTCCTTATTAAATGTAGTTTTGGTTTGACCTGTGGCAGACGTGTGAGAACAGGTTGGTCAGGCAGTTGTCTCAGAACCTGAAGATTCAGGTTAATTTAACTTACTTTCATGTTTTATCAAAATTAAGAAGTCTATCCCTTTTGCCTGTTCTTATAGTCCTGAAATGGTGGTGAGCTGAGCTGATATTACAAGTCAGGGCTTTAGCAATCTCTTGCAATAACTGTGGTTTTGCTGACACATAAAACATTTAATTAAAAGGTTGAGGGTTTATACAGACCTCAAATCCAGAGATGGTTTCTATTTTTTTAATCACATTTTTCTAGTAGGAATGGGAGAGTATATGTGAGTTTATTTTCACTGTAATAAATATTTCTCCTGGGTGGTTGTTCTGGGGGCTCAGAAATTGAGTGGGCTGCTATAGGGTCTCGACACAGAGTTTGTATGAGCTTTTAAGATCAATGAGCTTAATAACTGGACTTGATCTTTATCCCTCTACCATAGCTGTCAGCATGGGCTGGAGCCTCCTGCAGCTTCCAAAAGGAATATTGCTCCATGAAGAGGCAGTGTCTGACTACCTGAATCACTGAGATCCTATTTGTGCAACTCCTTTTTGGCCTGTATTTAACTACCATGTCCACTGAAATGTCTTCTCCTTGTATAAGCCAGTTGGTACTAGGACTGGAACAAACAGTTCCTCCTTAAATGAGTCCTGGGAGGAGTTTGAGCCTTGGCCAGAGCTGAAACACGTAAAGGAAAGCTGAAAAACAGAGATGGGATTTGATAGGCACTGCGAGGTGTTCACAACAGCTATAATTTTCCAGGAGACAACCTGAATAAGTGTACCCAACCTTTTGAAAACAGCCTGGGAAACTGGTGAAAGGAACCTGCAAGAAAAGAATTAAATAACCTAGAAATGCAGCTTTGGCTATAAAGTGAAATATTGAATTTTTGGGTTTTTTATCAAAATGTGTTAGTATAATTTTGTCTGAAGTTTTCTTACACTGTTTCTGCTCTTGGAAGAGAGTAAATGGGAAAATTAGGTTCTGTCCAAGGATATGAGTTTGTCTGAAGGCCATTTATGAGAGTGCACGTTGCTAAGAATGTACTGAGGTCCCTCTTTATACCTTCTTACTACCAAGGATGAAAAGCATGAGATATGTTTAGCATTTGGGACTTTTTATGTCAGAACTATGAAAAAAAAGGAGGATGCAGAGAGGGACCAGAGCACACTGACTTTCTTTCTGTGCTGCGTTAGCCTGTGCAAGTCCTGCTGTATTTTACCTTCACAAATTCTGCTCCACTGATCAGTTTCTTGGGTTCATCAGTGCAATGGTGTGACAAAACTTCACAGGAGGTGACCCAAAGGAAGTTTGGTTTAGACAGTTCCCTGAAATAAGTTGAGTAATGTCAGTGAGGTGGTCTCCAAACTATTAGATATAAACTATTTGAGATAAAAGTATAGCTTTTTTTCCTCTTTAAATATATAATTGACTTCTGATTTCATCATTTTAAAGCATTTTAAACATCCACTCTAATGTTAATTGACTCACAATTGGGTAGCATGATGAGCAGATGACACTTACCTGTTCCTTGGCACCCTGAGCAGATGCCACCTGCCTTCTACAAGACATCATAAACAGATTCAACCTGTTCATTGGCAATGTAAGAGAAAAACACCTTCTGTATGCCCTGGAAAAATGCGGAGGTGCCACTTGCCCTATGCTTATTATAATAAACAGGAAGCTGGCATGTACTTTCTGCCTTGTGTCATCAGTAGAGATCAGAGACTGCCATTTTCATTTTTAAAGAACCAGTAGGTGTAGAAGCAATCATCACAGCAATAATAGCAGTTCTGTATTTGTGCCTGGAAGTCCAGTCTCAGATCTGTTCACGAGGCTGTTGGATATTTCCATAACTAAAACTTCAGAAAAGGTGCCAGCTGAGGTTGAGTACTTTTTCATTATTTAACTTGGATTGTGAATTGAATTTATGTTGGTGTTTATACAAAGCTTGGAGGATCTCTGAGTGTTTTGATCAGGGCTTCTTGGTAATTTTGAGATTTGCTTTCTCCCTTAAATAGCTGATCAACTGGTGGCCAAAGGAGTTCAGGCTGGAGTGATCACTCCTAATGACACAAATGTCGACTGGAATGAACCGCTGAGGCTTGTTTTGCAGCAAAGGAAACCTGTAGAATTTGCACGTGTTAGAATTAAAAGCTTGAACTTGAATTAAAAGCTCTAAGGGTCTGGAGAACAAACCAGAGTGTCCTGGAGCTGTTCTAGCTGTCCTGTGAATTGATGTGAGAAGGCTAGAATTCATCAGGGATTTTTCCGAGTGAAAGATTCTCGGTTTCATTCACATTCGTGCAAAGTATGCAAAATGGGTAAGCACTACCCTTTATTTATGACTTGTGGGTATCAATCCCTAATGCTGTGGCAGAGAGAATTTTCTTAACCAATCCCTTTGGCTATGTATTTCATTTTGTCCTTCTCCACAGCTCTCCCTTTGCTGTCAAGCGGTAAATATACTTGTTATTTGTCCTTCCATCAGTGAATGACACATCTTACCCTTCAGTATTATCTCTCATTAAGATGTTGCTCCTGTTTCTTTCCTGCCCAAGGCAGCAGCCTCCAATACCTTTGCCTTATTGACACTGCAAATGTTTCCCTGTCTTCTACCATGCTGCCTTTTCTTCTTGAATAAACTTCCTGTAAAAATTCATAAACTCTCTCATTATTTTCCTTTAAATCTCTTTAAAAAAAATTCTCTTAGGCAATGATACCCACAAGAAACTCCTGGATAACAGATCACTGGATGTAGAGCTCACAGTTCCTTGCAATGACTGAGAGCACCTCAGTGTTTTTTGCAGCATGTGACATAGTTTTGTATTGCCTTCATTTCTTCTGTGTGAACAGTGGAATTTTGATATGACCAGGGCTGGGCAGAGCTCCTGCAGACTTTGAGGAGATGCTGCAGAAGTATTTGCCTCATGAAAAGGCCAGAGGAAGCTCTTCTGGGCAACACCAGAGCCTAAATCAGAGTGACAACCCAGAGGGATGGCACATGTATGCCTTGTTTGAGCCCAGACAAAATCATCTAAATTTGTTTTCTTCAGTTGCCAAGTTAAAACTCAGTTCCTGTGGTTACCAGCTTTCCATTTCTACACAGCTGTTACAATTAGGATCTGGACTTTCTAAACTACTGACGCAGCTTTCATTTTAAACATTCATGATGCTGGTGGAGCAATGTTATACTGCACGATGAGCGTCCAGTAAGCCGTGTGGGCAACACAATACAGCGAAAAGAATTTCTAAGGATGCAGATATCTATTTGAGCAACCTCTTGGGCACATCAAACTGTCACATAAGATTTCATGACAAGCTGGCATGAAATTCAAATTATGGGCAACTATTGCTTTCCACTCTGCTGACAATTTATTGGGAATCACTCTGAGTCTCTGCTGCAGGCCACTCCTTTAGCTTAACGTGACCTGACAGACAGTACCCAGCTCTGTGTGTCACAACACAAAACATCACAGAGTGCATCTGAAGAGAGAAAGGGTCAATCCTGGGAATAGAAATACTTTTTAAGGGTTTTATAGGGAAAGAGGAGTCTTTATTCACAAAAGCCCACAATGGAGGCATTTGGCTCTAATTCCTCTCTATACCTTCAGGAAATTGCTGATGCAAAAATTACCACCACTACCATCTTGCACCATGGATGATGCTTTGAACAGCGGGAAATTCAATGACCAAATTCCTTGCTTGCCTTCTGGCAGCACATTGACACCCTTTGCCTGGTGCATTACACAGTGAGCATGCCACAGGAGCAGCAGTTCTCAACCTTGGTTTGTACAGCTTGCAAATTGAAAAAATGCCTTCAGCCCCTTCTTCTGCAATACAAATGTAAATTGCATTTAAACCCTTCTTCCTAATTTAATTTGGAAATAATATAAATCTCAACCTTCTCTCCAGGTGATCAGAACTGCATGTGCTGTGTCAGGAAAAGACTGTGCCCAGAAGGGTAGTTTGGCACAAGCGTCGTCTTTGTGTATGAAATATCTAACTGCGTTTCAGACCTCATTATAATTTATCTTGCTCTTCCCTTCTCTACTTCTTTTCCCCCATATATTAGGTCCTACACAGCCTGAAAACTCACAGAGCTTAATGTGTGAATAAAACTTTTCACTACACTCTTTTACGGCAGGTTTCAAATTAGATCAAATAAAAAACTTAGCTGACTCTGCCCAATCTCAGTGAACTTGGGTCCTCCCAGAAGGTCCATACCTATAAATACCACATTTCTGCAAGATCAGTAACAAAGCATAGACATGTAAGTATGAGCTGTCTTCCCTGAACCTGGCAGTGGCAAGTATACCAGCTGCATTTGCAGAATTAGAGGCAGCTGCCTTGCATAGTGAATAGGTGCTTTGGAGCAGACCCGTTTAAAATGATCTGAGAAAGCCACAGCACTCTGCCTGACCACTGTGCCAAAAAAGACGTTGGTATGTCCCTGGAAGGAACTAGCGTGCCTTTTCCAATTTCACCACAGCACCATATGGGCTGCAGAGAGAGAAGAGCACAGTGCTTTTTTGGCCAAGGAACTGCCAGCGGTTCAGTGGGAGGTGATCATGGGCTGCTGGTGTGATTGGAGCGAGGAAAGTGTAGCATCAGTGGCCTTGCATGCAAAAGGCTGCAGGGATGAAAGAGGAATGGAGAGCTATACAGTTTAGCAGCTGTGCTGCTCATTCTGTGCAGAAAGTTAAGTGGTAGCCTACAGGTCCGTGGATGCTGGCTCATGATCCATTCAGTTCAAAAGCAGAGTCACAATAAAGTGATAAGGGAATCCAGAGGCATGATTCAGACAGAGTGGAATTAGGGTTTTATGTGGATTTACATTCATTTACCAATTTCTGATTTTCAAGACATGTCTTTTCCTGAATTGGAAAATTCCATCAACCAGCCTTAGCTTTTCACTTTGCAAATCAATCCCTCCTTCTCTCTGGTGGGAATGAAATAATTATTTGTAAGGGAGCTGTAATTACCATCCATATTTTCAGTTCATGCTATGGTGTGGACGAGAGGACCATGTAATTTCTGAGAGTTTTGACAGAATCGCAGAATTACAGAATACTCTGAGTTGGAGGGGACCTATAAGGATCCTCAAGTCCAACTCTTAAGTGAATGGCCCCTACAGGGATCAAACCCACAACCTTGGCATTATTAATACCATGCTCTAACCAAGTGGTAATGAAATGTGCCAAAATCCCCCACAGACCAGTTTCTCCAGCTGGAAAGTCCTGCTTATTTTATTGTAGGGAGGTGTAAATCTTTGAATATTTGATGCAGGTCCCTCCCTGCTCACCTCTTGCAGCCCCTTCCTGCATTCTCCACCCTGACCCCAAGGGCTGGATCATCCCTGGCCAGAGGAGTTCAGGTGGTTCTGAGAGCAGCACGCCCATTTCCTTCCTGACAGGAGTGTGCCATAGCTAGGGTGAATGCCAGCTGACTTAGTCTCTAACTAGAAATGTGGTTCAGTTGATCATGGGCATAGGAAGAAAACAAGAAACACTTTTCCCTGGAGGAGTGTGGGTAGGGTCTGTACTCTGGGCACTTCTGACTTCTACAGCTCTGGAGTTGATTAAACTCTGCCCTTTGTGGTCTACAGCATCTGGCCTTTAAGTAGAAAAGGCATCTGGGAGGTACATGCAATGCCCCATTTGACTCCATGTGACGTGTTGAGCTGAGTGAGAAGAGCCCATGTCACTTGCCCCAAACAGTAGGACCCCCTCCATTTGTCTTAGAAGTTTTCTGGGCTCCTCTCACAGCTTTCTCCTTCCCCTCTAACTGCTGTCTGGGACTGTGAGAGCTGTGACATTTGAGTGTCTCTAGCATTTGCCTCATTTCAGTCTGCTGGGGTTGGTGGAGGCTTCAGTGTGCAACTCAGTTCTGGCACACATCGGAAAGGATTTTTCAGATCTAAGTTTGTGGGCCTGCAAGCATGGGGCTCAGGGACCTTCCAAGGATAGGGACACATCACATCTAACACATACAGGACATGAATATAAGGTCGTATGGATGTGCTTTTACACGTTCCACCTCACAAAAGGAAACAGAAACTTCCTGGATTCAAGGACAATGAGATCCCTGATCATACAAGAAAATCCCATCCTTTAGTTCACCTGTTAGAGAAAAGTAGAGCATGAAAGTTGGCATGCTGCTATTCTTCCTAACTTGCTCAGCTACCTACCCTCACATTAATTTTAACCTCTTATTACCCTTATGTCCACCCCTTATGTCCTTTTTGTTAGTCTTCTGACTTTTTTTCTACCTTCCACAAGTCCTATTTCCTCCCTGTCCCCATCCCATGTTCCCTTTTCCTTCCCTAATCCCTCTCTGCAAGAATTTGTCACGTTCTCTTTGAAAATGCTTCTAAGCATTCTCTGTTGTTCTCATGTCACCTCTTCCTGTGATAAAATTCTATAATAATACCTCTTTTGACAGAGTCAGTCAGAGTAATATTTTTTTTTCTTTTCCAGGCTCCTGCCAGCTGTCTGATACGAGCTGACACTGATGGGGTGTAGGTCAGATTTTGTGGCTACTGCATGTCCCTCCAAGCTAGCCAGTGGATGTGAAATCTGGCAAGCTAGACAGCCTTTCAGCTACTTGGCCTACACACATACTGTGCAATTTGTTTGGTCTGTGAGCATCAAGCTCTACCTTTATCTCTCCATGGAGCTTAACTCTTCACTGGATGCTGTTGGAAATGGTGCTGTCATCAGGTGTATTGTAGATGCCATTAACCAAAGTAATTGTTATTTGACCCCACTGTGTGGGAAGTGTGAGAGTTCAAGGAAGCCTCTCAAGATGATTGGGCTGTCATGGTGACAGATGGAAAGGACAAGATCTGACTGCCTAATCATGCAGCATGCAGGGTAATGTGTGAGTGGTGCCTGACTGCACAGTGTGGCACGGTCCTGTGCTGCTGTGCTGAGGAGTATTCGCAGCAAGGGATGCTGGGGACACTAAATGAGAAGGAAAATAAATGTAAAGGGATGGGGGATAGCTACTTCAGATCCATAGGAAGATTGTCCTGAAGAGCACTAATAGTTGGCAGGGTGGAAATCTTAACAAATGCAGCAAATATGTCTTCAGAGCAGTTTGATCATCTTCACATAGAAACCTCTGTTAGTATAGTGACCTAGGGTTATGTAAATGCTATTCCCTGGCTCTTCCTTAAGTCTTTTTGCTACTACTATAAAGATCTCTTAAAGTAATCAGACACGATCTTACCATTTCAAATAATTTTAAATAAGGTAAAAATTATTTCTGTTGGCTACTGTCCAAGACAGTCAGTCCTTTCCTTGTTTGATGGATTAAAACCTCCAGCTCATCTCTGCTTGGATTTTTCAGCATCTCCTGGGCATAAATTACAACTAGCTTGTCTAATATTACACTGACACAGTCTGACTGCTGAGTTCCTGTATGCTAAACTGATATTTATCCTTATCCTATTCTACCTGTGAAAGCTATATGATATCTAAACCATCTGCATCTACACCTGTACCTATCTGTCCTTGCATGTTTGAGTATTAATCCTAGGCCTGCTTAAGAGAGCTCCAGTTAAAGGATGGCTCTATATCACTGACCAAGATGACCACCTTGAACGTTATCACAACCTATTTGAGACTCTGGTTGGTATTAGCAGGACAGTGTGATGATCTGTCAACCTGCCAGTCCTTTCAACTGTGCTCTAATGCCTCCAGGTGGAGACCAAGCCCTGCCTTGTACAGCCCCCAGTTGAATTAAATTAACACCTGAGTACTCTGAATACTGACTTGTAAACAGAAGAGGTTGTTGCCCTTAACTTGGTTAATGCATCTTACCTATCTCTTGTAGCTCATGTTTTGCTGTAGTGGTACCAGTTAGGCTTAGTTAGCAAGCTGTGCTAGGATTTGTGAGCTTCTGGGGATCTTTTTGCTGTTGTGGGGGTGGTTCACATAAAGGTGCTGACTTTGGGAGAGATTTACCATTCTCATGGAAGGATGGCATCGAGCGATAAAGGTAAAATGGTGGAGCGAAATGGACAGGTAACACTGACCCATCAAAGGATATCTGGATGGTGATATAGCTCGTTTTTTAATTGGAGTGGTTTTAATTGGGTGGGCACATCTGGTGCCCAAGGCAGAGCCTTAGGATAAACTGGTAACTTTACTGGTCTGGAAGGAATACTTAGAGACTATGCCCAACCTTTTACCAAAGTTGTAAGTTCGTTCAAATTAAGCTAATTAACTCAAGTGATAAAATCTCAGGTAGATGCACTCATATATATTCCTGACTGTTCACGAAAATGGAATGAAATAAAAAACTTAATTATTCTAAATCTTAGAGATTATATGAAATAAATCCTATTTTATAGCTTTTTCAAACCAGATGATAGCAGAAAATAAGAATGATGGGACAGTGGACTTGATAATGAATGTCATCAGTAACACTCAAACTGTAGTAGGCCAAAACCTCCTTCTATGCACTCCAAAAGTAGCAAGTCTCTTTATCAAACCTATTGGTGTGCAAGGGCTATGCATAGCTGAGGGGCAAGATAGGCAAAGAATCATAGGATCAAAGAATCATATACCTCAGTAAACTTAAAATGCTCTAAAATTGATTCCCTATGTATGTGTATCAGTTTATAACGTTAGTTATCTGTTCTTGATCTGAGTAATTATCAATAAAAGAGTGGATGATTGGACACAATGTAGAGACCAAAATCTGTGAGTATTGCTGACAGTGAGGTACTCTTCCTTCTACAGCTGATTGGAGCATTCAGCTCTGGTTTAAGCAATGTCACCATGTTGTCATACTGGTTAGTTTTATCCTGAGGAAGAGAAGCACCTTTGGCTCTGTTCAAAAGCAGTGGGAGGAATTTGGTACCTGGGGGTGGTGTGTCAGGGCAGAGCCCAACTTCCAGGACTGGATGTGCACGAGCATGTTAAAAGGCCAGATGTTTGCTGCTTTCTGTTATTTTGTGTTTGCTACACATGTGAAACCCACCAAAATTAAAGCCAGCACTCTATTAGAGTGCAATGAATGGAGTGACTTCAGAGTATCACTTTATCAGATAGTTAAAGGTTAGCAATTTTGTCATTTGATATAAAACTATTCCCAGTTCTTCCTTTTTCAATGCTTTCTCTCTCCAACTGTGGCTCAATTTTTTATTAATCTTTTTCTTTTGCATCTATAGCATTTTTCTTCTTTTTATCCACTTTCTCCCTCATGTCAAATTTCTTGTTCTTCATTATTTTCTTTCATTTTTTTCCACCCTCATTTCACAGTTCTTCTCTAGTTATCACACATGCTATTTCACTACCTTTTCCCCCCTGTAGCTTAGTTCTAGGTCACCTACTTCTTTCCACAATACATCTGGTCCCTCCTGATTCTCCACCTTCTCCTTCACAGAACAGTCATGGACATTAGAAACCAGTTTCCTCTCCTTCTGTATGTGAGGATCTCAAGAAAATATAAGAAACAGGGACATACAAAAGAGCATGGGATCCTCCTTTGCTTGCTGGTCAGTCAACTAGCTATTCTGGTGGGATGAAGAAGGGCAGGCAAAGTGACCGGGAGGAAGGCAGCTCAGAAGTTTCTCCTTAAGGCATCCCTGGAGCCTGGGAAGCAGTGCTGTCTGCTTCTCTCTGCTTCCATGTTCTCCTTTAAGCATTTGCTCTTGGTCACTGTCAGAGGCAATGAGCTGAACAGCCCTCTGGTTGGCCATAGCAAGGCTAGCCTGAAGGCTGCCTGCTAGTGAGAAACGCAACTGTGCTGTCAAGGGTGCTCAGGGCAAGGGCACTCTTTCCACTGGAGGGGTCGTTCTTGGTGAACGACAGTGTTTTTTCCTCAGAGGCAGAAAGGGGCTCTCAAGCCAAGTTCTGACCTCCTGGGGATTTGCACAAGTATTTTCAGCGACATACAGGCAAAGTTTCACATAGATGACTGAGTCTTGAAGCTCTTTTCAGATTAGGGGGGCATTTTCTGCCTGCCCAAAAAGAAATGATAGAAAAGGAAAAAGGAAAAATTAATAGTACAATCCTGTAACAGGATTACAAACATCAATCTCTCTCTGCTTGTGCTTGCTGATGTTTGCAAGACAATCTTTTCCCATCAGCAGCTCCAGTCCTGGGCTCAGACATGCCAAGTCACTGTTTAGTGCTATCAACCCTAGTCCTGGCAGCAGTGGGCAGGTGCAATAACACCATGATCAGAAAGGGGAGATGCATATGGTATTGGGTTACTTAACTCTTGTGAGATCCCTGGGAAACACTTGGCAGCTTTGTTCACGCTGTCTTCTGGCCCTGGGAATCAGAAATGTGCCACTGGTTACAGTGTAGTGTATGTAACTGTGTCTTGTTATAGGAGTAGTCCACAGAGAGTAAACATTCAGGGCATGATGCAAATATGTGAAGCTGTATGGCATCAGCTGGTGAACCAGTGCATGTAACAAGAAAATAGCAGCAGAAAAATTAGGAAATAAAATAAGCTGTGTATTATTGTAAAGGAAATTCATGGTATATTAGAAGGAAAATTTTAAATGTATCAAATTTTGGTTCTAACCTACAAAATTGCATCCTGGCTGCATTTTAAATGTTGCCCAAAGCGACCTTCAGTGAGTGCTGAACTATCTGCAAAAGACACACACAGCCAGCAGCAGACATCTTGATCCTCAAGAAGGATGTCACTATAGACCCATCCCTTTCTGGCAAAAAGGCACCAGGAGTAACATGGGGAGCAGGCTGTGACAGCTGCCCTTCCTCTGACTGCTGGTGCCTGCTGGCAGGTCTGCTTTGGCTGGGCTTTGCCCCCCTCCATTCTTTTTGGTTGTGGTGAGAAACAGAGACAAAAGCAACTTGTGATGTCCCAGTTGGCCCATTGGGAGTCTTATTCTGGTCAGCTGATGCATGTCTTCCTCTCAAGGAATGGCACCATGGGTCCAGGGGCCATCCTGTTTCTTCCACAGCTGTCCAGACTTCATTTTGAGGTGCCTCCACTGGCAGGAAGGCTTTCTTGCCTGTCTTCTGGTTGTGCAGAGCTGTGGTCATCCTCACATGGGCTTGGTAACTACCTTACCAAGTCGCTAATATATTACTCTGTTACCACATATGTTACTGTGTGCTGTATAGAACACATAGAAACTGGACTTCTTTGAAAAGGGAATTTTTTTTCCTAAGAAGTTGCTGTAATCAGTAGATTCTGGCCAACTATTTAGTCTACAGACTAAAAATTATTTTCTTCTAGAAGTAAGGCAAAGACTGGATACTGAAAAATAAGCTTATAGGCACTGCAGCGATAATCTGATTTTAGAACTAGCAGTCATCATTTTCTTTACCCAGAGAATGATAGACAGGTAAGAAAATAGCTTGACTGTAGCTCTCTATTCCAGCTAGCAGAAAGAATTCACTTATCTTCTACAGGAATTTCCAATAAATCTATATTTAGTATCGCTCATAGTCTATCACTTGATGAAATTACTTTCCTTCGTGAATGTGCAATAAAGTCTGACAGTGAAATATGTAAGAACATTAAATTCTCAATGGCCATGTTATGAGCAAAGGTGATCTAACAAAAAATAATATACTTTAAGGAGCACACAGCAAGGCCCTGTCTCTGATCTCATTGACAAGGCTTAACAGTGGTAGACCTCTCTTTACATTAGTAAAATAATTCATTTATACGGATATATGGGAGAGAAGCTCTTTCTTTCACAGGTCTGCTTCTCCTCTCCCACGCAACAGTTCAAATGAGTGATTTTACTAGTGTAAAGTGTGTTATTTTTTGTTAGATAACTTGTTCATGAGGCCTAATTCAGTGTAAAGAGGTAGAAATTCATTAATGAAAGAAGGGAAACCAATTAATTGTGTGATATAGCCTGAAAAAAGCTATTACTATTCCACCCAGAAAAAGTATTCCCCTCAGCAGACTGTGATTTCCCCTATGCCATTTCCCATTTATGTTTGAAAAGCTAAAATTGTGCTGTTTCTCATACAGAGTCTTAATGTGGATAGTCAAATTTCTGTGGGTTATTGATGCTTACTATCTCCTTCTCTGACAGGGTTAAAGATCTGGTTTTATTTTTAGAAAATAAGAAAGAGACTAGCATTTGCTTGAGGATTATGGTTTAAAGTGATTGATGTGCTTATACATGTTTTCTTATAACTGGGTACTTTGCATATTCTCTTGTTATCTCCACTTTACCTGAGAAAACTGTCTGTCCTTGCACAGCCCTTTGCTTTTCTCTCTCTCTTTTAATTGTGTGTCTTTATTGGATTTCACTTCTGGAGGACCCCTTACAAAAGGTTTTTCTTAACCTATTTAAACGGTGCTGCTGTTTTATCAGTCAAATAAGACTGAAATCCAGTTTGAGCCCTCCTGTGTGGTGCCCTTTATTTATGGTATCATTACAGTTTGTTTCAGAAAAGCAAACCCTCTGCAAAACTTTGAGGATATTATCTAGCAAACACTGTCACTTAGCTATGGCTGGACTCCCATCTGGTGCCTTAAATTCTAGCCTCACATAAAGATAATGCTTTTAATCAGAAAAGGTAGACAAGTTGTAAGAGCTTGTTCACAGTATCTGTCAGCAGGGAGCTGGAGTGAACTCAGGACAAAGCCTAAGTCTTTGTTTCCAAAGATGTTTGTTTCTTGAGCTCTGAAAGCTTATTAACAGCAGGATCAGATAAATGTAAGGAGGGGAAGGGGACCCTACACTGTTCAAGCTTATACTTAGTACCTTCTGCACGTCTGTTCCCACCAGATAGAAAATACAAGGTTGGGGGTCCTCAGTTATAGAGAAACAAGAGGCAAAAGCATGGACAGGGCTGAATGCTGCAGAAGTGCTGATGTGGTACAAATCTGCTCTTAGCAGTGCTTGGACATCTGCATTGCAGGTTTGCTATGGAAGAAGTGGAAGCTGACAGGCCAACAAAGCTACTAAAGGTGTTTGAGATTCATCAGCTGCTAAGGGAATTACGGGCCAAATTGGTTTTCCTCTGCTTGGGGGCCACCAAATTTTTTCAGAAATGGTGTCATTTGAGGGAATTTGGAATAGTTGATTAACCTGGCCTGCTGATCGCCTTCCTATTGCATCTAACAATTATAATGTGGTATGCCAGGTTCAGTTTCAACATTTCCTCTTCTCTAAAGGATCAGGCAAGAATAGACAGAATTACTCATTGCATTAGTGCAGGAGATGATTTACATATAGGAATGTAAATTCCTTACTGGTGCAGATCAGTCACTTTTGCATTGTGGTAATTTCTACGAACTCGGAGTTGTATCCTGGTGATGTATGGAAAAACAAAAATATTTTCTTGAAAATAAACAGCCCAATACCCAACCTAAATCTCTGAAGTAAACATAACAGCATAGGAACTTTCATAAGCTTGATGAAATTCTACTAGAGTTAAACATTTCCTTACCATCTCTCTATAAGTAAGTGTATTAGAGAAGCACCATCCTTACAGTTTGAAAGAAGCAACTTTCTGGGACAAGATAAGGATAACTTCACAAGTTATAGTTTTAAATATAAAGGATTCATTAATCTCAAAGTATAGTTTTAGATTTCCATGAAAAATATATCGTCTTTAGATAAGAGACCTCTCCTTGAGAGTTTGCATGAGGCTGAGCCTGCAAAGCAGTTACAGGGCTCTAGATCCATGTCTGTGTGAGAGGGAGAAATTCAACTGGAGGTGTGAAGACACAGGAAAATTCATAGCATTCCTGGATTGCTCTCACTTGGAAGTTTCAAGTGGCTATAGATCTCTGTAGTTTATGCCTCCGAGAATTAAATTATAGTGAATTAAAGACTCTGCTGCACAAACTCCAGTGATTCATGTTGGGAAGATTTAACTGATTAGCAGTCTGTTCCCTCCTCTAGCTGGAGTCTTCTTCCAGCAGGGTCATAACTTGGCCTGCCTTCAGCCTCTCCGCAGTGAGTGCTGCAGTTATCACTCTGTCTTATTAATTGCTCACACAATCAATTGCAGTTTGGATTAACTCTCGAGGCAATGAACTGTGGCACCAGGAATTAGAACTTCCCATTGCCAGTGCTCTTACCTTGGTGATAGCAATAAGTGGAGAGGACAGGCAGGTGGAAAAGGCAGTTTCCTCTGTCACGCCAGCTAAATCTTGCAGATCCTATATGTTAGGACCCTGAAGCCACCTTAGCATTTTCCTGCAGACTGAATGTGCTTTGAATTACGTGCATCGCCTCCTGCCTGCAGAAGGTTTGCTTTGACCTTCCTGAGTATGTATGTGTAAACAGGAGCCTCAGAAGGGGGAAGTTCTGCCCTCCCCAGCTATACAGGAGAGGGAGGATGACTGAGTGTTCCTGCCAGCTAGGGTCACCTCAGGAATCACCGTGGGAATTGAAAGGCACTTTTGTTGTTTGCCTTTTGATGTCTAGTTTTCTTTCTGAAGCTGTAAGCCTGAGCCTGTTGCTAGAAGCAGCGATGCTGAGTGACAAAAGGTCTGTATTACCAACTTCAAGAAAAAATATGGCAGCGTGCAGTAGGTTTAGAAGGAGCTGAACCCCATAGATATGTAAGTTCAGAAGTGTTTGAGCACTGTGTGTTGAAGGAAATGAAATAAAAGGGAATGACAGCATGAATAGACTTGTACATGAGCCGGAGTGGCGCCCCTGCCCCTGCAGCAGCAGGAGAAGGGGATGCTGTGGCTGTGGTCCCTTTCTGTGCCTGCTGTGATGTCCCATGGAGGTAACTCCTGCGCTGGCGTGGCAGGAGGCGGGTCAGCTCTCCACCTCCACTGCACCTCAGGAACAGAAACTGACAGACTGGAAAATCTGAAACAACCATCAGGGCCACAAGAATGCCCTGAGTTAATTCTTATTTGAACCATTAGTGAAACCAAACCAATTTGTCCCCTTTTAATGCCACATTTTTCCTGTGGAGATGGAGAATCCAATTTACCCTTGGGACATTGATCCAGTAT
This sequence comes from Dendrocincla fuliginosa, assembly GCA_035047845.1. Classification (NCBI taxonomy): domain Eukaryota; kingdom Metazoa; phylum Chordata; class Aves; order Passeriformes; family Dendrocolaptidae; genus Dendrocincla; species Dendrocincla fuliginosa. The sequence continues at coordinate 11,954,262 of JAWWMO010000121.1, read as the reverse complement.
TTAAATCAACACTGTTCAAAAACTGCACAAGGTTTTGAGCCTCATTTTTTCTATCTTTAGGTTCTAGCCATTTAATCTTTGATGCATTTGACTGCTAGGTAACAAACTGAGATCTGCTCAAATTCTTTATCCCCAAATAGAAATTTTTAGGACCTATCGAAGTAACCCCTCAGACCTGATGGGATAAATAACTTGAGCCCCTGGAGCTGGTTGTTCGTAAATGTGCTTTCAAATTCCTCAGTCATTCTCAGGAAATTTCTTGGAATCTTGTCTAAATTTTCAGTTTTTTTGAGTGACAGATGCAGCATTTCCATCACAGATGGGCAAGTCTCATGTGCAGAAAAAATCTAAGCTCCCTGCTTCTATCAATACTCTTTAATTATGTACCTAATGACTGCATTTGTCCAGGGCCACTGTGCTGTACTAAGAACTCACACTGAACTGATTATCTGCAAATTTGTCCTGCTGAAGATAATGTTTGTTTACTGTAGAGAGCCAGGGGAAGATTTATCCCACTGCTCCCTTAAAATGCAAATACTTTTTCTAGGTGGCTTTGTTAAAACATACAGGATGCCTCAGTCAGTGAGCTAGGCTCTCTAGCCCAGCTAATATTCTTCAGTGACTTGCTCATGTTTTACCATGTGAAGACATGAGGTTGGTTTTTGCAACTATGCCATGTCCCACTCTTGGCCCATGGACATGAGAGAGAATTTAAATAGACTCATAAGCACCAAGGGAACAGAGGGAGACACAGCACAGCAACTGGCACCACTCTCACTTGATTTCCCGTAATGGCTTTGTTATCAGGACTAGATGCACTTGTCAAATTTCCTTTTCCTTGCAGAAAAAAAAGGAGAAAAGCTGACAACAATACATCCCTGAGGGCTGCACACCCAGAGCTAGTCTCTGCAGCTCATCCCAAGGCTGTGAAGACTGCCTGAGGAACACCAGTTCGTGAAAGCAAAATAGCCAGCATGAAGTTTATTTATAACAGCAAGACCCAGAGGAACAGTGCTTGGGGGAGGGTAGAGCTCTCCGCAACGGTTTGTATAATAAAGAATATATATTTAGTCATTCAGGCCTCTATTGATCCTACAAGTTTGCATCATAAGGTGGCTTGCCTATAACCTGTAGATATTAGAGAAGCAGCAGGTCATATCCTGGTGGTCATAATGCCTAACATCCTAGGGAAATGTTGTGATTAATGGGGCTGGAGACACTTCTTATGTGCTACAGCAGGAATTGCACAAACAGTAGTCAGCAAAACCAGCATGGTTAATCATTTCAGTGTAATAGGTATGTGTCACCATGCTATGTGGGCATCCAGAAAAGCTTTCTGCAGTGTGTACTCGGGAGGAAGAAGGGCACTCTGGGCTTAGGTGTCATAGAGTGTAGATCGGAGACATGAATATCCAGGAGGAAGTACATTTAAGAAGAGGTTTGGGTATGATTCTCTAAACCATTACTTTCAACTATCTTTTAAGGGAGAAGGGAGACATGTCTGTGTGTTGGCACTGCAGAGCTATGGGTGACAGCACACTAGAGGGGTGTCAGGGAAGTGCCCCAGGGGAGGGCTGGAACATGTGTGAGTTACCTTGGGTCTAAGACAGCTATCCATCTCCTGGAGAGATGCTCGATCAAAGTGACCCTAAAGACTTTAAACCAGCATATAAATGAGAGTGAATTAAAAGACACACTGCACATTTGCTCTATTCATATTACTTAGACTCAAAGTTACAGCAATGTAAAGAACCAAAGCACTGAGGCATTTAAAGAAAAGTGGTTCTGTAACAGCCTTTATACCAACATAGGACACTTGGGCAACAATTAAAAGGAATTACACATTCCTGTTTTTGAAAAGAAATTATATACCATCAGGAGTAGTGAGAGCTGGTTGGAAGACCAAGATAGCTGGACAGCTCAGATACTGGCCATAACCTCTGTAGAAACATTAAATTGGGCAGCGGAGGTGTGTATATATTTTATGTGCTTCTGGTGGGCTGAGAGGAGCTCTCTGTATTGAAGATGTCATTTGAACCCCAGAGTGCTCTATTTCTAAAAGACTAAGAGTTCTCACTTGCTGATGGTCATAGGGATAGATACAGAAGGGCTGGGAGATGGTGGATGAATGGTGGAGAAAGAGCAAAGACCAAAGACTTTCTATCCACAGGTAGGATTTACGTAGCATCCCCTAGTAATCTAACTGACTTAAGCAGAGGGAATAAGCAGAGGATGTCAAATTTTGGAGCACATGTACCTTCTTCAATTCACACCATAACTTTGAGTTTCTAAACATGGTAAGTAAGAACAAAAAATCCCCAACATGTTTTACATATCTTTAAGGAAACCCTGTGTTGATATTATTCTGTTGGATAAGGTGGCTTGGTTACTTCAGAAGAAACTAAAAAGCATTGTTGAAATGTGAATGATCAAACCAAACTGCATTTGCTGATCCTAACTGGAAAACAGATATATCCAGCAATCTCTCTCCCTTTCTTCCTTTCAGCTCTAAAAAGGGATAATTCTCAAAAGACAAAATCATAATGAGAAAAATTGAAACACCAGAGTACAAACAATAATAGAAAACTCTTCAGGAGAGGTTTATTAAATTTTGAGCCCCTGCAATTCATCAGTGGAGGAAAAACAGGCCACAGCCTCATGCTGGTTAGAAGCAGGAGCAGGGATTGCAAGTGAAACCAAATATGTGTGTTTACACATTCATGCACTTTCCCAGATGGGAATTTGGAATATGAGGCTCTTTTATTTAACAGAAAGTTCAGAAAGTTGATAAAAGAGGCTAAACCAACTCCTGAACAGCCTAGACCTCTTTTTTTTTTAAGGGGATTCCTCAAATGTATGAGAAACAGATGAAACTTTATCATTGGTACATGGAGAGTCATAGAAAAAGAGGATAAAATTATCTTGATGCTAAAAAACTGGAACGTTTATCATAATGGTGGTGTTGGAACCATGTTTAAAGATTTAGATAAAGCAGATTTTGCAGGAGTGATAAAATCTTTTATTAGACCTCTTGTATCAATATGATCAAAACTATTTTTTAATAACAAAGATATTACCTCTGCCGGAAAGCTTTGCCTCAGGACTGTTCAATAATTGTTTGTTCTGTGCTCGGAAAGAAGAAGAATCATGGTTTCATGCCTCAGTGTGGTTACACTTTCTCTTCTGTTGTTAATTAGGAAGGATGTTAAACAGGAACTATTGAATTTAAACATTTTAAAATCTCAGGACTACAGTGCTTGTATCCAAAAGCATTGTAATGGTTGCCTGAGGAGCTTTATGATCTGCTTGTACTGATTTCTAGTAAGTCTTGGAGCATGAGGGCTGAGGGATGCCAGAGATAGGATTATGTCACAATTTAAAAGGGTAAATTGAATGACCCAGCAAATTATAGACCAATTAATCTAGCAACTCCCTGAAGGAGACATTATGTAAAAATAGAAGAACATCCATAAGAAATGAAGTAAAAATAATGGAAGTGTTACTTTAGGTTTATGAAACATCAGTTTTCTCAGCTTAATGATGTCAATGTAGTATATTTTGATTTCTGAAAAACAATTGAAACTTGTCATCTTGATGAAAATGTTAGTAGTCTGGAGGTATCATGGTGGGCCCTTTCTGGGTGGGTCATATGCAGATTAATCCTTTTAATTGCAAAATGTAACTGTGAGTGGAAAACTGTTATCCAAAGGAGAGTTTGTCTGTTTGGTCTCTGCAAGAATTATTCCAATACTGGTTTAACGCTTCAGTAATTACTATTTAGCAATTTTATGAATGCTTTGGAGTAATCATCACTTGTAGATCTTGCAGCACTGGTGAAACTGGTGGAGCAATCAATAATGTTGAAAGGAAGAGCAGCAGGCACACGAGGCAATGCGTTTAAGGAGAAAGCATGATGGGCATCTCATTAACAGCATTGTATCTTCCAGTGCAATAATGCCAAGACCTGCTCAGGGCTTGTAATGGACAGCACATTGAACATGTGTGCCAGCCGGGCTGTGGAGGCTGAGCAGGTTAAATGTGTTGCTTTGGTGTACAGGGGAAAGGCTGACAAGAGCGGATGGGGCTGAGACAGCAGCTCTCCGTGAAGCAGCAGTGATGTGGTTAACATTGTACTGCATCTCATCCCAGTATCCTGACTGTGAAGCACCAAAGCACTGAGAAATTGGAGAGGGTTCAGAACAGAGTGGCTGGATAATGCACAAGTCTGAAAACATGCCCTGAAGACAGTAAACCTGCAGTGCAAGCGAGCTTCTAATCAGAGAGGCCCGATCACTTGCTGTGCAGACAGCTTTAACAGCCATTAAACTTCTTTTAAAAAGAGGGGTTGAAGTTGTTTTTATTACTAGGGTGTGTCTGGTTTATCCAAGGCAAAGAAGCATGCTGTTCATTGTACATGTCTACCTAAAAGGCAAAGGTGCTGATAAAAGCCAGCTCTGCAATGCAGCAGGAAAAAAGGGTAAGAATAGAGATGGGAGAGATACTGTTCAGGTTGGACATAAATATATACAGGCATGCTTTTCTTTCTTTTCTCATTAAACAACATTTAAATTTTAATTTAAACTCACTCATGTGGGCAGGTGAGGTTATCTGTGCCGTGTAGATACCACTCTCTTTATTGTCTTTCTGGCCTTAAAATCTTAGAAATGAGGAATGCCTCACTGGTTTAAATGAGCAGGGACATCAGTCTAAAGTCTAAAGTCTAAAGTCTAAAGTTCAGTCTGCAAAACAGTGGGAATCTGCTGTCAGGCTTGGGTTAAAGAGCAGTCAAATACAGTGAAGGGTTGGGGTCTTCTGTTCATTGGTACAGCTCTTTGGTACACTGACAGAATCACATTGTTTTCTCCTGCAGAATTTTAATGATCCTGTACAGATGTAACTGTGCCATTATGGGAAAATGGTTCTTTTTTTTTATGAATGCAAGTGCTCAACTTGGAGATCTCAAACCACCTTTAAAATCTTCATCCCTTCAATGAAAGTCTCTGGATGGCAAAAACTGCAGAATACCCATCTAGCTTCAATGAAATCAAACCCTTAGGCACAACTCATAAAAAAAAAAAAAGGCAGCTGGAAAAGAATTATTTTATTTCGAAGTACTTTGTATTTTGCTATATATTAAAATATATTTTGCTCTAATCTTTTCCTATATTTGAAAGCAGAATCTAAAAGACATAATATCATGCAAAGAGCGCAGTGACCCGACACATTTACCATTACCATATACTTGTAGAAGCCAAATGAAACAAGAGTGTTTTCAATTCCATGTGAATAAATATGTATTTTAATAACACTTAATGTTGGTTCATAAAGAGAAGCACACTAGCAGAGTTCTTTAAGAGAAGATTACACTCTCGATGCAAAAACCTTTCCTAGAAAGTGATTGAAAAGAAATATGGACTTGCAAAATATCATCGCCAACACATGAAAGTCTCAGTTCCGTTTTGTTCTGGCTCCCTTAGGAAAGTGGAAAGGCATTATTAAGGCATATCAATCAATTTTGGTAGCACCTTTATTGCCTAATATTATCATTGTGTACATACTGCTAATTTCTCCGTATATTGTTTACATAGTACATCTTACCCCTCCCTGCTTCCCCTTTGTAAAAATTATTACAAAAAAGTGCATGTGTTGAATAATGCATGTGTACAAAGCTCTCAGTGGTACTTTGACATTATCCACCACTGGTAGAATTCAGAAGAAATGTAAAGAAGAGATGGTCCCTTTTCCTTTAGTAGCACAACCCCATAACATCAACCATAGTCTGTATTCCTCGTTGGCTTCACCTTCAAATGGTACAAGTATTTTTCAGGAGAAGTGTGTCACACAAAGGCATACAAAGAATAAACTATAGGTGTAACTAGAAAGTAAAAAATCTGCACTATATCACAAATCTGCTGTCAGAGTCTGGTTTTGGCTAGAGTTCAGTACTCTGGATCTTGAGTTTCATCTCCACTGACTGCAGACACAGAGTCAAGGTCAAAACTATGAGTAATTGTTCCAGCATCTCCTTTGGTTCTTACATTTATTTAGTACTTACTCAGCCTGACACAGCATGTAGTGAGTCAATGCTGCCCTACAGGAGAGGGGGACTGCAAGAATAGAGCTGTCTTCCCAACCAGTCCTTCCTCATCAAAGGCAACCATGTTTTAAGCATTTTATTATATGGACCCACTGAACACCTCTTGTTCATACTATTCGTCTCATCACCAGCTACAAAATAAACTGAAGAAATGTGGTAAAATACCAGATCCTCCAAATATGGAGTGAGGTTTTAGCTGGAGAAAAGTCCCAGACCACCATGAAGAAGGCCATACAAAGCAACAGAAAAAGATGGAAAGCAAAGAAACTAAAAGCAGTCGGCAGGGAAACAATGATTTTTGCAAACTGATCTGGAGGAAAATGGGCATGAGTCCAAATCAGATGATTAATTGAACCCTGAACAAATGAGGGAATCATGCCAGATGGGCACCTGGAGGGGTTTAATGTCACTAAGCACACACTGTACTGTCTCCTGTGGACAAGTTCTTGTGCTTCAGAAGAAGGTGGAAAAAGACCAGCCCTTCACAACCCATGTTACATATGTATAATGAGGGAAAAAAAGCAAACGAAGCTCCCACATCCTCTGTCCTAGTACTCTCAGAGATTTGAGGCATGCATAAGTGCAAGATAAATAAAGTGTGAACAAAAACTATTAACAAGAGAGCTCTGACTGACTCCTTGCTTTGAAGATATGAGAATTTGAAATTTTTGGGATGATACAACAATCTTGTGTTTTAATCCTTTCTTTATACAACCCCATAAATACATCATCCTCATTTTAAAACAGTGGGAGGTCCAAGCTCTCACTATCTTCTACGTAGACTGCGTCTCAGTTTCAATTTTTTGGGTAATCAGAACCAGTTTTCCAATTTCCAGTCTGAATTTGTTCTTGATTCTCTCATATCTATTTGATTTTGTATCAGTGTTATTTTGAAGCAATTTTTATTTTCTTGGTATGCACTTTCAAATGCATTTATAAATAGTTATGATAATGGTGATGTCACCAAGAAAACTGTTTGAAAATGTTTGAAAAATGGAATTGGAACAGCCCACATCTTCTGGCAATGAGCAGTAACTGTTGACTGCCTGCGACTGTGACTACTTCTGGAACTTACATTTTTTGGCTAGTACTGCTGAAACACTCAAACCATTTCACAATAGACCTCTTGCAAGTTAGAAGTGAGAAAATGATATGAGTCCATAATTAGCAATTCAGAGACCCAGGCTCTCTCAGTGCTCGCAATGCAGTATCTTCATTTGCATCTTCAGGCAGAACCAGAGTGGGTTTTGAAATTAACTGCCTCCTCACTCTACTTTTGGTTCCCACTGTGGAGAAGTCTTGGACCACATGGCCTTTTCATAGCAAACTAGAGACATGCACCTAAAACACTCTGCCTGTCAGTGTGGGTTCAGCATTATTTGCCTCCACTAGAAATAAATACAGAGCAAGGACCATCCATGTGGGTGCTGTAAACCAAAGACAAATATTGTGGAGCTCTTCAGATATTTCTCCTTACAGCTCCACTCTTTCTGGGCTGTGCTACTTGATCAATTTTAGATGTGCTCCATGACAACAATAGGTGATTTCGGGATCTGTGCCTCATATTTTCCATCTGTAAGGCAGGACTAGTGGTTTTTCTTGAGATCATTAGAATTATTGGTGACTTGTGCTGTAGGCTTACAACAGTGATCACAGCAACTTTTATAACCTCTTTGGCACCGGAAATTTCCCATTGCTGTTAATTAATAACCAACTGAGATAAGGAAGAAAGAAAAGATTGCTGACAATTAAATTATTGAAAAAACCTGTTGTTTTGAAGAATTGGTTTTAATTCATTATTTTTTTATATGAAAGGTTTTGTTTCAATGCGTGACATTACTTTCTAAAATTTACGCAGAACGTTATTTTTCATTTGAATGACATAAATTTTATTTTAAAATATAAGACTTGATTACATACCAGAAAACTATATCCAGAGCATTTGATTTTTAAGTCAAATATGGCATTCTTTTGCCTCATCTGGAATATAAATTTTGTAGAGTTTTTCTAGGTAATTTTTCAGGTACAAGTGTAAATAATCTGATACGACGTGAAACAAATTTCTTATAAGTTTTCAGATCAATCACAAAATTGAGAAAAAAAAAAGACAGCTCATTATTTGCTAAGCTATACAACAAAACACTGAAACCAAGAAAAGTAAACTGGGAGTGAGATTACTTCTGAGAGAAGAATCCTTGCTAACCTCAATACTAAGCACAAGCCTCCTGTGGTTATGCTACATCACTGGAGTGCAGCTTTGAATGCTAGAACAACAGGCTGTGGTGCACTAATACATCATTAATGTGTCTGCCTTTGCCTCTGAGCTGGCTGAGCATCTCTGCAGAACCTCTCTGCTTGAGACAAGGAGATGTGTGCCCTCTGGGAAGAGGGGTTTGCAGCTTCATGCAGCCCTAAATCCAGCGGGTATCTGTCCTCAGGGGGCAGCCACCATAAACAACTCAGTCTTATATGCAGATGTGCTGAATATATTCACAGATTTAAAGCATTCCTCTTTACACTCACTCAGACTGTTAACGATGTTAACAAACCCTTTCACCACATTTTGACAATAGTTCCAAATTAAGCAGTCTTTTTCCTTTTTTACCCTTTTTTAATCCCTGTGTTGTGAAGCAAACAAATATATCTGAATCTTTTTCCTTTTAGGATTGCAGCTTGAACTAATTAAACTCAGTAATTTGCATCTATCCAGCAGTGAGAAAGATTTTCCATCATACCTAAAAGTCATGTGATACTCAACTAGTTCCTGGTCCTAGCTCCAGCAGGATTTTCTTTGAGATCTATTAGAGACTGCAAATCTTCAGCAGAAATTGCAAATGGAATAATTTAGCTGCCCCCAGAGCAGCACAAAAATCACTTGTGTCAGAATCTCTGTTGATTTGTTTCATGATCATTAATAAAATCCACATGGCAAGTACTCTGGGCCTTCTGAGCTCACATGCAGATGTTGATAGAATAGTCTCAGTGTCAGTCCCTGTTAGATATTTGTTATGTTCCACATTATTTATTTCCTTGTGTTTTTCATACTCCCAGTCAGCTGAATGGGGAAGGTTGCCCAGGTTTGTAAACCACAATTCCCCAATCTGCCTATAGGAATGGACACACTGATTAATTGGAGGGAGACAATTAGCTAATACATGATTTGATGCCATAGAGCATTTGTTCCAATAAAGGCAGGTCAGTCACTTCAGATTCTAGAAGAAAAGCAATAATGTAATGTGTAGCAATATTTAAAAAAACCCTGATTTTGCCCATGACCTCTGCTCCAGCAAGCTGATGATGAAGGAGTTTTTTTCAAAATTAAGTCAGGCCTGGTTTAGCCAGGGGGAACAATGCTGGGTGGATCTGGAGGGCTCTCACTCTGATTCTGCTTTGTGTCTGCATTAGGTATTTTTGTCCTCATCCTTGAGGCAGCAAAATAGCCGAGGAGCCTTGAGCTAGCCCTGAGAAGAATATACTCTTCTAGCAATCTGAAAGGCACCATGTGCATACCTAATGGAGAACTGGACTTTTCAGTCTAGATTTACATCGTGATTTAGGCAATGAGTTGCCTAGTGTTGTGCCTTCATGTGTTTAAGATTAATCCCGCACTCTCATCATGTTGTTAGTGTGGTACTCTGTATGCTCATATGGTAAATCATATATATGTCATGCAAGCTGCACTGATGGACTATGTGAGGTGGGATGTCCTTTATCATCAAGACTTCAGTAATCTTACAAGACCAGTGACGGGAAGGAAATATTAAGGAATAAAACTACATATGTTAAGAGCATACAAACAAAGAACATTTTATGTTGCAGATATTCCTTTTCTTATTATTTAATGAAATTCAGGCACTCTCATGGGAATCAGTCTTCAGAAATTCTATTTCATGTCCTGATCTTCCTGTTACACAAAACCATAAGTTCATTTCTCGGCAGACATGTATGCTCAATAACACTGTTTCTAAAAAGAAATAAATAATTCCCAGGGCAGTGCCTCTGCCTATGGTCCTGGAGATGATAGCTGCAGCTTTGATGGGAGCAATCCTCCTATGGAGAACCTCTTCTTCCTCAGAGACTGATCTCTGCCTCTGTGGTCATGTTTTGCTGCTGCTGGCAACCTGGCTGTATGTTTCTCTTGGATCCTTGTGGTTCATTGTTGTGAATCTGGTGTGTTTGGTGGAAAAACAACATTCCCCTGGCACCTTTCCCTTCTGGGTGGGAAAACGCACTGAAGGGTTGTGCAATTTGCTTTGCAGTGTTTCTCCCTTTTGAAACATATTATTACATTTAATCTAGCAGTGTTGTGGGTGTTTGGGGTTCATGCTGAGCAGAATGCTTGCATACATTCCCTCCCCGGAATTTCACACAAATATGACAACCTTTCCAAGAATAACTCCAGGAACACGGTGGTGTTTAAAGTTTCATTTTGTGGGTGTTTTCTGCTGCTGTTTTAACTTTCGGACTTTTCTCCAATTTTTCAAAGAAAGCATCTCTTCTATTATTATAATTCATAAATAAAATGTGAACATGCTAGGCCAACATATGACATTTAAATTCTTGGTATTTTACTAAGTTATTGCGGTACAGCTCACAATTCAGAAAAAAATCAAAATAAGTTTTCTTAAAACAGATTAAATAACAGTTTCTCAGTGTAATCACCAAACAGTATCTGATATCATTAAATGGATTAAGGGTAAATCCTCAGTGGGCACTACCACTGCCACCCATTTAAACCACCTGTATTCAAAATTTATAACCTGGGCATCAACTTTTGTGTAATGATACATAGAAAACACTTA
>JAWWMO010000121.1:11912979-11936852 GCA_035047845.1 Dendrocincla fuliginosa | reverse complement strand
TCCATCCATCCATCCATCCATCCATCCATCCATCCATCCATCCATCCATCCATCCATCTCCCTCCTTCCCTCCCTCCCTCATTTGTAATTCCCCTCACTCTTCTAGCAGTGAGTGCTTCTTCAGACTTGCCCTTCAAAGGCCTTTTCTTTCCTTTGGGAGGGGGAGAAAACTATGATGGTAAGAAGGGCACTGCTGGTGACCAGCCTTTTAGTTAGCAAGTATTAATTAAAGTAGGGCAGATGATCATATTTTCTTTTGCAAAACCATAACCTCTTCCCTCAGTTTTCCAAGACTACAGGGATGCTGAAACCTCAAGCTTTCAAAGGAGTTCTGCCCATGAATGTCCATGAATCCTGGACACCTAATTTCTGAGGTCCCTCTGAAGTTCTCTGACTACACTGTTCACTGTTGTCTACCTAGAGCTGTTAACCTGAGCTTTGCAGAAGTGGGAAAAGTGGAGAGATTGCATTATGCACACAGCCTCAGCTCGCTCGCAGCCTTAGGCATCACCATCTGTGTCTGATAGACAGGAGGATGCCAGACACCACTGGCATTGTTTCTCAGCTTTTGAAAAAAAGGGACACAAGCTCTTTAATAATGAAAGAAGTAACCAGAAGTCACTTGGGCTACAGCTCACATGGGACCCTTTGCAGAAAGAAAACAAATGTATTTGCTGATGAATTATTCCAAGAAAGGAAACAAACTAAAGGATTCCTGGATGGTTATTTTCCAGAAATTAGGTCAGACCTAATTAGTTGCAGAACTAATTGCCTGACTACTTAACTAGTTAACTCTTAGTGACCTTTTTTGACTCATGGTGACAAATACATGCATGCATGTTTTACAGGAGAGGTCCTGTGCTTTACAAACTGGAACTCCAACATCCTGAGTCCTGGGATGCAGCTTAGCACTGGTGGTGCTGCCCTCTAATGCTGTGTGATACATTGTTGTTTACCTGCAGCAACAAGGAGAGATGCCAGATTGCAATTACGGATGTTGTGATTTGGCTGCCCTTCAAGTGCCCTTTGAGGTCTTTGAGCAATGACAAGGCTGTTCTGAATGCAGGTTGCCTGTTTCCTCCCCAGTTTCTCAAGACTTCACAGATGGCCCTCATGTATGAAAGCAGATCTCTTTTGCTGGCACTCATGGACATCAAAACAGGACTAGCACCTACAATCAGGGCAGTCAAACTGGGAGGTCTCTTTTGAGGATCTGAGAATTATGGCACTTGTTTACACAGGTGCACAAAGGACAGTGAAACTGAGACCAAAGGTACCACCAAGCTGGTGCCTTCATTAATAGTGTACTGTAGGACAGATGCTGAAGCTGAGAAATAGTAATGATGGTGTTCAATGTGTGGGAAAACATTCTAAGTGTTACCATGAAGTAAACAACACCTTCATGTGAAAAAATATAATACTTACACCTTGCAAGCTTTTTCAGTGACTAATGAGTGTTTCAGTTGCGACTTCAATGCAATTACACAAAAAGATGCCACCATCCATGGAAGGAAGGAAAATTGATAATAAAAGTGGTGGTTGTGGGCAGCAGTGGTTGCCGAAGGAAGGAAGAACAGATAGTCCAGGAGAAAGGTAATGTTGGGTAGCAGGAGAAGCTGAAGTTGATGGGGAAGAAAACCCTCAAATCTTGACTAATCTAGCATGGTTGAAAACACTCTGCCATGAATATGCCACTTCTAGAAAGAAGTCTAGTTCACCTTAATTTTTTGCCTAGTCCAGGCTATTCAGTTCTGCTGAGAAACAGTATTTCAGCACAGCTACAGCATGGAGCAAAACCACTTGCTAAACTTGATATTTTTCAAAGTCTCCAGGCATACAGATATATGCAGACATCCCATGGCAGAGTAAATTCTGTCTTAGTGTAGACCTTGGAGCAGGAATAAAAGGAGAATGGCTTTGAGCTTTTCCTTGATAACAGTTCTGACAGTGGGAGAATGGAGCATGTGGGGATCCTTTAAAAACTGCTCTAATTTGGCTGTGTGTTTCTACCTTTTGATGACCCCACTTTATTGAGACTGGTTCCTTCCTCCTCCTTCCCCAATTTCTCCCAGGGCTTTTAGGGATGTCTTATGCTACTGTGATGTCCGTGGGACAAGGCTAAAATGCAGCTGTCAGTGTGGGAAAGGAAAACTGTGAACCACCTGTGTAAAAATAAGATTTCCCACTCCTCCAACAAAGTCCAGCGAATGTGTAGAGTCAGAGAGAGGGATTTATTTTCATCACCCTGATTCATGGAAGTCAGCTGGCTCAAACAGTGACTATTTCAAAGCAGAATGTCTTAAGCTTGGGAAAAGGCCAGTTATCCTCACAACAGTCACTCAAACAAATAACAAAAAATGGGAGAGAGAAGCTGGAAAGCAGCATAAGAAGACGTGCATGCCAGTACAGAGAGCAATGACCAGGCTTCTGATCTTCCAGCTGGGGATTTCACAAGAATATTTCTAAGGGATGTGGATTCTGTTCCTACACAACTGCAGGTAAAAGCAGAACACTTGTAAGCACAGACAGCACAAAACATCATTTTGGAAGGGACCAAGACGGGATAAAGTTGAGGCAATGAAGAGTCAAGAGTACAGATATCCACGGGGTACATGCCTGTCCATACAACATAGTCAAGAAAACAAGAAACTGGGAGCATTTAAAGCTAATCAAGCATTTGTAGCTCAAACAATTGCAATGCAAAGGTGACTGATGATGGTCTAGTGTGGTGCCTGGATGATCCCTAAAGGAGCTGCTATCTGTTTTCCCAGAGACAGCATATACATGCTCTTTATATCAATCTTTTGCTTTTTTTCTTTTATCACAGTTCTTCAATAATGAAATAAAACACCCTGACTTGAACCTCCATTTATCTCTCCATAGGATTTTTCCATGTAGATATCTATTAGTTCCTAGGAATTATACTTCAGCCAAAATAGCCCCCTTAATGCAAAATTTTAGCACAGGATATTCAGATGACTCAACAGAAATGTCCATACTGCTCAATTCTGCCCTGCAATCTTCCACCCACTCACAAACACAGCCCATTCCCATCTGTGCACTGCTCTCATTGTGAATTTGCTAATTTTTCCTGTTCTTTTTTTTTGTGGGGGTACAAGTTGATGCAGATGTCCAGGTTGGGGTAACAAAGACCCAGGTTAACACAAAAAAGTCTGCATAGACAGAAAAAAGAAAAGACAATATTTTAGTTACAGCAAGGTTAAGTTAAGCATGCTTCTGATAAGTTGGGCCTGGAAACATATTTTTTTCTCACCCAGCATAATTTCTCTTGGAAAGCCAATGCTTTATGAAAGGTTTGCAATGCACTTGGGGAAGTAGGGGGCAAAGGGTTCCTCTGCAGCTTTTTAATGCTTGAAATCCATTCCTGAGTACTTTCATCCCTAATTAAAGGTCACCTACTGGTTTGAGAACAACTGTTAATGAACAGTTTAATTATCCAGATGACAGCTATAAAATCCTACTCCTGTGCTTGAATATTTTAAAGCAACAAGGCCCAGATTTTCAAATATATGCTTGTAACCAAGTACTTAGACAAAAACTCTCACTGAAGAAGAGTGTGTATGTGCCATTCACATTTGCATACACAATGGGATACTGCATATGCCCATATTAAAGATGCAAATCTGTGAGGAGGTTTGTATGTGCTTACTTGACCATTTGAACCAGACCCACCTTTCTTTTGTGTTCTTTCATTCAGGGAGGGAGAGGAATGTTTAAATTATTCCTTGAGGGTAAATCATTTCACATTATTAACTCTTCTTAACAACAAAGCTGCATAAATTAAATGTAAGATTATCTGCTTTGGCCTCAGTGGAATGATTAGGGGGGAATCTACAGGAAGAAATGTGGTCAAATGATTTGAAGACTTGCTAAATGGGATGCAAATCTCATCTTGCATTCCTAACGAGCTCAAACACAGACCTGCCTTCTAATGAGCAAACTCTGCTTGGCATATCTCTACTACCCCCAGAGTGAACTTATAAAGAAAATGGATTGTGGTTCATTTTCTCTACTGAGTCAGGGTTTTGCTTTATTGACATTTTTGACCAGCTGCTTCTATTACCTTTACCCATGGTGGCAATTTCTGTGCTGCTGCCCTCAGTCTGCCAAGCTGAAGTGGTCCCATTTCTCATTTCCCATCACAACACCAGATGAATGTTTCTCAGGGAGGTCAGGTTGGGGTTCCCCACAAGGTACATGCCTGAAGGAATGATGCTACTATCAAACAGATGAAGAAGCTGCTTATCACGTTCTCACTGCCAGCACAGTCTCTTTGTATCACTGATGATGGCACCATAAGAGCAAAGAGAGTCATAACTCTTTAAGTGGACGGTTGGTGAAGACTAAAATGCAATGGTTGGCCACATAAGGGCAGTGAGGAAAACCAGAAGGTATTACAATATTATACTGTAAGATGCTCTTTGCAGCAAGCTACCAATGGGCTCGAAGATAGAACAACTCCAAGTTTTTTTCCTATGAGTTGAAGATAGGCTTTGACTCAGTTTTCCTGTTACCCATGGCCTGTCTCTCCCACACATCTGGGCACAAGTGAACACACTGACACACACTTATTTGTCTGAGCAGAATATTCAACAAAATAGAATTTCAAGCCCTGGCTGTAAAAAGGAGGGAAAGAAAATTAGAATATATCACAAAAGACAAGGCATTTATATATACTGAAAAGGAGAAAAATGCCTGTCTGAGCTCTACCAATGGATAATTATTTCATAAGAAACATGAATTAATAGAAGAGGTTTGTTAAAACAAATCAGGTTAGCCTTCCTTAGGTATTTGTTGAAGAGGTTTCAAATATACCTTTCTGTACTTTGTTAACTCCCCAGGAGGCTACAGGAGGGTTTTCTGTGCAGAGTCTCTCATCAGCTGAGCTTCATCTGTGGGTCGCAGTGACCCGACTGTGGAGGCTGTGCCACATAAATGGAGCTCTCCAGATAAGCAGTAACATTTATTGCATACTTTGTCAGCATACACTTGTTCTCAAGGCACTTTGTTGTGATATTGGTTTTATTAAAATAGATTTCAAAAAGGGAAATGTAAAACAGTATAAAGATTACAACATAAACATGTTGTTCAGTGCTGAGAAAATCCACACCAGACACCAGCTGGCTTTTTGTACATTGCAAGCATGAAAAGAAGTATCTTGGGTTTTTTTTTCTTATACTGCTTTCTTCAAATAAAAAATTGCTTAAAAATTGCTATAAACAGACCAATGTCCCACACAGGGGAAGACACAGATCACACAATGTTTCTCACAGTCTGGAAGATCATTAAAATAAAAATCCAAAGAATAGTTACAGCTGAGGAGTTCTAAGGACTAGAAGAAGGAGGTTTTTGTCTTGACAACCACATGGTCAACCACTCAGCTTTGGAGGTACTGCCATGGCCTGAGTTGCCACCAGAACTCCTGAGCAGCATGTGTGGACAGGATGACATGTCCTCTTGCTAGAAACAAGGCAAGGTGTCCAATTATGCAGGGTCTACTTGCTCTTCAAGTATCAACTCTTACCTCCTCTGGAGGAAGAGCCATGGGCTGAGATGGCTTTATCCCTTGGGCACTGATCTGACTCTGTATATAAGACACAATCCTGCAAAGTCTCTTTTCAGGGATGTTAATTTGTAAAGTATATTTAACTGTGCCCTGATTCTGCAAGTGTCTGGGCAATGGGTTTACATGAAGTGGATCTCTGTATCAAGCCCATATTCCTGATGTATCTGTGAGAGGATTTACAAAACTGCTTTCTAGACTATGATGCCTGTGCTTTCCTGAACTGCCAGGTCTCATCTTGGCAAATGGGCAGCACTCAGGCAAAAAAGCATGACATGATGCACTACATGAACTTTCCCTATTTATCAACAGAAATGGCGTAGTATTTGCCAAATAACACCCCTCATTTTTGGCCCAGGAATAGAATCAAGAGCCTTTTTTAATGTAACTAGAGTATTTGTCATTTTGGAGCATCATCATTCAGTCACTTCAATTAGGATGGGTTTTAATGGCTGCACACCATTACACTGTATATGACATAAAGTATTTTGAAAAAAAAAATATTCCTCTGAATAGTCAGAAGTTCTTCCCAGAGATGAACTGTCTTTTCTACTTTTCTCTTTCATTCTTCCTTCTGGATCTTGGAGGGAGTGTTACTTGTGTTGAGTAATGAAATTGTACCCTCTAAAACACACTCTTTTTGATCTTCCCTGTTTTATGCACTAAGGAACTGATAGTTCCTTCTCTGGCTAGGACTGGATGAATAATCACCTTCTGTAGTTATTCACATCAGGTTCAGATGCTAAAATGTGAAGGTCATGACAGGGAAAATTATGGATAGAAGCATCAAGATTTTCTACTGAAATTTTATGAGTTGTAGGTAGGAAATACTCAAAGCACATCCCATTTAAGCATGAAGACTCCAAAGATTTATAATCTCATGGGGCAGAACTATGAATTGTTTGTGAGGTGGGAATGAAACCCAGAGTCCTCTCTTGGTGTTTTCTTTATGCCCACACATCCACAGATACACACACATTTAGAATGAGAAAACCGTACCCATTCCTAAATCTTTGTCGCAATTTGGAATCATTAACCCTCAAAAGTTTGATATTCAAATCATGTAAAAAGTCTGGACATTCATTGAGATGCTAGTAAAAAACCCTGTAAAATCAGAAAATCTTGATGGAAAGTTTAGGGTTTTAAAAGCCACATTTCGGTCCATTGTCCTTTACACAGTCCAGGCAGTGTAATGAACAGAACAGCTGGAGATCTCTTCTGCCCATTTGTTATGGTCAACAGAAATGGAGACAACAGAAGATATTCTCACTCTTAGTAAGTCTGTGCTGAAGGAGGGATTAAGTTGACTTTCTGTCTCCTCTAACCCCGGGAAATATGATTAATGAAAAACCCCCTAATTATCTGTCATTGTTATAACACACTTCATGGGAAAAGAAATTAATTCTACATATTAGTTTTTCTTCCAACTGTATATATAACCACTATTTAATTCTCAATAAGCAGGTAACATCTTCCTAGGATGAAGGGAATCTCTGCCTGAATGGGAGATACCAGTTTATCATCTCCTTTTTTTCTTAAGACAAGTTTATGAGAAAACTTTGGCACTTTGTTCTTCAAGAAGTGATGAAGATGGTGTGTCATCTCTGATGGCTGTTCATTGAACCAAAATAGCAAAGTGGAAATAATATTTTCTTTCCTCATAAAACATAAGTTTACATGCCATGCTAAAGTCATTATTCAAATTCACTGTTGAAAGTGATTATCACACTGCCTCAGACACAAATTCATGCAAGTTTTTCAGTTCAAGTGATTCAGAGGAACCAATGAATAAGCAGTGCCATCACTGTTTTTTGATGCAGGAGGGAAATGGCCATTTCTTGTGTGGAAATAAGGAGCAGATGAGGAGGTCTCTGTTCTATAAATCTGGGCTTGCATTTCACAGCAACCAAACTTGCTTAACAGAATGAAGAAATCCCTGCGGAAAGTCTTGGTGAAGATGGCATAAAGGAAAGGGTTAGCACAGGAGTTGATGGGGTAAAACAAAACCAGAAGGATCTTGGATTTGGACACTGTGATGAGAGGAACCTTGAGTGAGGCTGATATTGCAAAAAAAGATATTGGCGCCATGCAGAGGAAGTCTGTGAAGATCAGTATGGCCATGCGCTTGGCAATTTTGGTGTCACTGTTGGAAGAGATGACATCAGGGTTTCTCACAGTAGAGTAGATGCAGATGTAGCAGACACATATAATCACAAACGCAAGTACATTCAACACTAAGAGAGATACAACATAAGCCTGAGAAAATGGTGTTTCTATATCCATGGGTAAACAGATGCTGACCTTCATGTAGCTGCTGACTCCAAATATGGGAAGAAGTGCCACTGTGAAAGCAAACATCCAGCCAAAAACCATTATAATCACAGCATGTCGCAATCGAACCTTGCGGTCCAGCTGCATGGCATAGGTGATGGTGTGCCACCTTTCCAGGGTGATCACTGTCAGTGTGTAGACTGAGAGTTCACTTGCAAACACTGTGAAAAATCCTGCAGTATTGCATCCTGCCCCAGTTTGCCAGTCTATGGCATAGTTGTAATACTGGCTTTTGGTCTGGATATCTACAGATGCAATAAATAACAGATAGATACCTATGCAGAGGTCAGCAAATGCAAGATTGCACATGAGAAAGCGAGGTACAGTGAGTTTGTATTGACTGCTTATTAAAATAATGAGGACAACAATGTTCCCTGTGATAGCTAAAATGCTGATAAACCATATCAGGACTCTCAGAATATTGTATCCCATGATATCCTCACATGGATTGAAAGCATCAGGTTTTGGTGAGCAAGCTACGTTAACTACTTCATTGCATAAACCATAGTCAAATTCATTCTCTGCTGGGTCAAATCCTATGCTGTAGCTGGAAATAGAATCTTCAGCTGCAGATTGCCTCTGTAGCTTTTCTCCAGGCTGCTCCTCAAGGTCTTGCTTGGCCTGTGGTATGCCACATATCGGATGTAATTCAGTGCTGAAATTGTAAAAAGAGTAGAGTTGGAAGCTAAGAGACACAGTGTGATGCATACAACAAAAAATCATCCAGATTCCATTAACAGCTCAGTTTTTTCTGGTTAGCTGATTATATAGACTACCCTGGAGCTTGAAATTAATAGTCTATCTGGTTCCTATTTATAAAATATTACAAGAACATGTAAACGATTTGGAAACATCATAAAATGTAAGCCTATGTTTGCCTAACACTCATGATGCAGTTATCCACCTGGATAACACGCTCTCTACGAAGCCTCCCTTATTTGAACCAAATTTCTCACATAGCCTGTCATTGATAAGCTGATTTGTGTGTGAGGGAAATACATGATGATGAACAGCAAAGCAAGACTGAGCTTTGAAGAACCAGCCAATTCAGATGTGCCCATAAGAACTCTGTATAATGACAATAATGCTACTATCCCTTGGTATTATTCTCAAATTCTCATTTTCCTAGGAGTTTTGAGCATCACTCTGGTGCAGTTTTGTAACTGTCAGGGCACAGAACAACTCCAGTTTGTGCTGTTCATTTCTAAGTATCTCATGTCATACTGGTGACTGGCCAGTAACAAAAGTAAATAGCACAAATAAGTTCATGTCAGCTTCCAGATAATATCTAGAAGCTAGATGCCAACATAAACACAAGACATGGTAGACCATTTTGCTTAAAAACTGTTTTTCAAAGAAATTGGATTAGAAACCAAGTGAAAGAAAACAAAGCCAAGCCACACTAAACCAAACCAACCCAATATTTTAATGGAAACAGTAGCTCCTTTTCTTTTTTTTTTTTTATTTCAGAAAGTAGTTTTCTAAACATTTTGAGAATTTTTAGTAGCACAAGTAAATAAAGGAAGAGAGTTTTAAAAAAAAAATCCTTCAGAGGCAAAACTACTATTTTTGATAGTTTTGTGTTTGGTTTTATTTCATAGAGTATTAGCTTCATGCCCTTCTCCATCCCTGAATCAACAGAAAAAACAAATATTTTGGCTGAGATGATTAGGTCCATCAAGTTAAGAAATATCACGGCAAATAAACAGGACTTGAGAGATCAGACTTCACAACAGCTTCTCCTAGTTTGCCTTTGAAGTTTGCTGTCCAGTAAACTTGAATCCATAGTTTTGGATGCAGATCTAATCTGTGTTAAGGAATAAAGCAGCTGAAGACATGTTGCAAAACCAACACCGTTCAGCTCTGTCTACATTCAGCTACTACCCAGAGTGCAATTTAGGTGTCAAATTTCTAGGACAGGACTCCTGCTTACCTTCCAACCCTGACTTTCAGTACAGTTGAGAGAAGAACACTCTAGTCAAGTTAGGCTGAAAATTTTGAATAACTGGTAACAGCTTAAAAGGGAGAATTCCTTTTTGTAACCTACTTTTACCCTTTGACTTTGTGCACTCACTACCTCTTCCAAAAATTGAGTTTAAAAGGTCTGCAAGAAAGGAAAACTAATGAAGGCCCAGGACCAGAAGGTGAGGAACATTTTCTACAAGGTTCTGAACATCCTCTACCATTATCAATATTTTTTATCTTGCCTGTCAACCGAGGCAGAAAACTGATTTTCTGTAAGGTCAAATATGCACTATGAAGGTCACAATAGCAATAACAAGGCATTACATTTTGCTCTCCTGTGTTCTACTCGCATAAGGATGAGTGAGGGGTCCAGTGTATTGATCAATATATCAACAGTTCTCTAGCTGAAAGGGAATATAGGCTTCCAAGGAGCAATAACAAGAGAGAAAGTCCCTCATTTTTAGTGCAACACTCGGGGGGCACTGAAACAGACTGCAATTGGTGGTTCTTTGTAAGTGAACTGAGCAAAATGTTTGTATCCAATAATTTCTCATCATTAGTTGAAAATGAACCCTTTCCCAAATTGTGGAGGTACTGCCCAGACCAAAATCTATTCCCTGACAAGACTGCTGTATAAGGTCAATTAAATATTTCTTATTATTGCAATTTATTAATACTTGAATTATTTACAGCCAGTGGTCCCAAACAGAACCAGAGAACTACGGAATTAGATGTTGAGTTTGCTCTCAGGAAGGGTGACAAGGAGTCTTCCTGCTGGTTCTCTGTATTATGAGCAGGTAAGATGGACTGCTGCAAACTCCCAGGGGAAGGAAAAACCATCCCCTGACACTGATTCCTTCGAGCTGCACAGTGCATTCAGAGAAACAAGTTAAAACATTGTTTGCCAAGGGATATGTGGGTCCTTGCCTCCTTTCAAGGCTGTGGGTGTTGCAATACAGCCTATTTATTCACTTGGTAAGATTCTCTTAAACGTCATTTTGGTCATGTAAACTAGAAAAACAAACTAGAGAAAGGACAACTTAGAGAATAAAATTGAAATTGGCAGAGTGCTCTAACAAAAATAAACAAAAATTACTACCTTTGTACAAGTTGCTATTTTATGGGCTTTGTCTGGAACTGGTGACAGCAGGATTTTGTGTGCTGAGAAACGTGCTCAGCAGAACAAACAGTCCTAACCTAGGTTCTGTATTAAGCCCCATCTCAAACCAATCATTCTCACCAAACAGTGACATCAGGTGAGTTGTGAGCAACTGATAGTATGTTCTCATGAGACAAGGCCCAAACACGACTCCTCATACTGCCAAATTTTTTGAAAAAGTAGGATTTCAAGTGACAGCTCCTCCCAAGAATAACGATCAAGTGTAAGGACAGAGTCATATCAATGTCATTCTTTTAGGCAGAAGGTGATCTTTATGTCAAAGAAAGCCAAAAGCTTACTGAAGTTCATAATGGTCTATGTCAAGTTGAGGGTTTTAACATCCAGACTCTGCCCTATTCACACGTCAAGGATATTATTTTCTAGTCACAGAAAAATGTGAGAGGAGTTCAACATACTCTACTGGACTTGTCTTAAGAATGCAGCTTACCTTCTGCTAGGCCTCCACCATAACATTCCAGTGTGATCAATCTACAGATCGATATTTAGCATATTGTCCTTCTTGGAATGGGAAAAATATCATAATTGTCTTATAGTGTGTCTCAGACTGGCAGAGCTTGATTTGACATCCTCCAAAATTTAGAAAGCACTGTCGCTGTAACCGGTTTAACCATTATCACAACAGCACCTGTTTGCTGGTACAGATGCATTTGGGAGAGGTGATTGAGCAGGATCCATTACGGTAACTGAATTTTTTTTTTAAGGTTTTGAGTGCTGCAAAAGTGTCAAAGAGGGGAAATGTAATATAACCAGGCAGCCAGAAAGGGGCCACACATCCCTGTCTTAATTCCTTCCCAGAGTTCCCATGTGAATTGCAGCTGCTGCTGTGGTCTTTAGAAAGGCACTTCTGGGGGTGATGAGGCATCCCTTTTACACTTCCTGGACTACCTGGAAGTATTCAGAGAGCCAAACAGCCACAGAATAATGACTATCTCCTGTGAAGGTGAATGACAAGTCAGGACACATCACAATTCCCACCACCACAAGTGATGCCTGCTGCACTGAACCAAGCAGAGCTCTTGCCAAAGAAATATTACATGTTGTGTGATCAAGCACTATAGAAACTATTAATAACTTTTAAACAGCCTGAGCAGCCTTCAATGCACTCACAACTTGAGCCAGCTGTCATGAAAACTGCTTTGAAATGAAAGCTGGTGTAGCTCCTCTGTGTGTGACTCATCTCTTCTGAAGTGTATTGTAATACCTTCAGTATTCAAACTGAGCACATGCATCCATTTTCTCTCTTTAACCTGGAGGAAGGATGTCAGTTTGTCACCAATTTCAGTACAAGACACATGACTGCATGAACATGACACATTTTTAATTGTGTTAAAAAGCAGCTAACAGGAAGGGTTGATCTAAGTAATTGGTTCTAATAATTTTGCATTTATCCTTAATATTTAGTAAAAAATACACCTGGTAACTATTAAAGACACATATAAATACATTCAATATTCTTCTGTTGACCAGGGTGGTACAGTTCACATGCACATTCACTCAAGTAATCCCATAACATATATAAAAAAGAAGAGCATCTCCAACTTACATACTACTTCTCACCATTACATCACACCTGAAACTACAGAAGACTGAAGTTGTGACCAAATGACCAAATGCTCCAGGAGCAGCTCCACCACCTCACGTTGCTTCCAGCCCAGCTTGCTGGCCATCTGCACTTGGGTTACGTGAGCTTGGCACAGGTTTGTTGGCACTTCTTTGCAAAATTGCACTTACCCAGGCTTTGAAAAGTGCTTCTTTTGTTTTTCTTGGCTTTTTGTCTGCCAGGGTAAAGGCTTCCAAAAGAGCGTCTATACAAAGGGGGAGGTGGGTGCTGTGAGATTCAATTCCCTGGGGTGAATGTGTGACATGGAAGTTATTTTAAACCACAAGTGAGGGGACTAGTTACTGGGAGTTTACCACAAGGTCAGGATTGTTTCCCCTATAGTCTTCCTCAATAGCAACTCTTACTTTGTTTTTGAAAATTCCAGTTGCCTAATAATCTAAGCGGTAGATTCTGTGATTTGGGTCCTGGTTAGGCCCAACCAGCATAGAAACCAAGTACCTTTAAAAATATGAATCATAGTCACATCAATGTTCCTTTGCAGATTCAAGATTAAACATGCTTTCTTTGGACTCATTGGGATATACCACTTTCCCACCAGTGCTGGCAAGACCGGACCTATTCCTACATAGAAGCTACCAAACATTGTGTCTGCATAACATTGCACAAGTGTGTGAAAAAGCCTCCTACTGATAAACTGTTCTAGAGAGAAGTTTGGCATTTTGGATCAAATATGGGCAGTGGGGGATGGATTCTGTCAGATACTTCCCTTGTCAGTGCAGTCTCCATCATCACACTCACATTCTTTACACAGACAGTTTTGCAAACTCATGTAGGTGATATTTATTAGCTATCAGCACAAAAAAATTCAGTTGTCTTCCATTGTCTGGTGACAATACAATGGTAAAAGTAAAATAAATGGTTATTTTAAGTGTTAAAATACAAGCTACTAACAGCTTATGCTTCTTCTGCATGGTTTTACTTTTCTTTGAAGCTTTATACAACTTCTGAAGATGATGTCTTGATTTATAACAATGGTTCATAATTTTTTTTCTGCCATGGCAAAGTCCAAATCTTTCAGGACATCCAGTAAAGGAAGAGTTTCAAACAATAACAGGGGTTTCTGTAGGAGGCAGTTCCTCATGTTTTCCAGTGGCACAAATTCAGATGAAATTCATTCATCAACTACTTAGTATGCACATTTCAAGACTGTCTGAGCAGATGAAAATACTAATCAAGAGTCATTGATACCCGAAGTCTCTCTGCAACTCACTAATGGAAAATTAAAACAAACATGAGAAATTACAACTGGAGTCGAAAAAGACACCTTACCCTCCTACCCCCACTCTGTTGGTTTGGGTAAAATGGATCTGCTCTAGGTCAACCATTTCAGAAATCATGTCCAAAAACGTTGTCTATGTCAACTCAACATATAAGGTATCTCTGATGCTTGGCTTGACAGTGTTCCAACATCAGTGAGGCCTTCTGAGAGAAGTTTTGCATCACTCAGTTGTCCTGTTACCCTCCTGAATTGATGGACAAGTACTGACCAGCTTCTCTGCAAACACAGCTTTCCCTTCAGCTACCTCCTGAAAAGTTATCAACCTTTTCTTGTTTAATGTCTTCAGCATGGCTCCAGACTGATCCAGGACAGCAGGTCCCAGTGAAAGATGGACCTGTGACGGGTGGGAACAGAGTTGTGGATGGGGAAAGTAGTGATGTTAAGCTAACACAGCTATCAAAATGTAGCGATTCCCCATAACGTAGAGGCAATTCATTGCATAGCATTCAAAAACCTGTATGTGTTGTGTATTTATTTATTTCTCTCCATTTACTTACCTGCACTAAAGAGACCTTTTCTATCCAGACTTCAAGGAATTTTATTTAATTCACTATCAAATGCTGAAAAGCACCAAAAAGAAAAACCAAATTATATAACTTACTTTTTTCTTTTCCAGTTTGTAAATGCACAGCAATGGCTAGGATAGGTGAAGTTTGCCTCAATCAAAGATCTAAATTTGCTTAAATCAGGAAGCTTTTTTAAATTGTATGTAGATCTTGCTCTTAGCTTCTTAAGGAGTTCTAATCCATGACTTGGCAGGAAACTGATTTTTGTTCTTGAAATATCCCTTTAAGAAAACATATGAAAATCTTGGTAAAAAGCACATTTACTTCTGCTCAACAATGGATATGTGTTTTAGACTCATTCTCAGAGTAGTGACTGGAAAAAGATCAGCTGGAAATCTACACTGAAAAGAGGTTCTAGTGAAAAATTAGGTATTCCTCCAGCAAACTGAACTAATATGCATTGCAAACAACAATCAAGTGATGTTAGTCTGTGAGAATAAAAGAAAAAATCTCATAATGTTCTGGGTAAGAATTAGCAGGGACATGAACCATTAGTGCCATGATACTGGGTTTAGTAAATATCCAGTAAATGCAACAATCATCCCAGAATTGTCTTACAGGATAAAAAAGGCTGTTAAAATGACAGTAGAAGTTTGCTATATGAACATCACATCATGGGAAGGCTGCTGTGGAAAAGGCAATAAACACAAAGAAAGAAGCTCACATGGGGGTACAGATGTGAGGACAGGTTGGGGATATCAGGTTTTTGTACTCTTTAGGAAGAAAAGGAGATTAAAGACAGACAGGGGTGACATTGTTCAAACTGTTAGGAACAAAAAACCCAAACCAAAAAAACATTTCCACAGGCTTAAAAAACAAATATAGCACAGAGTGAAGCAAAAAAGGGGCAAGATTCCAGGAGGTTAGGAGAGATGTATTTATGTGGAAGGCAATTATTGTGTGGAATGGGCTATCAGAGGCAGTGATGGAACCAGCAGCCATGAATGTATTCAAGAGAGCATCAGAGGGGCTTTTAAAAGGAAACAAGTTCTGCAAAAATTAACTCTTGACTTGTGCCATGCAGGTAGGGAAAGGGAAGAAGGACCAAGAGTGCTCCATATCCAGGCTGAGATATTTGGGAATTCATACAAGAGCTCCAGGACAGAACAGGTGGGGCAAAATGTCTCCACATTTGCCTCACTGGCACACAAACTATGTCCCTCGATTCACGACAGTGTGAGAACACACTCCTTTCTCTCAAAAGAAAAGGTAAAAATGAATTGCACAATATCACCCTATTCTCCCTTAGCCCTTTGTGCTCTTCTGGCCTGAGACTGAACTATGCTAAGCTTGCTCTGCATTTAATTCTCCAAGAAAAGAAAAAATTTTTCCTTAATCAAGGAATTGGACTGACAGTATTTGTACTTTTCTCCACATTCCCTCGAAGATAAAGTTTCCAATTCATCCGTACCAGTATGATGTCAGGACAACATGTTATTTGGTCTCTATTACCCATCATGCACAAATTGTTTTTATTATCATATTAATACAGTAGAGTGGTGCGATGGGGGGGGGATACCAGATTTTAGCAGCATGTAATAAAGTTTAGACAGTTGCTAGGTACCATACACACATTTGCATCTCTGTTCTCTGGCCTAAGAAACAAAATTAATGCCAGGGAAGGGCCCTGTTTGAACTCCAGCCAAGTCCCAGGGAGCTGATAAAGTGGTTTGGAAAATTAGTGTTGGGTAAAGATGATCTTTGTGCCCACATTGCGCCTACAGCCAAGGCTTTACATCCAGGATCTGAAAAACTGTACCACCTCCAACAACAGGACCATGAACTGTGGCAGCAGAGGAGCAAACACAGACTCCACTCCACTGCCCTGACCTGGGATCATGATTCCTCTGATGGAAGGGCAGACAGACCGGTGTGTTCGAAAATGTTATGAACTGCAGGACAGATTGAGATAAACCACACTGCTCACAGAAATGGTCCTGTGGTCCTGGGCTTGTTTTGTACAGGAGCTAAAAACAGCAGACTATGAGAAATTTTATGCTATCGATTTCTGACTTGGACACCTGAAGAGGTAATTAGGTTACAATGAGCAACCTTGATTTTCACATGGACTAACTATTGCCCTTAGTGCACTGCCTAATGAAAACTGTCACCCAGAGTATACGCTCCTTAGTCAACAACTAAACAGCAGTTTTCTGCTGAAATCCTCAGGCAGCATCACTCATGCCATCATTAAGAGCATGTGAAACTTCATAATTCTGAAAAAGAGCATGGAAAACGTTTTCTTTGGCTTGTTAGCTAAAAATCATTACCAAGTCCAAACTGGTATTACACTGTGTGGAAATAATAAGCAAATATGAATTGGAATACCACCTGGACTTAAAAATAGTGAAAAGGTTACTGGGTCTCTCATAATCTCTAAATAATTTCATAAATATTCAATATTTTTTCCACAAAAATATTTTCTTCTTATGTTAAAATTTTTTCTTTTTATGCTCATTATTGCACATAAACAGAAGTGAGTTAGGGAATGTGCTTTGCAAACTCCTGCGGGGTTTGTTGGTGTGTTTGTGAGGGATAGTTACACATAGCCCACTGACAAATGGCAAACAAAGACATGGTGCAGGTGGTTTAGTAACTTACTCCACCGAGTTACCACACACAGACCTCAGTGCAAAGGTTTTTAGGGATGTTGCTCTCTAGTTAGAAACTTGATAAATTAAATAAGCAGGATGAACAAGATTATAAAGTGGCAGTAGGAAATCAAACCATGAGGCATCAGCGACTGGAAGATGTGTTCTTGTGTTATTGTTGCTTGGCTGGTAGTCATCAGCCTTGACAGCAGCCGGTGCGGAAACAGCAAAATGAATTTGGCTTCTCTTCCAATCACTTCCCTTTCCCACCGGGAGTCTCTGTTGGATTAGCAAAAATACTGACCAACTGATGAGGTTTGAAAGGCACATACAGAAATGGTGAGAAATAGCTGCCAGAGCAGAAAACAGCATGGGGTAGAGTGGTTGGTGAGAAGAATTTTCTCCGTGCTTGTGTCTAAACTGATCTGTGGCTGCACTTCAGGGACTCAGGTGTTGAGCTGGGGATCTAATGGAGCTCTCCTGTAGACCCAGTAGGTGGCTTTCTCATTGAAGACAAATGCAAGGGTAGGATGGACAGTCTGTATAGAAGGAATATATATAGGTGTGGAATTTATTACTGTTTGATTTACTTGCCTACTTTCAGCACTGAAATCCTTTAATTCAAAACCTGACGTCTATCCAAAAGAGATATTCTAATTCAGCCAAGAACAGTAAGTCTGAGAGAGGAATTGATTTGTGAAACTAGGCAACCTGCACAAGGACTAAGATTGGTGCATTCTGACTATTTGTATTTCTTTCACATTATTTCAATATGCTGAATCATAAAATAAAAGTTGGCACTAATTGACTGGAGAACACTGGTTCAGGAAGGTCAAGAGTTAAAATCCCCTGACGTTCATTCTAATAAAACACTGCAGTCTGCAACATGGATTTGATTGCAGCAAAACTATTTGTTCCAGCAAAGATATGATTATGGGTCAATCATTTCCACAAGTGAAAGCACATCCCTGGTGTGCACTACCCTGATGGATGAGTAAGAAGGCTCTTTCATGATCTCATCCAGGATAAAAAGGTAATTTCCCATACATGGAGTAGTGGATGTATTGGTAATGAAACAGCAAACTTTTTACACAAATAACTCAGTGTTAGAAATTGAACTATCAAATGAATCTCAACTACAGGCAAATCAAATTGATAAACCTCCAGAATATGATTGTATCAGCTGTAGCTTGCAAAGAAAATGCATTTACTTTTTGCTACAGGAAACAATGATTTCTCTAAGAAACTCCTATGACATAACTGATGAAAAGAGGCTCCACTGGCAGTCTTTTCCAAAGAAGGAAGATGCTTTCAGGAAGCAATGGAAGTGAAGTAGAATGCAGTAACCCATATCATGGTCCTTTACATCATAGGTGCACTGGCTGTCACAATGTGGAAACAAACACTTTCAGAAGAGCTCGGGACTGAAATCAAGGTTAATCAGACATTTTTTCCCCTTCTGTTTTAGATTTCTAACCACTCTAACAGCTGTGCAAAATATTCCAACACCTCCAATGACCCCTTTCACTCTTTCTAGATGACTTTCAGTCCTCTCTGGACAAGCAGGGTAGATGGAAAGAGAGAAATGTTCTGACAAATTTGTGAGACAAAAAAAGACTCATCTCTATTGTAGCTCTTAGATGTTGTGGTTTGTGCTTAGAAAAACAAGGAAGACTTTACACTCACAGGCATTTTCAGACCCCATGGCAAACCATGGCTTGAGGTAGTAGTGACTGAGATCTATGACCATCCTAATGCTGAACTCTATCGCTGAGATCTCGATTTCCATTTTATCACCCACCAAAGATATCCTGTTGTAACTACATGGGATGTATCTCATACCTGTCTCTACAGAAGATGGGACATTGTAATCCCTATGCTTGTAGTATAGGAAATTTTCTTCAGAATTAAGATTCACAGATGCAGGAGAGATGTTTAGTGGCAAGTAGTTCAGATTTCAGCACTGGGAACCACTCACGTGTTCTTGATTTTTCTCAAACAAAAAAATAAAAGCATTTTTCTCTGGAAAAATAACCAAAGCAAAACTACTACTCTCTTACAGACTTTAATCAACCACAGAGAGAAATCTCAATTTAAATAACTCACTCTAAATACTTCGAAAACTTGAGGACAAAGTGAAAATAAGGATCTAGACTGATATTTTTTTTTTTTTTATTTTAAGTATATTTAGAAATACACCTCTGGTTTTGAAGTCCAAGGTTTGTGAGATGTTGAAATACAGACTGACATTCATATGTTCTCCCCTGGTCTTTTCTAGGTAGTCAATAATGAAAAAAATGTTATCCAAATATTACTTACAAAACAACAGGCCCATTGGCTCCCTGGAAGACATCATTTGGTAATTTTTCTAGGTTGTGATTATCACTTAGATTTCTGAAAAACACAATGTTTATGCTGAAACAACCTGAGAAGAAAAAAAATTAAATCTTGCAGCAGTTACTATCTTCTAGTGATCACTTTTTAGAATAGTAAACAGAAATAGTTACAGCTCATCCAGATATGTTCCATTAAATGCATAATTCTCAATCTCCTGAATTCCATTTTTATTCAGCCATCTGCAATAGAGAAATAAAAAGAGAATTGCATTCTTATTCATGCTTCATAACTAAAATGTATGTAATTCAAAGCAGTGAAAAGGATGTCAAACAAATAAAATTGTTAAATGGATATTGAAGTGGGGAAATTTATATGAATACTAGCGGGTAAGATCCCAGTAGTTGGGTGAAGGCTTTGGAGAATGCAGATGTGAATAGGGCAGATGAGTGCTACCATCAGAAGTGACAACTAGTAAGTTTCTGAAGTAAGGACAGAGCTGGAGAAGATGCTGGTGCTGCTCACGGCTCCACTGAGAAGGCTAAAGAGAAGCGTGGCTCTTCCAGCTTAATCCCAGGAGGGGTGAGACCAGGATCTTTCCTGTTGGTGCTGTCAGTGCCACTTAGCTTTACTCATAGCAAGATGCTTTTGAAACTCTGGGCCATGGCTAATCTTTGCCAGCTTTTAGAGAGAAAAGGCTGCCATCCACCGTGGCTTCACATGCTCAGCCAGGCAGGTGGAGCAGGGAGGCTGTCACTGAGCCAGGCAGGATGGCAGGAAGGGGGACAGCAATGGTGCCAAACTGCCTGGGAAGTGGGTGATTCCAGCTCTGTCTGCTTCTTTGACAAATTACGCTCCCTGTCTGCTCTGCTGCCTCAGTCCCACCTCCCCAGGCTTTTTTCACCAAGAGGAGACACAGGTAATGAACCTGGGAATTGACGCTCCTGGGGCTTTCTGCCAAGTTTTTACTCTGGTGCATTACCTAATTAACGTTTAATGTCCTTCCCTCTGTCCCTTCACAGTCCTAAAAATTTACATTTGGGTCAGTTATATTTATCATCTTTATGGTGCAATCTTTCATCTCTCTTTAAACGTCACTTCGCAGCTCACGCCCTCTCCAACAGGAAGTGACAGGTCTGATTGATGGCAAAAATGCCCTGATTTAATTAAACTGTCAGCAAACGTGGACTTTTTTTTCCTAATTCACTTTGAAAGCTGAGCAAGCAAGTGACCCATTTATCTAAGGTCTGAGGTGGTGAACTAAGGTCAGCATGAAAATCACTGATGGGTCTGGCCAAAAGGATTCCTCTTTTGATCATGACAGGGAGATGTACATAGCTCTGTGTCTGTAATGTCTGTCAGGTCGGATCAGGAGAACTGTCACCATCCCCTTCACTTGCAAGCACTATTAGACATGAGTGAGCAGGCACAGAGGAGAGACATGTCCCTGCTTTCAGCATTTAAAACATTTATTATATTAAATTGATCTTATCCATTTGTAGCTGCCAGGCTGATATATATGTTTTTAATCACAGTATTAGCTGCATTCTGCTACTGAACATGATGCTAATGCAATGAGATACTAAGGTTGAAAAAAAGTCACTGTTGCCATACAGGGTGGACTCTTGTCACTTGTCTAATTGCACCCAAGTAATAAAAAGAGAAAAAAAAATTACCTAAATCCCAAGACCTCATTATAGTACAAGTTTCTGTTGAGACAAATTCTCCCCTCACTTCAACCACCATCCTTACTGACTCCAGTCACTCTTACATTAGCAACAGGTAACAGTGGAGGCAAAGATCCAGTGCTTGGACACAGGGCCTTTTACTTACCATTTCATGGCTATAGCAGATTTTTAAAACACACTTTAAAATTCATTTGGTGCAAGAGGTCACTGCCCTTGAGGTACTACTTACACCCCATTTCAGGGCAGTAAAGATCTATCTTAGAGTCGAAGCGGCAGGCAGACCTGGAAGCAAGGTGAATTTCTTCCATAAATTTCTTGTGCTTTATTACCAGATGTATCCTCAGTTCCCATCTGTGCTGATCCCATGCATAGTATATGATCAGATGCAATCCAAATGTCTGGCTTAAATACGCTTGGAGCCTGCTACAGCTAAACCTATTAAAAATTGTTTCTCCACAGAATGTGGGGGTTCAGTGGGTCCTGGGTGATTTTAATCATCTTGACATGCCTGGTTTCACAGAAGGATGTTGCCATAACAGTAACTTTCTACTGCATTGCTGTGACTTCAGCTTTGCACAGAAAACCAGCAACTTTGGGTCTAAAATGAGCTAAGTTCACCACAACACAAGGAAGACCTAATCAGGGCCTCTCAAAGGGCACACGCAGGGCCTCTCTCAGGGGAGAACTACAGCAAAGTCAGGACATTGCCTGACCTGGATGGTGACCAGGTCTGCTTGCACAGCTCTCACTGCTCCTGCACACACTGGTGGGTGCTGGGAGCCCATGGCAATGGGGCTATTACAGGAGACAGGGCAAAGCAGCTGGAAGTGGACATGATACACTCCCAGGTCAATTCTGCAAGCAAAACCAACAGCCTTAAGTCCTCAGAGAGGACTATCATTCAATACCCAGGCACTAATCCTACCATAGAATGATAGAATACTTTGGATTGGAAGGGACCTTAAAGACCACCTGGTTCCTAACTCTTTGCTGTGGACAGGGACACCTTCCACTAGACCAGGTTGCTCAAATCTCCATCCAACCTGGCCTTGAACACTTCTAGGCATGGGGCATCCACAACTTCTTTGGGCAACCCGTTCCAGTGCCTCACCACCCTCACAGTAAAGAATTTCCTCCTGATATAAGCGAAGAGACATCCTGAGGAGAGAGAGGAAGTCAATTTCATCTGCTCAAGTGGCAAAGAGAGGTCAAACCACAGCAAAAAATCTGGGATATATATCTCACCCCTTAGTGGTCTTACGGAAACAAATGCATTACTCGTTGCACAGTGCTCTGAAAATACAAAGTCCCACCTGATCAGCAAATATTATCATCACAGGAGAGAAGATGAACCCGTGTACTTGCAATATCATGACTTGAATATATATTTGTGAAAACTCTGTGTGTATGTCACTGTATGTGTGTGCTTAAAACTTCAGAACCTGAAGTAGACAGAGGTTGTGCAAAACTGATGGTGGAAAAGGGGAAATAAAGTTAAGGGACTTGCTACTGGCCTTTCTTCAACTATTGGTGGTCTGCCCTTGCTCCCAACAAAATCAAAGTGAGCCCAATCAGTCAATTCAAATCTTGCTTGTCTCCTTCAGTATATGAGGTAAACTGCACACACATGGTGGGAAATTTTTCCAGGCTGGCCACTGGGTAGGTGAAATGAAGGCAGCTTGTTAGCAAGGAAACAGTATGTTTTGATATACAGACAGACAGGATCAAAGTCATCTAGTTCATTAAAATACATGACTGCTCAAGCGAAATGTAGAGTCATCTAACCATGCAGCTTGAAACTCATTGTGAACCCACCGGTATCACTGCGTTAACATTGTGTACAAATACACTGCTTTCCAGAACATATGCATATAGTTTACCCAAATAACAAACGTCTTTGAACAATGTGTCTGACTGTAAATATTTATGAGTCATGCCATCCTTTTGAACACAATTTGTATCACATGGAACTGTTGCTGTAGGTGTTTAACCTTGGCATCAGTAATTATGAAATTTGCTCCCTGCTGTGCTTTTAAAATAAAGAACAAGACTAGAACACAACAAAAAAAAACCAAAAGCATTCATTTTTTCAGGCCAGGAAAACAGAATACAGAGATCTCAGGGGCAAGGGAGAAATCTAAAATATCAAGTTGAATTTGGAAGCATATGAAATAGGGCTCAGATCCTGGCATTGTCGATCCTGTTCTGGAAAATAAATGAGTTAACAAGAAGAATAATGAATTTTCTATGTCTACTCACAGAATCACACTTTCAGAACTCAGGCCCATGAATGAATTTCTTTCAATTACACGTATATTGATATTGTCTTGAATATCTCTGAAAAATAAAATACAATAAAAACTACACATTTTTGTACTTCTGTGAGCCTTTCAATCCAATATGCTGTTTCAAACACAGTATTTTACCTTATGTTCAGTCTGAGGGAGTACTACTGGCTGAGGGTAATGGTGTAAGTTTCCAAGACATTTTTTTACGAACCTTCCTGATAAAAACGGCTGGAGCAAAATGTTTCCAACACACCCATGATTTCCTTCCAAATAGGCCAAAGTCATTAAAATGCATAAAAGCTCTGGTCTATAACCCCGAGGTGGATGAAATAGTTCCTCCAGCAAACACACTACCCAGAAAATGCAATCTGAGGGGCTGTGAGGCCACCCCTTCTCACTGCCTCCCAACCAGAAGAAGGAAAACCATTAGCCCTTTTGGCCTGATT
>JAWWMO010000121.1:11866022-11910517 GCA_035047845.1 Dendrocincla fuliginosa | reverse complement strand
GTTCCTGTCCATGAAACACCATCACAGAAATTCTGACTCTGAAGGACAAGCCTGTGCCCACAGCCAGTGAGGACACAAGTATTCACAGAGCTGTACCATGTTCCATTTAAGCAAATTTTGTTATCCAGAGCAGCAGCAAGGGCAGGACAAATATGATATTGCTATGCAGCAGGAGATGACTGCTGGCTGCTGATGGCTGGGAGAAGGTCTGATTGCAGGATGGAGGAGCTGGACCAGGTTGGACTCTGACACAACTGGGAGTTTTTCCCAGACGCCAAAATGTCTCATGTTTACTCCACCTAACAAAGAAAAAATTTGACTTCTTGAAAGTTTAATTATATCTTTGTGGTTTTAATATATGAGATGGTAGAGAAGGTAGCCTTCCACTAGGAATATTGATTATTTAAGGAACATATTAATAGTATATGGAAGGTATTTTTTATTCTGGCACAACAATCTTTTCTCATTACTAGATGCAACTTTTTTTATTTATTTTTTTTAATGTATTTTAAAAACAGAATCTTTCCTGAATAGATGAATTGTAATGAAGAGGACTGATTGAGACTGGAAAAATATAACATCATTCATCTGATGTTTTTTATGAACCTAGATTATTTCAGGAGAATTTCAGTCTTTCAGGTTTCATAATCTGAACTGAAACTGAACACCTCCATGTGACAACCAAATCCTACATATGGGAACTCAGGATGACACATAGGTCCATAAAATAATCATTCACTTGCATAAGTACTGCTTCAAACTCCCTGAGATGTTATCTATCTGGGTATCCTCAGATGCTGAAAAGCCAACTTTGATCTGTCTCATCTTGTAACAGAAAGCAATACTTTATATACAGGGAAAAATTAAAGTAGTATAGTGAATATTCAAGAAGCCAATTTGTGAAAGTTGCTGAAATGTCATGACTGTTTCGTCTCAGGAGTCAGAGTGGCCTGACATTGCATTAGCTTAAAAATAACAGCTGTCACATGTGAACAAGAAAGCTCTACAAAAACGCCTTTGAGGAACTATTACATATAGTTAAATAGAAAGCATGATTAATGAAGCAGGTGGATTACACAAGGCCCTTATTACTTAAAGTACTTCTACACTTACATTTTGTAAAAGGAGTTCACTGAAAAAATTAAAAGCAGTAGGAGAAAAATCTGTAACTCTTCCTTACAGTATTTTAAAGTACACTCTTCAAATTACTGGAGATATATAAGATTTAGTTGAAAGCTGCCTTTAATTTTAAATGAGTCATACATTAAAAATTCATGCAATTCTTTTTGCAAGCCCCTTTTAAATACAAATTATGGCATGCATTTCCTTTAGTAGGTAAATGAAGAAGGAAACTGCTGTCAAATAATGTGTGGCTACAGTAGGACAGAAGAAAAGACACAAGAAGCTTTCCCAATAAAATCTCAGTCCTCCTGGTGCAGCAATGAAAGGTGGCAGTACTCTAACATATGCTGTTCAAACACTGCTCCCAGTGCCAACTTACTCCCAGCATATCAACATTCTATACTGGTTAGCGGGGCTTTCACCATGCATGTGTGAAAAAACATCCTCAATGCCTTGGGTTAGTTCTGATCTTTCCAGTAATTCCAAAGTGTTCAGGGCTCAATTTTCACTGGTGTCAACAGAGCAGCATGAGATGAAGAGGAAAGCATCTTTGACAAATCATTACATATTGAAGTTAATCTACAGGTGGCACAAGACACTGATTGCACAAAAGCACAGAACAGTGATTAGGAGCAGGAGAGGATGTTCTTTTAATTAAATGCAGAAAAAGAACTAAAAAAAATATTTAGCTAGACTGCAGCCTAGATCTTCCCTGTCTTTTTATTCAACCAGCAAATCTCCAGAGGCCTTTAAGTGGATAATCTTTTTAGAATGTAGATAATACAATTTACTGAATATCTTTCCTGCAGGACAGCTTTGTCAATATATTTACCATAAAATGTATACCTCCTTAGTAGCCTCACTTTAAACAAGTGTCCTCCTTAATCTGTGTTATAACTGAGTCCCCCGTTGCCATGCATAAACAGCTTTGTAAGAAACTGTTTTTTTCAGACAGCTGGTGGCTGCTTTCCAAAGCATTAATTGTCTTTCTGAAAAGGCTTACTGGAGTCAGCACTTAAGAAAACATAACACCACGATCAGCAGAGAAAAAAAAAAATCTTTCAGAAACTAATTCCTGGAAGATTCTGGCTGCTTATCTCCAGATATAGCAACACGTCTGCTCTTTTTTATGCCAAATTGTAGGAGCTATTCTGACAAATCTGGGAACACAGTTTACCTCATCAATTTACTATGGTTATTTGCTAAATTGCAAACTCAAGGTAGGCAGAGATAAATACATCATCACTCAGGAAGCATCGTTTTTGTGACCCTTAATCACACTGGTTACTTCATGCTGCATGTGAGCCTGATTCCAGCCAGACATTCCTCTGACACACATGCCCCAGGCTCCTTAAATCTGCAAAACCCACCTGTGGGCAAAGGTCTTTAACTGAGACTGCCATGCAAAAGGAAGGAGTGGAGCACCACTTCTGTTATTAGAGTCCACTCCACGTCAAGGATCAGCAATTCTGCAGACTTTGCTACATCTGCAGCAAATATAGATTTGGGTTTAGGAAGCATGCCAGATACACGTGTCAGGTCCTCCATGAAATAAGAGCAGGCAGGTACAAGCAGCTGCTAGGCTTGGACTCTGCTCCTTTTGCAGACAAAACACGTGCTTTTGAGAACTACGTTTTCCCTCCCCTCCAACAACTCAGCCGTATGCTCTCAAAAGTGACCTGAAAGGAGTGGTGCATTTAAATCTTTCTATTGTATTGCTTAATTCATGATGTTGACATCCCTCTTAAAAAGAACCAAAGAAGTATTACGTATGAGAATTAATTTTGGAAAGAAAATGGGTTTGAAAAGCCATCACTACATTATTAAACAGGCAATGCCACAGGTCTCCTTAATGAGAGCTAGATAAATAGTCTTGTACCCATGAAAAGGTCAGTAAGTTACCATTTTGAAGCAGTCTGTCCCTCTGGCATATATGCTAGAAGACCAATTAGCAATTCTCTTCCCTCCTTCTAAAATACTGGTGAGAAAGTTAAGGTTGTGTGTTTCTAGAGGGTTTAGGCTATTAAGCATTGTATTTTTCCAACATTTTTCTCTCCTTAGTGTTTTTGTCATACTAGTAATGATGATGTGCAGAAGACAAAGGGAGTGGGGTGAGCAGGAAATGTATTTGTACCCAAGGTGACAGAGACAAAAGCATATTAATGTTCAACAGCTGGTGGCTGTAACGAGCCCATAAGCTGATGAGAGGACTGACAATGCTAGCCAGAGCTTCCTGCCTGCCCATGAATAAGGCTGAGTGACTATACAACTACTTTTGAAGAAGTAGAGAGAAAGCCTTGCAAGCAACGAGTTGACATCATGGGCTGTGCTACTTGGGCTCCGTCTTGGGCATTAAGATTAACTAACTTTATTCTCTGTGTTTTTAAACTAAAACTGTCAGTAAATACATATTTTTCTGTAAGATTTTCTGAATTGCGTTTTAACAGTTCTGTCACAGCCACAGCACTGTGTAAGGAATCAGACTATGTGACTTGCAACCTGTCGGACCTCCATCACAGCTGGAAGCTTCAGAAGAACCACAGCAATCCAACAATGTGTAGGTACCCAAGTTCCTGTGCTTCAGCATGCTGGTTGCAGCTGGGTCTCTCTTATACTTCCTTACACAAGCAGACAGAATCTCCTCATCTGTTTTCTGACAACATATTGATGAAACCATGTGCTCTTCTTTCCTAACTTAATTAATGCTATAAAATTAGGCTATCATGTACAAAGGTTTATAAGTTTTCTTTCATGGCCCGAAAATTTTTATCATTTCTGCAATAGCTATTGGTAGCTTTTCTATCTACCCAGATGCATAATCCTTTCCTGAATTATTTTAAACTATAGTTCCACATGCTTACAAACTTTTACTTCTGTATCATATGGAAAACCCCAAACAACCACCACAAAAAAACCCCCCAAACAAACCCAACAAACTGAACCAAAAAAATCATCTATCCATTAACTTCCTCAGCCTATATTTTATATATTGCCTATATAAAAATGTAATATAAATTTTCACTAACTGACCCTTCTTTGCATGTCATAAGAAGGTGAATGTGAGACTCATTTACCTCTACCAGATGCTGTTTTACAGCCTTCCATCAAGGTTTCTGTTTTCTCATCAACTTAACTATCCTATTCTTTCAAACAATAAAACTTTCTGCCTTTTCAGTTTCTAAAAGGGCAAGCACTAGTGAGTGAAACCAGCAGAGGGAGAAAATGGCAGCCTTTCCTCCAGAAATGTGCCAAGAGAGAACACAAAGGTGTGTTAGAGAGAGTGATCTGAGCATGATGTAACCCAGCATCACACCTGAGCTCACTGCTACCTAGAAGGCTCCAGCAGGGACTTTGTGTGCTGCTCCTGGTCCCTGTGGTGTGAAATGATGTAGCTCCACTGAAGCCAACAGTGTTGCACTGATTTATACACCCAGCACAGTTTCCTCAAACATTGCCATTAGCACAAAAAGCACATTCCTCTGCTCAGAAGCTCTGAGCCACAAAGCCTGCACCTCTTGTGCTGTTTATAGTCTTACAAGACTGGGGGATTTTGCCTCCTAAAGGGTAGGCACAGAGGGGATGCAGCATAAATCCATTAGAATAAACACTGAAGATAATTTTTCTGAACATAAATTAGAGAAAAGCTTTGGCCCAAGAATGAATGTGAATTAAGTGACCATGAATAAAATTAGGAGGAAATATTTTAGTCACCAAATCATTTGAGTTTCTGGAAAAGCCTCTCTTGGGAAAAGTGAGGCAAGCAGGGAACAGTGAAGAGCATCAAGAATGTCAATAAAGCACTTAATTTATGGGATATATGAAGTGGATCCAGGATGAAATAGGATACAGTAGTGTGGAGAGTCTCTTCCAGCCCTGTATGCCCATAAGAGAAAAAACCCTTAAAAAATACTCCAAATATATTTCCCTCTAATGTGAGCTAACAAGTAAAGCTAGATGAAAAGGAGAGGGGAATGGTTACCTAGGCAAACAGTCCTGTGTATTTTTAATCTGTTGCTTCTATAGGCTGTAGTATTGCAGCTGCAGCTGAATTTTTATAGAGGTAGAATCTCTGAGTATTTGAGTCAACACGTATGGGAGCGTGGAATGACCAATGCTCCAAAGAGACAACATCCACTAATGTCAAAAGAAAAACTTTCACTACTTCATGTATTTGAACTGGGAACTTACCTTTTCCTCATGACCTATGATTTCTGTGTCCCACATTTAAACAATCACTGAAACTAGTGTCTTCATTAGTGTGTTCACATTTCTTCTTCAGTTTTGTGTATGAGATAAATGTGTTCTCATTCTTTCTACCCATGTGTACATCTGACAACTGTACTACCCATAGCAGCTTGTTCTGGGGATTTTACATGGGCTAAATAAATGCTGTGGTTTTGTTCATAAGTAGCCAGAGCTACTCAAAGACAGCAGTCACTGCTGAATGACTCAGGCTTGAAATGAGAGGAAAAAGGTATATGATTTCTCCTCATGATAATTCAATCTTGAAGCTTTATTTCCCTACTGTCAAGAGAAAATCTGTGTTTCAGTTGCGCACATACAAAAGTTAATCGAGGGGCCTGACGAATTTAGTAAATCAGGAATCAGTCAAAATACTGGGGAGAGCAACAATCCTACTGCAACTTTAACCACATATTCCAGATCAATGAGTGCTTAAACTAAACTGGTTAGTGTAGTGCTAAATACACCTTATCTCCTAGACTCCAAATCTTAAATCTCAACTCTTACAGTAGAAATTCAAAGCAATGCCTCTTGGCATTTTTTAGCCCAGAACCTATCAGATATTAGTGGTTTTCAGAGATTTTATACACCAAATAACTTACTGAGAGCTACGCTTATTAGACTATTGACCTAATTTCATACTCTCTTTAAGAAATACCTAGCCAGGCAATTAAACACTTGCTTTTATATATCTAATGTAGAAATCGTGACCAGGCTTCTTGGATGAGTATAAAAAACAGTCTTCTTGTATGAGCAAGGTTTCTTGTGTCAGTGAGGAAAATACAATGGGCTATATGTGCTCAGGTGGACGGCTATACAAAAGTTAAGTTAGTATCCTGCTGGGTGTATATGCCATTGCACACCAAAGAGCACCATTTAAGCTGTTTAAGCTATGACCATTAGAAACAATTACTCTTAAATTGAGTTCATTGGACTTCACTGGGGTTTTAATGCAGAGGAGGGGTTATCAGTCATGTTAAAAACATGCACTATAAGCTGTGAAAATATATTTGAGTAAAAGTTTATTTTAAGGATGCATTCAATTACCACTGAATTTTGATGGCAACCTCAAGGAAGCAGATGTGGTAACCATAGTTGTGCAAAAGATATTTTTGATGAGGCTGGCTGATGAAATTAAGCTATACCATACATCAGTATGTTTGTATTTTATGGATTTAATCATCTTACATCAAGCATTAATAAAAACCATTGCTACAGCACTGCCTTTGCTAAAGAAATAAGAATTCGAATTCTTAAGACCATGTGTATGACACATAACAGAAGGTACCACCATAGGAAAGACAGATGAGAGATATTTTTTGTCCCAAAGCTCTCAGGAGCTTGAATCTGTTTCTATAGACATGAAAAGGGTCCAGCTCCTCTTCTTATCACTCAGTTTCAACCTGTTTCTTAGAAAGGCTTGAGGAACTTGTGTGTGGGACTAGTCCTTGGGAGCTATTACCTTCAGCTTTTCTAAGGACTGCAGGCATGAAAGTGGGGATAGACAATGTGTGCAACTAGTAGCAAGGAGAGGGCATTATCCTGTCTTATCACCAAAAGTGCTCAACACAGAAACATGTGTGTCATTCAAAGTGATTACAGAACTTGCAAAGAGCAAAAGATCTTACAAATATCTGAGGCTTGGAAGGTGTTGGAAGGCATCCGCATCAATGTACACAAGGTTGTTTGCTTTCTCAATTCTTCTGCAGAGAGGAAATGAGACATCAGAGAAAATATATCAATATATTGATCTTAAAATTGTGTTTGTCCCATGATATAGTGGAATTCTATGCCAAGAATTTCTTTTTGACAGCAGAAGATATGTATGATTTCAAAGAGCAGCCTACCACAGACTGGCAGAACCCACCACCTTTTGATTCTGGCACTGATTTGAGGATGTTTTAGGCTGATCAGGTAAAGAAAGCAACAGTTAGATAAGAAGACGGAAAACACAAAGGGAGATTTCAGTAGTTCCTGCATCACTGCAAATTCTTCAGTGCTTACCTGAACCAAACTGCAAAACCTTTGATACGCCTATAATGAATCTTTATAATTGTCTCCTTTGCATTTAGATTGCTCATTACTTACATCTCATGTAGTTTGGGAAGTTTGGAAAACACATTTGCTTCTATGACCTCCAAGGCATCATTCTGTGAGATCTCTCTGAAAAATAATGTAGAAGTCAAGATATTGCAAGTCATGGTAAAGCAGAGTATGGAAAAATGAAAAATCCACAAGGAACTTATTTTTAAAACCAAGCTAAGTATCAGATAAGAAAACAGACCCCAGAAACACTGATGAGTACTGCCATGGCAAACAGCAACAGTCAGAAACAAGCATCCTCTGAAGTTGAAGTTTGTACCTGTAGTGGCAGCCCTGCACCTCCTGCTTTCACCACTCTGCATTAGAAATCAGGGTCTATCCACCATGGGCTACTGGATCTCTGGAATTACTAACTACTGATAGAAATTTAAGGCAACCTTTTAACTCAGTAAATAAACTAAGGGGTGAGGGTGACTGAAATAAAGACAGCTAGAAAGTTCCCAAGAAATATGACGCCACTTCAGCAATAGGACACTGCTATCTTGATCCAGTGTAAAGTACAGAGACTAAAATTAAGCCACCAGCAGATGTGCCCTTATTAACAGGAGCTGCAGACCACATACTTGAAGGTGTCTTCCACACCTTGGAGAAAAACCTATTTGACTTCATCTGTACAGAGTTAATGTCCACTTACAGTCACAGAACTACAGAATAGAAATGGCTAGTTTACTGTTATCAACACCCTAGAATGCATCTCCTGCTAGTCCAAAGTACACATTTCCTTGCTTCCTTAATCTGTGGGATGGCAAAGAGAGGGCTGAGGCTCTGGTGTAATTTAGAGCTCAGGAGCTCTCCTGGTGAATCAAGTGGGCATTACTGCAGTGCAACCTGTCCTAGTGGCATCCCTTATGCTGGCACTAAGCAGGAAGGTCAAGGTAAAGATGACTGTGCCAAAAGATTCCCCACTGCCATTTTTTTGGAAACGATGCAAATATGCTGTTTTCCCAGGCTGAGGTCAGCTGTAGGAAGTAAACTTTGTAATGCAGATGTAATTCAGTGATAGTGTGATGGTCTGCTGGATTTTAATGGCAAGGTAAGTGTGCATATTTTTGGAGTGAAACCTTGGGCAAATAATCAGATTGCAAGTTGTACAACATTTGTTCCTAGTTATCTTGTTCTTTGGAAATTATGATGGTTGCAAATAGACTGAAAAACTGAGTTAAAACAATAGATTGCAGTGTCAGTTGCACAGTCAAAAAATAATCAAAAAAATTAATACAAGGAATATAAAAAGTATTCCACTCCCTTCTAAGTAACAACTGACCCATACCTGACAAATTACCTGCCCATTTAAGAAAAACAAGAGCCTTGCAGAAGAAGATAAGTTTTTCATCTGACTTTTTCTGTTTTAAAAAATACCTTAGTGCTTTAATATTTTTTAGTTTAATAAGAAGCTTTCCCTTCTGTTTCCTCAAGGTTTGTTTATGGAAGAAATCCATCTCTCCTCTGCTCCAGGAGCTCTAAACTGAAGAATAAGATAATAAAAGTGCATGAGGGCTGACAAGAGGTGCATGGTACGGTTCAACGAGAACTGGATTTGTTTAGCACCAACTCACATGTGAATACGTTTCTCTTTATTATTCAATTTTTAGCAGCAATGAAGTGCTTCAACTGAGACAGGGATTCCTTCATATCATGTGAGGTACACAGCCATTGCAAGAGATGTTTCAAAGACTTTTTATTATCTTCCTCTTTTCTTTAAAAAGAATGCATTTTG
This sequence comes from Dendrocincla fuliginosa, assembly GCA_035047845.1. Taxonomy (NCBI): domain Eukaryota; kingdom Metazoa; phylum Chordata; class Aves; order Passeriformes; family Dendrocolaptidae; genus Dendrocincla; species Dendrocincla fuliginosa. The sequence goes on along the minus strand of JAWWMO010000121.1, from coordinate 11,901,333 downwards.
AGATATATGTAGAAATATCTAGAAGAACAGAAGAGAAGCATTCACCTCCTATGATGCATTTATATGACAGCACATGATTCACTTGCCTAACTACAGTCTAGAAGATTTAACAATATGGCAGGTGTTTCACACTTAAGATTTGGTTTGGTTTAGTTTTGCTTGTGCTCCTTTTCACTGGTCAGCAGAATATTTGCCATTCCCCACAACCTAAAAAATCAGTTGTCTTGAAAAAAAAAGAAAACTTTCAGAAAAAGTAGAACATTTAATACTAACAAATCCATTTAGCCAGAAGAGATTTCATGCCACTAAGTAGTTCAGGGAAAAATGTTACACATTTGTTGGCCTTATACAGGGGAAAAAAGGTTATTAAGAAACCATAATACAGTAGTGACCTCACCCAGCAGATAGTGCTGTTGAGGGTAATAATTTTTTATGATCCAATCTGCTATCTAACTCTGGAACAACTTGGATGACATACCTCTTTTAATGGACTGCTTAAAAAGGAATGTTTCTGCATCAGGAGAGTGCTTTGGCTTCCTAAGAGTTGGGTAGGTTATTGGCTTTGTTTTTAGTCAAGAAATGGAAGATACAGATCTGACTAAGGTGGGGCACAAGCAGGCCATGACACTTTGGAAGGCGTGGGGAATGCAAGGCTAAGGAAAAGAATGAAGAGAAGTAGGAAGATAGGAATCTCCAAACTTTTAGCAAGATTAGGTTTTTAAAATACAAAGTTTTTTAAAGATTAAGTTTTAAACCAAATTAAATAACACTTGCATGAGGAGGCCATTTCAGAGATTTGGGAAGTGACTTAGCTTTCATTTTAACATTCACAGGTACAAAGGTGATAGGTGTTGGTTTGGTTTGTTTTTTTGTTGTTTTTTTTTTAACAGGTAATGAAAATACATCCATTTACAATGATATTTTTTTGTCTTCCACCTCAAGCAAACCACTCCTGCAGCTGTTAAAGTTATCCGTATCTCATGATCAATAAAAGGAACAAAATGGAAACTTGTCAGTGGCAGAAGACAGTAACCTTTTTGGTGCTGAGCTTCATCCTTTGTGTTCAGGGATTGCAGGGGTGAGGGAAAAGAACAAGACCCTCTGTCCTCTGCAGTGAACTGTGCACACTCTGCTACACTCTCTCCAGGAAATCCTCGTGGTTATGATCGTATTCATCATCGTTCTTTGTAGATGATTCCCAGTTTACAGAACTAAAGTGCTGTTTTCTTACATAAGGCCATTGTTATTGTTGTCCTTTGGGCTGCACAAACACCTGCCAAGGCTGTCACTCAGGTAAAGGGATAAATAAAATAAAACCATTCTGTTTAGGAGATCAGTCACACACTGGACAATAAGCAACACTAATCTGGTTGCATAATTTGCATGAACGATTCATTCATACCTGGCAAAAAATGCACAGGTGTTCATGAAAAATCAAAAGAACACCATCTTGGATACAGGTATCTATGGCATTAAAAGTACAAACCCCTGCTGCTCACATCAAACAACCAGCTCAGCAGACTCAGATCCTTTGCAGAGGAGAGCAAACAATACCTGCCGCAGCAGCTACAAAGAGAAAAAAAGGGATTGCTGGCTAGTGTTTATGCAAGTGATTTGTCTTACAGTATAAATACACACAAACAGATGATTGCTCATAATGCACATCTCATTATATGTCATCTAGAGAGAAGATGGCACTGCTATTACGCTGTTTGTTTGTAATGAATGATACCATTAGCTCTACTGCCAGCTATCGCAGGAAACCCAGCCGGCAGTTTGAGCATCAAAGGCTTTGCATAGATGGTATGCAAAAGAGTCAGGGGCAATTTCTTAAAAAAACATGAATCTCCAAACCTCCCAGGGGTTGCAAAGTGCTGAGGTGTCTGCCCGAGCTTAGTTTTCACTGTATGCATAGTCCTATTGAAATCAACAGTGGTTCTCGAAAGCATGAATCGTTTACTCAAATGCAGCCTAAAAGAGAAAAAAGTATTCAGTAAAAACATTTTACAAAGGCACAAAGGCCAATTGTTTTTATTTTTCTGCAAAGAGAATGCAAGACTTTAAGATGTGGCATCACACAACTGAGGGATTTCCTCTAATTCACTGTTACAGCAGCAAACTGGAATCATTACTACCTATTCACCAGAAACTGAGTGCAGTGTAGCATTTCCACGTGTGACAGCCAGAGCCTGTGACAGTAGGGAGAGAGATGGAAAACTGTTCAACCTGCCTGCAAAGCTGCCCTAAGGCAGGGTTGGGGGTACATCTTAATGACATCTGTGACAGAGCCCCAGGCATAGGCAATAGGAAATACGGAAATATGCCTCTTAAAATCAGCTGCACTCAGAGCGTGACCCACAAAAATCAACTTATATTGGAATGGCCTTGTAAACAATTCTGTTAGCAAGGAACTTATAGTTCATGACAGTTCATGTAGTCCACTAAAGAAAAAGTCTCTTAGACTAATCAAAGTCTTACAGCAAAAGCAAGACTGTATTAAACTCATACACTAATGATCTTGGAGCCAAATGTTCTCATATTTCAACATAATGAAAGAATAGAAGACTGGAGATTTATATCTTTCATGATAAGAATTCCTTTCAGGATCAGAGCAGACCACACAGACATGGATAGAGTAATTTTTTTCCTTGCTAGGAAATGTGTCTATTTAAAAAAATGTGTGTATGTATGTGTGTCTACATACAGATAGAGAAGGTTAACATAGATGAATAAGTGGTAACTTGTGTCAAAAGTGACATGGCACCTTCTTCAGTCACACAGCCCTACTCGGCAGTGCTGGAAGTGACCCACTCCCTACAAACTCTTCATATTCCCTTCCAGAGCAGGTACATACATGGGCTAAATAGCTGGTCTATTCCCCTTATATTTTCTGTGATACATGATAATTATGCCTTTTGGCCTTTTTTAACCTCAGCCTCTGAGGCAGGTTTTTGTGGCACAACTATCCCGTGGATTCCTGTGAAGTCTTTGTTTCACTCAATAGGTACCTGCAATCAGCAGAGATACTGGAGGTATCAGGTACTGACTCCCAGAGCAGGTGCCTCACTGTGCTCTCTGCACTTCTACACATCAATAGCATTGTGTTCATTTAAGGGAAAAAGGAAGAAAAAAAAAATCCAACAATGTTTATTCCCCCCCCCCCTTTTTTTAAATATAAATGCTCTTTAGAGCAGTTTGCCAGGTCAGTTTTACTCAGTGGTTTGACTGATGCCACAGTTCATGTCAAGCTTCAGAAGTAAATAGCAGTAGTGTGGTGTCGCCCAGGCAATCCTGCTCAGTATTCCCTGGGTGACCCCCCACAGGACCAGCCTACAAAGTGTCTGAACTGGAAAATTAAACACCTGGCTACCTTTGTCTCCGTGTCATGGAAAGAGTAGCTCTTATTCTTTCAGTCTGATCAGAAACAAGCTGGTCTGAAAACTCCTTTTGAAAACTTCTCTCTAAAGTGACAGCAAAATGCTACTACATTGACTTAAAAAGGTTACAAAAGAAAAGCTATTTTTCTTAAAAGTATTAGAGACTTTTGACCTTTTAAAAATAGATGGTTGACACTCTCTCCTGTCACTTTCCTTGTGAACATGAAAAACTTGTCTCCCTACCATGATTTATTGAACACCAGGGAGTTACAGGGTAATATCTCTTAGCAGATATTGACGTTTCAAAAATGAATTCAAGCACTGACTCTTCTCATGATCTTTTTACTTTGCTGAAGATACACACATGTCTTTCTAAATAAGTGGAATACCCATTTAACCAACTGAACATTAATAGCAACTTCCACTTAGAGCAAAATAGTATATACATCAGTCTTTGAAGGAGATTATCAGGAGATGCCAATGCTGTGTCTCCCTGTCTTCTCCAAAGGGCATGAAACCATATTCTCAAATAAATCAGTACAGGCATGGGAAAAAATAAAATGCAAATTTCCGGGCAACAGACAGAAGCAAAGAGGATTTTATTTCTATCAGTGCTTTAGCACCATGCCAGCAATCCAGATGAAAGTCTGTTGAGAGTTTGGTTGCATCAAATTAATTGTCCATGTAACAGTTTTAAATTGGTCTCTCTAATCTGAAAAAGCACACGATTAGTCTAAAGAATTGGAACTGATAGCGACAGGATCCAACAGACGAAGCCGCTTTGTTACAGGAATTGATTTTATAATCAGTACAGTTTGGGTGGATAGATATTTCCTCATACTCCAGCTCTATGGGGGTGTATTATACTAGTTTTAGTATATTGCCAGCAAGGCTGAAAATGCATGAAGCTCTGCAGGGTCAAACCAAGGGTCTTTGGGGGAAATGTCAGCTTTCCACAGAAAAGCTGGCTCCACACAGGCAGCCCAGAGAGACGGGGCTGAGAGCTGGGTGCCCTCCAGCCACTCGAGCAGATATATCTGCCCCACCCTGCCTTCCCCTCCCCGCCCCCCTCCCCCCACTTCAGGTATCACTAAATTTTATCTTTGACTATGAAACCTTGTAGGGAAGACAGGAAAATGTCTCTAAAGCAGAAGCACCCACTCTGGCAATGGCACTTTTTCCTTAGATGTAACAGGCTCCAGAGAATCTTGAGACCATGCTGGTAGATAAGGATGGTTGTCCAGCTGAGGGAAGGACATCCTCGTTCAGAGATGCTGACACAAGCTTCATACCCAAATCATAACTCCTTTTAAGGAAACGGGATAGCAGCATTTATTGCCACTTATCTTTTATTACTTCTCTCTTGGCTTTGATAGCCAGCTAATGATGAATAGTTTATTAAGATGACCTGGGCAGATGAGGAGACTACATTTAGATAATCATTCATGAGAGCAGCTGAACGAAGAAGTGGGGAAAATAATTTCTGGGAAAAATCAATAGGTAGACTGTCACAGACTGGGAGAACATGTGGCTGTCAGGACCCAAAGCCCAGGCAGCGAAAGCCTTCCCAAACAGATGTTTTGAGATAGGTCAACAGACAGTTTTGAAATGCTTTAAGGAAGCACACATTCAAAAGAGGCCTCTGAAGGACAGTTCATTACTAACTCCAATGTTTTACAGAAACAGGAAGATACAGAAAAGCAAGTACCTTGGCTAGGCACAATTAAACATTTTAGTGAAGAGGGGAAATTCTAAAAAAATCCCCCTTACTCCTCAAATCTGGCATGAAAAATCTTCGCAGGCTTATGAGAGAATAGTGAATATTATTCACCAGAGCAAATAATACACCCACTTCAGTGAAAATAAATCTCCATGCCTTGACCCATCATGAGAAAAATATTAGCATTCTCTAATGCTAAACCCAATTATGAATACAGACATCATCCTACAGCTGCTAATACCATGCACTACATCTTTCAAATGTCCTCCTGAAAGAATTTAGGTTTCTCTTATTCAATGTTACAGTCTCCTTGTGAAATATCTTTTTTTCAGCACAGTTTCCTTTCTCTCCTCTTTTCTATTTGCATTCATTCTTCCCTTCCATAAAAACTACTTACTTCTTTTGTGGTTTGTGTCTAACTGAAGCCTTGACCCTACAAACTCTATTCCTTGAGCTTTGACACCAGGCTCAGATATAACCTACCCAGGAAAACGATATTCTTTTACACTTCCAAAGTTAAATGCAAACCTCTGCTTTCTAACAAACTTCCACAGAAAACACAAGCACTATCAAGACCTGGTAAGTCAAAAGCTTTACAAAACAAGTGTGCAATGAGGGCTATTGATCTGATTATGATAATATCATGAGCAGAAAAAATTACCATTAACCCCAAATCTACAGGTTCTGCATTGGAGGAGGCAGAGCTGACATCTTATTAAACATGGGAATTGCATACAATCCCTAACCCTTTTGCCAGGTGGCTGGTGGCAGCAAAGAGGAGCCTGATTCAATACATCTAGAGTCTTATTTTACAAATAACTGAACAGCTGTCCACTATGAAACCTCAGAAAAGCATGTGCTTCCACCTGAGTTTCTCTGACAGAAATAACCCCCCTTTATCAGCAAACACTGCAAGACTGTACACAGATAAGAAAGTCTTAACTAGGGGGAAGATGTCATAAAACTTGGGCCAAAATTCAATATAAGAATATATTTCTATGTTTTTGAGTGTATTTACACAATAATCCAATAAAAGCAAAAAAAATAATAAATGCATGGCCACATGATGGTGCTTGCTCATAAAATGAGACAAGAGCAGCCTTTCTGCACATCTAATCCCATTCACAAGAGGTTGCTCGTGTGTGCCATGAACTATGGTGTAACCCAGGATGGTAGAAGTGCCAAACAAAGGCTTTCTGCTATAGTCTGTTGTTGTGGGGCTTTAACAAGAAAGGCCTCAGACTGGACTCAGCCCTTTGATTGGGAGCCCTAAGTACTGATTCCTCACAACTGTCTCTGTAGGAACAAGGCTTGAGAACCCAAAGGCAGTTCTTGGCCACTTGGGAATAACCTGTTTCTCCTATGCACAAGTACTTTGATCCATGTGGGAGCCCTTCTCCTCCATCCTATGCTAGGTCATATCTAACTGGGGCCACGGGAAGAAATCTGAGCTAGAGATGATGCAAAAAGCCTTATCAGAATTAGTTCTTCCTTCTTCATCAAGGGAAAAGTGGCAGTAATCTTCCTCCCTAGCACAGTATTAAAGAAGAAGGCTGAACAAGAAATGTGGTTTGAAAAAAAAGTTATGTTTTCCTCAAAAGTCACTGTGCCTATTCCTTTGCTGAACTGTATTGCATATATTTCTGTTATTTTTTCTCTCTGACTTCCTGTATTGATATAAACAAAATGGAACTTACAGTGTTTTTGAGCATGCAAGCCTGGCAAAACCTTTTAGTGTTTCCAGTAAAACTCTTTGAGAAAATACAACTGCTAAGGGGGAAAATAATTGCTGAAGAGATCCCAAACCACAAAAAAATGCCATTTTGAAAAGTCAGGTTTGAAGTAACACATTACGGAATATGATCAGAGTTCCCTCTGAAAGATGTTCTATCTTGAATTTGCCCAAATTTGGACCAGATTCCTGAACAGGAGTGCATTTTTCTTGCATGCAGAAAGGTACAGCAAACCAAAAGCGAGCAGCAGTACCAGCACACACCACATTCTTCTATGCCAAGGCATCAGGGTTTCACTATATGCTATCAGTTCCAAGGTGGCTCTGTAGTATGGTGCTGGTTAAGAGATTCCCCACATGAATCCCTTGTGCCCCTTGCCTTTGGTGAGGACAGATTATGCAGCAGATAAGTAAAAGGGGGTTTAATTTTTATCTTTTCCCTAAATTTCTAAATTAGGAGCTAAATTACTGGAATCATGTAGTGGGTACTTCAAAATGGTAGGACTTGGTGCTAGAGTTGTACCTATTTAACTTCAGAACGATGCAAAGCCCCAGATTAGATGTTTCGGATTTAGTTCATTCTAATGAATTCAAACATAATTTTATCTTTCGGTTGGTTTTGCTGGTTTTTTGGTCTTGGTGGTTTTTTTTTTGTGTTGTTTTGGTTTTGCCTGTTTAGGTTTTGGTTTAGTTTTGCTGTTGTCTTGTTTCTTTTTCTTTTAAGTGGTACGCACTTCTAATTAATTTTATAAATTATTTTTAGTTAAATGAATGAATCTCTGTGAGCATACAAGTCCCAATAAGACATACAGAGAATATTTATCTATGAGACCTGTTAAAAGAGATTAATATGATACAGTGACTTCATTTCTGCTCACTTTTCTCTATGTGCTGCTAAAGTCAATTTAAGGACATTTATCCACTGAAGACTGAAAGGGCGAGAGAAACTACCCTGGAATTCAGGATATGACCCGAACTCAGTACACTCCTATGTCCCATCTAGACTTGTGACTCTCCTAGATACATTTTGCCTCATCATTCAAACTGTCCAGAAGGGTAGCAACAGGATGCATCTTCTTATATCCTTCTCCTTCTTAAAGGTGTGCAGATGCAGACCTGTTAGGAGAGCTCAGATTTGTCTGTGACACGACTAGGAGGAGGAGGAGAAGGCCCCCACTACAGGAAAGAAGGCATTTGATTTTCTTTTTGTGACATTTAGTTAAAAATAAGGTAAAAAGACTATTAGATGTGACAGGCAAAATCTTCCATTTACCTGTGGATGAGGCGCAGCACAGCCAAAGGAATTAAACATTCCCACAGTGCCCCACAAAGGAGCGTGAACACCCACTGAGACCACAGCTCTGCTGCAAAGCTATTTCAGAGTCTGGCCAAAAGAGGCTGCTGCTGTTGAAAACCAGCTGCAGCAGCCCTACTTGCAATGAATCACCATCTCCTGAGGGCACAGGCTGAGATCACCATCTCATGGTATGCCAGCCATCAGCCTGCCCATGTGAAAATAAAACGTTCATCACACACATGCGGACTGGATATGAACAAATGACCCAGAAATCTGGGGGGTTCCAAGTCTTATTACCCTCTGCCTGAGTCATTTTCCTGTCACACGAAACTTGTTGTGACATATTTTGAGTGGGCTGCGGGGTAGGGGGGGTTGAGAACAACCCAATGCCTACTTTGTCATTTAGTCCTAGCATTATACATAACTCCTTCAATGGACAAATAAAAGAATAAAATGACTATGAAAGAGGAAAATGTGGTAGCAAGCAAAAAATTCCTTGTTGCACATTGTATCTTCATTTGAATTCCAGCACAGATCTGAATGAATTATATTTTTTAATTTGTTTAACTATGCTAATCGTCACCATGCACTGGTGGTTTTAGCAGTATTTTCTCTTTATATGTATGACTCAAGAATTACCATAGCAACTTGCTTCCTAATTAGCCTTCAGTTACTAACAATCAATATGATTAGACAAGGTCAGTGCTGGAGTAAGATCTATAGATTTTTAAAAAGGCCACTGAAAGTGGGTAAGGGCAGGTAGAGGAGGGAAAGGCTCCTGGATCATCTTCCCCTAAGAATGGTGATCTTCTCCAAAGAATGGTCATTGTTCTGCTATTAGTTACTCTCCTATGAATGAACAAAAGGAGTCAGCGCAAATGAGAGCTTTGCCACTTACTCGACTGCAGAAAGCTTTTAGCCTGCCAACAGATTCTCAAAATATGGAGGACAGAAACATCCTTAGATCTGCAGAGAAAAAGACACCTGACTGTCACATTGCTGGGACTGATGTTGATTGCACATCACCAAAATCCAGAACAAATATGTCATAGATTTTTATCAATGTTGTTACATCCGAAATCAATCTCCCTGCGTGGGAAAGATCCCCGAAACCTGGAATAAAGCAACACTGTCCAGTTCACAGGAAGATGCTCCCTGGGAGTTAAGCCTATGCAGTGCTTATCTGAGACCCCATTAGGAAGCTCTCCCTCTAGAGACCTGAGTGATTGCCCATCGCTGACACAATTCCCCCTTCATTTTTACAGCCTATTTCAGTCGTTAACAAGTTATCTGTTACCCTGAAAGCACAGTGCCTGGCAGCACAGTAGGATGAAAACATAATGTGCTATTCAGAGGTACTCTGGGTCCTGGGAATACAAAACAGGATCCTTGATACTGACAGATGATGGCTCCCGAAAAGCCACTTTACTTGTTAGCATGTTTAAGTCTGCTACCAAGACACACAGGCAAAACCAAGCTTATTTTTAAATAAACAGCGTGTGTTGTCAATTATGCCTAGGCACACGGCTGCTGCAGATGAACTGTGATCCATTTACTTTCCTCTAGAAATTCATTGCAACTTGTCTCTCCCCTCTGTTCCTCCCTGGAGTTTCTCCCTCTGCTGCAAATGTTCCTTCAGCTTCAGCTCATGCCAGCTCATAGCACTGAGTCCCAAATGGAGGGTCAAGCTCAGGGAATGGAGGAGCCAAGACATGACACTTGGTGAAAACGTAATGACAAGACAGCCTGTATAGTGCCATATGATGGCATTTCAACCAGGAGTTTTGAGGCAGTATGTCTTGACCTTCCTCTGCAGAGAATGCCCGAAAGAAGAATGAAAAAGTTTTAAGCTCAAAAAAAGGCAGTTTTGATTAGAATATCAACTAGGATAATGAACTTTAAAACAGAAAAACCTTATAGGATATTAGAAGTGAACTGAGAAGAGTTTATATCCTCTGTATTTATATTGGCTGTGACATCCAGTGCCTTTAGAGGTTTGGAGTTCACAGAGTAATTTGGGTTGTAAGGGACCTTTGAAGGTCATCTAGTCCAGCTTCCCTAGGGACATCTTCAGCTAGACCAGGTTGCTAAGATCCCTATCCAACCTGACCTCAAATGTTCCCAGGGATCCACCAATTCTCTGGGCAACATGTTTCAGTGGTTTAGCACCCTGATAGTAAAAAGCTTCTTCTTATATGTAATCTGAAACAACCCTCTTTTAGTTTAAAATCATCGCCTCTTCTTCTGTTGTGACAGGCCCTGCAAAAATGCTTGTCCCCATTTCTTTATAGTCCCTGTTCAAGTACTGAATGGCCAGGTTCCTCAGTGGCTTATTTCTAGTGGCACTAAGTTCTGCTTCGACCTCTTTCAAACCCTGTTCATCAGCCCCGGGGCTGCTCCCTGCTCTCCAGTACAGTCCTTGGGTGGTGCGTTCCCGTCTCTGGCCTGTAAATCTCCTGCCTCTTGCAGTGCCTCAAAGCTGTTCCCCCCTAAATGTGTCCATAAGCCCTCAAAGGAAATACCCATCACCCCTTCCTCCAGGGAGCTCTGATACTGCCAGCTGTTCTAAAGAGCCTTGTCTAATGGGAAAAGAAGTAGTACATAAGCATGTCATTTCCAGTATGTTCTGGTCAGCCTCTCTCACAGCACAGATGGGAAAAGCCAAAATCTTAAAAATATAGCACAAGAAGACTTACCATTGTGGAAAATAAAGATGATAAACGTATCAACATAAAAATCTCATTCAAAATAAAAGACAAATTTGACAAAAGGATTAGATATGTCTAATGAACACCTTCATTTCATAGTTACACTAAAAAGGATAAACATTTCCAGATAAAGACGTAAATCTTTGTGCTTTTGAGCATACAAGCAAGACAGAAGTGAACAATCCTTCCAAGTAACAAAAACTAGTTTAATTCTGTCCCTATGTGAAACTCCTCACTATTGCTGCTTTCAGCGAAGAAACTTCAGAGCAGGAGGCAACACAGAGAAACCACTCCTGGAGTTTGTGCTGAGCAGCTCCCTACTTATTATGTGCACTTCTTTTCCTCAGAGGAAAAAGCATCTGATGAGGTGGACAAAATATATTCTCCCTGTGGATGAACTATTCCATAATTGTTCCAGAAACGTTCTCTTGCATGTCCTCCTTCAGCAAGTTGCATCAGAAGCTCTCAGAGATGAGGTTCTGAACAGGGAAAGTCAAAAGCCTGTCCCTGTCCCCAACTCCTAGTTTTCTGCTAAGTCCAGCGGAAAATGCACAGACACCAATAGTTTTTCAGCTTTCTCCATTTCTCTCACAATCATTTGTAATTTCCATCTGTGGTGTTGGCTTCCCAAGCATTCAAAATATTTTCTGGCTTAGTATCTGTCTACCATCCTAAATCCTAGCAATTTAAATCTTTTCCAGACTGCTTTATGTATATATACACACATATGCATGCATTCAAATGGATAAGTAGATATATTCTACCATGTGGGAAGTAGTTCAGTCCAAGAGGTACACTCCTCTAACATATTTTTAAAGAATCAAACACATCATGGAAGCCTTCTTCAAAACCGGGTTCCTGCTCTAAAAATCAAAACAAATATCCAGAGTGTTTTGAGAGTAAATTGTTCTTGGCCTGGTCACAAAACAAACAACAGGCACAATGAATCTCTGGTTTTACACCTGGGATGAATTAGGGCCAGCAGTGCCTTTGATAGAAAAATCAAAATGCAGCTCACTAATAACGATAAAATGCTCAGTTGCCTCTCCACTGAGCAAAGCAGCCATCAAACTAATGATTAAATCCACATCAATCATTTGGCATAATAGAAATAAAGGCTGTGCAATATAATGTTGTCAGAGAATCAACATCTCCTGCTTAGAAAATAAATGTCTTGACTTCATCTCAACATTTGTTTTCCATAAATGCTGAGGGTTATATCAGCATTTGTATAACGGGAAACACTCCTTCATTGCAACATGCCAATTCCACTAGCATTATTTCTAAAATAAATAGAAAAGCTGGATAAAATTAATACGGGAACATGTTTCTGAAATCCTCCTGAAACTGAATTAGCATTTCCAATCTGGTGCTGGACTTCTTTCTAACAAACAATATTTAGTAGTGGCAACAATAAACAGAAAAGAAAATCCCATTTACAACAAACTGGGCACATTTTCAAGGAGTTCACACCTTTTGCACTCACTCATTGGTACGGTTACAATTCACTCAAAAAGATTAATAGAAAAAAAATCCTATAAACCCTTTTTTCTCGTGGACCACCCCTCCTCCCCCTTTCTTTTCTAATCTATACTTTTTTCTTTTTTTTTTTCTTCTAATAGCCACATTTTTAAAGGAAACCTAGAAGCTGGATACAGCTGGAAGGAGATGGCACTATAGTGTCTCTTGGGATATGCTGTCACCTGAACTGCCACAGCACCCTGATGCCTCAGGAGCCCTGGGCCCTCACCAGCCCCACCTGTCTGTCAGGTGAAGATGGAGGTGCTGGAACCACGAAGAGGGGTGCAACCTCTGCAATTCTCAATGCACGTGTTTACTCTCAGAATTGCTTTATTAGTTGATTTCACACAAGAATTTTGTATTTACAGTTCTCTCCATTTTCAAGTCAATACATTTTAAGTCTGAATTCTATCCAGAAATTTGGGAGTTATTATGTAACTAACACGCAAAAGGGATTTTTTTTTTTACAAATTATTTAGGGTTATTAGAATGAATATACTGATTTCACTCAAGATAAAGGTAATTATTTAAATCAGGACAATATTCTGAGACATCACATGAGACGAACCATCTTTTGCCACGTATGAGCAATGAATTATATTCGAGAATGTAATATGTAAACAGAACCACCAACTCTGAGTTTTCATTTCATTTTGTGATATCCATACATATGTTTAATAAATGTATCTCTCTTTATTGTTCCTTAGAAAATACATATTTTGGTATTTATGAAGTCACTTAGATGGTCACTTATTCTACTTTGAAAGTACAGGAATCTCTTACTAAAATACAACTTAAAACTTCCTTTGCTTCAAAATAGAGTGGAGCTCCTGAAAGGAAGAAATAGAAACTGAAGAAGTGACACATTCTGGGGAAAAATTTTTGACTCTGCCAGCATCCATCTTTCCTTCTTGAAACAAAAATCCCACCTAAAAGCACCTGAGATGAATCTTGAATAGGCTGGTAGTAAGCAGACATACCAGTCTTGTCAGTATGCATTAAACATATCCACAGGAGAAAAGAAGAAAGATTATAGTATTAATTCTGCACCACAGGATGACCATCAATTCTGAGGCTCCCTGGTAGGTTTGCCAGTCACAATAATCAGCTTCATGCCTCTAATGCAAGGACCTAGATTGAAGCTGCCTTGCAAAACCTAATGATTCAGAGGAAGCAAATTTCTCCCTGCGATGCCAAACCTGCAGCCTGTCTGGCCCAGCATCTTGCTCTAGTGAAGGCAGAAGACACTCAGAACATAATGTAAGAGCAGGGCAAACCCATTGAGAAATAATCTTACTAATTGCAAAAACAATCTCAATAATTCACAACATTTCCTTTTGCAGAGAGCTTGTTTTGGTGGGGGTTTTTTTGACACTGGACGGAGACCTTTTTTTAAGAACTGTGCATTTCATCCTCAAATCTCATTTTGAATGAATGAGGCTACTGAAAAGCCTATTTAGATGTGCAAATCTGAATTTAGCATGCACTTAATCTGTTTTGTTAGCATGGAGGAAGGCAGAGGAACATTGCATCAAAGTTTCTTCCTAAAGAAGAGTGGGAACTCACACAAACATTTGCCCACATTTCATCTTTTATAAATTCAGGTAATATGAACAGTACGTTGCTGGGGAGAGGCATTAAAGCATTTAGTATACATTCAGGCAAGTGGCTTCCCTTTTTTTCTCTCTCTCTGTCTAGACAGTTGTAAAACAGGGACCAGAAATGATGTGCAAGATGATTCTCCCATTAAATACTTCAGTCTTTAACGCTGGCTTCACACTAATACAGTTTACAAATAAAGGTTCTGCTAACAGTTCATTGCCACAAAGCTCATTCTTTCTCAAAAAAAAGGAAGTAATAACAAAAGTGTATTTTCTTCTTTTTTTTCTGTTCTGAATTTATTTTATCAAAGAAAGCAAGCATCAAATACTAAACCACACAGAAAGAATTATGGAATACTTCCTTTATTGTACTCTAATGTGTTTCAATTAAAATATGCAAATATTAATGTGATTTTCTGGGACCTTTTGAATAGAAAATTTAGAACATGTTGATATGGACACTATTAATTGATTTTACATACCCTAGCTTCTTCTTGGGGTTTTTATTTTATTTGTAATTTTGTTCCACCCAAGCTGTAGCAGAAGATTGAGATCAGATTACGGTTTCCCCAATATATAGCAAAGCTGTAATTAAACCTTTGCTTTTTGACATCAGCAGTGAGGTCCTAAGATGGATAATAAATTTCTGCTTACATTTTTGTAATTGTGCAAGGGATGACAACAGTAACAGCAAGTGCAAGGCCTCTTCCACAAATAAGCTTTGGCAGGGAAAAGCAGAATGCCAGGTGACAATGCAACAAAAGGTTTATAGGTTATAATAAAAGCAGCTAGTCTTCATTAATTGCTTATTATGTTTAGAACCCAAGCCATAGATTCTATTTTCATGAAATAATCTGAATTGAGAACACCAGGTTTCCTATGTATTCATACCAAACATAAAAGTTTGCTATCTAAAGGATGATATCTGCAAAGGCTGCAGGAAGGTCATCTGAAGCAAAGGTATTCCTTGGATGAAAAAAGGTACCCCAGGTGCCCATGGCCACACAGAGGTGCAAGGCTTGGCTCTGACTGGCTCCTCCACCAACGATGTGTAACAGGACCCCTGGGAGAAACTTGCATAGCTATCCACCTTTCACATCCCATTTGTGGGAACCTGTTTCGAAGGGCAGAGTGTGGCAATTGGCAAATGAAGACTGACACCCGGGGTGCTGCTGGGCTATGAAATGCGTATGGCATGTCTAGCAGAGGATAAGCTTTCTTTCCTACATTTTCCAGCTGAATTAGAAGCCTGAAGTGCCAGCAATCCCTCCACTGTAGAAAATCCCTGGTTCAAACCCACTGATCACCACTAAATATGGGCAGTCAGCTGGGATGGGGGCACCTGGGACATGCAAGTCCACCCACGGGAGCCAGGAAGCCTCCTGTGATTGCTCACTGCCCAACCAGCAGCCTGCCTGCTGACTCCTGCAGCACTGGACCAGGCTTACAGCTGGGAAAGCCCCACATGATAACCTTGGAGCCATTAAAACATTTATTCTTTCGGATGGCAGTCTGAATTTTTAATTTCTTTGCCTATGTTAGTTACTTGCCTTAATATTTTTGAACAGTAGTACTCTGCTCCCTGAGAGAAAATGCATATTTAGACTAATTCAAATGCATTAACTAGCATACTTATTTTCATGCCCTGTCCTTAATGTGAAGAATGTTACACATAATTTCCTATATGTAAATTAGAACTTAATATCTATAGAAATGCATCTTGAGAATATACCCTGGAGTATTTATTACCAACATATGACTGTCACTTGATTCGTTATGTACTCTGGTACACAGAACACACCGTGTTGCCCTTTCACCTTAGGGATGCAAATAAATATTTTTGTAAACATGCACTATTTAACATATATCACAGCAGATCCTGAAAATCCATATTTTGCTGCTTGCAAAGTAATAAATAACAGATTTATCTGAATGATGCAACAGAAGATAGAAAGGAACTCCTGCCTAGAACCAATTTCCTAATGTCTTGGTTATGCTGAATCCTAACAATTTTCTCAAAATAGCTTTAATGATCTTACTTAAACACAGCCTTTTGCATACCGAATGAGGCAGCACACAATACACTGTGCAAGAAAAAGTGGAGAAGCTACAAAATGCTGAACAGCTTTCTTGGTAGCAGAAGACACAGACTGCTCATCCTTAGGTGATCGTGTGATTCCTGCCTCCTTCCCTTCCCTCCCTTCTCTTCGGGCTGTATCTTGACAAGTGTTACA
Organism: Dendrocincla fuliginosa; assembly: GCA_035047845.1. Classification (NCBI taxonomy): domain Eukaryota; kingdom Metazoa; phylum Chordata; class Aves; order Passeriformes; family Dendrocolaptidae; genus Dendrocincla; species Dendrocincla fuliginosa. The sequence continues at coordinate 11,885,143 of JAWWMO010000121.1, read as the reverse complement.
GAATCACATGCTGGAGCTTATTGAAACTCATTTCAGGAGCGTGTGGGGATGGGTTAGCAATTTCCTAGCCCAGGCAGCTTTGGTGGCTACTGCTGGAGAAGGTTTGTACAGTGAACTGGTCAATCTGCCAGGTTTTAAAAACTTGCTAAATAAAGTAGGACTTCCAGTATGCCAAATTCTCCAGATGAGACTTCCACAGCCAAACCAAAACCCCTGTTCCTTCATCAGTTACAGAAAGAGACATAGCCCTTTGATGCAAAATACTCTCTTCTAGACTCTGCTGTCCTCAGGTAACTCACCTGAGTTTAGATAAACCATAAAAGAGAGCACAGTATGATCTAATTAAGTCAAAGGAAAGTGTGACTTGCCTTTTACCCTACAGGGGCAAACAGGAGAGATTTTAGCATCGTACATTGGTTTGGTTGTTGTACATGAAATAAGCTGGTGCTCATGTATCTAGGTCACACACCAGCAGCATTTGTTCTTAGGAACTATCACTGGATCAACAGTCTCAGGAAAAGAAACAAAACCAAGAAACCAACAAAAACTCAGAAAAGCTTGACTAAGTGATGAAGTAAACACACAACTAAGTCTATTTTTTCCCTACAAATTCACAAGGAAGCAGTAGATACCTGGTGCATATATTCCTGCTGTCTTCCATATACAGAAATCTTCAGTTTTCAGGACTATCAACTCTTGTAGATTCCCTCAACCCTAAAAGTTTTAGCTCTCCAGAATTTCCAGAGCTCATTAAGGATTTAGCTCATCAAGCTCTGTTATCTATAGTATGGTTAATGTTCTTGAAATGTGCCTTTGACAAAATCTGTTAAAGAAATGTCCGTCTCTTATTACTCCAAAAGACAAAACAGGGCCAATAATGATGTTTTCTCTCTCTGTGACACCTTCTAGTTCAAGAAGGATTTCATCCTCATGGCTGAATTTCCTTAGGCTGCACACTGGTTGGATTTGAGAGCACATGATGAACCAAAGCATTATGCTTAAACCTCTCAAAAAGAACAAATAACTGATGATGAATTTTCAAAAGGATTGTGCCTCGGGATACAAATATGAGGCCCCTTTGGCTTACACAGGGTAACACAATCAGACCAAACTACCTATAAATATGATGCCCAAATCAGGCTTTATTAGATCAACATTCACAAATCTACTTTGCTACCTTGTAGTAACAGGAAGAAACAGCAAGAGAAAAAGTGAGACTTAATATTCCTTCAGATGGTCTCTCCTCCAAATTAAGCACTTTCAGTGCAGGTTAAGATGACATAGCTGCTGCAGAGCATGTCAAATTGATTTTGCCAGGTATGTGCCTGCATGGGACTGCTTTTTAATTTAGTAACTTGAATGTTAATTAGTTCTAGGAGTGTAAACAGGTTGGTTAAGCATGAGTCCAGTTGAATTGCCACGCTCCAGTCGACTAAGACCTAGGTGTAGACTAAAATGTACCAGGAATAACTAATCTGCTTTCCTGAATGCCTATTTGCTAAATTAACATTAAGCCAGAGCTGTGCAGAAGTTGGAGAGCTGCTAGCAACAAGACAGCAAGGCTGTTCCTCAGACCTGTGGGTTCCTGAAATGGTTTTCTATATGAAAATTCAAGCTGCATGTTTAGTAAGAGAAATCTCTGATAATTAGAGCCTGTCAGTTTATTTCATAAATTTAAGCATTTTATCTAAGAAGACAAGAAGATCTTTCTCCTCGAATATATTTGGGGAAAGTTGTTGCACATATGACAGTCTACAGAATGGGCATTTCATGTTTTTTTCAGTAACTGAAATAATTTAGATGTCTGGAAGATAATGAAAAGCTAGAGATGGTTCAAATGCGCTCCTACTTTAAAAAAAAAAATAAAAAATGGTAAAAGTATTCCAATGACAATATTGCCAATTGAAAAAAAAAAGTTAAAAATCAGATGAAACCCAAAGGATTTGGTCTTGATAACTAAAATTGGAGCTTCACAAGGGAGGGCAGATCAAGTGCTCCATGCCACCATTTCCAAGTCACACTATTTTTTCCATGATGAGTCATGGCCCCAGGTATCCTTTCTGGAAAGTCCTTGGACAGTCCAGATGGAAAACAAATGAGATCTTGCCTGGATACTCTGATTGGAGCTTGGTTGAAAATATTTGATATTTTCTGGCAAAATACATTTATTCAAAGCTCTCAGCAGTTTGGGAAGATACTAAAATGCATAGAGAAAACAGGAAAATATTAGTGAATTATATTTCTTTGAAAACCTGAAATTTTCAGTCACTGTGTTCAAAAGCCTTTATTCACTTTGAAAGTAAATGCAACAGAGTTAGGATTCTTATGGAGAACTCATCTCTTACTTAACTTGGAATTATAGAATAGAATCATGGAATTATTAAGGTTGGAGAAGACAGATATTTCACAGATGTTTCACAGAGTATTCTGAGTGGGAAGGGATCCTCCAAGACCATTGAGTCCAACCTTTGACCAAACATCACCATGTCAACTAAACCAAAGTGCTAAGTGCCATGTCCAGTAATTTCTTGAACACCTCCAGGGATGGTGACTCCACTACCTCTCTGAGCAGTCCATTCCAATGTTTAATCACCCTTTCTGTGAAGAATGATGTCCTACCTTAACTTCCCCTGATGCAGCTTGAGGACATTTCTTCTCATTCTCTCACTAGTTGTCTGAGCGAAGAAGTTGAACCTCACCTTACTACAACCTCCCTTTTGTTAGTGGTAGAGTGTGATAAGGTTTCCCTTGAGCCTTCTCTTCTCCAGGCTAAATAACCCCAGTTCCCTCAGCTGCTGCTCATAGGACTTACACTCTAGACCCTTCACCAAATGTCTTGGTCTTCTCCTGGACTTGCTCCAGCACCCTCAGTGAGGGGCCCAGAACTGGACACAGCATTTGAGGTGTGGCCTCACCAGTCCCAAGTACAGGGGGAAAATCACTTCCTTGGTCCTGCTGGTATATTATACACTATTGCTGGTACAGGCCAGGATGTCATTGTCCACCTGGGCACACTGCTGGCTCGTGTTCAGCCAGCTGTCAACCGAAGCCCCAGGTCCTCTTCTGTTGGGCAGCTTTCCAGTGATTCTGTCCCCCAGCCTGTCACATTCCACAGGGTTGTTGTGACCCAAGTGCAGGACTCAGTACTTTGTCTTATGGAATCTCATACTGCTGGCCTTGGCCCATTTATTCAGCCTGTCCAGATCCTTCTGCAGAGCCTTCCTACACTCCAGCAGATCAACACTGCCACCCAACCTGGTGTTGTCTGTGAATTTACTGAGGGTGCACTTGCTCCCCTAATCCAGATCATCAATAGCGATGTTGAACAGGACTGAACCCAACACTGATGCCTGGGGGACACCACTAGTGACCAGCCACCCATTGGATGTGGCACAGTTCACCAGCACTCTCTGGGCCCAGTCATCCAGCCAGTCCTTAACCCAGCAAAGGGTGCAGCTGTCCAAGCCATGGGCTGCCAACTTTTCCAGGACAATGCTGTGGGAAAGAGTATTAAAGATTTTACTGAAGTCCAGGTAAACTATATCCACAGATTTCCCCTCAACCACTAGGCAGGTCACTTGGTCATAAAAAGAGATCAGATTGATCAAGTAGCACCTAAACCAATCCTGACTGGGTCTGATCCCCTGATTATCCTGTTTGTGCCATGTAATTGCATTCAAGAGAATCTGTTCCATAACCTTTCTGGGCACTGAGGTCAGCCTGACAGGGCTGTAGTTCCCTTGATTCTCCTTCCATCCCTTCTTGTAGATGGGTGTCACACTGGCCACCCTCCAGATACCCAGCCCCTCCCTGGTTAACCAGGACTGACGATAAATGACAGAGAGCAGCTTGTTGAGCTTTTCCACCAGCTCCCTCTGCGCCCTCGGGTGAATACCATCTGGCCTTGTAGACTTGTAAGTGGTTCAGCAGGTAATTAGCTACTTCTTCCTGGATTTCAGGGGGTTTATTCTGCTCCCCATCCCTGTCTATCAGCATAGGGGGCTGGTTGCTCTAAGCATAACCTGTCTTTCAGTTAAAGACTGAGGCAAGGAAGGCATTAAGTACATCAGCATTTTCCTCATCCTTGGTGACAATGTTCCCACTCTACATCCAATAAAGGATGGAGATATTCCTCAGCCCTACTTTTGTTGTTAATATATTCATAAAAACATTTTTTATTATCTTTCACAGCAGTTCCAGATTGAGTTTTAGCTGAGCTTTCACTTTTCTGATTTTCTCTCTACACATTCTAATGATATTCTTGTATTCTTCCTGAGTCACCTGCCCCTTCTTCCAAAGGTCATAAACTCTGTTTTTTCCCCTGTGTTCCTGTGAAAGCTCCCTGTTCAGCCAGGCAGGTCTTCTTCCCTGACAGCTTGTCTTTTGGCTAATAGAAACAGTCTGCTCCTGTGCCTGTAAGATTTCCCTCTTGAAGTATGTGCACCCTTTCAGGACCCCTTTGTTATTAAGGACTGCTTCCCAAAGGACTTTCTGAACCAGTGTCCTAAACAGGCCCTGCCAAAGTCCAAGGTAGTGGTTTTGTTCACCCCCTTCCTTACTTCACCTAGAATTAAAAACTTTCATGGTATTATTTCACGGTCGCTATGCCAAAGATGGCCTGTGACACCACATGTCAACTTGTAATGAACCAGCTCACCCCCTAAGTATGATTCCCAAGACCACCATTTCCCTCCAAATTCTGGGCTTTAAAACCTACCCTGTTCTCAGAAACACACTTAGGAATGATTTATTAGTGACAAAAATCATGTGTTCAGATATGTTGGACTGCACAAGGCACTGGTTTTTCTTCAGTAATGCATTCAGGAAATATCGTCACTTCATTTTTAGTCTATTCAGTTCTAGGTGAGCACATACATATACTACATTGAAGCATCTCATTTGTATACATCAGGTTATCTACATTTTTCCATATTGAGGTATCACATTTCTAACAGCTGTTTTCCGTAAATAGGCTACAGTTTGCCTAATCTTTCCTTTTGTGCATGATCTTGCAAGAGTAAAAAGGCTTTAATACAAAGGCTGTGTTTTTATATGCAAATCTATTATTTGATTACCCACTTTTTTGTCCTTACATTATCATGAATATTTCTGATGAATGTTTTATGGGTTAGGTTTAGGATTTGTGAACTATTTCAAATTTTATCTGTTTGCCATATCATCTGCAAATACCGCATCTTTGTTGATGTTGATTGGTCTCATTTACATATTTATCACACTTCTATTTTCAAGGATGTTTTGCTATAAACTGCCTGACCCCATTTCTCCTCCATGTAGTACTAGTAGATGGATGTATTTCAAATTGAGATAATTTCTATATACAATTTTTTTTGGTTAACAATAAATCACCACTTAGAGACAGCCTATTCAATGCCTTCATACCTATCTGACATACGGTTTCTGAGTAATTAAAGATAATGGACGCAGTTCACAATGCACTTTGCAACTCACTTCATAGTCCAGAGAGCTCAATGATTTTCCACAAGGACTAGGCTAAAAAGAACTCTGCAGGGCTGGGGTGAAGTACCAACAACACTGGCAACACAGAGCTGATCTTAGTCCTAATTTGTAACTCTTGTGCACAAAAGGGACTTGCTCACAGGCTGTAAAAGGAGCTTCAACCAGAAACTGCTGCTTGGAGTGAAACAGTTGTTGACATAATACGTACATTTTCTCTAGGTGAACAAGTCCGGCGAAAGCTCCTTTTGGAATGACTCTCATCTTGGTGAGGACAAATCTCCTGAAAATAGAGAAAATGGGGTAATTATTCCCTATTCACAACACAGGACTGCATAGTAGCCTTGCTAGCAGAGGAGAGGCCTTTATCACTGGCACAGGGATAGTCTCTGGGCTGAAATTGTTGGCATCTAAATACAGCTGTAACATTCAAAGGATTTGTGGGACTCCAACTGCCTGCCCAGACCAAGGTTACAGCACAGAATTGGGTGGTCCTCAGGAAAAAAAGCACCTGTCAGTAGTTGCCATGTCCCTGTTTGCTTCCCTGAGAAATCCACACCTGCAGCTCCTCTGTGTGCTGGGAGGGAACAGTGACTTTCTCATCTCGACCACTCTTTCAAGTGATGCTCAAGCAAGGGATGAAGCAGCTCTGTAGATCCAGACTGGGGTCTGCAAAGTGGTACATCCATGCTCATGCAGGATAAGCCTTAACCTGCTTCACAGACAATTTAAGGAGTCAGCTACTGTCTCCCATCAGTGCAATTTTAATAAATGTATTGCTTCTCACAGTGTCTCTTCTAATTAGTTCATAATGTGCTGCAAAATTAGGACTTTTGAATACACAACTCGATCATACATGCTCCAGGATAACATTTTTATCGTTTTTAAAGGTCACAGAATATGCTCAATAAAGAAAAACCATTTAAAATATCATATAAACCTTTTTGTTCAATTGGAGTCATCTCCTTTCATCACAATAGGCAAAGTGGACTAGAAAACTTCTGATGACACTCAACAAATGAAAAGTAAGGTTTCTACTACCTTTGGAGAAATAAGGTGTTATCTGGGTAATTGTTTTCTTTCACACATTTAATCATTCATAGGCAGTGAGAGAAAGCGACTAACATGACTTTATCATTGCCAGATGTCAAATAATACTGGTTGTGTTGAGTGACAGTTGTTAAAAAAATGTTTTTTTCTTTAAAAAAACAACAACCCCACCCATATTACACACATGAACATATTACATAAACACATGCATACATCACACTCTGTGGTTCACTTTCTTAGTCTATTTTCCCATGGAAAAGGAAATGAATTTTTTTCTGAATTACTATGCAAGTCTCTTTTTTTAGCCAGACCACACCTAATTATTATCATCTCATAACTGTTTCTGCATGGTTGTTTTGGATTGCCTTTCAGCTCATGTCTATGCTGCCTCATTGTAAGGTCTGAAGGAGGACAGAAAGGGGAACTCAGCCTGCTCTTGCCTGCTGTGCAGTCTTGCAAATTTTAACAAAATGCTCAAAACCAGAGACTTACTTCCTTACTGTTCACATATTCATGCAGTCCTCATCTATGTTTTATTTCAAATGATTAGCTTAGAATTTTCGTGGGAGGTAATCAGTTTTAATCAAAGTTTTAGGGAAAAAAATATTACTCTGAGAGAGTACCAATGTAAAAGGTTCCCATTTTTTAATTATAGGTCTTTAGTAGAATCTACCTCCTCCTGAGTTAATATATACTGAAGCAGGATAAAGTCAATGCACACCTCACCTAGCTCTAGAGATGTCACTGTGATTACACCAGGAGTGAACTTGGCCACACACTTTTTTAAACACTGAAATTTATGGTATTCTCAGGCCTGGAAGACGATGAAGTCAATTTGGTATTTCATTATTCTTGTACTATCATTAATGTAAATCAGAAAGAGCTTCAACATACTGTCACACAAGAATTACAGTATTGAGATCATTATGCAAATGTTGGAAGGATAAAAGAGCTTCCAGAAAAGGCCTGACCTGGATCAGGCAATTTGTAAAACCCTACTGAAAACAGGGATGGTGTAATGCATGCAAAGCTACGGCTGTGCTTTCAGAGAAGTTAGGTACAATGGATCCTTGCAGAACACGCAGCAGGCTTAGTGCTACAAAGCTGATCCATCAGGAAACTCTTTAACTTTGATCTGTTTTGAAATCTTTCTCAAACTCTGCTTTGTAGAAATGCACGCCTAATTTTTGAGCCCTAGAAAGCTGGCTTTGTCTGAAAAGCCACCTATAATTTTTTTATGGCAATGTGCTAAAATGAATCCTCTCTCTGCAGAAGCAGGTCATCAGGATGTTTGCAATTTTTAATTACATACTGGCCTGTGCCATGCTTCACTACAATGAGAAATTACATTCTGGTACAGAATCTAATGGAAAGAAGGGAACCTCATTCATAGACGGGGTTACTTATATGAGAAAACCACATCTGCACAGAACTAAAAGTCAGACCTTGAGTTTCTTTGTTGAAGACCTGCATTAATAAGGTGCCAGTATTCAGTAGCCACCTGTCTAATGCCCTGGAGCAGTTAAAGCAGAATTGAACTTTAATAGCTGAAATCTCAAAAGCCACTCAAAAAAATTAAGGTTAATTGTTTTTAAACATCTCTGAGCAGGTTAATAAAGCCAGCCTTAATGGTATAACGAACACTGAAAATTAGAATCAAATACTTTTTGAATTATCAACTGTATAATGATTAGGAGTATATTACAACTAGCCAAATACTGCATTGTCAATAAATCTCACCAATTACTCTCCAAGAATTAATCTGTACTTAACTTGAGATACTGGCTTTTCAGTACCAATTCTTTCTGAGGTACATGGAGAAAAGAATTGAAAAGCATTTCCTTGGTTTTGTTGCTGGCACTATTTTAGGGTCAAAGACATGAATACAGCCCACCTTTGTTCAAGCATGTTTCATGTCACAACAAACAAATAAAGAAAAGCTTCCTTTAAAAAACATGTACATAAGAGAGATACGCAGTATTTGGTCCTAAAAATTTATGTTAGCACTTAGGCACCAGCAAGGAAAGCACTGAAAAGCCTAAACATTCAGTGAATGATGTGGAATTGAAAACCCAGAGCCAGGTGCCCAATGTAAGATATGAGAAAAGTTAGATTGAAGGTTAGGTGATCCAAAAATCTGTATTCAAAGATAGCCTCTAGGAAACATCAAATCTCATCTCCCAGGGCTTTCAGCACCAGCCTCATCACACAGAGGGACCCCCCACTCACAGCAGGATTTGTCATGAGGGAGGAAGCATTGTGGTCCCTCAGCACAGCCCTGGCAGCCAAAGCAGAGACATGGAATGGGAATCCTCTCTTCAAGTCCTCCCTTACCCTGAGTGCTACAGACACTTGAATTTCATGCCTCAGGATGCTTAGTGGTCAAGGGACCTCTCCCTGTCCAGGCTCAAGATCATGCAGCCAGGGCTAGACTCCTTGTGCCACCAAAAATGACAAAGAAGAACTTACTATACTGGCTAGAGGCCTTACAGTTAGAGCTGATTTCCCTGGGAAAAATTCTAAAATTGGTAATTATAGTTTTTTAAGTCCAAATTTCAGGGATGCTAATCTTATTTTGGCTACAGCAGGTCCCAGAAGTCCTAGAAAGGACTCCAGTGTTGGAACCACCAAAAACTTAACAAATGAGAGAGCAGAAATCACAGGAAAGGAAACAAGCTCCAGATGGTCACACAGTTATCCTGCATCATGTGAAGGCAATATACATAGCTGGAAATAGAAGAATGGCAGTATTAACTATAGTTATTCACTATGTACAGAAGTATAAGTTAGATTTAAGTGTGGCCTATTGGTCCTATACATGCCCTGATATCCAGGAAACTTTTCTAAATCCTGACTTAAATGCATCTGCTGAAAGTGATTCTTAGGGAGTTTGCTGATTGGAACTGTCTCCTCCAGTTGTACAATCACACTTATACTTTACATATTTCTCTGGACTGAACAAGCAAAATTCCCACAGCTTTTTTTATTTTTAACTTCTAAGTGTTTTATATGCCTCTTTATTATATCATTTTAGTTTCTCTCATAAACGTGTGTAAATTCTTTATCATGAAGCTACTAAAAAAATGTTGCTATTAAAGCTAGACCTGTCAGGACTAGGGCAGAACCATCTCCTGCTGATCTGTTTATTTATACAGGGACATGTAAACCTGGTTATTTAGAATAGTGAGGTCTCAGTTAATATGAAGCAACTAACACAGGTGACTAGCACTTTGTATCACTATGAAGACCAAACAACACAAACACATCTTGTTTCTGTATCTCTGTATCTAGTATAAGAGAAATATCATAATGTCACTTAAAGTCTAAAGACAAGTCTAAAGACTAAAGACAAGATGCAAAGAACAGAAATTATCAGCTACTGCTGAAATGTTCCTAAACAACCTTCTGACATTTCTAGTTATGAAAAGATTAATTGATCTTTTCTTAAAATAGAGTCTTCTTCAACTGAAGTAGTTGGGACAGGCAGCACACAAGACATAAAGGAAAAAAATCTCCAGAAAAATTAATGTTCTCCCATCCAGCTCCACATGAATCCAGTGACAGAAAGGAGATCGACCTCATCACAAAAGGATGGAGGACTGGATGTTGAATACTATTCAAGTATCTGGTGTCTAATGTATGGGTGATGAAAAAGACTTGGTAAATTAGAAGATAAAAAAATGGACCCCTACAGGTAATTTCTTCTAAATGTCTCTGAAAAAAAAGCGGATAGAAAACCTGTGAAGTGTGAACATTAATCAAGTCAATGTAAATACACATTTGTGAGGTATTTGTGAGGTTAGTAGTTTATGTGCAAAATGATGTATTTTACATATTGATCGAATGAATTCTCAGACCCTGGTCCCACACATTTTTCTTAAACAGTTATTAAGATGCTCTTTGCCATAAATCTTCCACCAGAACTTGCTCCCACTCGGCTTTCATGCCCCCTCCTCCCAGCCCCCTTCCTTGCCAGACGCCTCCCCTCCTGCCACTGGCAATAACCTTGCACAACAAAGGACTGTGCTGATTATCAGAAATTAGACTGCTTAAAAAAATAAAATAATTTCTGCTTCATAAAGCCTGGCTGAATTTAGTTTTTTCAAAACACTCTTTAAAACTCATTTCTCAGATCTACTTAAGTCACACACAGTTAATCTGAAAAGTGTGTGCATTGTAGAATTATCTTCCCTGGCTCATGTAAATTGCAAATTCATGATGTTAAAATGAACTATATCAAGCAGATACTATAAACTTTATAACTTAAGGACCAAAGGAAAATAAAATAAAAAGCCAAAAAGATTCAGTGACAATAATACTAAATCATCAAATTTGGTTCTGAAGAAATAAATGTGATAGGATTTTGAAGAACATTTTACTTTAATCTCTGAGCTAATACACTGATGCTATCACCTTCTAATCCTCTGCAGCAATGTGCATTTTGTCACAAAAAGATTTACAGTGAAATTTAATTTACTATCAGTAATTCTTTTTGATTGTTTCTTTGTTTTTACTTTTTGCTTTGGAGATATGCTGGAGGTTCCAGCACAAGCAACAGATGAGTCTTTGCCTTACATCAGGAAAAAAGAAATGATGCTATGACCTATTTAATGTGCTCTTGATTAAATTCCCAAATCAACAAAAAGCTGCAGCCTGGTTTGGTTTTTTTCTGGTTTTGCTTGATTAGTTAATGCAACAATGGAGGACTATTTTGATTTTCATGCCATAATAGTAGACAAATAGATACTGCAGACCACATCCCAGATGCTGTAAGTCAACTGAGCTGTGTCATTTCAGCCCTAAACTTTTGTCCTAATCCTCATTGTAATGAATAATGAAATTCCTTTGAGATAAATGTAATTTAATTTAAATTTATGAAGAATATTTGTAAGCCTGCAGCTCACTGAAATGGGTTCACATTGCTGTATGACTTCACTATGACTAGGGTCTGGTTCTAGTGAATATCTCACAGAGAAGGGGCATATGTAGATATATGTGAACATGAAAGTATTTTTCCTAATCAGTTGCCTAGGTGGAAAATCTCTGTAATCTGTTAAGTAGCTTGTAGGTGCTTTCAGACATAGCTATGTTTTCTGCTTCCTAACAGCAGGCAGAGAGGAGTACAAAAGTCGTAAATCGGATGCTAAAACATCAGGTTTCAAAAGCCATCAAACTAAATGCAAAAAGCTTGGGTTTATTTGCTTTTTGGTTTTAAAGTCTTTAGAGTGTGTTCGTATCATGCTGCAAAGCTATTTTCAACACTCACAAGGCTTTAATTTAAGAACATTAAACATTAAATTAAGAACATAAGAACAAGAGAAAGATTTATACTAGGCACCTCAATTCCATGAGATGCTAAAGTAGTGACTTTGCAAGGCTGACAGGATCATGAGGAATTGCACCGGCAGCGGCAAAAAATGTCTCCCACCATCCTGATGGCTCATCTTTTCAGAGAGCTACAGCATTATCTTGAGAGGAAACCAAAGCCAAGCAGAATATTTTTCTAATAATGACTATTCATGTAACTATAGATTAATTTCAAAAAGTGGATCCTGATAACACAAGCACACTTGAATAATGGAGGAAGAGTTTTGCAATTCATTTGTTCAGCTGAGACATGATCCATGTATTTGAGAGTCTGAGAGGCCCTACATTGCACACATGCAAATGCATTTATGAGAGAAAGACCATAATCCTGTGCTAACAGGAACAATCTGGATTGAAGCATCTGATCACTGCGTCCACCTAATGTGCTTAAGTCAACTGCTCATCCCTTTCAAGTGCTTGTGAAAGGACAAGTTATCTTCACTGTGCAGCTGGTTTCTTCCTTTTGTGGAATAATAAAAGCTGGAAAAGGTGAGTATTACAGGGAAAATCTAGGCAAGATATATATTTTATGGAGAAGACAGAAAACAGATTCCTTCTTTCAGGCTGTACTGGGCATGACTAGAAGAGAGTGAATTTTCTTCATAGCAGCTCAGATGGTGCTGTGGTTTAGACCTTTGACCAAAACTGTACTGATAACACACTAATCTTCCTGCTTTTGATGAACTGTGCACAACACTGAAGCTGCCTTTGTTCCTCATTTTGCCCCCTGCAATGAAGAGTTTGGGGGGTGGGCTAAAGGCTGGGAACACACATTGAGCAGGTGACCTAAACTAACCAGATATGCCATACCATATAATGTCATGCCATATCATATCACATAATCATGATCAGCCACACAAGAGAAACCCATTCTTTTCTCTGACTGAACAGCACAGGATTAATCTGGGAGGGCACATGCTCTCCTTTCAGGTATGCTACCTGGGAATCCTTTCAGGTCTGGGAGTGATGTAAAGATGAGACAGAAAATATTTTTATTTGTGAGCTATTAAATAAAGTAATGTACAGACAAAGTACATACAATTAGAAATGTGATTATAAAGTTATTAATGATGCTTGTCTGCTTTGCAGGTCTCAATCTAAAAGGCAATATGTGCAGCTGCTCATGAAGAATCACTCCTTAATCTTTACCAGTGGGCTCCCTTAGAAATCAATTTCCTTTTCTTTTTTTTGAATTAGATTAAAAGGGTAATGAATAGCACTGATGCTATTCCTATTCTAAATGTAGTGAACATTTACCCAATTTAATAATGCCCCCCAGCCACAAAAAGCTGAAGGAAAGCATTTCAAGATCACCTGATGTCCTGTTGGCATTTCACGTGCAGAGCGCCCACAATACCATAACATGGGTAGCAAAATACCTGTTTCCCCAGCAGAGCTGGGATGCTGCTCACATAGACACACAGCAAATTAGCTGTGGGATTTGTTTTTCCCCGAGGACCTTGCTTAGGTCGGCTAATAAGTTGCACACAGTGCCCCATAGCAGCTAACAGCTGATAAGGAGAGATAAGGAAGGACAGAAAATTGTTGTGAGAAAGAAAAAAAAAAAGCAAGCATCTAAAAGACTTTAAAAATGGTCAAGCAATGTGCTTGTAAAGCTTACTCTCCCTCCTCCCTGCCTTAGTTTTCCAAAACCAAGGCATGTTTAGTCTCAGCACTGATACCCTTTTCATTTCTGGACAAAGCATAGGCTGTCCTCAGTAACACTGCTATTTCCCCCTGCGACGCAGCACATAGCTTCTCTCTGAGGTCACATATGCAGGCAGTTAAAAATAAAGCTCCAAGATGCTTTTAAATAGCTCTGCTTGAATTGGGGGAGGAGGGGAGGAATGAATCTGGAGATGGGGGATTAAAAAAACACCGAAAGAACACAACAAGGAGGACAAGAGAAAAAGAGAAGATGGCAAAATTCCCAATCAGAGAAAGAAATGCAACAGCAAGATTTTTACTCATTCTGAGATATTTACATTTAGTGCAGTTATTTCAGTGAATTTAGGTTGGGTGGCTTTACGTTGAGACAAAGCTGGAGAGGAACAGAGCTGTGACTATTCCGACCGCTGCCTGTTTGTCTTAACTCATTTTGTAAAGTCCATGCCAAAAAAAATTGTTGAAGATTTAAGTGCAAGTAGCAGTAACACACAAGTTATGTCACAAACACAAATGACCTCCGCCCTGGGCACAGCACCCTCTCATACAAGGATCTTGGTCCCTTCAGTGGATCCAGGTGGCTGCAAGTCGAAGGGCAAAGTGTGTGTCCTGTACCCTTGCAGCAGGTAAAACAGGCAAAGCAATGCTGTCTTGGCAGGAAGGATCTCCTCCCTTTAAGATTACCCAGAGCTTAAGCAAAGCAAAGCTGCAGCTCTGGATTCACACAGAGAAAAAGGGCTTGCTGCCGAGCACAAATTGCAACAAACAAGTCCTCCTTAGGCCTATGTGCAGAATCACAGTTATCATGTTCGCATCCAGGAAGAGTTTAACTGCTTGGAACGAGTTACCCACAAAAAAGGCCACCAGTAAGCTTGAAAGCACAGTTAAAATTGCTTCTATTAGTGTCAAAGGCATGCTGTGAAAAGTGCTCTGTGTAAGATAAATAACACAAGTGAATGAAGTTATCCCGTCTTGGTTACAGAGAGCCAGGAAATAGTGATTGCTTTATTTTTACAAATAGCTATACTTTTATTAGTATTGATTATTCTGTAAGACAACACACTACTTTTAGAAGAGCACATCCTCATTCCTCACAACTTACTGGGCCTTTGAAAAATGTACAGCACATGATAAACATACAGCTTCCTTAAAATCTGACCTTGATATCTACAATGATCTTTATGGCAAGGAGCCATTAAAAATTTATTCACTCTGAGCACAGTCTTGGTGTTGCATCTATTTATATTAATATCTCTGCATATTTTCTTAACAAAAGGAGCATTGTACAAGTACTGGATATTTCGTTCTTGCAAAAAGAGTGTTTTACTTTGTGTTCTTTCCCATAGGCAATTTGTCAAGACAAATAAGGTTCTGGAAAATGTCCACAGTCCAACGGCATGGGAGGTTTTTTAGGTATTGTCTTCAAAACTTTCTTCCCCTCTTTTGATTCAGTGCAAGAATAGCCATCCTGCTCACACACAGCCAGTCACTCAGACTCTTTTTCTGTCCCAAGAAGGTGCCAAAAAAGATCTTATTTCACAGCAGGGAGAGAACAATGGTTTGTTCATCGTCTGAGGTCGTAGCAGAAAGGTGACAAGTGTTCTTTGTGTGTAGGGTTTCTACCTCTAAGACCCTGGGACTTTCTGTGTTGGCAGGCCCACCACACATGACTTTTATTGAGCAAGACAAATTCTTCAGGGACAAAATCTTAAGTTCTGGGTTGGATGCCTCAGTAAAGGTAAAAGAGAAAAAGAAAGATTTTCTGAGAAACTTCTTGCTGAACCATTTCTATACAGCAAAACACCAAATAACTAACTTTGCTCCCTTTATCTTGCTTGGTAAATTCATTAGAAACAACTAGTGTTCTTTTTATCTCCTTCCTCATCCATATCTTCATAGGCACTATACCTGTGCTGCTTAACAGGAAACAGCTGAAATACCCCAAAATAGTAATAATCCACTCACTGTTACATTCCCTAATTAGCACACACAGCCTAATAAGTAACAGGATCCCCACCAAATATTTGGATTAATTTGGATACATCCAAAGGCTTGTTTGAAGTTGTAATGAGATATCAGATACTCCTGATGCCAGAGCAGTCAGAAACCATTTAAGAAACAGCACTTGGAGACTTGATTGCGCTCTTTTTTTCCTCTCTATCTGAATATGAGTGTTGTAAAAGTAAATATTCTCTCTGCTATCTAATACGTGCTGTATTTGCCAAAGAGCAGTGTGAGTACCACCTAACTCAACTGGCAGTGTTGGGAAAACAGCATCTCCTGAAGGAGGGGTCCCAAATGCAAACAGCACGTACTCTGCTGTTCTCAGGGCACTAGCTAGACTTGTATTAATGTAACTAGCCTGAAAAACAGGCTATGTCATATGCTCCACCTTCTCCCCCAAAGTGGAGCGTTTACTTCTTTTTACATACTGAAAACCACATTTAAATTTTAACATTTAGGTTTTGAAATAACACTAAAAATGTTTTAACAAAAGTTAAACCCACAACTTTAGTTACTGTAGCACCATGTGAAAAAGCAAATCTCCTCTGGTCATGCCTTCCTCTAATCTGAATGTCTCTGCTGATTCTCTCAGGGGGATGGAAGCTGGCTTCTGGAATTGCTGCTGCCTGTTCAAGAGAATGAACCACAATGCACATGAAGAATGGGAGTGCCCGTGAGATTAAAGTGAGCAACAGGTTCCTATATGTTTAAAAGAGCTTACAGTCCCCTCACTGTAATGCACTTTGCACATTTTATTCAAGTCCTATAAACATTCCTTTTTACTGCCTTTGCTCACCACACATCCCCACATCTCTGGTCCTGTTCCTAGTTACTGAGGTTCCACACCAAGATCTTTTCTCAGCATATATATTAGAGATTGCTGAGGGAAACAATCACAGGGATATCAATTGCAGGTGCCTGGACTCTTTCAATTTCATCCTACACTCTCCTGAGAGCATCTCTTCTCCCTCGCAGTCTTTCTCTGTTATTGAGATCTCTTCCCCATAGACATCACCAATTTGATAGGGAATGAAAAAGCAAGGAATTCTCATTACTTCTCCATGTGCAAAAATAAATAAATAATCATGTTTTCCTTTTATTTTAGCAAGAATTACCTTGCCACTGCAAATCCTGAATTTATCCATCTACCTTCCACTAACCATGAATTTATTTTCACATACTAAAATGATGTTCCTGACTAAATATAGCATGGCAATTAGTGTACCAGTATCCTTAAAATACTAACTGTACTTTAAGTCCTTTAAGACTGACAGGTCTCTTCTCAGTAACACACAGGGCAAAGCTTGCACTGGTGTCAAGCATGGATCTTTACTGCATTTGAAAGTGAGTATTATTGCTTCGGAAAGAGGCCAGCTTGACCACAGTGGCAACTGAAATACTAGCTTATGTTCAGAATAAAGATGTGCTTCATGCTTTCACCTTCAGAGTGCTTCTCAAACATGAACCCTCTATGGAGCACTTAAAAATAATAAACATACATGGTTCTTTTAAAAAGGGTGACAAAAGAGTGAAACAGAAATGGGAGAAACTTGACCTGGCCATGGCACAGCTGCAAATTATGGAAGACCTCTAAGAAAGAGCTTAGCAGTTGTGCCTGGGAAAATATATTCTTTGCAACATCTAACCACAGTGAGTGAAACCTAGGCTTCTTCCCCCTTCCTACACACCCTTCCATCATCTTCTTTGAATGATGACAGTGTCATCAGCTCTCTAAATGACTGTGATAAACATCTCCTTGCATTAAATTGGATAAAAAAAGGCATGTGGGTATGGCACTTGGGGATATGATTTAGTGGTGAGCACAGTGGTACTAGTTTGATGATTGGACTCAGTGACCTTAGAGAAGTCTTTTCCAACCTTAATGATTCCATAATTCTATGAAAACCTCACTGGAAGAATTAGACGTAACAGTCATCTCTGTGAAGGAAGGTCATAAATGGCATCCTGCAGAGGCCTGCATGGGGCCTGCATTCAATAGTCACAGGTGATGAGGTGTGGGGGGTAGGAGCAAGGTGACAAATACGCATGATGGCCAGGGTAGTAAGACAAGATCTGGGGGAGAGGATTTGCAAAGAAGGAGGAGTTCAGTCTTCACAAAACATATAGTTCAACACTGCAAATCTTTGCTACAGAACAATGTGGATGGCAGACATTCAAGAAGAAATGGATAAATACATGAAAGCAAAATATGCGATGTGGGTTTACTACCAAGGTATCCCTTTACTCGAGATGTCCCTGAACCAGGAAGAGCTGGAGAGATACACATCTCTGTGTTGATATACTCATCAGAATGGCAAAAAATCTGCACCACAGTCAGACTGTGACAGCTCAGCCAAAATGGGGAGGCGTGTCCAGATCAGCACAACCAAACACCACGTATTTTGGCACTCTTTGAAACAGGTGATCTCTGGATTGAAGCGTTGAAGTGTTCGTCAGTATTTACAGCTCATGCAAGTTTTACACTACAAAAGAAGGGATTGCTTCTTAGGTTAAAACAATTCAAATACTACTCCCCTCCCTTGAGCAGAAGATTAAAGATTAAGGCTCAGTCAGGAGCATCGTTCAGACCACTATTTCATTGCATAGAATTGGCTCTACAAGACACTTCCAAAACTAATGTGACAAGAACACTTCAGCATTCCTTAGTAATAAAAATATTAAAAGAATGTTTCAACTCAGCACAAATTCTTTTGCTAGGTAATTTTGATAATCTTTGTAAAATTAGGCAAATTGCACTGTCACTGCAAAGTCTCAAGTTGTGCCTTACTCTTCTCCCAATCCCCTCTTCAGGAGGGAGACTGTAGGCAGACTGAGGCTCCTAATACATCATCCTGTTAGAGGGTGAGGATGCTCAGCTCACAAACAGGGACAGAGACAAGGCAGAGCTATTTGACACTTTCTTTGCCTCTGTCTTCAACACAAATGATGGACCAAGGGCGTCTCAGTCCCCTGAGCTGGAGAGCCATGACTGTGAGAATGATCAACTCCCAGTCAAGCCTGAAATTCTGTGGGATCTGCTGCTCCACTTGGGCCACTACAAATCTATGGGGCCTGATTGGATTAGTTCCAGAGTCCTCAAAGAGCTGGCTGATTTCATTGCAAAACCTCTCTCAATGATTTTTGTACAGTCTTGCGAATCCGGAGAAGTCCCAGCTGACTGGAAGATGGCAAAAGTCTTGATTTTCAAGAAAGGTGAGAAGGATAACCCCAGAAACTACAGTCCTGTCAGTCTCACTTCAGTGCCTGGTAAAGTTATGGAGAAAATTATTCTGGGAAATACTGAAAAATGCCTGAAAAACAGTGCAATCATCGGTCACAGCCAGCATGGCTTCATGAGAGGGAAGCCCTGCTTATCAAACCTCATTTCCTTTTGGGACAAGGTAACCCACCCAGGTGATCAAGGGAAGCCAGTTGATGTAATCTCTTTGGATTTCAGTAAAGTTTTCGATACGGTCTCTCATGGGATCTTTCTGGACAAAATGTCCATCCCACAGCTGGATAAACACACCATGTGGTGGGTGAGCAACTGGCTCAGCAGG
>JAWWMO010000121.1:11835097-11865922 GCA_035047845.1 Dendrocincla fuliginosa | reverse complement strand
AAGGCAGGGAGGTCCTGCAGAGAGACCTGGACAAATTGGGAGACTGAGCAATCAGCAACCATATGAAGTTCAACAAGGGAAAGTGCCGAGTTCTGCACCTGGGATGGGGCAACCCTGGATGTAGGTTCAGAGTGAGGAATGAGATCAGTGACAAGTCGAATATGAGTCAGCAGTGCCCTGGCAGCCAGGAGGGCCAACCATGTCCTGGGGGACATCAGGCAAAGCATCACCAGCTGGTCGAGGGAGGGGATGGTCCCACTTTGCTTTGCAGTGGGGCGGCCTCACCTCGAATATTGTGTGCAGTTTTGGGAACCACAGTGTAAGAAAGATATTAACCTGTTAGAGTGCCCAAAGGAGGGCAATGAAAATGGTGAAGGGCTTTGAGGGGAAGCCATGTGAGATGCAGCTGAGGTCACTTGTTCAGTTCAGCCTGGAGAAGAGGACACTGAGTTGTAACCTCACTGCAGTTACAACTTCCTTGTGAGGGGAAGAGGAGGGGCAGGCACTGATCTCTTCTCTGTGGTGACCAGTGATAGGACCCAAGGGAATGGACTGAAGTTGCGTCAGGGGCGGCTTAGGTTGTATATTACAAAGAGTTTCTTTACCCAGAGGGTGGCTGGGCACCGGAACAGGCTTCTCAGGGAAGTGCTCACAGTATCAAGCCTGCCAGAGTTCAAGAAGCATTTGGATGATACTCTCAGGCTCATGGTATGACTCTTGGGTCATGTGCAGGGCTAAGAGATGATCCTTGATGATCCTTGATCCTTGTGGGTCCCTTCCAACTCAGCATATTCTGTGATTCTGTGAAATGTTTAAGGGTTTTGTATCACTTGTTTGCTGCACTCTTTTTCTGAAACCTTTCTGTCCCTTCTCTACCATAAAAATCCAGTTTCACATTGCCTTTGAACAAAGGGTGCAGTTCTGATCTCTTCCATCTCAAAAAAGAGTTTTGGGAAAGATAAAGAGGAAGGCAGTAATGCTGATCAAAGACACCATATGGCTTTTGTAAGAGGAATAACCAATTTGGCTGTGACTTTTCAACATGGAAAGCTTAAAGGGATGCTAAAGGTCTACAGAAGTCTTGGATAGGGTGGGCAAAGACTAATGTTTTATCATCTCTTCCAAAAACTTAGATGTGAGGCCAGAGCCAGCTAGGTTCCAAGCAAAAAAGAGGACCAGGCACTTCATGCAGTGCACATGGGCTGCCGGAACTGCTTCATGCAGCACAACTGGGTGCAAGAGGGTGATGTGGACTGACATATAGAATGTACAAGCAATTTGAGAACAGATAAATTAGGATTATTAAACAAACAAGAAGAATTTCAGGTGGCCCTCTGGGCTGGAATTATTTGGAGGCTGGAGGAGTACCGTGTTAATATATCTTAAATGCTTGCCCTGTTTTTAAGCTAGCCTTAGCAGTTCCTAAGAATCCCTGTTGTATGTAAGATACTTGATTAAACTTACCATAGCCACAGCTTATACTTCAGGTAGAGAGCAGGCAAAGGAGGGGGGCCTTTCCTTCAGAAGGAAAACTTAAGATCATCTGCCTTTGCTGGGTTATAACCCTGCCTGGAGCCCTAGGGGGAAGGAAGCAGATTGTGGAAACTGGATCCAGCATGTCCTTAATTGATGCTGATGGGTCAAATTTGAGTTGCTGACCACTTGCAGAATATCCTTCCTCGGCTATGCTTCATCTCTGTGAAGGTTTGGGGCAAGAACACATCATAAACAAGCTGCGTGGATTTGCTTTCTTACTGTGTCTGAACAGCTCTGGTTTTACTTAAATGTTGGTTGTAGCAAGTATCCTATCAATAACCTGTGGCTCTGAAGTCAAAAGAAAGATATCTTCCTAATGTACTACATAAGGCATTCCTAATCTACAAAGAAATATTCTGTAACACTTACTCCATCTTTCTGTGTCCATATTGATTCTGAAGTAAAGCGCAGTGTTTTTAAAAACAGACCAAGGCATTGGAGGATATTACTCTATACTACATATGCCCATTTCCTTCATGACAGTATCAAAGCTTATGTTTTGCCTGATTGATTCCAGCTGATAGTTCTGACATATTGCAAAGGAAATTGAATGCTTTAGACTGTGAGGATGACCAAGCAGACCTCAGGATAAATTAGGAAGAGATTACGAAGTTTTTTACTGTAGAAAGAGCATATTACAACAGCAAACACTGAAAGAGGTAGTAGAGGTGATGCACAGTCCCTGCACAAGCAGGACACACAGAGAGCTTTTAACCAGCTAAAGAATTCAGAGGTTGAAGATTTAAATAATTGTGTTGAACTGAGGGAAAGAAAGCTACAGCAGCATCACTGGCAGAATGCACTGACAAATAAATACCACTAAGTCACAGAATGCTGATCTTTGCCCAGAAACTCAAATCCAGCTTGGTGCTAAAAGATGTCTATCTCCTTAAGGCTCTATTTTTAATCAATTTTTTAATATAAGGGATTAATTTTATTTATCTAAGTCTGAATAAAGGTATTTATTTTCAGAGAACTATCAACTAGCCCTTAGACAAACTTGTGCTTTCCTGGAAATAGTAGAGAAAGGACTTCCTCTGATGGTTCTTAATTCAGGAACACAGTGAGTCCCATTAACTGTAAGATGGCAAGATGAGCACATGTAAGCAAATACTTTTTTTTCCAGTATAAAGGTAGTGCTTTGATTTAAGACAATATAGAACAATACACAGTGGGCCACCAACTGAACAAATCCTGCATGAAAATGAGTCAGGTAAACTTCCCTCAGTTCACTTCATATATCAGAAAAAAGAATATAAACCTCCCCTGCTTACACTGGAGGTGTGAAATAAATACCTTTTTTTTTTTTTTTTTTTTTTTATCTCCAGAGAGAATCAGAGGGAGAAAAAACCCCCGAAACACAGAACAGAACTCTGCTTGAAAACAGGGTGAAAATAAATCAGCAGTGAATGGATTAGCTTCAGTTCAGACTGCCTGCAGCAGCCTGATCTGGAACAGCAGAGAACTCAGGGCTTGTGTTTTTTAAATTAGTTTTAATAAATAGAATCAATAGCTCAAATTATGAAGAAGAACAAAAGCCCAGATCAAATCGATTAAGGCTGTAGCTCATCATTATGAGCCAAGGGGTGTCTTCTCTTCTGTAAATGTGATAAGGTGTCACAAGAATCCACTTTTCAGTATCTCTCCCAAAACTGTTGTATACAGAGTTGGGCACAGAGCCTGAAAATAGCCCTGGTTATTCAAACACAAACACAGACTCTCTTTCCTTTTCCTTTCCCCAGAAGAAAAAAAAACAAAACAACAAACAAAAAAAAGACAAACCAGAAAACTAATCCTTTGGCCTGAAGAGAAACACTGGAATTTACAGGGAGGACAAAATGAAGTAGGCAAACAAGCACAAAATATTCTGTGTTATATATAGGATTCAATGCTCAGGTGAAGAGATTCTTGAATAAGTCACTGGAAAAGTGTCTTTCCACATATGAGATTAGGAAAGGGTGTTGGGGAACATTCAGAAGTTCTCTCTACCCCAAAGAGCCAGCTGAGGATTATTCACTGGAAAGGAACAAGGAGGGTGTCATTAACCTCAATCAGGCTTTTGGCAATCGGATAGGGTAGTGGCACCCAGGCACCTTGTTTCCTTCTTTATGCTTTGTGTTTGTGTGGTTGGGTTCTTTATTCCCAAAGGGACTTTGGGGAAGCTGTGGTGTTTTACTAGCAGGGGTCCTGGTCACTGAGGAGCAGAGCAGGACTGTGCCAGCAGCTGAGTCCCCACTCTGCACAGGACACCTCTGCCAGGGCACATATCTGCATGGGTGTTATGACAAGAGCCAGGCTCCAGGCTGGTCACAGCAGCATAAGGGAACAGCACACAACTGTCTGCTACACCACATGCCACCTGCAAGGGTAGGATAAGGTAGAAAATTCTACTTGTCTTGTTACTCAGGGTAATAGGGGGATGACCCTACTTTAGATAAGCTAATTTTGATTAATACCGGCCTCCTCCCCCAATAATGAGACCAAGGAAAAGCCTATTGAAGCTCCAAATAGCTTTTCAAGTCTAAGTTGAACCCCAGGTTACCAGCCCTGGGTCTGCATACATTGTTCATTGCTAAGGCACCACCAAGAACTTGCTTTCAACACTGGGGTTTTATCCTAAATACCCTGATAATCAGCTCTGAAGAACAAGTCCTACACAGGAAAATAAAGCACTTAAACACTCACCCCCCTCTTTTTTTTTATACCCCTCTAAAAAAATTTTTGTTAAATTTAAGCCAAGTACCCACTACCAGTCCTGAATTTATATCATCAAATACAGTAAAAGTAAAGAGGTTTTTGGCGCACCATGTGACACTCTAGGGGTATGAGAACAATGCTTGGTGCTGATAACCTCTGCTAACTCCCATTCATCCTCAGGCTGAAAAGCTGGCATCACTTATGTGGGCTTTGTGCTCACATACAGCACATAAAAGTCTTTTTCATTGGTGTGGTTGAATTATAGATAAACAGCAAAAGACGAATAGTAATCTTGTAATAATAGAATATATGACAGATGTACTACTGAAAGTCATTCGCATGCTCCAGTGATGAGCATGGTTCAAAGCTTATCTGGAATAGACTTCCATCTTGCTAATAAATATTCAGAGACTTTATAGTCTTCAAGGACATAATATTGAACATCTAACAGAAAATTCAGTGTAGATCCATAAGCATTTTTTATTGTTTCGATCAGAAGTAGATTTCTTAATGTTTTATAGGAAGCAGTGCCTTTGCCAGAAGACACAGAACTTTCTTGGGCTAAGTACTCAGTGGTTAAATTCATGTCCAACAAAATAAAGAAACTACCAATTATGATTCAAGTGTAGTGTAATTTATTTTCTATTCAGTGAGGAAGAATTGATTTTCCCAGCAGTGTCACTTACACTGTAATGATTATTGCACATAAGACAACTTAAGAAAATGATGGAAAAACAAATTAGATGGGCTGCAGATCACTGGCTTATCTTGACTGCTCACCTTGAAGAGAGAGTTAGGGAAACATAAGATGTAGTATTGGATGTCTGGGTGCTTGAAACCTCTGCTCTCCTTCCACCTCCTTGATATTTCACATTAAAATTTCAAAACAGAAATAAACATTTCCAGCAGGGATGAAACAGCACATCTTGCCAGTCTGAGGATGTCTTCTTAATTAAAAACAATGATAACTTGCTGTGACAGAAGATAATTAAAGGGGTATAAATTGTGTAAGAACTTGGCTTTGTCTAATGTTTTCATCTACTCATGAGTCATGAAAAAAAGTTGCCACGACTCCCTGGCTTCTGTTAGCTGACACTTAGTACCAATGACCAAGTGCTAAAGCAATGCAATTAAGGACTGGGCCCAAGATTGTGGCACAATCTAATGTAAATCAATGAGAATTCTCCCACTGATTTTTCAATATGTATTGGATAGACCTTTTATTGTGTGCAACAGCCTGAATAATGGGAGCAGAGGCTAACCAATCACTGGGGCAGTGATAATCTCTACATGCTGAGATGGAATTGTCCTGATCAGAGTTTGTAACAAAAAAATGAGTTGGCCTCACATTCTTCTCTGGCGACATCCACAATCAGCCAATGTACCGTACATTAAGTTCTGCACGTCTTATCTAGCTGATAGAATTTGCTGCGAGAGGCTTGGTTAACCATGTTTGGTTTAGCTTAAGGGCAAGAAAAATGACAGTCAGCATCAACCATCAAACCTGAAATGTCACTGTGAAGTTTCACACGTACCCTTCCAGAATCATTATGTTTCCCCTCAGATTTATTTAAAAGATCTGCATCATTACTTTATTCTAATTGCAGCCTCCTTGCAGGATCTCCTACCTTTTTGCTCTGTTTTATATTGTGAAAAGGCTTTTAAATTTTAAAGATGAAATGGCTTTGTAAAAAATAGGAGAATGCATGAATTTTGTAGCCGATTACTTTGTCAAGAAAATGTGCCATGAATTTATACCCTTTGAGCTGCCAGGTTAGATGTAGTGCTTATTATGTCAGCCCTTTAGATTATTTCATCTCACTCGCCAACCACATTTATTTTTTTTTATTTTTTTTTTACATGTAACATCCATATCTATTCTTGCAAATAGATTGTTCAAAGAGAAGGTATGATAGCAGTCATTCTCTCTCACTTTCTCAGATTGAGGAATGCTTTTGACAATGAGAAAATGAACATTTTCTCTGAGTCTGACAGTTGTAAAGGATGTTTATTTCACAGGGCTTTGTTGGTAAGACCGTAGTGTTTAAAAGAATATTGTACGTTGATTTTGGCAAAAGTTTCAGTTTGTATAAGTGCTACTGCTGTTACTGTTAATGAATCCAGTACTAAGGGCTGATACATGCAGAAAATCTTCAAGGAGACGCAAGCAGGAACTTCTGAAGCACCCCCTGCCTCATTACCTACTTTAGCTGATAACCAGCACTACGTGTGTTCAGACTGGAGGGCACTAAATAGATGAATCTATACCTAGAACCAAGGCCACCTCTTGGCACCCTGACACAGAGAGGGAAATAAAAATAAAGTTTTTCAAAGCCTTGAACAAAGAGCAAGTCTCCCTGTTTTCTAGCACTGCTGGAGTGTCTCTTCCAGACAGCGTTCACACCTCTGACAGACAAACAAAATGGCAAAGCCCTTGATGGTGCTGGTCCACAGCCCTGAAGCTACAAAGCTGTCCCCAGCAGACCAAGGCATCAGTGCATGTAAGGGAAAGCACTCTTCAATGGAAACTTTGTGGAGACTCGTGTCTCCATGTCTAGCCTGTACAGTGCTCATGGAAAGACCTGGGTGGACGTGCTCCAGCTTACAGGGTGAAGCATTGGAAACCCAACCTGGCTTCTGGGGTGTGGGCTCATGCAGTGCGCTCAGCCACAGTGATATAACACAGCAATAACATGTGGGGAAATGAAGGAAGTCAAAATAATATTGCTGGCTATATGAATAATGTATGTGTATATAAATATATAAATTCCTGCAGATGCAACATTCATGTATTTGCAAAGGGCTTTAGCTAAGGAGAAATATACAGGTAACAATTAAACTCATAAAGGAGTGAAAACCTTCCAATTAGTGCTCCATAGGCAGCCTTACTGACCATAACAGAGCCAAGAGTTAGCTGTAATTGAAATGCCCACAAAAATCTACACTTCAGCTGTCTTTAAATTACTGACTGTAACACTGCTGTGAAATGCTGCCCTTCTAATACAGTGACAGAAACTGATCCAAGAAAAGCAGAGAAATGAAGGAGGTGAAAAAGGTGAAAAGCATAGGTACCAGATCAATAAAAATGCATTTGAGGGAAAAACCTCTGAAACTGCATGCATCACTTGAACATTTAGAAATAGTAGGGTTATGATTTTCTCTGCTGAGAAATAGTTATTAGAAAAAAATATTAATGTGCAAAAGGTAATTTTCTTTTTTGGTTGTTTGGAAAAAGGAAACACACTGCTATAGGAGTACATTCTGGTGAAAAAAGTCCTGAAGGGGCTAAGATTTGTTACCCTGTACTCTTGGGAAATTGCTTGTCTCTTACAACATATAACTTTGCTGCTTCTGTAATGGATAAAATTATGTTTATATACTTAACAGGAATGTTGTGAAATATATTAATATTTATAGAAAACTTCATGAGCCCTTAGAAAGTCTTATCATTTCTATGTGGTCCATTAAAACAATTAAAACCTCCCCCAATAATTTTAAATAAATTTAAACAGTTGTTTACCTATTTCGTTTGTTTTTTCAACATCCATTTTATTTTTCCCCACAGTGATTTTCTGTCTACCACAATAGCACAAAGTCCTGAATCTGCAAATTTGTACAGATGGGTAGTTTCACACCTGCGATTCATCCCGCTGGGAGGCAGTGGAGCTGCATGGGCAAGCAATTAGGATGTGTATGAATGCCAGCAGAATCAAACCCTGGATTTTCTTGTAGGGTATTCCCTCATAGGGGCCACTAATGCTGATTTCAAAGGACTGAAGAATGAGATCTGGGCTTCATCTGCCATGGCAACAATATACTGCAGATAGGAAATTACAGCTCATGGGATTCGGATACAGTGAGTATTTCCCCAAACCAGTAATTCCACCTAGAGAGAGTTGTTCTGCCAGGGCATTTCTTGGTTTGCTGTCATTTTCTGACACAGTTTGTTCTTCTTTTATGACTCTCCTCTTGCCAAAAAAAGAAAAGCAAAAAATTTCCATAGCAGCTCTGTTGGCCAAGTGAAACCTTGGGGATGAGACAAGTTTTTTAGTATCAACCTGCTGTCTTGCCATAGCAGGGGAGTTTATAGCCCCTCTTCTTATACCTTGCTTGTTCAGAAATTTATGTGTGTGTATAAATATTCTTGCTCGGAGACTGGACTCCAGGGAAAGACTGTTCAGAATTGATTGCTTCCCAAGTTATCAAGAAGGAAAAAATGGATTTGGCTGATCTGTGCTCCTTTTTTTTTAAAGCTTTGGAGAGATTGGAGATGCCAGCAAAAGCAGCACAGGTGGTGCTTTTACTGCTGGAGACAGATGTGCTTTCTTACCTCGGTGAGTGTCTGTGGCTCTCACAAGCACGAGTGCTTCCCATTGAATAGGATGCTCTTTTGCATAGAGTCTGTCTTCAAAAATGCCTATTGGGCTACTAGAGGCAATAGACAAATATATTTATATCATGTGATGGTACCAGGGAAGAAGGAAATTGTGAAGGCAGGCACTGAAATCCAAACATCTCAAAGCCAAAGGTAGGCAGGGGTGTTAAATCAGGGACCATTTCTAAGCACAAGACATAGAGTATATAACTATTAAAAGGCTTTCAGAAAGTGTGTAAAGAATACCATTACAATTCTTAGCCTGCCTATGTGACAATCCTCTTCAGTGAAAAAAAACCAACCTCAAATAACTACATATCACTTCTTCCTATCCCATGCTGGTTTTAGGAAAAAGGGACAGGCAGGCAGTCCTTCCTTCTGCTGTTACTCTCGTCCAGCTGAGCCTGAGCCATTTTAACAGTTACAGATGTATATACATGCTACTGTTTTCCAATCTTATATTCTTTATCCAGAGCCAAACTTGTGAAGGAAGAAGTTAAACAAAGACACCCTGTGCACATGCACAGGTGTGTGCACACATACCGTTCTCTTCATTTCTTGGGGTAAGATCTGATTTCGGGGTAAGGATGAGGGGAGATGGCTTTATGAATATCCCACTGCATCCCAAAATTTTATGTTTAGAACATAAATACAGGACATCAGAAAGTCTACTGAGAAAACAAGCACCACTTTCTGTTCCAGTCTTCACACATTCAATCCAGTTCTTCATTGCATGCTACTATTTCAAATTAAAAAAAGATAAAAATGTGCTGTATGTCACTTGATAGTATATTCCCTACTTGCTACACTCTCAAACAAAAGATGAATCAAACACTGAAAACTTGGAAATTTTCCCCACTGCATGGTTGTGCACATAGTGTTTTTGGAAAACCACTGAAGATTCACAGATTTCTGACAAATAAATATTTACAAATTAATTCCAATTAACTGACTCTATTTGGACAAGGATTCATATCAGAAAGTACATCCTCATGATGTGTATATGGAGACCCTTTATGTCAATAGGACCATTAACAGAATAATGCTACATAGGTGTTCACAAAACGGGATTTCCAGGCAAATAAGCTAGATTGCTGACTAGTAACTGCATTCTTGAGTAGATAAGAGAAGGTATAGGTGAAAGTTTCATCCTGCAGCTCACCCAGCAGGTATATGCTTAGAACTGAGGCTGTCCTGTCCATAGTAAGCTCTAAATATGTTACATGTAAGGATACAGCATTATTTAGCTAGTCTAGGAAAATACAGAGGCTCAGCAAGCTCAATGTACTTATGAAAAACAAAGACTCATTCAGCTGAGTTGGGTTGGAGACTGTTTTCCTTGCACTCAGACACATCTCTCTCTGCATATAATAACAGTCTGTAAATTCTCCTCTAGCTAACAAGGAGCAAATGCATCTGAGTGGCTTGATAAGGTAGTAGGAGATAAGAAGCATCCACACCTTCCAGGCTGAGCTGAAACACCTAAGGATAGTTGGAGGAAAACACTGAGCAAAAGTAAACAAATCACAAGCTTTCCTGACTCTAGACCCTCAAAAGCAAAGAAACTGTACCTGAGTAAAAGGCAGAAATTTGACTCCTTATTATAATGTGTGCAAGACAATTAGAAGAAATCATTTTCTGTGCTCTTATATGAAATCCAGGCTTGACTCTGACCTATAATTTGAAATAAGCTTCATTTTAATGACTTAAATTTCACTGCTAATAAGAGCAGTCCAATCAAACTACAGGCAAAGTGTGTGAAATAATTTACAGGTTTTTGTCTGAAAAGGTCAAAGTCTTAAACAAAGAAAAGTGACTTTTCCTACTGAAGTGCTTGCCCCTCGCTGTGTAAAACTAATAGACTGTTATGAAAAATAATACCTGTCTTTCGTGCCCAAAGTATCTTGTTTACTGGACACACACACACACACACTCACACACTTGTTACCAATCAGCTGCTGCCAAAATTCACAACACATGGCTGACAGGGGTCCCCATCAGCAAACAGTGAAAATTAACTGAGTTCTTTCCACTGAAGTTAATGAAGCTATGACAATTTAAATTAACTGTGAACCTTCCCCAATTATCTTTTAACTTGCCTGCACAAGGACTCAGGAAAGTTAAGCAGAACTAACTAAAATGCTATCAAGACACAAGAGAGCAAGGCCTGTTGAACTCTACATGGATTTGTTTCACTCCTCAGCTGGGTGTCTAACAGGTTTATTTTTCTTCAGCAGATAATTCTGTTCGGCTTTGCAGGACCCCCTCCTGCATGCAAACTGCTGGCAGCTGGAGCAGCCATCCCCTTCAGGGTGTATACTCACTTAACATCTCTCCCCTGTGCAGCTCTTTCCCCTTTTTTTGCAGCATTCCTCATCCACTCTTCTTTCACTCTTGTTAAACTCTCACACAAACAGTATTTTCAATGACATGTCAGCCCAATGAGAGATGCTTGGCATCTGCAAAGGAAACCTTGTGTGTGATTTTAAGAGGAATGTGATTTGGAGATTTTCAAGACACCTCTTGCTGGAGATCCCCAGAGATCACCTCAGGAATGTTTCTATCAAGTATTTGAGAAGCTTTTTTAAAATTTTACTTTGTGGCATGGCCTAAGATATTGAGGGAGATAATAAGCTTTATTCTTCAGGACTGCAATGCTGATATTAATCTGCTGAGGGCCTGATCCAGAAAATGATTACCTTAAATTCCCAAGCTGACATTTATAAACCTGAGTGGGGAGCTGAAAGCATATTGCATGGACAAATGCAGACATGGGGATAACAGAGCAGTTGTCCTGGCTTGGTGGCTCTTACAGTACAGCAGCTTGTACCCTCATGCTGGGTCAGAGCATGAGGGGCACACGCACACACATCCCCTTTCTGCATCCCTCCCCTTGTACCAAAAGCTCCCTCTGTAAATTCAGTGAAGCTGAGACACAAGCACATAAGCACTTTAATGTCATTCAAACTTGCAAAAGCACCTTTCAAAACTTTTCCCTAGAGCTCTATCTATGCTCTGTTCTCCCAGCTAGTGGTAATCATCTTTGAGTATCAATAGGATTCCCTGTGCCAAAGTGTCCCTACATGGGATGAGAGATTAAGTTAATACATTTTAATATTAGACAAGAGAGGGCAACAAAGTCTGAAATACAGTGGTTTAATACTGTAGAGTGAAAACTGATGAGTTGTGAGAAACTGTCATAAGGAGAGTAAATGAAGCTAGGAAATCATCCATACTATTGAAGTGTTTAGCCTGACATAGCATTCAGAGCAAAGAAAATTAACTGCTGCATGACACCAGTGAATTCATGAGTCCTCAAATCTTCTTCCTGATTCATGTTGTTGTCAGAAAAGTAAAAGATAGACCTCTGTCCTACTTTGTAATGTCCCCTAGGCTTACTAACTTCTTAGTTTTGACCACATCTCAGCTTAAAACTACTTATTACAGATCTTACTAGAGCTTTTCTTTCCTGCTGTGCCTCTATGCTAAACCTTGGTATTTACCAGCTCACATCTCATGAATAACATTACTTCAAACTCTCCTTGATTTTAGCTATATTCATGACTTGAATGGGGAGACACTCAAATAAAGACACCGTATTTGAGACAAGAAAATGTAACACCTACAAATGACTAGTTTAATCTTCCAAATACTTTAGAAAAACATTGATTATTCTCACATTCAATATGCCCATTTTGATTCTTTGTAGGAACTGAAGCAGATCAAAGCTGAACTGTCTAACAGAGTGGCTTTATTTCAGGGCATGGAGCTGACCAGCCCAGGAACCCATTCTGCCTGGTATCAGATATGTGGGAATGTGACACAGGCTGGTTCGTGTGTGTGTGTGACAGAAACTGCTGAAAAAGCCAGAGATTATACATTGGTAGAATCTCTCTGTAGCTGACCCCAGTGAAGGGCATCAGCTTGGTAACCTCTCCCTGTTGCATGCAAACAAAATCAAGTGTTTGCTTCCCTGCAAAGAGCTTAGTGATTTAACAAGTCATATACCTGCTGTTAAATTTTAAGTGAAAGCACTTTCAGTTCAAAGATACATTATATATATATATCTATGCAGACATCTATACATCTTCAGACTTGAACATACAACTCTCATACATGCATCAAGCTGCAGACCATATAGGTGACAGTCATGTATATATTTATTTATAGCATCATGAGTAAGCCAGCAGAGGACTGCACTGCAAAGCAGCTTCTATTGTGTGCAGCACACCTCCTCATGTTCAAAAGCTCCTGAAACTTTAGAAACTGAATGTTTCTACAGAGATATATATTTGGTCATTTATACTAGCTAAGGATCTGTCCTGCAGCGTTATTATCCTTTTGTGTCATTTTCTTCCTTTTCTTCTTTTACTCTTCTATGATCTGTGTGTTTCTTTTTATCCTCCCAATTAAAATATCAAATACAGACTCCAGCCTAAGTGTTGGACCACTGCATCAATATACAGACAGTGATTGTACAGCAATTCTATAGATTTCTGCTTCAAAGTAGGAATGGATCATAAAATCAGGAAGAGAAGGAAGTAAACCCTAACAGATGCAAAGCTGATTTGAATTAAAAAGTGATCATAATTTAAAAAGCTTTAGCTAGCACATAGTATGTTCTCCACATGCTTTGCTGTGAAAATATTCTCATCCTATTCTGAAAACATGTGAGTTTATTGATTAAGTATATGATTAACCACCATAACACAGCGAATTCAGTGTTTCATGTCTTCATTTCCTTAGCTTTCTTCATCCTCTTCACACCTTGTCATTCTTAGGTTAAGGTCAGTCTACCAGTATACCTGAGCAAGAACTATAACTGTTTGCAGGTTTCAGTGTAATTTCAACTCTTAATGTGAAAGAGTAAAAAATTCCTAATTGCAGCTGTCAATAACAGTGTTACAGGTACTATACACATCATTTCCAGCTTCTGTCACTGGGAAGCACATCTGACCCACTCAGTACATAACACAGAACTTGCTGTTTCAAGGCAGCTGATGTTTTACTGCTCAGACATCTACTCAGCCTTGACTTGATAGTCTAAAATAAATATCCTTGAGCAATTGTACAAAAACACCTATGCAGCGAGCAAGTAAAAAACCCCTGCTGTTTATAGTTTGCAGATGCTTGGGAGAAAATACTCTATATAACACACCTCTAAACTGCTCTGACAATGGCTAAACTGCTTCATAGAATCATGGAATGATTAAGATTGGAAAAGAACTCTAAGATCATTGAGTCCCAAGATTAATCCAGCACCATCATGTTCACCACTAAATTATGTCCCCAAGTGCCACATCCACATGCCTCTTGAACACTTGTAGGGATAGTGATTACTCCACTTCCCTAGGCAGCCTATTTCAGTGCATGATCACCCTTTCAGTGAAGAAACTTTTGCTAATATTCAATCCAAGCTGCGCCCGGCACATTTTCTGTTATCATCTTACTTGGTGATATTTAAATATTTCTGCTTAAAGTAGCTGGTTAAATCTTAAGAAAAATCCCTTCTGAGAATAAATTATTTTTGTTTGCATTACTATCTCAAAGCAAGACCTCTAATGACTAAATGAAATCTTAGTGACTACTGATGATGGATTACAAAGCATGACACTAGATTTTAAAAGTGGTGTAAATCTTCAAGGAGCAAACTGCCTTCAGTTCCTACTAAGTCACTCCCTCCCCTCTTCCTCTGAGGCAATTAATACTTTGACACAGATGAACCTCCATTTCCCATCTGAACTTTTGGCCTCTGGTTTCTAATGGATTGACTCCAGAGTTGTAAGTCAGAGCCATCTACAATTTTCTTATGCATTTTGGTATCTAATAAAAAAGTCCCAACAATTCTTCTATCCAGGCAAAGATTATAAAGCAAAACAGATAATAACCACTGCCTCCCCTGCAAACACTCAGAACATGGCAGCTGCAGAGTGTTTGCAAATGTGCAAAAAGCAATGTATAATCCAAGCAGTTAACCATCCTCTCATGAGATTTTTGGCCTGTAAATGAAAAAGTGGATGCAGCAGCAAGAAGAGTAATGAAAACCCCATGGATTCTGATCCCTGCTCTGTTTCCATATGTACAAAACAAAATCACTCACTGTAAGAGGCTTCCAACCTTCCCCTTTGCAATATACTTGCTAAAGCAGATGCTAATCCAACCAGGATGAAAACCCTGTCTCATGTACCATGCTGCAGAGCTCATGTTCACTGTGGAGTGCAAGCTCTCTCTATTGTGAAACCAACAACAAAGAAACCCATCCCAGCAGCATGTGTCACTGACCAATCCTCAAACACTAAAAAATAAAAATAACAGATAAAAATTCAGCAATGGCAGAGAGATAATGTTTAATGAGGGCCATATTTTTGCCTTTTTCCACGAGTTTTCCTACCAAGTGACAGAGCTGGCTGCCTCTTGCCAGTATCCCAACTGCAGAAACAGTTGCAGTAAAACAGACACACAGCAACAGGGGAAGTGCTTGAGGCTTATCAGGCTCCTATTCTCACTCTGAAGTATTCACCAGCACGTTATTCAACATTTTAAAGGCGCTAGGGAAGGACTCTAGGATAACTTAGGAAAGCTATCCAAGCCCATGTAAGGGAAGGTTAAGAGCTCTAAGTGTGCTGAGGAAACCCCTCTCCTTTACATTAAATGAAAACAGACTGCATCCAGTACTTCCACAATGATCTCTTAAGTGAAAAAAGTACCTTTCAGGAGCTGTACTTAGCAAGAAGTCTCTGCTTGTGCCCTGTGCAGGGTTCTTAGATGCTGTGGCCTTCTTCTCAATTTGCTACATTGATTTTAAAACCCTTTTCAGTCATTGAGACTTTTTTGAGGAAACATAAAGCAAGCTTTTTCTGTTACCAAGAGTGCACCTGCAACGTCATCTGGAGCAGTAAAACCTGTTTTAGTTACCAGAATCACCCCACTGGGCACTCAGTGGAGAGATGCAGAAGAAATCACTTTTCTAGAGTTCCTCTTTGATCCTGAAGGAAAAATCTAAGATTCATCTGTCACTTATCAGCTCTTCAGCTAATGTATCTGGCTTTACTACTGCTAAGGTTTGGTATGCTCAAAGTAACTTTAGGTAGTTTTCAAATTTTTAAGCCATGCTGAAATCAGTCCCAGGGCTATACTGATAGAATGGGACCAGAATTACTTCCAAAGATGGTTTATTTTGTGAGAGAGAAAGTGAGAAGAGAGTCAAGTTGAGAGATTCTTACTCCAATATTTACACAGCACTGCCAGAAGAAAGGGTTTGTTCACTATTTTCAGTCTCACTAATGTTGTAACCTGCCTATTTCAGAGAATACATACTCATTCCAAAGAACCCACAAATTAGCATCCTCAACAAACCCTCAAGAAGTTAACAAGGAGAGAACAAATCCCATTTTACTAACAGGTGCTTTTCAGTGATACTCTAC
The DNA here is from genome assembly GCA_035047845.1 of Dendrocincla fuliginosa. Classification (NCBI taxonomy): domain Eukaryota; kingdom Metazoa; phylum Chordata; class Aves; order Passeriformes; family Dendrocolaptidae; genus Dendrocincla; species Dendrocincla fuliginosa. The sequence continues at coordinate 11,849,890 of JAWWMO010000121.1, read as the reverse complement.
TTTTTTTTGGCGAAAATAATTAAAAAAATGCTTTTGCTTAATCCCTAGAAGGCAGACCTTAACTGTGCAATCTAAAGAAACAATCAAAGCAAAATTAAACAAAATTAGCTGTATATGCCTGGAGCACAGTTCAGTCAGGATTTAGATGACCTAAATCACAGATGGATTATTTTTCCCTCTAGTTGTGAGAATGATTTAAACTTTTACTGACCTTTTGTGGTTAATTCAGCCATTTCTCTCAAGTTTTCACTGCAGTCTGCTTACTCAATGAGCATAACAACTCCTCCTTCTCTACAAAACAAAACTTCTGCCCTAGGAAAACTGTGGCATAGTAGCCATGGATATATCATGGTGTATAAAGTTGGGATGGGGTATATTTTTCCAACTAGTGACATATCATTCTTCATTGAATCCTCCCTCCAGACTTGCCACTCGACATTAATCAAAGGCTTTATCCAGGACTACTCCTTTTGTTTTTCCTTTAGGTCATAATGATGTTAGACAGCTGTGGGTGTAGGCAAGGGGTGATATAATTTGCTTTAAAAAAATTAAAATTAAAGCTGTTGCTTACACAGTTACATACTTGCCATTGCATAAACTTGTTTGCTCTCCTATGCTACTGACACAGAAAACATCTGCCATACACTATTGCTCACACTACTTTCTGGAAAACAAAGAGTAGCTTTAAGATAGATTGAACCCGTTCTCAAGTAACTCAGTACAGAATCTTCACGTTGTTCACTCGCTCCAACTGCAGCCGTGCTGCTCCTGATGGAGGAGGATTGCTCTCTGTTCATCAGAGTCCTTTCTGCAATGCCTTTGTGATCTCAGAAAGAAAACATTAAGTTGCTTCTTGGCAAAAAAGCACAAACCTTTTGGAAAGCTCCTGCAGTACAAACACAAGCACTCATCATCAAGTTGTTTAGGGCAGACAAGTTGCACTACACGTTCCGACAACGCTACAGCAAGCTGTAAAGAAAGCTTAGACTTTATGTTTCAAATTGCTGTCACAGCACCAAGGAAGCTTGTTCAAAATTTAGTCTGCACTTTGCATTATAACATGTTTTATTGTTTTTTCACAGAGATCTTAAAATGAGCACAAACAGAGAAATTAAGGAAATTCAAGATGTAATTAACTGAGTTACAGAGGAAGGGCTGTGCTTTGCAAACAGCTGGCATTAATCTCCCAAGGTACTCCCTACAAACTTGACCTTTGGCTTGTCAAACAGCAGTTTGTTTTGGGAGTCAGTAAGAAGGCTTTTGCTCACAATCGTTCTCTCTCCCTACTTACAGTTCAGTGATGTTGGCGGGGATGTCCCGGGGAACATGGACCACCTTGCTTTCCTGACAAATGAAGACCCTGCCCATGCAGCGACAGGCGTGGATCTGACATCCCAAGCAGCCCACCAGGACAAACAGCAAACAGGCAAGGACTGAAGACATCTCTGCCTTCACATCTGTGCCCGTCTCCTTCATATCACAGGAAGGAATGCAGAGACCTCCCAGGCCAACTCCCTGGATAGAAGATCCGCCTCAAAACTGGGACAAACCATGTGGCTCTTGGGGGATGACTTCTCAGCAAGTTTCACTTCATGACTTCAGATTCTTTCTGGCCTTAGAGTAGGGATAGAGATGAGCAATGCTGATTTTTGATGACACAAATATTCTATATTTAAAGTGGTGCTGAAATCATGGGGCCCAGCTATACTAGCCAGAGCTCTTTTAAGGCACTGGATATCTGCACTTGGAAAAGGTCCTTCCTCCTCAGCTACACTAGTTTGCATGTACTATTTGGTAAGACCCAGGAACAATAAAGCATTTTTACTTTGTACAGCCCAGACACTTTTGCCCCTGAAGCAGAAACACTCCATTTATGGCAGTTTTTATGCTCCCCTTCATGGATCCAAGAGCCCCTGATTTTGTATTGGTCCTAGGCAACAGAAATGTGTTATTTTTTTATATGGCATATAATCTATTTGATAGGTTAAAAGCTCTCCAGTCCTAAAGCCAGAGCTACATAACACATATTCTTTTTCCAACTTGATTATTCTTTGTGCACTTGCTGATTCATCTCCTTTTTTCTTTTGCAATTTCATAACACAGAAGAAAATGTCACAAGCCCAATAGTCCCTGTGGACTGGCAAACTAATTTCATCATCTGGAAAAGAAATCCCAGAAATATGCCAAATGACTATTTGTAACACAACAGAAGGGAAACAGCTTCAAGAGTAACATCAGAAGGCCTAAATGTTGAATCCTGTCTTTGAGTCCTTATTTGTTTTGTTTACTCTTTGACTGAGCGAAAATATCTTGCTATAGATATTAATCCTTGAGGAAGGGACCTTCTGAACTCTTTGTTGTCACTGAGTCATGCACCAGGCTACTGTCTGGAACCAAGGTTTCTCTACAAGGCACCTGAAATGAGTATTTTGAGATAAAGGTGTTTGGGTTTTTTTTGTGGGAGGTTTTTGATTGTTTGTTTTCTTTTTAAACTGTAAACAGCTGTTTCAGACACACAGAGCTTGTAAATCACGTGCATTTGAAGTGAGGGAGCTGTGGGTGATTCTGTTGAACTTGACTCACATTTAATCCTTCACATTGTTTGGATTTCTTAATCTTGTTAAAATCTGATATTATCTTATTTTTCTGGGGGTTTTAATTACTTAATTAAATTACTTTAATTACTTAATTATTTTCCTCTTTCATAATCAAAAAGAATAAGCGAATGTAATGAGACAGAAGACAGCATCTTTTCTTTGAAGTGTGCTGACCGAAAGATTCCATCATTCTCAATTAAAGGTGAGAATAAGCCTCATAATGTAGATGTTTCTGAAGGGAGCTAATTTAGACTTTTTAAATATTACTAAATATCACCAAATATTTGTTATTTTTCCCCCTCAGTCATTTAAGCTTACTCAAGAGAAGAGTGATATTCACACACACACACACACACAAAAGGTAAGGAAAACTCACTGCAATCTCTTTCTAACATTGGTAGGTTTATCATGAATTGAAATAGTATTCCTTTAATTGTATTTGTAAAAGAGTCCATTTTGCTAAGCTTCATGAGAATTACAGTGACTGGCAGAAAAAAGAATTTCGAAAATATTAGTATCTTTTTCCTCATATCTCTCTATCTCCTCTCCTTTGAAACATCTTAGACCTACAAGATCTTCTGAAATGAGTAGACCTTCAGTTGAATTCATACTCAGTGGCATGAAAACTGCAGAGTTGCACCTTATGATCAAACAAATTCCCATTTAATAAAATTTTGCTGTAGCCCATTGCAAGTTGGATTTAAAAAAATGCCAGGAAGACAACTCATTTGAGGCTTTTGGGATTTTGTCTTTTCAATCAAAAGCCTCTGGCTTCTACAGTTGTAGTCTAAAAGCAGGCTGAAAATATCCCCCCAAAATACAAAAGGTGAAGCTTGAGGAATATATAGGGCACAAGAATATTTAGTTACAGAGGAATTTAAGCCATATCTCTTCATCTTGAAATACATGAATATAAATGGCAATGTTATACTGATGAAATGGAGAGTAATATTTATGACATAGTTTAAAAAGTGGTAACATTCTCTGAATGTCAAAATAATTTTCACTGATATGAAGACATTGCAATTTGATTAACTTTAGGTTTCATATATCAAACCACAAAATTTGTTTCAGAGGATGGCAATAATTCTTCTATATGCAAAATCAGAAGATCAAAAAATATCACTAGGGCTACAAGACATCTTTGCAATTATTAGTGACTTCCAACACTATAATAAGTATACTTTTTTTTAATACAACTAGTAAAACAGAGATGTTCTAAAACATCAGGTCAGGCTAGGTAGCAGATCATAAGCATAATGAAGAAAAATTGGAGGGAGGTTGGCTCCTTCCTATTTTTGTTTGGTGAGGCCTTTTTATCAGTACAGTACACATTGCTCCACTTCCAGTTACAGCAGTTAAAAATGAGGCGACAATTATTAAGAAATAAAAAACCACCACGCAGACTGTTTCTTTTGTAATACTGTGGAGATAAGACTTTGAAGGCAATATGCAGTTACCATTACATTCAATAAAATCAGTCTATTATGGTACACAGAACTGACTTTTCATTCATATTAGAGCAAGCACTAATTCAAGACCACACTAAAACTATCTGAAGATAAACGAAGATTCAGAAAGATCTCTGAGTTGTTTTATACATATGGTCCAAGGTCTAAAAGGATAGACTCTGGTGTCTCTTAATGTTTTGAACTGGGAATCTCTTTTGGAATTGCTATATATGACTGTCAAACAGCACACAGTCACATCACTACAGTCCCCTGGATGGATGGATGGATTACTCAGCTGATGATCCTCTCACTACCAGTTCAATTGCCTCTCAGGAAGAAAATCCATGTATGAGAGGGGAAAAAGAAACCCTCCTGGTCTCTTTCTGGGAAGGTTGCACTCCGAAATCCCTCTTGAGCACCAGATTGGAGCTACAACTGTGTCTGAAAACCCAAAGGACCTGTTGCAGGGGATCTATGAGAGACACTTAAGGCTAGACATAAATATGTCCCACTTCTTTGTGCCATCGCAGGGTTCCACACTTCTTCCTCCTTAGCTTCCTACAGGTGGCAAACTCATTCCTGCCCCAGCTACACACTCTGACACCTTCAGAGTATCATGTGCAAGGACCTGGCTCATGGAGATGGCTGACTGTGATGTCCTGTCTTTGAGATTCATACTGTTGAATGTGTAAATGCAGAGATGACAGTGCTTTCAGATATTTACAAGAGCCTTATCTTTGCATCCATTTGCAGAAGAACTATGCTCCAGCTGGCAAATTGGTCTTGAGAGTGTAAACTGTTTTCCTGAGTAAGAAAACAGAAATTTCCCTAAATTGAAGTACTGTAGCAACAGACAGGCAATTAAGTGAATTGTGACAGATATTCAATGATGACATTAGAGATTGTGAAATTAGATGGCATCTGGGACAGACACTTAATTCAAAGTTATATATCCATGAAGGGATTTTTTTTTAAGACAGTAATAATAGAGTCTGGTTGATAGGACTGGCCTCTAACATGACCATTGGCCTCTAAAATTTGATTTGGTCTAATGCTATGAGCACTAAGCTGGAGAAACAAAGGGTCCTGCAGACCCCATCCCCTGCCCAAGCAGCAGTGACTGTCTTGGGCTATGCTGTCACGCAGATTAATGAGGTACAGCGGGAAGTAAAATGAGCCACCCCAGCTCTCTCTCTCTTGCCCTCAATAAGCTTGCTCTGAATACATCTCTAAGTACTTCCACCACAAACTGTACATGGTCGACTCAACGTCTAAATCCAGCTGTTGGAGGTGTGGGAACAGCTCTTTTTCTTAAGGCAAGAAGCGCATCGTGCATCAACCTACAGGCAAGCAAGTTCACAGCACCGTCTGTGTTTCCCTCTTTTGAAACACAACATGACAGCTAATTAAGTAAATACTGTTTCTACTGATGTTTCCCAGCCTTAGAATAGTGTTTAATTACTGTATACCACTTTAACACTGGTTTTGCTTAACAATAAGCATTCTCTAAAAATGTCTAGGCAAATAAATCACCTGTATGGACAGATGGCATAAAAATCACATCCAAAAGAAGTTTATCCTTCAGAGTGGAGATTTCTGGCTCTTTTGATGATTTCCAGCACACAGTTTCTTCTCCCTATAGCTTTACAGGCAGCAATAGCATCTATACTTCTGACTACCGTGCTATGAACAGAAAAAGATATTTTCTATCCAGAAAAGCTTGCAATGTGAGATAGAACAGATAGATACCTAAAGGGAAATTAGAGGAAATTACTAAGAGGGACTTTAACACATCACTGATTTACCTTTTGTGAATGACCAATGTGGGTTTTAAAACATCAGACCACTGAGGCCAACAGGCCATTGACCTGATAAAAATATAATGTTTTAAGCTCTTTTCAGATATAGCTTTTCTGAACAGAGTATTTTTAGCTTCACCTTTTTCCATGTATGAGAATTATTTTTAAATACATTTGAATGGACAGACTTTATCTGTGTCCCCAGTGTCAAGAATATAAAATGATAAAGTAGCCTAATAAAAGCAGTAGCTTATTGCTCTCTCAGTTCTTTTAGCCATCTGCTCATATGCAACCTTAACTCCAAAAAAAGAGTAAAACTGAGACAGTAAATTTGCCACCAGAGGGAGTGCACTGACTCGGGAAGACAACACACACTTGTGTAAAGAAAGGATAGAAATTTTATGGAATTATACTTGTACAGATCCTGTGACTGCCTGACTCTTAACTTCAAAATTCAGCTGTGATTAGTTGTCCCCTTATTAAACTGCAGCTCTGCAGACCGTGGAGTAGTAACAACCAAAGGCACTGAGTCTTTTGCTTCCCTTCTCTTACACACCTCACTCTCCTTAAAAATTAATTAGCATCTGATGTAAGTGGTCTTGCCTGTCCCTTTAGTGCAGGAAGAGCACAGAAGGGTCTCAGACACTTCTAATGTTTCTGCTGATACTTCTCAGCAATGAGCATGTGTTTGTCCTATGAACTGGGGAAACAAGAAAATTTTGACTTTCTTTATTTTATTCTGGCCCAATACTTTTATGGCTTTGATGGCTGACAAGCTCCCACTCAGCCCTTTATCTATATGATTTTTCTGAGGCAATCTGAGGATATAAGCACCTCATGTATTTTCAGACCGCAGGAGACATATGCAAGAGGCAACAGTGAAGTCAGAGAACAATCTTTGCCACTCAAGCTAGTACTGCTCCTCAGGTTCAGATCTGTTCATCCCCAGTCGATAATAAAAGACGCAGCCCATCTGCTAGGTTTCTATCACATGTCTGTAGAAGCACAGTTATAGAAGTACTTTTTCTTTGCACTGTCCATGAGTGGGTTTGACTAGACCAAAATAATGCACAAGAGACACCAAAGCCTGCCTAGAATCACACTTTGCATCATATATTCTTCTCTGACACCTTTCCCATCATCAAAGGGTATCTGAAGGTCAGAGATGTGAGGCAAGAGAAACCTTGCCTAACTGTAGTGTCAAGGAGACCTGCCTACACACATCAGTAACCATACACTGTTCACATTGGTGTCAGTGGAACCTCATGAGCTACAACAGGGACAAATGCAAAGCCCCAAACCTGTTGAGGACAAATTCCTTGCAGTGATGCAGGGTGGGCACTGACTGTTTAGGGAGCAGATTTGCCAGCAAAATGAGAGAAGTGATTATTCCTCTTAATTCTGGACTCTTTAGACCACATTGGCAGCACTACATCCATTCCAGGATGCCCAGTAGAAGAAAGACATTATTTAACTTAGGGAGTTCAGGGAAGGCCAGAGTGGTCAGTGCAGGAGTACTTTGTGAGCTGAAGCTGCAAGACCAGGGTTTGCTCAGTCTAGGGAAGGGATGGCCTATGGGAACTTAACAGTAGACCCCAGCACTTGTGAAGGGATGGTAAGTGGACACATAAAAGCAGTTCCCAGCACCTACGGTATGGTGATCAAGAAGTGGGCCAGGCTCACTGCAGAAGTGCAGGGTGGAGAGCAAAAAGTAGCAGACATGAGGAGAAATAAGTGACGTTCAGACTGGCTACAAGAAGATAATTTCTCACCTTGAGGAGAGTCAAGCAGTGGCACAGGCTGCTAGAGAGCTTTTGCTCTCTCCATCCACGGAGACCAATGTGAGGTCAAACTGGATTGTTCAGGGACTTACTTGGTCTGGTTGCTTTTGAGCATGGTGACAATATACTACTCAGATATTAGCCTTTAATTGATAAATAAAGGAGAAATATCCATCAGCATGAAAAAGATAGGCCGGCAATGACTCCTGTCCACCATTTCAAAGTTGATGAGCCTGCCATTCAGGAAGCAACAAACCTGAACTTTTTGCTCATCGAAATTCAAGATGCTATAATTTGTTCAAGTACAATTTATTGTGACATAAAATGAATTAAAGAAACTTTAATGATGCCTCCACAACGTGCCATAATTCTCATCTGATGTTAAAGAAAGAGAGCTGCCTGGCAGAGTATACATAAGGAATGTCAAAGACTGAAGTACAGAGATATCTGTAAAGAGAAAACTTGTTTAATTCTTCTAGTACTTACAGTCAGCACACAGTGCTGCCAACCTGTTGCTTGGTCAGAGCAATTAAGTTTGCTGAAATTCACTCTGTCTGGATGAGCATTTCCAGCACTGAAATACATTAAAGAGGTCTGAAACGGAAATACCTTTGCAGCATACCAGAGGTCCCTAAACATTATCAGGATACTCTGCAATGCGTAAAATTATATCTTCTCTCTTCTTGACCTCATACAGTTTAGGAGAAACTATCTCTGCACGAATAAGGGAAGAACTCAGCCGTGATTGATACATGAAAGACTCTAAATATCCTTCTGGCAAATTAATTTCATTCTGACACTTAAAGAAAAAGAAAAAAAAAAGGTAAGAAGGACAAATTAACATATAAGATCTCTAAAGAAGATACAAGTAACTAATTCCTGTAGCAGGTTGAAGAAAAAGGAGAAAAGAAAAAAGGAAGCACTGTGTAATTAGTGTAGGTTATTAACATCGACAGCAGAAGGCTAAAAAAAGTGTCTCATTTACTTTGCAAGAGTTACAGTGTGTTGTATATTTCTTACCTTCATGACAGGTAGGCTAAATAACCTGCCTGAGGTGACAATTAGGAGCCAAAGAGTCACTGAGTCTTTTTTTAGCACTATACAGTGGGAATGAATATTGCACATTCATTTTAAAGCATCCCTGAAAGGGCAGTTGAGGTTTTGCCACTTTTGCTGAAGCTTTTACAGCAAAGTAAAACAAAATTATTTTACTCCATTCAGTGACTGATATGGAGCTACGTTAAAACATAAACATTGTTCCAATCTTTGCCAGCCATTTTCCTCTTCCACTAGTCCCTGTGCTTCCTGCTGCAACTCCTTAGCTGCTGCTGAACAGTACTATTTTCCACAAACAGATCCACTGGAGATAATAGGATTATTTATGCAACAAGGTTCTGCCAAACATGACTAAAAAATTCAGGATCTGTCCCTCAGTGTATAAAATAATGAAAAATGACACATGCACTTAAAAGTCAGCAAATGAGCATTGAAAGGAAAGCTGTGCATGTCTAAGTTTTTATGCAGCTGAAGACCTGGAAAAATAAAAAGGAACAGCTCCAGCTTGCTTCAGCAAGCTCAAATTAGTGCTATAAGACTGTCCAGTGATATATTCCTCCTTGGAATAGTTTTCCTTTGACACTTTTTCTTTCAGGAAACAGGTTATTGCATGGAAGGTGATAGAGAGGAGCCTCTGAGGCTTGAGCTGCCTGCTAGTGCTCTCAGCGCAGAAGGAGCAGGTCAGTCACAGCTCTCTGCAAAAGGAGAAGAATAAGGTCCTGACATTGCTCTTAAGGCAAGGAAAGGAATGGCAGGTAGACTAATGAGATTCTGCAGATGATGAAAAAGAAGCTTGTCCATCTCTTTCATGTGCTTTATAGTCCTCATTACCATGTTCTCAAAGAGTCCTGCAGTTCTAATGCCCACTTTTGTCCCCACTTCTATAGCACAGAAAGTCCTCTAGCATAATTTTACAGATGATGTCAGGGAAACTAATGGCACATCTGCAGCCTGGTGGTGGGTGGATCCACTGAGGTGCAGAACAGAGATCCCAGGGAGGTGCAGGTTTGTGGACGGGAAGTACGTCCCCATAGTGATGTGCCCAAGCCAGGAAGCTGTGCTTTGGGGCCCTGCACTGCAAACACATGCATGGGACTCCTGACCTCCCTCTGGCTCACCTGCAGCCAGTTCTGGTATCTGCACTGTGCTTCTCTGCACATCCAGCTGTGACCTGGCAATGAAGCAGCATCGCTGCTGCCTGCAGCCCTAGAAACTCACTGGCATCCATCAGGTGAAGTTTGGGGAAGGGCAGAGATACACTGTGGTTCCTCCTCACATCCCAGTCAAGACCTCAAATTTCCCTTGTCTCTGAAACTCCATCACACCTGACATTTACATAGGACTCGCTGTTCAAAAGATTCAAACAAACTTTACAAGCCACAGTTGAAGTCCCAACATATGTACAGCTACCCAAATTGAAATCTGGCCAGTGTACGAGAAGACTCTGACCTGCGTAGGAAAAGAAAGTGCTAACAGACTTGTGTTAGCCTGCCCACCCTGACAGATTGCATGTCTTTCACTCAGAAAGGCTCTTCTGGCTGCTGCCACCCTTGTGATGATGCTGGGATATGGTTCACTGATGGGTTAGAGAAGAAAAACTTTGGATATTGAAAAAAAAGATTTAAATCTATCGAATGCTGTAAACTCCAAGCAGAAAGAAAAGTCACACTTCACCAATATATTTCATTTTTCTTACCTCTACAACAATTTTCCTTGCACTTTTGACTCACATGACATGGTTTAGCATGGCATATTTTATCAACAAATGACATATCCTGTCATGTTACATCTGCCTGACATGAAAAAAACAAACATCTTTTGGACTAAGCTGGCCACAATCTAGGCATAACAACCCAAGCCAAACTGCCTGTGGAAGGGTACAAGACTTTTCATAGTCACCTTTCTTTGCTGTTTTTAAGATGGACTGTAAAAGTGAAGTATAATCTATTAAAGACTGCCAGACCAAGTAATGAAGACCACACCTTGGCTAATTTTCACTTCTCCAGGTGAAGTTCAAAATGCCTAGAGACCAAAGAGCTGTCAAGTGAGGGGTTTGTATTGTCTCTTAGAAAGTATCTACAGGGTATTTTACAAGCGTGTTTTGTGTGTGCCCCAAGCTGAACAGAAATCTCATTAGGGCTCATTAGTTCCCGCTCAGTGCTAGCCAGTCTTACACATATGATTGGCCCTGCATGGGGGTAAAGTGACCTTGCCTCTGCTTGCAGAGTAACATGTGGCGTGCCCTTGGAGGGAGAGCAATGCATTGCCAGACTCAGGGAGACAGTTGTGCTCGTCTGTTGCTCTGCACGAGTGAAGCAGTTTCTATCTATCAGGACCAGTTTACACTGTCCATCCCTTCCATGCATAACCATAAGGGTCAGTGAAGATTTATTCCCAAACTATATTGACATTCACCAAACTTTCAAGGTTTTCTATGTTTGTGTTCCCACAGCCCCCATAAACATTTCAACATCTATGCAAAATCCACAAAGCAAGCCTGATTCCAACAATGGATCCATTGAGTAAATGTCAACATGCTATTTATACCAGCTGAAAATCAGTGTGACAATAAAAGAAATGGAAAACTACCAACTTGATACAGCTAACATTATGGAATATGAAGAGACATAAGTGAGAAGCAGACAGTTCATATTGTCCTTGGCTTCAGTGCAGCAATGCCAGAGCACCCCTTCTGAAGATCTGGACTGCAGCAGTCTGGATAAACAGCTTGCCTCTGGATCTGAGCAGCAACAGTGAGACATCAAAAAGGCAATAAATCTCAGCGAATGGTGGTAGGGATGAGCTGCTGGGCTCCAATATAATCAGCTTTTATGGACAGCTTTCCCTCGCTTGCTCTTAAGGACTAATTGCAAGACATTATCTGGCCAAACAGTGTATGAAGTAGCAGGTAATAATGATTGCCTGCAGGAACCTCAGGTAGTGCAGCACACAAGATGAGGAGCTATTCTTACCTCACTTATTACTCAGGAGCTGATTCAAGGAGTAGTTACAGTTGAGCCATTAAGACACTGGTCACCCTAACAGATCTCAATTCAAATTCATTATAGGAGTGATTTTACCAAATGCTAGCAGTGACACTGAATTGTGGGAAAAGGATTGAATTTTGAATGAGGAATAAATGACTTAAAAAGACTCCTGGGGAAAAAAAAAAATTAAGAAATTAACACCTTCAGCCTCTACATGCTGTTATGCAACCTTGCAGTACTGGCTTAACAGTATGCACACCTATGTCTACAGAAAAAAGGATAACAGTCAAGGCACATGAGCCACTATAAAGGTCTATAAAGTTTGGGAGGAAACAGAAACACAGACCAAATATACCCTTCAGATAGGATATTTGGCCAAATCTAAAACTAGTATCAGCTTACAGAGCACCAGAAAGTCATCCAGGTTCTGGGCAGAAAGCATGCCAGCTGCAGCAGGAAAAAGTTCCCAGGGCTGATCATGGCCAATGTTCACACTTTCACATCCTACCACAAACTCTGGATTTTGTCACTGACAGACCACAGCTGTTGTAGGGACCATTCTCCAATGTGTGTAGGAGAAGGTGACATTTCTGCCATGTTTGAATGTAACAGCAACAAAGTTGAGCAACTGTAAATAGCTTCTGTTTCATCCCTTTTCTTCTTTGTCTTCAACTGATCTGTCAGAGAATAATGTGGCGTATTTCTGACAGCGGGCCAAGGAAGAGGAATAATTACTATTTGATCCTGCTCAGTCTTCAGATCCCATGGTGAGATTAGAGTTCCAGATTCATTAAAGAAAAATCAAGCATTTCTCACATACAAAACTCTGAATCCACCCCATTCTGCAAAACACTTGAAACAACACATCCCACAGTCCCAACTGTACTACTTGACTTCTCAGCTCAACCTCATTCTGAAGCCAGATGCCACCTTCAAAGGGAAGTGACTATGGCACAGCAAGGGGCAGGAGCAGGCTAGTTGCAGAGAAAGGTCCAGCATCTAACTTTTTTCCATCTATTTTTTGGTGCATCTTCCCAGTAAGAAGATGGGGAGAGACTTGTGAGAGAAGATGATTAGCTCCAGAAACATCATTAAAATAGGAAGAAGGACACATGATGACACTGACCCACAACCATGGATCCTCTAGTGGGAAGGATATCCCTTAGGAAGCTGGTGACAGAGACTGTTCTGTGCTGAGAGGAATAAGAGCCAGAAAGGGCAGATAATACAATTACACTGGTTAACTTCAGCTCCAGATGAGCAGTAACATATTGCAAAACTGAAATGGCAGTCACCTAGGAGGTATAAGAGAACTCAAATCAAGTAATTCAGTTACTAATGGCAATATGTAAGCATATTAACTACTTAAAATGTCCTCCAATCTAAAGAATGGCTGCAATACTAATCCTTAAAAAAAGGTTCCAGGGAGATCTGGGGAATCACAAGCCTGTAATCATGACAACACTGGGCAAATTAGCAGAAGCTGTAATAAAGGATGCAGCTACAGAGCGAGGAAAAATGCCAGAGTGCTAAGGGAAATCCTGCCTTACATATCTTTGCAGAAAAAGGGGATCTAATTAGTACAGCCTATTTGTATTTACAAATGGTTTTTGACAAAATTCTTCATTAAAGACATATAGCTTAGGGGAAAAGAGACAGTTCTGACCTGGGGGCAAAAAATAAAGAGCTAGCACACAGGAGTCAAAGAAGATTCTGAAAAGAAGAACTGCTTTACAACACTTTGGTACAAGTCTACTAAATAAGGAGCAGCGAGAAGTGATGGATTGGAATCAACTTTTTCACTATCTCTGTCATTCCAAGATCGATGAGTCATCAAATGAAGACAGGAGAGCTGTTTTTGAGCACAACAGTTAGCAGATCTGCGTAATTCCTTCTTAAAGTACATTGTGGTTGAAAGAATGGACACTGATTCAAGGAAAAATTTGGTGTTAACTGAAAGAGAGATGATTTAGAGTTGCTAAACGAGCAAGCCACAAGAGACTTAGGAAATCCCCAGAGATGTATGAGGTTGGAAACTGAGAGAACATTAGGGGAAGGTATTGCATAAGTTTGACTGCTTTAGGTATCCATTTGTGACTACTTCTGGAGACAGAATAGCAAATCCTTGGTGTGAACATTGTCACCAGCTTTAGGCATGTGAGACCCTACAATGGCCTGTCCTGACTTTAAAAGAATTAGCTTTCTACAGTAGCTGAAGACCTTCCATACTTGCTAATTGAAATACTTAATTTATGTTAATCTCACGTTTTCTCTTCAATATACTCACTGTCTTGTATAGAAGTTATGGCGCTGAAATATCCTGGCACTGATAATTCTAGAAATGGGAGACACTTTCTAGCAATGAGCTCTTGAGTCATATATCCTTACTGCCTCCAGATTCATGTAAGGACAGTGGCTCATTACTAAGAGTTGAAATCATTGCTTGCCAAGTACATGTCTAATTTTATGAATTTGAATTGTTTCATGCATACCAAAATCACAACTCATGTTTAAACTTCAGTACTTAACTTGAGAATATTCCTTGGTTAGTGACTTCCACTGCCAAGGGACAGCTTGGCCTATTCTGAAGAAATGCATCAAAGTATTTTCCTTTTCCTTCTCCTTTGTTCAGCTAATTAACTTTTGAGCACCTGTAACCAAGACACATCTGGCTTCTTGGTGCATGGAGTAATCAAAGGAAAAGAGATGTTTCTCTGATCATTTTCTTCAAGTTTGCTTGCAGAAGCAAGACCACCTGAACTAAGACGTAGAACAACTACAAGCCTTCCTTCAACAGTTATTACTAGCAAATTATCCCAAGTATAGAAATCATCAGAGCAAACTGTGAAAACTATGAAACTATGTTTCAACTATGAAACACATAATTCTGTGTGCTCCTTCTGCTAGGTTCTATCACAGAAACACAGTGCCATAGGACATGGCATGATCTTTTGGTGGTTTTTCAGAGTGGTAGAGAAATTAATTTTCAAATTGTCTTTGCTTTGGAGGCCTTAACAAAATTTCACTGTTCAGTGAAATATTGAGATAAAATGCCAAAAAACCCCCCAAAAAACAACAACCAACCACCACTTTTTTTTTTTTTTTTTTGGACTAAAAGCTAT
>JAWWMO010000121.1:11787141-11834997 GCA_035047845.1 Dendrocincla fuliginosa | reverse complement strand
AAATGCCAAAAAAAACCCCAAAAAACAGCAACCAACCACCAATTTTTTTTTTTTTTTTTTTTTTTTGACTAAAAGCTATATGTGGTCATGAAAAGGAGTGAGATGTTCTTAGGAATTGCAGAGTTGTCTGAAAGAAAAGGGCTTAGCAAGTAAAATATTCAGAGGCAAATGCCTTGATTTGGTACTTGACTTTATGCTTTTTACCCTTTGATAATGATTCACTGAATTTTAGTGGCTTCCCAAAGTAATGCACTGATAGCATTTGGTATTGAAAGAATATATGAACTACCACATTTCCCTATAGAGTTCTGCAACTACCTGTGAGTCCTGCTATGTACCCACTGACCATACCTTTTGCTGAACTTAAATAGGGACCAAGTACCATGCTAGACTATGGACTTTCTATTCATTAATATTTATCTTGGGTTTTTGTTTTGTTTTAGCCTATTTTTTACTTAGTTCATTGAGTCTATGAGACATTTTGTCAAGAAATGATGATGGCATCTTGCATATGTGGCACTCCTTGACCTTATGTGTCTAACTGCTGTATTAGCAGAACACTATCAGTCTACAGCCTCTGGAAAAGTCTGTAGAAACAAGTTTGAATATAAAATACTTCCTTTTCCAAAGATGCTTCAACTTCTGGAAGATTCCTTTGACTTGGATACATCAAGCTCTTACGAACAAGGTGGTTTTGTTCCCTGAAAGCAAAGTGGTCAATGCTTTTCCATCTGTCCTACTTACCTTGATGTTTATCTATTTAAAAAAAACCCCAACCAAACAAACAAACAAAACCCCACCCCAAACAACAACATAGCTTAATTTCTATAAAATCTGCCTTTTACCTTTTCTTTCTTTCTTTCTTTTGTTGTTGTTGGTTTTTGGTTTTTTGTTTTTGTTTCCATCTCCTTTGAGACCGTCTCACTACCACGGATGCCCAAAGCCCTGTCCAGCTGCAGATCCTATCTCCCAGAGCCTGCAGGATCTGTCTCAGGAGGTACCACTCTGATGCATGCACAGCAGCCACTGCATTTGTCACCTCTCCATCATCTGCTTATGGAAACTGTGGAGCTAAGAAGCACACAAAGGATCAGAACTCCATGTTGCCAGCTCCATTTTCATGCATTTTACTCCCTAGCTTTGCACACTCAACATTTTATTCCCATGTGGTGCCCCTTCAGAGCTGTTTTAGAAATCTGTCAGCTTATGCAGTTGGTCTGATCATGAATTGAAACACAGTGTCTGCATATTGGAGGCAGAGCTCGATGGAGAATCACATATTAAGGGAACATGATAAAAAAAGACTGCATTTGACAAAGAGGCAGAAAGAAAAGGAAGGATGGTGATAAAGAGTTAATCTTCAGACTCCTCCAAGAATTACATCACTGGGTTAGCAGTTTCTAATGAATTCGGTGATTCTATTTAGCAGTGAAAATGCTGTTTGCTGCTTGGCATTTCAGTGCTTACATAATTTATAGTCTATTATTTGATAATGTATTGAAGCAGGTTGTTGTCTTTGGCACCATCAAAGGTGTCTGCTAATTCACTGCTTGACCTTCTCTGCATGCATGTAAAATGGAAAAGAGGTGGTGCAGGGCAAGCTGTGGCAGTTCCAAAAATGGTTTAGTGTTCAGTCAGTCTGATTTGGATGAATCTTCCCACTAAACGATAGTTTTATTTATCTGTGTTTGGAAGAAGTAGCAAAGAGGTGGTAAACCAGTATTTTAAAAGACTGGTGCATTTCTGTTCTGTTTGACTTCTTCAGATAAGCATCATTTTGTAATCTAGGCAGTGAAAATGTCCTGGCCTTGGGGTGTAACTGGACACACTATGATTCTACCTAACCCATGTCTATGTAGCCAAAGGTGTCCTGTCCTGAGGGTTCAAAGGTGTTCATCACTGAGAACAAGAGGAGATATGTTAATAGCCAGCACATATGTGCTAAGAAGGACTCTGCTTCTATATAGGACCATTTTCAGAAGTATTTCAGATCTTCTGAATGCAGAACACAAACATTTTGCATTCAGATTTCTGAGAAGTTTAAAATGTTAAATAAAATGGTTCTACAGATCATACAGAATCCAGAAGTCAGCAAAGTACTGAGAAAAACAGACAGAAATATGAATCCTGGAGAATGTTTTTTTTCATGCATTCTCTGTAATGGGGAGGACAGAATGTATGACAAATGGAAGAGAGCTCCAAGGCTGTCCCTTGGCAGGGGCTCCCCCGAAGTGACTCAGCTGCTCATACCCTGCAGGGAGCAGGTGGGCGACAATTTGCATGTGTCACAAAGTCACAGTTTTCTTCAAACAAGAAGCAATGATTTTTTAAGCACCAGCACATTCCCATTAGTTCACTTTGGACTGCGAAACTAGGGACTCTGTGTGTAGATATAGAAAAAAATATTAATTAATATCTACATTACTCTGCTGGTGCAGGCATACAGAAGGGAGCATATGAAAGTTTACATCAGGTGACAGAACTGTCACCCATCCCTCACAGGCTTCACCCTACAGCCCACACTACACTTGCTGCTGTTCAACCCAAAATCGAAAGCACATTCCAATATTTCCTTTTCTTTTTCATTTCAATTCTGTGTCTAATCTTGTAGAAAAATAAGTAGAACAATGCACTGGGAGAGGCAAGGAAAATTTAAATAACTTGTTAGTGCCAAAGTCATTGAAAGTGTTATTTAATCAGAGATGCCTGGTAGGGGCATAAGATGGAGAAGGCTGTGTTGTTGCAGGGTTTACTTGATGCTCTTTTCCCCAAGCATGACTTTTTTTTCCCCTGTGAGTCACTTTTATGTTTTAGAGAAACAGTTGTGAACCACAAATACATGTTAACTGGAATTGATCAAGGACAAAATGAATAATTTACTTTCTGAAGAAGAGATCATCTATATTACTGCAGACTTTTGAGCAAAGATTTTTTTTTCCCTGGTGTTACAGCCATCCTGTTTCAGCTGCATTTACATGTGGCAAGAGTGCTGCTTTGTTTCTAAACTGGCACATCCCAGCAGAAGTGCCCACCTTTTTTTTTTGTTTCAGCACTTCTGATCTTAAAGAGCATGAATTATTCACAAAGAATTCCATACATCTTCAAAACATTTCTGTTAAATAAAACTGCATATTTAATTCTCCCCCCTCCACTCCCCCCTCTCCTCCGATTATCCACAATGAGGAATAATGATTTGGATTGTTGAAGATGATGAATCCCAAGCAGCTCTCTACATATGGCTACACCCACTCCCTCTTTTTGTCAGATCTTTTCCCAGTCTCACATTTTGTGCTACTTTAGCACAATTTATAATTTGTTATATTTATATATTGTTATATTACATATATTTCTGTGATAGCAGGATCAAAATTTTTTTAATAGTCCAAACAGAAAAAAACAACAACCCAGAGTAAAAGGTTGATTAAGATATGAGAATTCATCAGACAATCAAAGAAAAGATGTAAATAACTGAATACAGACAAGAGAATAGAAAATATATATAAGTATAGTAAAAAGCTCAACAACTCTGCCATTTTGGTTGATCCTCTTCTAAATGTCTCATTTGAAGGTATACATTAACTCTGCAACTACAATTAAAAAAAAAATGTGCATGCAGTGTAACTAAATTCCCCACTTACCTTAAAAAGAGAAAAGAAATTTTTAAGTATTTGGTTGCTGTTAACAGTTCTCATGGCATCTTATTTTGGTTTTGTCTAACCCTTTCTCTCCTGTTTGGCTAAGGTTTCTGAGTCAGGTGCAGAATAATAAATGTATCACAGACTTTCTGTATAACCCCCATATGCATATGCACCTTAACTTCTATGTTTTAAAATAGAGAAAAAAGTACTGTTAATTTACAGGATTACCACAAAATACATTTTTTGACTTTGTGGCACTCCTTTATTAAAGCCCTGAGATCAGTGAATATTACATCACATAAATGACGTAAATATCAAAGTTGTGTCTTAACTGCACCCTTGAAATTTGTGCTTAGAAGTTCAGTACATTAAATTATTCAAACATTTTTGGCCTTGTGGATATCTCAAGTTTTGCTATATTCTCTGTTATATCAAAAGTGCATTTAAAAAATAGTTTCATACTTTCAGCATTCACCTTTGAAGCTGGGGAGAGCTGTACTGATGTGCAAAAATAAAGAAGGTCAAACAAGCACCCATCATTTTTTCACAACCCGTGGGTAAAGAAAATTTCTCTGTGGAGCAAGCTGAATCCACTGAGTTCTATCAAACTCCAACTCCACCTGAAAAACACGCTCCCTCCTCAGTCTGCGTTGGTTTTTATCAATCTGGGCACATTTTACACAAAGCTGAAGGGATCAGTATTGAGACTTCTCTACCCCAGTACCCAAAGAACACTAACATCTAATCGAAACACTTACAATAGGTAAGACAGATAATGAAGTGTAGAAATCACCTTACAGAGAAGATCTAGTAAATGGTTGGTATATGTGTCTTGGACTAGGTCACTGAAGTTCTGCAGCAGCTCTGGGGACTGAACCCAGGCATCCTACATCCCAGTCCAGCATCCCAACTCCCTCTCACCAAACAGATTTTAAAATCTTACTCTTGTTAAAAAGGTGGAGTTTTTTCAGTAGGTAGAAAAAAGAGGAATTTTTTCCCAGAACAGAAAAATCATACATGTACAACTCTAGCAGACAGCCTGTCTGGCATAGCCTCAGACTGTTGTCTGAGTGCATAGCAAACTGCCTTTCCTAGAAAGAGTAAAGATGCTGCTTGCAAAAGTATTAAACACTCATGGAAAAGAGAGCTTGAACTACTGCCTCTGCCCTAGAGATATTTTCCTGTTCAGACCAGAATTGCATAAAATGCAAAAAAGAGGAAGAATTTGTGGGAAGAACCAATACATCCATCTATATGTTGTAGGAGGAGTCATGCTACATTTGCAGCATCTCTGAAGTAAGCTCCTAAATGCAAAGCAACTTAGATTTACCAGCATGAAACCCTCTGGTTTTATGAGCCAGCGTGTGGTATGTGAAATGTGGTGAAGGCAGTCTAGTGAGATACACAGCAAGGCAGAGAAGGTGATTAGCACAGAATGACACAGATCATTGGCCATGCTGAATTTCTAACAACGAATCTGTCACAAACATAAATTTGAGGAAAACAAAGTCTGTACACAGAACTAGTGACAGCTGCTGAAAGATAAAGAACTGGAAGTCAGAGAGGAGGGGGGTATTATCCATCACATTGTGAAGAGAAAAGGAAAAGTAGGATAACATCATTCCAAGAACAATAAATGAAACACCACAGGTCCTACAGAAATGTTGCTTAAATACCGTGATCCCAAACAAATTAAGACAAAAGACATCTACCCTGTACTTACATGAAAATGAATAGGAAGAATTTTCATTTAGAAGTGAAAACTTTCTCATTTACCTGTGTTTTTGGAGATGACTCCCTACCAGCCTAGGATACCAGCTGCACGAGATTTTGCTGAGAGAGCAGTGCTTTCTCTCCAGAGAGGCACCTCCAAATACTACCAACCCTCTTGGGCCACTCAAGTGAATAGAAAAACCAGCAAAATCACAGTTTGGGAAAAAAAAACAACCAAACAAAAAACAAACAAACCAAAACCAACCCCAAACCAACCAATCAACCAAACAAAAAAAGAAAACCCAAACCCAAACTAAACCAACAAAAAAACAACCTCCCCAAAACAACAAAACAAAACAAAGAAAGAAAAAAAAATCAAACCCATTCCCCTCCCCTCATAGAAATAGGTTTAAGCTAAAAACAGCCATGAAGAGTGAGAAAGGAAGAGGTGCGAGGAGAATGTGAGCTAGAGCCATCTGTAATCCCCAGTGCTGCAGCTGTTTCAGGAAGAATGGAGTGAGCAGTGTGTACGCAGCCCAAGGATGGAGAGAGCTTTAGTTCAGGGGCTGATGTCTGCAGTGCAATTGCAGTAAAAGCAGGGACTCTTAAAGTGTGTGCAAAGTCAAAGCAGTCACCTGTCACTTGGCTGCCATATTTGTAGCTGTGCTATTAAATGAATGTTTTCATTCCAGCTGGGTAGTGGTGCCAGACGCAATATCGTTACAACAATGATAAGCAGCAATCTTAGACTGGGCAAGTGTGACCAACTGCAGGTGATGGAAAATAAGTCTTCCGAGGCCAGCTGGCAGCAGGAGGCTGTGGCTAAAAGCTGCACAAAATGAAATCTGCTCGTGTTTAGAGTTTACACTAGTTTACAGAAGTATGGTATAAAGCAAGCAGCTTGCTACAGAGGTGTCAATGACTGGGGACACTGTGCAGACCTCAGGTCTGATCCCAAGAGCTTCTAGAAATAAAGGCAAAAGGTAAACTACAATGGGACTGGTTTATATGAGGCAGTTATGGACTTTGGGCAGCAGTGGAGGCTTTAGAACTGTAGTCTCCTTAAATATTTAGGTGAATGTCACTAGTGGCAAGAAATTATGAAAGAACTCAAACTTGGATATGGAATTGCTACAAAAGGATGTGAACAATCCAGAGGACTTAAAAGACACTGCCAAAGGACAATGCAGTGTTCCTACCCACTTGCTGTGCAGGAGTACCTGCTGCCATCACAGGATTAAGAGATATTGGGATGCAAAGGTGTGCCAGAAAAGGCTGTGTCCATAGTGCAACCTAGGAACTAGTAATGTTCACATCAGTAATTAGGAAATGGCAGGAAAAAGCTGGCCCCAAATTTACAAAGATTGCTATGGGGAAAAAACACCCCACAGAACTATCACAGTAAGGAGAGTGTTACAACAGTTTGCTGCAGGAGTTTCCTGGAGAAACATGAAGAGGCATCAGAGCCATTTTCAGGGTGACTTACTACAGTCATGGCACCTTTACAAACAGATTTTTTCACAAACAACCCGTTTAGTTTCACAAGCCTACAAACAATGTGACACCTAGATAGTGTGGGAGTGCTCACTGCTGATACTGCACATCCATCCTGGATGAAGGCAGCATCATTTTGCAGTGTATCTTACAACAATAATAAATCCCTTTTATTATGGAAGAGAATGTAATCTAAGTAGGATTCCAGACATTTAAAAGTTTTATTGTTATATTTATTGACAATACATAATAAAGTTTCTTCTAGCATTCATTGGCTTTTTGACTGCCTCACACCCTATAATTGCAGATTTTTCTTTCTCTTTTTCATTTATTTACTTATTTATTTACTTACTTTCAGATTTCTCTCTCAATTGATTAAGAACCACAGGAACTGCATACATAAGAAACAACCAGACTGCAGGCCTTTTACAGAATGATTAATTAAGGGGGTGATTCATTAGATTTCAAATGCAAGTGGGACCTAGTGTGGAGGCATAGAAGGAGCATGGTGAAAGTACTCCACTGTTTATTTAGA
Organism: Dendrocincla fuliginosa; assembly: GCA_035047845.1. Taxonomy (NCBI): domain Eukaryota; kingdom Metazoa; phylum Chordata; class Aves; order Passeriformes; family Dendrocolaptidae; genus Dendrocincla; species Dendrocincla fuliginosa. The sequence goes on along the minus strand of JAWWMO010000121.1, from coordinate 11,827,617 downwards.
TTAAAGAAACTGCAAAACTTAAAAGTAATGACAAAGGCAGTATGTATATCCACAATCTAGTAAGTACAAGCATAAATGCTACCCGTTTGGTCCAGCATCTTTGCCATTTCTGAAGTAGGATTCAGCCCATTCTTGTGTCACTATTGAGATAGTTCCTAAACTCTCGTGTGTCTTTCAAGATAACCAGATAAACACCTTCAATAAAAATATTCAAGAGTTTACTTTGAGAGTATGTGTTTGAATTAAAATCCGTTTTAATTTGGCTTTACATCACATTTTATGTTTGCGCACTACATACTGGTTTTAACTTGTTTACTAAATCCCAGACTCCTGTTTTAAATCATTACATCATCGCAATGAAACAAATATATATGAAAAAAATTAAATTCTGCTGCCTGTGGAGGTGTTCTGCATGGAGACCTATGGACTTCTTCTGGTTCATGAGAACTAAGAATGCCATTGACAAATCAATTTACTCTTGTGATGTTTCTTGGAGCTCAATATGTCTCATTAACCATCAGAGCAAAGCATGTAATGAATAATCCATGCTATCCATTAAAACAACACAAAGCAAAAAATCAAACTCTGACTTTCCTCAACCACTATGCTTATTTTCTGCCATGAATGCATTTAATTACTTATCTGAAAATTTCTCTTATTATGGAAACAGGTCAGATGAAATGAAAGGTTTACAATCAGCTTCTCTGTGCTAATGCAGTTTATAATCATTAAAGAAAAACAAACAAGAAGACAAAAAACTAAAGTTTTTGGTCATCAAACACACCTGCTGGGTATCTGGGCCACATGGGTACTGCATTTGCCAACCTTCAAACATGGCATGTTAGAGTCTGGACACAACTAGTTTTTCTAAATCAAGCCTGATTGTCCTTGAGTGTGTTTTCAAATATTTGTCAGGTACCTTGGAAGAAAATATCTTAGAAGAAGACCTGTGCTTGACGTGTGAGCCATTTGCTTTGACTGTTTGCTACTTCCTGCTGTTGGAGTGGTATGACAGAACAGCCACCAGGAAAAACAAAACATAACCTTTGTGAATTTAGACAGATAATGTGGCTCCCTGTATAAACAAACATTTGGCTTGAGAGCCCTTCTGTTTTATAACATTCATAAATCTTCCAACTGGACAAAACTGTGCAGGGAATGACAACACAAATATTGTAACTCATGCTAAGTATTTAGGCAAAAAACACTGGAAAATCAGATGTCAGGAAAAAACCCAACAAATTTAGTTTTCTGCTAATGTGAAAACAGAGAAATTACTGACAGACTTCTTTATATTGACAGAACCTTCTACTGATCACAACTTTTTTCAGACAAGGGAAACCAGATCCCTTCCTAGGACAACAAAATAGTCAGTCTGTTTCTTTCATCAATTTATTTAAAGTCAGCAAAATGTTTTCTATAACCACAGGTTGTAAGCAGAGCCTTGTAGTATAACACATTTGTAACAGCTGTTCCTTAGTCTCTGTCACAGAAATCATATTCCCAAGGACTGAGCCAGAGCCATGATGGGATCCCAGCTCTGCTAAATGAACCTCACTGCCTGAAGATTTCACAAAAGTGTCCCTCCTACCAAAATGACCAACCCAGAAACAAGGATGGCTCAGTGGAACATGTGTCCATGCCACAGCAGCACGGGTTTATTAACTTACTGATGAGTTTATATTCCCAATAACAAAGATCAAGAGGTGCAAGAAATGCAAGTTTAAGATGTCTAAGTCACATTGCCCAAGCACACAGCTACTCAGAATCAGCCGATACCAGGATCACCATACACAGGTACAGCTGGATCTGCTGGAGGATGTTTTTCAAAGAGCTCACTCACCATATACTCAGAAGATATCCTCTTCTTTTCCCCCACTTCTACCTTTAAAGTAAGTCATGTCTTGCTGCCAGAACTAGTGCAAAAAATGAAAATGTAATTTACTTCACAGAGACTATGGGTAACCAATTGGCTACAGGTGTGAGAAAGGTAAATGTGCTCTTATGCTCCATTAATAGAAATATTCCAATAAAGATCTAATGTAAAAGCTATTCTGGAGAACATTCTGCAAGACACAGTGTATATATACACATATTTGCTTAACCCTATGTTTTCACTTGATCATTAATTTGCTCTGAATCTTGACAATATTTTGGTAAGACTTTGCAATGTTTCTATTCAAAATTCAAATACCGGTATAGTCTCATTATACATCAGATTCTCAGGCTTGAATACATTCTTCTTATGGGAGAAATGAAGGCATAAATTGAGATTATTGGTAAGTGGGGGAGCCTTGCAAGTTAATAAAGTGAACAACTTTTACATTTTAATCAAAACAGCAAATTTAATAATGAAATGTAAGTTTTACTTCTTTTTCTCACCAAGTCATGGGAAGTATGCTTTTCATAGCTGTTTACATCCTGCTATCACAGCCCAAAGCAACCAAACAAATCAGGTTTTTAACATCCTATGCTGAGCTGACAAAGTGGAAAAAAGAAAGGTGGGGCCTTTTTTTATTGTAGTGTTTAGGGTTTTTTAATTGGTTTGCTTTTTGCTTTTTTTTTTTAGCTTACTTTTTTTTTTTTTTTAATTATTATATGAGTACACTATGGCACTCCTGTGGCTTCAGTTGCAAGGTATTAAAAAGACAGGACAATTTAAAATAATCTCTCTTTCTCTTCCCAAAAGACCATCTTTGCCATGCAGTTACTTACTGTAACTTACTAGACAAGTGTGAAATAAAATTGCATTATTAACCTCATCATAGTGCAATCATGGCTTTGGTCCTTGTGACAAGATGTTATTTGGCAGTATGCTGTGTGTGCTCCAGAGCAAGTGTCAAAGACAAAGGAAAAGCACTTGTGAGAGTTGTAAAAATCATATGTGCTTGTACTCCTCCCCTTCCACTTTCCTCTCCCCTCTGTCCCTATACTGATCTTTGTCCTAGCCTGTGGAGATGCATGTTCTCTAAGAAGCAGAGGATGCTTCAGTAGCCAGTGTCCCTGCTGGCCCAAGCCCCGAGGTGCTGCTGACTGCCAGCTGTGGCACAAGTCACCCCAAACGCTGCTGCTCCCATGGTGTTGGTGGTGATGGTGGCCCGTGGAGAGATAAATTTGCCAAAAAGGTAATACTAGCTAAATTTCAGGTTCTCTCCACTGCCATTTTTTTTTTTTAATCCTCTGTCCATTTGTTGATGGTGCTTGTATTATTTTCTTTGTCTTCCCCTGTTTTAGAGAGTTGCTTGAAATTGTGCTTGCCATAATGAACCAAATCTGCTCCACATGCAGCAATACTGAATGATGCATTGCAGGGATCATCAGGGTTTGTTATAGCTTTCAAGGATTTTGCAGGATCTGTGTGTTCTCCGTCTTTAATTTTTCATTTCCTGCCACCATGAGCAAGCCCAGAAGGACTTTATAAAAGAAACTTTGGGGTCAGCTTCCAATATTTATGCTACTATCAAATTAGGACACCTTCAGAAATTCTGCATCAGCTTTGAAAGGAAACAGACACAATTGTTAAGGTTGCTATATAAATGTTTATAGAGATGGCAAAGATATGCTGCAGAGCCAGTTTTACCAAGAAATAAATATTGATTGGGTTGGAGCTTATGTGCTTAACTATTTCATTGCATAGATTTTATAGATGACATTTGGAAAAGGTTAATGCATTCATCTTATTCTGAGCCAAGAAGGACCATAGACTATCATGTAATAGGGGCTTCTCATATATATTGAATGAATGTAATTTTATGGAAAAATTTAAAACTATATAAAATGTTAATACCCAAGTAAAAATACACATTTTAAATCAATATTTTGTGTCATATTCTTGTTAATCTCAAGGGAGTGACAACAAGAATATTGAACTGGGATTACTAGAAATTTTAAAATGAAAGTAGAAGAGCAAATTTCATAACAACCTGCCTGTTTGTCTCATTCAAGCAATCATTTCAGGCATATGTTCTCAGACATTGCCAGTACACAGTGCTGAATGCTTTACAAAGGTATAGTAAATATTACTGCACCATAAGAATCACATAATTTAGCTACTGAAGCTGCAGAAAATAATTGCTTCACTTTTTTTTAAAAAAATTACACAATCCTTCAGAGTTAGGACCCTATAAAGAATTATCAGCTGAGTGTTATTTTCAAAGTTTACCTACTATGCATCACTCATTTTTCTTATTGTTCTTTGCAGTTTTAGCAAGGTATGGAACAGCATATCCTGAAAAATTCTTTATAGATGCTCTCATTCTCCACAGGCAGACTGCCTGATAAATAATCTGTGTCTCTACCAACCAAAATTCCACATTGCCTAATCAAACTTAAAGATGGCCAGACTGATTCAGATTAAAATAAAATTTCATCTTAACTTTGCTACACAACTGAGGAAACAGGCAGTGTCAGTCTCTGGTGAGGACTCTAAAGCACGGTGCTCACCTCAGCACTTGTAGAATCTTTTGATTTCAGCCCTGACTTGAATACGAACTACCTTGCCAGAGGCCACTGGCATTGTGTTTTGGGTAAGGCTGGGATGAAGGAACACCTGAGCCTTCTCTCCCACAGGATTTGGTCCTAGCTTTAGTCAGCAGAAGAGAGGGTTGGTGAAGAGTCTGTTCCCCTCCTCTTCTTCCAACAGCAGGGGCAGCAGCACCATGACACAGAGAGGGAGCACCAACTGATCCACCAAGCCCAAGGGGTCCCCTGCCAGCAGAGAAGGAAGCTCAGTTGCCAGGTCATGCTCCCATCCCCATCTGACCATCCTGAAGCTGATTCAATAAACTAAGATAAAGTATGAACCAGCCAACACAGGGTCCAAAGATGCAAATCTGTAGGTGAAAGAACTCCTGGTGATTAAAGGCACAGGCTCTGCTTTGCAAGGCAAGGCACGGCACCAGTGTGCCAAGAAGTTCCTGGGAAAGGTTATGAGGTTGAACATACAGACACATGAAGAGTTTGGAGGGTGAGATATAATCAGCTAAATGAATCACTATTACAAGACAGAATCCAATTCTCTCTGATGAGAACACAAATAATCCCTTGCATTTAATATAAACTTTGAAATTCAACTTTTTCCATAAAAACTCTGTACATTCCTTTTACAAACTATAACGGCTTGCACAGATCTCAAAGGTAAATGATTCAATACAGGACAGTAGTCTGCTTTACTGCCTGTCTTCTGAGCAATTGCTGAGGATTTGCAGAACCAAATTGATGATTGTTATCTCAAATGACCTCTTAATAACTCTTACACAGCATATACCTCACAATGTTCTGAAAGTCATCATTTCAGAAGTATTTGCTGCAGATATTACTTTTGGAATAAGGATCAACAACTTATGTCTTCTGCAAAGTCACTGAAAGTCTCCATCATAGTGTATTTTCATCAAAAATGGAGCATTTTCTGACACATTCTGGTGTCTGCTACATATCTCATATTGACTACTTGCATTTTCTATATTGTAATCTAAATATGACACAAAAAATAATTTATAGTCAAACATTTCATTTTTACCATCCCTTAGTGACATTCAGCTTTCCTAGTTCTAACTGCCCATATGTCCAGTGAGACCCATCATTCTCTACTGACAGATCCATTTTTAGAAAGAAATGAGAAAATCTTTCATATGCCATGCAATGTAGCCACATGGGAAAAGTTTTGTTTCTGTCTCCAGCAGGCAAGTGCTCAAGGAAACAGATCCCAGGTTAAGTCACTACCAGGAGCAAACCAAAACCGAATGCTATTTTTAGAGCAGTCTTGGTGTACTGTACAGGAGCTCACCCCAGGAATACATCCAACCCCATGTGCCTGGCTGAAGACCTCTCTTCAGAGGCTAGTGGTGCAGAACTACACATTGGACATGATTTTCAAACTTGTATCAGTAAATAAAGATGAGCAATGTAACAGTTGATGTATATCTTTAGAACTTCTTACTTAACACAGCCCTTAAAGGCAAGGCCCCATACACTGAAGTCACTTAAGGTGTAAGCATTAGTCATTGCAGATGTGATATGTTACCCACTTCTTCAGCCTCAGCTCTCCCTTTCAACCTCTTGGTCTATACTGGGAAAAAAACATCATAGAACCTTCTTCTTTTTGCACATATATGGAAAATACCTGTTCCTGCTGATAGCAAACCTCTTACAATGTAAGTGTGACACAAACAAATCAAGTCCAACCAAGTAGTGATTCAGGGCACAAGAGGGTGCAGTACAGAGAATCCACAGTCATCTGGTTTTCCATCTCTGCCTTCTTACCCACCTGGATAATATGTTACATGAATTATTCTAACAAACTATACCCTGTGATTTTCTCAGGGTATTTCAATAGTCTGGGGGAGTGTGTGCATGTGGGTGGGGCAGAGGAAGGAATCCAGAGAAAATTGGTTTAGTACTCTGAACTTTTGCTTTAGCCAAAACCGAAACAAAACAAAAAAACCCCCAACCAACCAACCAACCAAAAGATTTTGAGGTTGTCATCTTTAGATAAAAGACCTAAGACCTTACATGAAAAAAATACATTATAATTTCAAGTATGTGGGATGTGTCTTTCCTTTACATAATTTCCAAGGAGTGTATGATTGATTTCTAAGGATTGGTACCTATGCAAGCCCAAAATTTGATAGCAACACATCCATACATGAACATATGTATGACAAGAGAGACAAATAGGCAGATACAGATATATACTTCTACAATAAAATCCAATGCTCCCAAACCTGTTTGTCTGATAGGACTGGTGTTCAGCACAGTCCCAAAGGCAGCAGAACAGAGAGAAGATGATGCCTATGGGCTGAGTTGTGTTTTAGCAGTGTCATTGACTGCTCATTCCTGAGCAGCACAGGAGCCTCAGCTGAGTTCTGGCTGTTCAAATGCTTAAGCTCACTTTTTGTTTAACTTGAACATCGATTATAGACTTAATTAGCCTAGAGGTGGTACCAGAAAAGTGAAAAAGCAGGAATGTGAGCATTATCCTTGAAGGTTTGCAAAAAATACTATACCTATAGAAACCTATTTAGAAGAAAAAAACTTTTTCAGATGAAGTTAGAAAGAATATAAAAATTCTGCCTTTATACCTGAAAATGAATCTGGCTCCGTAAGACAAGCCATGTATCAAAACAGCAGATGCATCAGAAAACAAAACTAAGGGTAAAACGTGACTGGGTAAAACAAGATCTCGACAACTGTATGTATTAGTTGCTGGTGGATGTTGAATCCTGCCATATCACTGAATGTTTAAGAATAAGTCCGTATACACACTCTGTAATTGAATGTCAAGAAAAATGAAAATATATTGTTTTATTGCTACTGTTCATTGATTTATCGAAGTGATTTATTGTCATTGGACATGAGGACCAACAAATCATTTTGCTGACACCATCAGCTGCCTTAACTAGGTTGTCAGTTCACGACATTAAAGGTAATGGATGGTGATTATTTTACTGTAATGGGTTTAATCAGTGCTTTGAATGACTTAGCAGTCATGTCATAGTATAGCCAACTCATCATTCATCAAGGCGGCATTTTGTTTACCAACATCATCTATAATTCATCTGATTGTTGACAATCATCAACAAATACCTCTCAGGCTAAGTTTTATCAGAAATGAAAATCTGCACAGCTGCAGCATGCTAACTAACTCCACAGTTTACAACCAGAGGAGACACACAGAAAGTTGCTTGCTCCTCTGAGAAGAGAAACTGTCAGCCTGAAGAGGCACCATCAGCCAAGGCCCCATTCCCCTGGGATGCTTTTCGGTCCAGCACTAGGATTTACAGTGTTCTGAAACACACAATACCTGTTCTGTTGTAGTGAATGCTCTGAGCAAACCTTGAATTCACCATTACACAGAAATTTGGGCTTATTTTAGAGAAAAGAACGGCAACCAACCTGCTCTGTATTCCCAACAGAGAAAAAAAGTGAAAGCATAGCCTGTCTGTTTTTCTCTTCCCAAATGGGGTTGAATCATACACTTATTTGTATTATGACTAAATTAATTGTGGAGAACTCCAGACTCATAAAAGTTCCTGTTAACTTTGTGGAAAAGGATACAGTACTAGAAACATTATCATCTTAAGATAGCCCACTAAATCGTTGCTTGTATTATATCTTTTATGGGTAAGGGACAAGAGGCAAACTGCTAAAGAATTTTCATATTAAACAGACAGGGTAACAGATTAATTACTTACAAAACTAGATTATTAATACAAATGACTGGAAACTTTCCAGAGCTCCTGCAGCTTTTGTACTAGCTTTTAGTAAAAAACTTTCTCTGACATTTGCATCACAGATCTCAACATTTATATTCTTCTACTGACCTACTGGTGCATGGACAAAGAGCTATGTTACATGTAGCAAAAGAAGAGTATCAAAGTTCTGCCTTTCAGATGTGAGAAAGACCCTGGCTGAGTAAAACACAAGTGATAGCTGTTCCAGATACCTTAATGTAAAAGGAAATAATTTCAAAGTTATATGAAAATATTTTACAGTTCAAAAACATATTTGGTTATTGTGTATAAATATGTAAGAGACATGCAGAAATGGAGTTTAAAGAAAAGATATTTGAAAAGAATATTTAAAGTAAGAATAATCCCCTTTCCTTCACTCCATAGTCAACCTTTGGTCTATAAATCTTGAAACTATGAGAAATGAATTCATTTTGCAAAGAGGTGGACCAAATTTTGAAGGTGCAAGTAGGATAAGGAATAAAAGTTACCTTCAAGGTCAACAGCAAACACAAACCAGTGTTCTAGTACAAAGACTAGACCAGAAGTGTCTGATGTGTTAAAGGAGAAAAAAAAAGATGCTTAAAACACTATGGAAAATATTAAATTACACCCTGTTTGTTCAGGAAAAATTGTATAATCAGATATATAAGTACCCATACTCACTGTGCCATCAAAATTGTGAAGAGATACAGTGAAATAATGACAGCAACACAGCATTAGGAATAAGGTATCATGTATATTAGTGATATCCTGGCAATATCCTAGACTGAGATATCCATGGATTAGAGATGGTCTACAGTAGGGAAATTACTTTATTAGAGTTAAAAGGAGATGAAATAAGCTATTAGAGAGTTTTTCCAACCCTAATAGTCTTTTACGTGTAAAAGTGAAACTGAAGTGAATAGGAAGAACTGATAAAGACTGATCCATAGCCTAACAAATGTCATTACTATAAAATGGAAAGATATCAATGCTGATGCAAAACCAAGACCATGGAACTCATTAGTAAGGATCATTTAACCATTTTAAAAGCAATCTGTATTAGTATCAGACAGAAAGTACAGGACAAACTCCTAAAAACCTTTGGAAAACTCCAAATTAACAGTCATTAAATACAGAATATTTTCACAGAACAAGACCTTGGAAACTGAAATACTGCACTTATTACCATCATGGCAGTTATGCATGCTTTCATTAGCACAAAGTCCTAATTCAATCAGACATTATGTTTTTAAAAGTTTTACGATGTTATTGCCTAAATACCTTGCTCAAAGTGCAGGATTCTTAAACTAGACGTCTTCACAGAGAGGCTTTTTTTCCCAAAGTTCAATTTGCCTGAATAACATGATATATGTTTCTTCATGAACTTATCAACTCCTGTGTTTTCTACATCTGAGGCAAATTTAGCTATGTAGATACAGTCCTTGTATTTAGGATATGAAACTGAAGTTTAAATGCTCTAAAGTTCAGGTTTGCTGACTTGGCAGGCAGCAGGGTACCTCATCAGAAAGATGTTATGACATTCAGCAGAATTATCCATCTAAAAAACAGTTGCTAGCTCTTAGAGTAGATGAAAAAACATTAAATACATGCAGAGAGAGTATCCCAATCAGAGAAGCTTGATATTTGGTCTACCCTTAAGTATCTTCTTGATGAAGATTGGTTTGGAGAGGAGTTTTTTTTTTACTTTTTGTTTGTGTTTGGCTTTTTTCATAAAACACCTGGAGGTACAAACTCAAATCTGCTTCCTGCCAATAAAACCTTCTGCTATAGAAACACTCCCATACTTCCCTTCTCACCTATCATAGCCTTTGCTCTGACTAAGATATTCATAAAGGCTCTCCATCTCAAAATCAAAGAACAAGACATCTGTACAGTTAGAGAATGTGCAGCTTTCCCCCTTGGTATTTCTAAGATGGTGAACCAGCATGCAGAACCTCCTCTTAAAGAGGCATTTTCTTTGCTGATGTCAGCAGCTGCACGGGGCATATTAACAGCAAAAAAACCAAGGTACATTAGTAACAAGTCCACTCATGGAGCTGGCTTTCACTGCATATTGATTTCAGAACATAACACAGATATTTGATAGAAACCACATACACAAAGTGGACTGGGAATACTGTGTTTGGGTTTGAAATTAGTGTCCATCTAAGGTGACATGTGTTTGGGTTTGAAATTAATGTCCCTCTAAGGTGACATGTCTCAGACACCCAAGGTGGCTAAAAGCACTGTTGTAGGCAACGCCTGAGTAATGACTGCACTGCAAAGCTACTGAGCTTTAGTCTGCCCATCCCCAGCAGTGCCAGCACTGAACATACAGCAGCACGGACTTCAGCCAGCAACGCATTAGCAACGTACTGAAGCCCACGCTGTTGTGTCTTCATTTATCCTCCTGTTTCATCAAGTCTCCAGAGTGGTGGGGGTTGTGAAATCCCTCAGCACAGGATTGATTTGAGTGCCTCGCAGAGATAATTCACACGCCAATACTGTTAACCATTTCATTTTTTTCTTATGAAGGAAGGAAAGGAGGATAACAAATCACATTGGAATCTGCTTTTGCAAAATCAGCAAATCAAGAGCTGGAAGCTACACTCAGCTGAAGAAAATGGTAAAGTGCATGTTAGGAGGTCAAATCTGAAAATCACAACATAGACAGGCAAAAGAGATTTTAAGGATCAATTTACAGAAAGCAAAGATTTTTTTTTTCCCAAAAATAATATATCAATAGTAGTGTGTCTGCCAAAGATTGCCTAGAAGCAACAATTAGTCAAAAGGATTGTGCTTTATTAGAGAGGTGAAATCAATGCATTCAGTGATTGTTAGGAAATAATTGAGATGACATATAATTTCTCTAGAGGAGAGAAGCCAGAGCAACTGCCTCAAATGAAAATGTAAACAAGTAAGGTTTAAGAACAGAAAAGAATAAATAGTAGTATTCCAGTAAGAGTCCTAAAAGAAATTATAAATGGAACACTTATCACTTAAACAGGCTTCAGTAGAGACATATGGAATTCCACGTATTTCTTTAACAGATCAATAAAAAAACTAGGGAACATTCAGATCAGCAAATCTGACTTTTTATCACAAGGGAATTGATAAAAATTGTAATAAAGAAGGAGCATACAGACAAATATAACATAGGGAAGCCAAGGCACAAAGTCTTGTCTTGTGAGGGTATTCAGGCTCTCTGAAGGAGAAGATAAATAGAGATGAGGCCATTTCGATTGATCTTCTATACTTAGATTTCCAATGAGGTTTTGACAAGATTCCTCACCAAAGGGTCTTAAAAATATTAAACTTTATGGAACTACAAGGAAAATCTTTTACAGAACAAATGATTCGGTAAAAGATAGAATGCAAAGCATAAAAACAGTCATTTTTCTTTATGTAGGGAAGTTAAATTGTGGGCCCATATGAATCCTCCTCAGTGTATTGAAAGCTCAGGAAAGGAATAAATAGGTGACAGATTTTCTTTATGATTCAAAATTATTCAGGGTACTAAAAATGAAAACTGATTATGAGAAGTAGCAGAATAAACTCACAATACTGAGAGAAAAGACAATCGATGTCAGGTGAAATTTAAAGCACAGCATTTGAGGGGAAAAATAGTCTAAATATATACATTAATGTACTCTAAATTACCTCTCAACATTCAGGAAACATCTTGGAGTCATGATGGATAGCTCTTTGAAAACCTCAGTTCATGGCTCAGGAGCAGTGAGCAAGGAAAAGAGAATGGCAAGAATCATTAATGAAGGATGAAAGACAACAGCAAAAACATCATTATGCCCCTTTATAAACCCATGGTGTTCCCACAGCTTGAATACTGCATGGCTTTCTAAGCACTTCACCTCTAAAAGAATAGAACAGCAGAAGAAAACAGATAGAGAAAACCAAATGATCCAAGGAAAAAATGCAGTATCCATACAAAGAAAGATCATACAGACTAAGGTTTTCAAAACTTGGAAAACAATGATCAAGGAAAGATAGGATGGAATCATGCAAAAATATGGAATGCCATTACAAAGGAGTTTAGAGAACAAGTTATTCATCATTCCTCAGTTTGATTTGATGCTTCCTAATTTCTGTATTATCACTCAGCAGATTAAAACTAGGAAAAGAAAGCAGATTTATCTTCTTTAACAACAATCTATAACTAAAATATCAAAATCAATTGCCAAGGATACTGTGGAAGCCAGCATCTAAACAGGTCTAGGAAAAAACTGAAACAACCCACCACCACAGAAACAATATATAAATTAATGAAAACGTGACAGATGTGACTGAAGCAGCAGACTCGATCTGTAGCTACAGACTGAGAGAAATTGGGAAGTGCTGAGAGAAGTGTAACCACTTATTTGCTCTGCTCCTGATCAATGTCAGAAAGAAGACATAAAGCTACATGGACCACTGGTCTTCCACAGTAGGAGACATTCCTGTGTTCCTTGTCTGCAAAGTGGCTGGCAAGGAGAAACACCAAGAGAACACAGACTGAACCAAAGAACAATCAGGTCCGGGTTTTGAGATCTTAGTTTTATTTTTATTAAGTTTGCTTGGTTGTGTCTCCTGTCTATTTAGACATTTATATCTCACTCATTTTGTACTCCAGATCTATCACATACACCACTGTACTTCTTTGCACTTTCATTCACGTTGTGATGGCTTTCCTATTGTATTTAGACCTCACACTTCTGAAGAAGCTGCATCTTCTTATGTTAAGTCTAATTTTGTCTGAGTATGCTCTGGGCATCTGGATACAGTCTTGAGGAAAAAGATCCCCTAGTAAATAAGAGTTTTTAATGGGCCATCTCTCAGGATTACATAAATCTAATAAAAATTGCTCAGACTTTGGTGATGACTCGGGATCTGAAATTTCTGACATTCCCTTCCTATTACAGCATTGTAACTGCTTACTCTTAATAAGCCTATATCACTTTCCTCTCACTGAGATCTTCCCTTTCCCAATTGAAAAAGGTTAAATTATAAGTTGAGTAGTCTATTTAAAATATGATTTCACAAGGCAAGAAGCAGAGGGATTGAAATACTGACTAGAACCTCTAAATGTAACTATAATAATGATTTAGGTTTGATGAAAATAAGAAGACATGGTGGTGCTCACCTACAAGATTCTCTGCACACTGCTATATTTACCTGAATCTACACTATATATATATAAAATATAAAAAGAAACAGAATTAAAATTCTTTTGTATCATTTTATGACTCCCACATGCAACAAGGATCTTAATCATGTTGAAGAAATATACCTGAAAATTGAATCATAAGTTTGACTCTGCTCCTCTGTATCTATGTGCCATTTTGCACTATTTACTTGAGTACATTAGTGTGAAGAAATGCCATACATCCAGCAGGACCTCAAAAATGGTCATTAGAGTGTAACATATCCTGATGCACATGGAGGGGCAGAGACTCTTTAGTTATCCCAGTCCCTTTGTAAACTGCACTGGACTTCAGAATATTGGTTTAGTGCCTAGTTTGAGAGAGGAGAATGATGGTATTTTTCCTCCCAAGTGAATTGCTTCCATTCAAGTTCAGTGAAATCTCAAACAGAAGGAGGGCAAATTGAGCTGAAAAAAAGCAAAGAATACCTGTGAAACAGCTGAAGGAAACTCCAGCTCCATCCTTCATGGAAATTGCTCTTTTTCCTCATTTTCCTGAATTTGGTGACAGTGACTGCACCAAGTTTGTAAGCAGCTCTGCCTAGCTTAATAATAACACGCTGCCAAAAAGAAACACATTCTTCCTCTGGTTTTCATTGCCTGCAAAATGTCATGAGAGTTTCGAATTCAAGCAATCAATGTGGAGGAGAATAGACCATAAAAGCAAGGATTATTGCCTCAGAAATAGCTCTACTTTCTGTACCTCTCAATAATGAGGCAAGAACTTTATGGAAGATTCAACAGTGTCTAGTGGATGGTATAAAGGCACAAGAAACACTTACATGATTTCATAATGGAAAAAAAAATTATTAGATTTTACACAGTGTGCAAAAGAGGGCTGGAAAGAATGCCCTGTCTTCTTTGTAAATAATGCTTTTAAGTCTATGGTGAGTCTGTCTTTTAAAGTCTGATCTTAACACTTCTATTCTGCACTGAGAAAATTAAATGCAACTACCAGAGAAAAGTGCAAAACATCAAATGTATTCTTGCAAAAATGCAGTGTGCAAATTGCATGCAAATGAGTTGTCATTTTCTAAAAGCACATCTCCTCCCATTAAAAAAGGAAAACCTAACTAAAAAGCCCGCTGTTCACATGCTGTTTGTAAACTATTAAGGTAACCTGAAGGGGATGCTCTGCAAACTCTATTTTCGTCTGTTTCTTGCTGATGAAATACACTGGAAGACCTACTTTTAAAACACACCCAAAGTTAATTTATTCTTCAGTATGAAGCAGAGAGAAATTCTGGGGTGTCTTTGATCATGAAGACATACCTTGTTCTGAAATTTATGCCAGATGTTTAGATTCAGAGGGACTGTGTTTTTTGGTCAAACTCTGTCACTAGAATGTATCTTCTTTACCTCGAAGATTTTAAATGTCTATCAACAAATTGCTTCAGAAATTATTTCAAATATATTGGTGCTGCTTCAGATATTTGCTGTTTACTTTTAAATTTTTACGCATATGTCAAAATTATATTGAACTCAGCTAGACTATTACTATGAATTTCTTATCTACTTTGAAAATGCCTAAATAGCAAGTATTTAAAATCTCACACATGCAGCTTAATATAAAAAAACCAGCCTCCCATTCCCCAAACCAAACTCACAGTGAATCTCCCCTAACAGCTGAAGTTATAGTGGCCTTAATGATATTAAAACAAACCTTGAAAGAAAATTCCTACTTTCACTCTGTTGGGGTAATGCATGGTATCCATAGTCGGAGTGATATGCCCTGAAATAGTGCAGGAAATGTCCACATTTCAAAACCTCTGGTTGCTGGGTATTTTTAAAAACTCTTTTTTTTTTTTTTTTTTCTTTTTTGTCCAGATGAACATCATGTGATATTTTAATAATTTCCTTCTTTTTTTCTATTTTTAATCAAAGTGAAAATACTTATTGACACATCAACATTCACCATGAAGTGAAACACACACTGAAAACAGCCCTGCTTAGCAATGCAAGCCCCTTCAGAGGCTCCTCATGGTCTAAAAAAATTTTAGAAGAGATTCAGTGTTTGAACTCATTTAGATCCTGCAACAGTTATGGGTGTGAGGTTTTAATGGCTTGAAAAATCTGGGACATAAAGCGTATGGGCCACCATTCACCATCTGTGTTACCAGAGTGACAGGAGGGGAATATTCTGAAAAGCAATACATCTGTGTGAGTGAACTTAGGCAGTATGTTAAAAAGTCACCTGACAGCTAAGCTCACCAGAGATTAATTAGAGTCCAAATTAGAAACAAATATGATAAATGTGAAAGTCAAATGGCTAAAATTTTCCTCTCTTTTCAAATACATTTTTTATGCTATATTTCGTGACACAAATATAATATCAGTCTCAAAATATCTTCATTCCCTTTTTAATATAACATTTATTCTGTTATGTTGATTTTTGTTCATCTCTGAGCTGGAATGTAACAGTAGATTAGATCACTTTAGAGCTTTTGTTACTATGGTAACACTGCGCTGCTGTTATATTTCTTCACCTCCAATCTTGATTTTGAGGTGAGTGGTTATATTTATTCCTGTCCTTTACAGGATCTCAGTGTGATGGAAAAGCATTTGGTAGAAGAAAAATGTTAGCATAAGCTCCCACCGTAAGGTGGGGAGTCCATAGTGGCTAATTTGTTCTGAAGGTTAAGTGTTCTGTGGGTTAAATGCATTCACTTAACTTTTCAGGTCTTTAAGTTCTGAATTAAATAAAATTACAGGTGAATAAAGTTTGTGCTGGTCACCCTTGGACTGCCTCTGTGAATAGCTATGTATGGCATGTAATATGTGTTCTGGGAAGAGACCAACTCCAGCTCCTCTGAGAGATGAGAGATTTGTCATCTGACACAAAGATGAAGAAAGCCAATTCAGCAGCAACAACTAGGTCTTGCTTTATGCTCTACAAAACCTTCTTCCTCATTGAGGCTGCAGAAATGTGCTGCACATTAGGACCACAAGATGTGGAGACTGTTCCCAGCCCCAGGAAACCCAATTACCTCAAGTGCAGCTCAAACTACACACGCAGAGGGCTACAGTGCTGCTGCTCTGTGGAAAATTTCTTCTCCATCTGGCTGCACCACACCTGGTTTATTGGCCTATAAGAGCAGGTACCTTACATGAGCACCAAGCACTCGCAAAAATACAGATAGTATTGGAAGCCAGGTTTATTAAAAACATGACCCAACACTTCCCACAGGAGGCTTTTTGGTTTTTTATGTTCCTTATAATTTTGTTAAAACTGAGCTGAAGTTTCAAGATGAGCAGATGTTTATCTAACAGTATCATAGAATAGTTTGGAAGGGACCTTAAGCATCATCTAGTTCCAGTCCCTTACCATGGGCAGGGACACCTTCCACTAGACCAGGCTGATTAAAGCCCCTTCCAACCTGGCTGAAAACACTTCCAGGGTGGGGGGCTTAATCTTCTCAGTCTTCCTCTACAAAAGGAGGAAGACTTCCCAGGCAAAGCAGCCCACAAACAGTCTCCTGCATAAACCTGCCCTTGTGAGGCAGGGCTTTCTCTCAGAAAACTACTGAGGAAGTGTAAGGCTATTTTCTTATGACTGATATTGTGAATAGTCCCTCCTAGGCATTTTTAGCCTGCTGATTCTTTCATGAGAAATTTAAAGAAAAATGTTTGGGCAATTTTTGATGTAGAATTACAGAAAAACCATGTGTTTTTTTGTTTGGGATGTGTCTTTCATCATCCTATGAAAACCAAGCCAAATTTCATCAACTCGAGAACCTGTAATATATATAGGTCACACACAGAGGTAAGACTTCCATGTCCAAAATAAATTCTCTCTCCCTGGTCATACCAGAGCTTCAGCTCTCAACCTCCATTCCCAAGGGAACAGCCAGCATTTTCCATCCCCTCCAAGCTCCCAGCTGCATCCAAAAAGCACATGCAAAAACCTTTGCTTCAGACAGCCAGAAGAATTAATTGCTTTTTAATTAGGGAATGCATTACATTTGCCTAATTCTAGTAACATCCACAGGGTGGCGATCATGTTCTGTGCTATCAAATTAATGGGTTTGGATCACAAGGTCACTTTACACAAATAAACATCATGTACATCCTCTCGAAGGAGTTTCTTCTAATTCCTTCTCTTAATGCTGAAAAATTGCAGAACTCATCATATCCCACCTGCGCCTGATTTTTTTTTACCATAAATCTAAATCCCCACTCTTAGCTTATTTCATCAGTTGGTCTCATTTCATTTTTCTCCTCATCTGGCAATGAGTCCAAAGAAAATTATTGCATGATGTCATGCTAGAATTCATTTCAACCTAGAAATACTTTTAAGGGTTGCACGCTACCTCTCATAAAGATATTTGATTGAATAGTAACTGGTAAACACTAAACTGCATATCAAGTGGCATAACTCACTCCAGTGGCTCTCTAAAGCTTCATTGGGTTTGTCCTTGAGGCAATGAAAGTAACTACTTAATATTTCACTGTCTCTTTGATCATTTTCATAACATTTAGTTACCAAAGAACATTAGCTGAAATGTAGCATCTGCTCATCAAAAAACATAAAGACAGGTATTTGCACAGAAACCAAGAGCAGTTCCACAGGATCCAGTGAATCTGCATTAGTACTAGCAGCAAAATAATGAAAACACAGAAATTACTCAGAGCACAATAAGCACATGGTTGCATTTAACAATTACAAGAGAGTGAATTGATCATACCTGGGGAGGATTAGAGCACATTGGCAATTTCTTGTTAAAAAGGCAGCTTGTTTTGCCAATAACCTGTGTGATTGTTTCCCTGTGTGGCTGTAAATGGTCTCAGACCAGGCTGTCAAAACTCAAGCCCACTTTGTGCAGGACAAAGTAAGCACACACAAGAGAAGAAAAGGAGAATCAGATTTCACAATATTCACTGTGCCTGTATGTTCATAGATTTTGCAATTTGGTGTTAAAATAAAAATATATTAGCATCTAGCTAGACAAAGTTAAGTTTACATATAAAGTAGGCCAGGTTGATCTTGATGGAGTGAGAGAACCTGTCTGGAATAAAGATGATTATGCTCTACAGGAAAAATAAGAATAGGCAGCTTATTTAGGATGCAAATATTTTGACATTTATTCAGTGCTTTACTTGGCATCAGCGGCAGAAATAGTGCATATCCTTCCTGTGCCACTCAACAGAGACCTCAGGACAAACCCCAAAAACTACTGAAAAAATAATGTCTTGGTATAGCATTACTACAAAATAAAATCTTTGGCCTTAGAATTAGGGTACCTTAATTCTCACAGCCCTGAATCAACATCTGGGCTGGTTAAACACATCTACCTCTCTCCAGAGAAGAGTGTGATGTACATTGGTAGAGAAAAACTCAGTTTACTTGATGGACGTACAAAATTTCGTCATAAAACCAGGCAAAAATAACCATCTTTCCCAGTCTTTGCTTTGAAATGTCACCTTTGCATTTGGGATCGGTGCTACCTGACTCTTGGGGACAACCTTTTATGGACAGCATATCACTGGCTGCTATCTATATGTGAATTAAATATTGCAACATTGGTGAAAATTGTCTCCCAAATTCTCTGGTGCAAAAAAGCCACAGTTCATATTAGCACACTCAAGGTACAAACAAATTCTTCCATACCATTCAGCAAGTAAAGAGAGAGGAGGATACTGGGCAGGAGAAGAAAAAACCTGTCACTGCTGCATCTCCTGAACTCTGGCTCACATGAAGGTCCAGCAAATGGAATCAGCTACAAGTAGGGATCTTACTAGATGTGATAGCGAAATCAGGCTAAACCAGCCAGACAGGGCCAAAAGATCTTTCCAAATATGCCAGCACAGGAAGGAAGGAGCTGAGGAAACATCAGGAAAGGCTGGGCTGAGAAACTGAAAAACAGTAGTGGGCATTTCAGAAGGCAGACATGCATATGTGCACAGAGCACAAGCAGTGTGCTAGCCCTGTGAGGAAATTCAGTGGAGAAACTGAGAAACAGAAGACACGATAACCAGCTCACATCTGGGGGCAACTCTTTACTGTGAAATTCAGCCTGTTTTCAGAGAAAGTCAGATGCTCTTAAAGAAAAAGAACATCTTAAGACTGAGGTTTTTAACCATTTAAATAAGTGTTTCGTTCCTAGGCAAATATACTTGGCAGTTTGTTAAGTTGCAAGCAATCTATCAGACATACCTTTTCTGGGTGCCTGTCCTGTTGAGTTTCAACTTGGCATTAGTAGGCAGAGATTGACACAGAATCTTCCCAGGTGAGGAACTTGTGACTGGGGGAGTAACACTGGGTAAGCTAACACAGACTCGCCGTGCAAAGGAAGACCACACTCTCACAGCTCTCCTTCCTCAGGGTCTGGCAAGTTGCTTCATGCAAAAAGACTTGCAGTACTCACTGGGTTGTGGTCACTACTCCAGAATAAGAAATATACAAATTTGAGACTTTGACTTTGTCTCCCCATTTAGCAGAACTGTGGAGCAGTATAAGTGTTGTACTTCTCATCCTCCTTCCCTCTGGGAGTGTAGCAGTAGGTTTGCCCTGCTCTGTCATGGCAGCAGACAGCCCCCTTTCCAGCAGACAGCCCCAATTTACTGGGAGAGCAGGAGCAGCCATCTGCTCTTGGATATGAGACCAGATCTGAAGGGTGAAACTGAAGTTGTGTACAATCCTCCCTCAACAGAGAGATACAGTGATGCTTTGGGCTTCTCTGCAAAAGGGGTAGCTTGTTCTTGCTAACACAAGGGCATCTTAGCTACCTCCACAAAATCCTAATGGCAGGGGAGCACCTAATGGAACTTACCTGGAGATTGACAGAAAAAGTGAAATGTACTTGTGACTCTTCTCATCCCACTGTCTTCTCATTAAAGATGACAGTGATTTGTTCTTTCTAGGACCTGGCAGTGAGTTATGTGAGACATATTGGCTATATCACGTCACTCCATGCCCCAAGACAAATGCAATCTATCTAACAAAGATGGTCTGCATTGAAAGCTGTTCACTTGGATGCCTGCTGAAAAGTTTTGCTTTCACTAAGGAAAATGTATGATTTTACCATATAGTAGAGTTGAAAATGACTGTACCCTCCTTACAAGGATTTAAATCAACCAGTTCAGCACAAAAGGCACATGCCTTATCTTGATTAGGCCTTCAGAAAGGGCTGGTTAGACCAGACAAGTTGGGAAGAGCTTGTATTGAAACCTCAAATTAGACAAATAATTTTTATAAGAGATTGGTGGCTAGAGCCCATAACCAGGAGAGAAGAGAATCACATTCCAGTTCTATTAAAATAAAAACTTCAAGGTCCACTAAGAGGACAATCATGATATTCTATTTGAAGATAAATAATAAAATGATAGCATTAATGGAAGTTGCACAATTCTTATATTTTTTACTTCTTTGTATTTCAGGTCCTTAAATGCAGCACTTCACCAGGTACAAGGGCAAAATCTGCAATTTGCCTAATTACTTTTGATTTTCAGAACATTCTTTTTCAGTTACATTTTTCTAAGTTCAAGTATACAACAAAAAAAGCATCAGTCATGTTGCTGGTCACAGATGAGACTGTGTCCTTCTGTTGACATAGTTTGGCTAGATAAATTTGGCTGCTTTCACATGCTTTCTTGATTTGGTTTTTTTTTGCCTTCTACTTTAAAAAGAGACTAACTCCTCTGAGGAGTTAATAGAGATTTATACATGTCAGAACCTCATCTTCTGGAAAGCAGTGGAAGTCTGGATGGCTCTAAATTGGCCAAGTAAAAATTCAAGATATTTTACAGGAGAAATGGTGTAGAAGCAATATAACATCTTTCATGCTTTTCAGTAGATAAATATTTTCTTGGCATATATTTGCATTTAATCCAAAAACATTCTATATTTATTTATTTATGTATATTTTTGCATAATTAAGGTGTGAAAATGAATTGGCCTTTCAATATTTATTCTGTTCTTAATTCTGTTTCAATTTTGTGCTGCATGTTCCCTAGTCGAGGACATTACATTTCTACTCATGCTTTATTCTTTTGTTTCTTGTGTCCTTGCAGCTGATTCAAAACCAGGATGCTGGAGAAAGAGTAAGAAGATTTTTATAGGAGTCCTTAGCTGATAATATTTAAAGTTGCAGCTGATCAGATGATTAAAACAAACCCCAAAACCTCAACATTAAAGACAGTCTGAATGTGAGACATTTGAATTTTAACTGTAAACGTTGTCTGCTGATTTGAGGATGTTTGTCCTGATATAGGCACAGCTTTGAATGAGGAATCACACTCAAAGAATCAGATACCCAAGTGTGAAACATTTAGCTTAGAGGGCTATTTATATAAGAATTAGTCTTACCAAAGTAGTGAGAGCTGGTTTAGCCCATTCATATCTTGAGTTCCAGAAGCAAAGAGGTTAAGGCAATTTCATGCTGCTTTGTTTCTGACAGCACGAGTCTAGAGGCTGTGAAGTCCATCTGCAGTAAAGCACTTTGCCACAGGCAATGGGATCTTCTCGCTTTTTTACATTGCTAAGATGCTCCATGAGAGTGATAATAAGATGAGCTGCAAGCAGCTAAATGCTTGACCCTACACTTGTGTTGCAATGTTTTATACACCAGAGAAGTGTTAATTATACTTAGAGAACCAGTAGCCTCTAAAGGCTTGAAGTATTAGACAAAGACGCTTCACTTCTTGAGACCAACTTTTGCTCTTTGACAAACAAATGCTGTTGTGCCATTGAAAAGAAGGAGACGTATTCTTCAAGAGAAATCTTTTGGGGCCCATCAACTTTTGCATGGAGTTGCCCTGACTAAATGAACCATCCTCTCCTACTGAATAGTGTGACTCAATATCTAAATTTTATGCTCCCTTCACATAAAATACTATGCTTTGAGTCAAACTAATTATTATTATAGGCTTCCTTTCATAATCTTTATATTCAGGGGAAAACTGCAGCTCGCTATGGTTTTAAAATAAAACCTACGGGCCATAATTTAGGGTTAAAACCTTTGCCTGCCTTCTATTAGTAGCCCCAGGTATAAATCCACCCGTCTCTTGCCAGGATTACCTCCTTCCTCCCAGGACTACGATTTTGCCTTCCAAGTCCATGGTGACTTGCTGTGATGACCCCACAGAGCTAACCCTAGCATAAGTATTTGCCTTTGTGTTTTCTCAGGGGCAACAGCAGAGAGGAAACTGGACACCCGTTACCTGTCAGATAGCTCTGTGTTATTCTGAACTACAGACAAAGAGTTAAAAGACAAAAAATATCGTAAAACCTCAACAAATCCACACGTATGCTACATTTATCAGCTCTCATCATCTGTCATATGTTAGGTAGCCTGATACACGTGGACACAAACTCAGCTCACTCTCTGTGTTCCAGCCTTCACTCACACACACCAGGACAGGCTCTTTATCTCCTTTTCCTGATTGTTTGTCTGGTCTCTTGAACAGAACAAACCAACACATGCAGTTTTCTCCTAGAGGAATAACTTTCACCAGACTTAACCTACAGATGATTTAACTATTCATTTGTCTTAACAGCCAAGAGCAAACAACAGAGAAATGCATGTTACACAGATTACTAACAAAAGGTTTTTTTAAATTATTTTTTCCATATATAATTACATTGGCCTCCTTAAGCTACACAATTTGAGATGAACACATTTAAAAACCACTGTCTAGAGTGTAAAATCCTGTCCTTGTGTGCCATGTTAGGATGTTTTCACCACTCTTCTGCATTTATACTGAGAGGTTCAAAGTATAGCTGAAACCTGGCTTTATTTCTAAAAGATGCAGGGGTTTTTGTTGTCATAATCTGTTCATGTTTGTTTGACATGGGTGAGTTTTTATCTGTCTGAAGTGTGCATAACTGAAAAAACCCCTCAAATCAAACTGCACCTAGTTTGTGTTTCAGTGAAACTGCTCATGTGGAGTTGGTGAATTTTCAGGATGGTTGACAAGCTTTGCCTGAAAGTGATGCTGCTAATGAAACTTAAAGAGATCTGCATATAAACTTCAGCAGCATCCCCTCGTTTCCCTCCTCTTTCCTAGGCCAGTTTCTTTATTACTAAAAATGAAAGAACATCATTCAAGAGACACATTGCTGCTTGTATATCAAGCAATGCAGCTGTCTCCTGAATTATCCACTTTAGAGAATATTTTAGTGATAGAGGGTAAGTACTGGTTTACCAAAAGTCTGATGTTCTTTTGGCACAGATGTTGTGGTGAAATGAAAAAGACTTCACTGACTCTGGAAATCCTAGGTTAAGTCAATTAAATGTCTTGGTATATTGTGTGCTACAGAAAATGGAGGCGCTGACTCGTCCAGGAATCTACTTTTTCACATATCTGCTAAGATATCACCCAAGACAGACCTTCCAATACAGACCTAGCCCCATCATCTCCTGTTTAGATGCAAATAATTTCAAAAACAGTGTCTCCATTCAGCAGGTACAAATATGTTTCATCCAAACCAGGTTCTAATATGGATCTACTACCCTGACATGATTCCAGTGAGCACGCTTATGTGAGACTACTCACAATCAAGTCCTCTGCTGTGTAAACACCGGTTCCAGAAGCAGGTAGGTGTGACTAGCAGTGGGGCTACATATGACCCCAGGCACCAGCTGCTAATCTTGGGAAGGCTCAGTTTTGCCTTGAAATGTGATCCATGAAGTTGCCTCTCATCTGACCAGTCCCTTTTCCCTCCTGTACTTTCCCCTTAGGTTTTTTTTCTGGTCTAGAAGACGGAGGAGAGAAGAGTCCAGCTGCGACCCTGGAGCTGGTGTATTGTTTACAAATATTACAGCATTAGTACAGACACTGACTGTGCCTTTATTCCTCCTTCAGATACCTTGTGTGCTGGTGGGAACTAATGGACATTTCTTTGGTTCTTACTGAAGCAGAACTCTTACTGGACCACTGGGATTTTTATCCAAATAATGAAAATATCACTGCAAGTTCATGGAATTGTATTTCACAAGCGAGCTTTTCAGAGGTCAGAAGATTTCAGTTACTGTAACATATGCATGCTGGATTGAAGAGCTTGCACTATGGGGAATAAAAGATTGGCATCCAAAAAAAAAGCATGTCTAGGATAAAGAAAGGTTGCTTCATAGACAGCAGACCTTTAGAAATGCTACATTAATACTAAAAATATACACTGGGGGCTACCATGGCAGCCTAGGTGCACAAATGGTTTGTACAAAGACAGGCATTTATTTCACTGTGGATTCCTTATCCTGGGGAACGTGCTATGCTCAGCTCTATAAAGGCTTGCTTTCATCTTCAGCACCTCTCTTACAAGTGAGACTGTTACACTCACAAACTGATGTGAGTTACCTACCTCGGGGAGTTACACCAAGTGGAGAGCCTTCATGCAGGTATTCAGTCATAAATGCTGTCATTACAGAGAGGCACAAGAGCCTGTGCCTTTGTGATGAATGCACCTGCTGCAAGTCTGTACTGTCATTCAAAGGTCATGCCACAGCAACCCAGTCTTGACCCAGATAGTATCTGTCTGACAGGGCTGGATCATAACTGGGATCTGTCCTCACACTGCAGGTGCACCATGCAAAAGAGCAAGGAGGCTGGTCATACAGCTATAACACATATTCTGCATTTAAATACAGCAATAAGTGCTTGCAACTGATAATAAATGAGGCACAGCCTACATTTTTGGCACTGTACTGTACACAAAACAGGACACCTACCACTATTTCCCTTTGTCAGCTTCAGGAACACTAACATATTGACCTGTTTGGCATGTTTTGGCCTTAAAGAAAAAGGCGGTGAGTTCTGACACAGTCCAGCAAAGTGCAGCACAAAGCCAAATCATACTGTCTGCCAAGGGTATATAGGGGCAAGTTATTAACAATGCACCCATTAACATAATGGTGCCTCAGCTGGAGATAGCTCACCACTGTGAACCTGCATAATGGCTCCTTCTTCTATCAATATTCCTAGATCTAGTGAGTGCATGAAGAAAAGATCTCACTAAACTGCCCTTTGCAGGGGGGGCGGTGGGGGGGAACAAACAAAAAAAACAAGGGATAAGGGGGAAAAACTATTTTGAGCATAATGGCTTTGTTGCAAACCAAACATTGTCAATACTTCTGCCGAACTGAACTTTTAGGAGCCATACATCAACAGACCATTAGTAGCAGTAGCTTTTGAAAAATCATTACTTCAAGACCCATATTACAAATAGTGACTTTCATCTGTTCTCTCAGTGGACTAATCCCTCTTGTCATTTTTAATCCTCATTCCTGCACCTTGTAAACTTGATCATGTTTTCTATGTTGCCATATGTTATGTCAAATAAAGATATTCAAAAAGTTCCTGAAGTCTTGTGAAAGGCCTTACCTTTACTAAGAGTTTCTTAAGTAGCATTTAATTTCTCAGAAGAGTAACTGCAACACATCTCAGAAAACAGTGAATTTGGGCAACTGCCTGCTGGGCTGTGGACAGGAGCGAGGTATTGCCATTCCAGGTAACCAGGGGACACTGTAAAGGAAAACACTGTCAAACTTTAGTAAAAAAGTCTATTCAGACTAAATCGATGAATTATATGCTTTGCTTATGTTTCACAGTGCTTTCAGAATTTCTATTCTAACCTTATTTTCTGATGTCCACGATTTTTTAAAAGTGTCAAGAATCTTCTACCACTCCTGCCCTCCCCCCACCCCATCCCCTTCCCCAAAGGACTTAAGACTTTTATGCATTTTGGGATTAGGGGTGAAAAGATGGAAAAATCTTATCAACTCATACAGAAATTTAACACTTTATCCCATCCCAAGCAAGTAGTCTGGTGAGGAAAGGAATTTACAAACCGTGACTTCCTCACAATTCTTATCCTTTTGGATTACAGGGTGTTTCTTATTTTCTTGACCACAAAATATACCTGACCTGCATTAGTTGTTAGACATGTTATGACTTTTAATATAGAAAGTAAGGTGTAAAACTTTATTTCTGTCATAAAGATGTCAAAGCGACAAAGAGAACAGGAGAGCTCTTTTCTGCTACCAGCCCAAGACGGGAGATGCCTTGCTCTTGTAGATGGGTATACAATGTGCAAATAACATAATGCCACCTTTTTCATTTCCATACCCTTTTCCAATAGAATAAAGAAACAAATCATATCAAGGTGGAATGATCAGACCAATTATCAGAAAAAAACTCCCTTCTGTTGTCTATTTGTAACTGTAACACTGTATTTATGTATATAGCACAGACAAGTAACTAACACAGGACTAGGCAGAAAATGCATTGCATTATCCTGCACTAAGGCACTTACAGAGCATGTTTTCTTTATACTTTTCATTAGACATACTTAACAATGTTGAAGAGATGTGTGGAGATAATTTTATGCTCTAAAGATACTGCTGAATTTGCAATGAATTGCAAATACGTCAATGAATTTGCACTGCTTGCTTCCCATAATTTGCTGATCTGTTGTCTCAATGTCACAGCAAAGTCCTCTTTGAAAGTGGAACTTTACTATACACCAGTTTGTTTCTTTAACACATTTTGATAAGAATCACTTTTGCCCCATTTTTTTGAAAGCTAAACCTATTCAACTCATGAACACTTATTACTCACTTGAAAATACACCACTGATAACTCCACTTAGATCCATCCACAATTTTCATTCACTGTTTATATGTCTCCACTGTCAGACTCAGTAACTAATGTATGGATTAATGAACATTAACCAAAGCAAGGACTGAGAATCTAAAGTTACTGCACTAAATATAAGGTCAAACTCCCATTAATGAGATGTTTGCACAGGCATCTTGAAGTTTTGTTTTCCATTTTTCTCCCTCCCACAGTTCCTTGAAAGGCAAAAAGGAGATTAATACTTCAATTATTTTACAACTGGAGAATTTCTCTAGTGATGCCTAATATTTTGTTGTAGAGGAAAGACAATTATTTACTTAAGTCCTGTTGCTTTGGGTTTTTTTCACAGAACAGGCATAATTTCTATGGTCATAGACAAATGCATGTTGTAAAGTTATGGCACAGAAATGCCTTTACCTTGAGGAATGAATATCCATGTGCATTGCCAGACAAACAGCCATGGGGTACCCCATCTACTGAGCACACAGCACCAGCACTGTGGGTCTCTACACTGTCCTGTCACTCAGATATCCATTCCTATATGATGGTAATACTCCAGCTAATACCCCTGATTACAGGTATGTCAACAAAAAGAATTAGGCCGACACACAGCTCAGTTTGGGCAGAATTGATGTGTATAGTTGCTGAGTTTCATTTTCTACTATTACTTATTATGATACAGATAAAATTGTAATTTCAACCATCTTATCAAACCCAGTCTCACCTTTAAGCACTAATCAGTCCTTAGCCAGAAAGTAAAAAAGTGCTATTACATGCAAGATAACATTTATCTTCCCATGTCCTTGTTGCCCAGCAAACTATGCCTGTTTAGTTTCATTCATGGTCTAGTGGGTGTGTTTCATACTCATCTTTAACTGCTGAAAGGCTGGCATGACAACTCTGAAACAGCAGTTCTCAAAACCATTTGTGAAGACAACAAATACTTCTGGGATTAAGTTCTTCTACCAAAGTTATATTTAATTACTGAAATTATGAGACAATTTCATTATAACCAGCCATGCAAACTTATAATGCATTTAACAGGTAGTCCCACATTTAAACATGTTTTCTTTCTTTGTTCCCAACACAAAGTACAGCAGCGCAATCCTGAAGTGTACACCATGATATTACTGTGAAACGTTTTGCTTTGGATGAAATCTGGTGAGCAGAACCAATGCAACAACAAAGGGCTGTCCCCTGCAAACCCAGAAACAGAGGTCCATAGGAGACAGGCAGAAAAAGAGTTGCTGATTTAAGTACATTTTTCAGGTATGAACCACCTGCAGTATTAATTTATCAGCCTATGAGAATACAACTTACGGATGTCTTCTTAGTCAAAATGAATAATTTGTGCTATAGTAGCCAGTCTGACTGTAGTATTTCTTTTTGTTAACATGAGCCCACATCTAAATTATAAAGTTATTTCACAATTCAAAGCTTAGTGCCTAGAGCTACTTTCTGTGCTATACAAAGCTACACTGTGATTTTCATGAAGAATAATACCTGTATTGTTTACAGAGCAGGGCTAGAGACAGCTCTGCTCACTACCACCTGCAGGCATTGAAAATTAGAACAAGTACATGCTTAATCATTTACCAGGAAAATGGAGCAGTTACAATAAAAACAACAACAACAAAAAGAAAAAAATAGAGGTTTACAAGATTAAAACAATGCTATGAATAATGCAATATGCTACAAGAGTGTCAAACATCAGCACTTTTTGACCTAATTCTCAATGAGCATTTTCTCACACAAAACCCTGCATTTGGTAGTAGAGACCTTTTTGCTTGCTGGCTACTCAAATGCAGCTGAGATAATTTAGTAAGAGTCAATCCAATTGCAAGTGGAAGCTCAGCTTCTAGCAAATAAGTGCAAATGAATTTTTATTAAAGCAGCGTGCTCAATTACAGCATTATTTGTATATGACATTCTAGGTAAGAAAGTGACTGGTAATTCTTTAGCTTTGGTTTGGGTTTGGTTGATTAGGTCAGGAGGTAGCTGAGACACCACCAGGTGAGTGCCATTAGTCACCAGCTGCCTCATACACACAGCTCTCCAGCTGGGCTCCCTTCACTCTCTGATTGGAAGCCCTCATATCAAAGGAACACTTTAATCTACCCATAATATGAGCTTCTTCACCATGGACTTATACATTAACACTCAAGATCAGAGCCTGACTAAAATTTTCTTCTGGTGGGCTTTTGGTGAAGGAAGGGGAATCTCAGGGCAGCACCAAAAGAAACCTGAGGTCTGAGTAAACCTGGTAGAATAAATATATAAATATTTCTAATTGTTTATCTTGTTGACATCCTTAGTAGTTGTTACTTAAAAGCAAAATAAATATGTGAATTAAATTTAATAGAGAGCACAAACGTACTCAGTTTATATGCACCATATTCCGAAGTAAAATTCATCTGATGTGCCTACTTCATCTTAAAAATAGAAATAAATGGCCACAATTATCTCACGACTATATTACAAGAATTTAGGGATTCATTTCTTTCACTTTTAGCTGTATATTAAAGGCAAAATTTTTCTTAGCAGATTAGCATCCTTCAGGATTCTTGTAAGTAACTGTCTCCTAGGACACAAGAGACACCTGCAATGCGTAACGCCCAAGAACTTAATGTACAAATATAAGACACTACAGGGGGACACCAGTTTAGCTTGAAAACTATTCTTCATGTATCCTTGATTATCAACACACTGTGCCTGCCAAGCAGCAATCAACCACCTCCTGCATTTGCCAATATGTGCCTTCCATGAGCATTTCAGAGTCAGACAACAATCAGCTTCATGCTTTCAAATAGTGTTGGATGAATTTTACCCAGTAAAAAATGTTACCCAGAGCCTCTGGTAATGCATACATCTCAAAAAAGATCCCTACAAAGGCAAAAAATCTGAGAATGATACTGGAATCAGGCAGATAAGAATTGAGGGAGCTGGCCTTTGGAGCCTCAAGGGTTGGGAGATGCTGACCCATGCAGAGAACTTGGCTGGATTACCAGTCATACCTTGCCCATTATGGATAATGAAAATAATTCACCTGTCTCAAATAATTTCAGTTGCATATTGTAGAGCTGTGACAACAAGGCTTGATAAACCCTTATTTCTATTATGTCTGCCTTGGATTCCTACACTTTTCTGCCTGTACCTGTTCCAGGATGACTCCTGGGATCACCTCCCTTTCAGACAGGACAATTCTGGGGACCCATCAGCTGTGTATTATGAGAGAGGCTGATATAAGTTATAAAACAAGTAAAAATGTTCATAAACGCCAGTGATCAATGATATATTGATCAACAGACTTCTTGAAAAATAGCTTTAGAAGGAAATATTTAACCATGAATTGGTGCCATCCATTTTTACAAATTGCTCCAAGTAAACTGTCTCTCAACTTCCAAGTGAGGACTCAAATGCAGTTCACAGTCTCTAACCAAAGACTAGATGCTCATTGCAAATCTGTGGATAATGCTGCTTATAGCAGTATCATCTTGGTCTCCCGAGCAGCGCTTTAGGGGTGCTCACCAAGGGTTGCAGCACCAGCAACACCAGCACACTCCCAACAAACCCAGCCAGTGCAAGCAACCTTACACTGGTCTGACAACACCTACAATGACACATCATGCTGGTATTGCTAAGCAGTGGGGTTGTTTTCACACCACCTTGCTCTGCTCAAGCAGCAAAACTGGAACCATTCCCTAGCTCCCTGCTTGTTCCTCTGAACTATTTTGTGGCCTGACTAATTTTAGTCCTCCCCAGAAGAGCAGGCAGTGGGTGTTTTGGCTTGTTTCTTTGCCACATGCACACGTCAATGTTAAGAAACCTGAAAGCAAAATTTGACTTTCTTGCCCTGTCCTCTTTAGGTGCTCATGCCCACATGGGAGCAGGACTACCACCATCACAGCCACTACAGTCATGTGAGGGTAACAGCAGATACCAGGTCACTGAAACCCACAGATCATCATCTTTATGTGGGTCTTCACAACTACTATGCCCTCATATTTTCCTAGCCAGAAGAGTAAGAAAGAAAGGAAAAATCTAGTAGGAATTATGTATATCATGAAAACCACAAGCATACAGGGAGTGACAATGAGCACTTTTCTTCCTGTTAAGTAAAAGCCTCTGTACTTTGTTTTAAGTGGGTGTTCAAATAATGGGCTAATCCAAATTTTCTTGTAAATTTTTATATTGTGTATGAAACATTTTGTCTTCAGCATTCTCGGAGCTACTCACATTTTTCCATTGGGAAGCAGCAGCAGTTTATGATAAAAGGTCCCCCAAATAGTTAACCAAGTTCAGAGAGCAAATGCTGCAATTGTAAAAAGGTGTGGGGGGGAATCCTCAGATGACACAGTATTCTTTTTTTCTTTGGTCAGATGGTTTACTGAAAAAAAAAAGGTTTTGTGCACCTGGTTTCACCCCCTCAAAAATGAAAAAAATCTCTGCATAACTGATACATGTGGCAGAACAAAGAAGAGGCTTTTGAGACCTACATGAGCTTTTGTTAATAAATGGGTCACTCTAGGTTCAGAGTCAGGGTCTGTGCCCAGCCACTACAGCTTCAGAATGTTTGGGGAACAAAAAAAAAAAAAGAAAATATATAAAATACATCCAAATAAAGGCCACTAAGAGCCCTCCCTATTTCCCATGAGAAAGTAAGAGCCTACAGGGGTAGAAATAAATAAGGTAAAAATTAATAGCTTTTTTAATTCTAACTAGTAAACATATCACCCAGAGCTAGGCAAACCACTCAAAAGAAAAAAAATAGCAATCCAAACTGACACCCTATGATTTTTGTTTTTGGGTAGCTGGGAATACTAATGCAAGAGCTCAAGGCAAATACATTAATCCCCCCCCAGCTATGCAGAAATAAATTGTTACGTTCAGCACTGCTTTTTTCAATGCCATTTTAACATGGTTTTTTTTCCACCAGATTCCTCTCCACAATAAAATTTAATTCCATTTAAATAACAAAATAATACCCCAAACAAACCCTGAGAAAGGTGGACATTAATTAGACAGCATTCAAGTCCTGGCTTTGAGATAGACTGCATCTTTTCTACAGTTTAAAATACAGATTTGACTTTTTTCCTTGTGTTCAAAGCTGTCAGTGAGGTGGCTGGAGTTCAGTGATGCTGAAACAGGAAGGCCCATGCACAACCACAGTGCAGGTTTTTTCCCACAGCAGTGCTGGAAAATCATCTGGCATATGCACAGGCACAGAAAGCAGTGGTCTACCAGCAGCACAAATGTAAGTTTGACAACAAAGCAAAAACACATTGTAATGTCATGCCTACATATACAAGAATTCGTTTAATTGCCACTCTGATAAACTTGATTCAACTGAGAAATAAGAGAAGACTCTCCTTGAGAAAGGAGGCAGAAAGGTTAAAAAATAAAGGTGATTGAGTCTGTTTCTGTTTAGTACCACCTGTGATGCTGACACTGCCCTTCCCAGTATTGTTGAAGGATACCAGCATTTTCAATATGGATACTATATTAATTTTAAATGTAAAGGCAAGTAATCTTAACACAATTTTTCCCAAGCATTTCTCAGTCAGAAATTATTTCTCAGAATAAGCAGAACCCAACAAGCAGGTCTAGTCAGCTCTCACTTTTCTGTTATCTGGGTTTGCCTTGCTTGAAATTTCTCATGTAGATGAGAAGATAAAACACATTACAACAATCCAACCCAACAGTTTTGAAAATGCAAGACAAAGCTAAGAAAAACAAACCGAACAAGAAATAACCCTCCAAAAAGCCTTCTCTGTTTTCTTTCAGCAAAATAATATTGCAGATATAAAGCAGTTCTCCCTTTTTTTCTATGTCATTCTACTTGGGAGATTTCCACAAGACATAAATCAGATTCATTTTTTCAGGGGCTTAGAATGAAGATCAATCTCTTGATCCTTTTAAACCTTGTACCATCTGCAAACCTATCCGGACATACAAACTGGGACAAAAACCTTCCCCATGTTGTACTTTGTTCTCTGTTCCACTATGATTACAAGGAAAGTCTAATTTACCATAAAATAATTACTAGAAACATAGAGTGCACCAGTGAACCTCACGTTAGTGTGGCATTCAAGAACACATTCATGCTTTCAAAAGTGCAGAGAGAACCAGAGACAGATGAGACCTCTTGAGGGGAATCTGAAGACGGGCACTCTTCAAAACCTCAATTTAATACAACATTTCCTGCAGATCAGAAAGCGCAAGTGAAACATCTGACATTAAACAAGCATGAGATGGAGAAAGTTACAGTGGCAGAGCATGGTTTCAAACTTAAAAAACTGGCACATTTGATAGGAGTGTTTTTCTTTCCTGCTTTCTCAAGAAATCCTGTGAGCACCAGTGAGTCTCTACTGATTTTGAGCATCCCCTGGGCTAGGAGCAGGTGTGCGGCAGTGAGGAAACCACCCTGCTGAGACTGCTAAAAATCTTCTGAGAGCCTGATGTGCTCCAGGTCCCTTCTGGCTGTAGAGAAACATCTCTGTGTGGTGACAGACACACCAGCTCTGCGGGAGACTGCTGACCCAACGGCACAACTAGAGCAGAATCTCCACTTTCAACAAATACTGTTAAGAAAAGTTTTCCCCATCATCATTGCAACTAAACTTGAAAATGTGAACTGGGAAGGGCTGAAGCCATTACATATACCTCCTGTGCCTGCATAGACTTGATAAAAAGAACTCCAAAGTTTATATCAAATGCTTTAGCAAAACAACAAAACAGGAACCATGTCTGTTATGGGAGAAGGAAAAAAATGCAGGATAATCACATGCAGTGCTGAGAGATGTGCTGGGTTATCCCTGGGGTGTATCCTTGTCCTGCTCTCCTCAGCTCTGGTGTTCCCTCTGCACCCAGCATTCCCTCAGCACCAGTAATCGGCTAATGGTGTTGAAAAAGCAGAGCAAACATAAAAAAATAATCTTTACTGAAAAAAAGTTGCTCTCCCTATGTCTGCTTTCCCCAGTCACGATCCTCTGTGCTGCTTTTCTCCCATCCTTGAAGAACAGCTCAACCCTGACAAGTTCCTTAGTGGAAACTGTGAGTGCTCTTGGCTATTACTCAATCCTTCACTGATTCTCTGCTCTTGATGCTTCCCCACTCTTGCTCCTCCAAGGTTGTTATGACCTTGCATCACACACCAATAATGCTGAAGCAATACGTATTCCTTGTACAATCATGCTTGGTATTTGCTATATCTTGAAATGACTAGCAAGGATTTCACCTATCAGGAAGAAGGGATTCATTTAGCTGGTAAGGCCAGTGTGGCTGTCACAATAATGTCGATCAAATGTAGCCCCGAGGTGAAAATATGCAAGCACATTAACTCTGCATTATGTTTTCCTCTATGCAAGAAGTCCCATTATTTACACAATGCAATTAAGGCATATGTCTAACAATGCTTGCAACAAATATTTTGAAAGATGAAGGAAGGAAGAAACACAAAACCAAAACTCACCGTCACTGAGTAAGCTTCCTCAGAAATGAAAATAAACTGTAAATAGTGTGATTTTCCCAGGTGAAAAGTAAATCATGAAGAGAACCTGATGTAAAAATTCAAGAGGCAAGAAAAGACTTATTCTCACACAGAATTTTCTTACTTCACCTTAAGATCTAGTAGATTCTTAAACAATTCCAAAACCTGAAAATTACAAGACACATAGGGGACAAATAATTTTGATTTAGTGCATTCCACTCAAAGTTTTCCTGATGTCAGGAGGACATGACTTGTGAGGGAAGTGTCTAAGTGTGAAGAGACCTTAGGTTTTGCAGCTCTGGGCAATCAAAACTGTTAGACTACAAACTGGTGTGATAAGGTGCTAGAGCTGCAGAAACCAGGGCCTAATTGGTTTAGGCTGTGCCCTGAGTCTCACAGATATATTTGGTACATGATGATTTAAGTTGAATTCCATTTATTTTGCATCACAGGTCATGCTTAAGTCACTACCCTACCTGTGGGCTATAACTCAGAACACAAACAAGAATTTGATGATTGCTGGAAAAACTCATAGGCAGGGGGTAAAAACAGCCTTCCTTGTTTTCATTTTTTATTCATATTGAATTAGTACCCAAAAACTCCACTGGGGATTAGGGTCTGATTGTTACTGTCCTTGTGTGTGTTATTCAGTGCTATTTCATTCCTGTTGAGATTTCCAATATATAAGTGTATAAGTATATGGAAAAATACTTGTTCAAGGGAAGAGCTGCAGTGAGGAATCCTTTCTTCCTTGGAAAAAAAATTTAATAGAAAAAGTAATAGCAGTGAAAAATAGACTAAGAGTGTAAATGGAACAAGCTCCTTTCATAACAGCCTGCTGTTTACTTAGAGATTTTTTTTTTATTTTTTTATTTTTTTTGGTTTATTGTTTCCAAAGTATACTCTTAGTAGCAAAAGGCAGGATCCCTTCAAACTAGGAAGAACATATAACAATATTGCTTTTCTGAGTTCATGTTCTCTGTGAAAATGGACAGATAATGATGACTTGAACTCTTCCCTCATCAAGATTTATATTTCTAGTTTCACTTCCAGAAGAAAGGTTCACACCACAGTCTCAATGTTGACATTATTTGGCACAATATAGTGCTTTAGTAATTTAATTGTTACAGTAAAAACTGTAAAGCTTAGCCCTTTTGGGTTTTGCTTTGTTTGTTCTATCTTTCAGTTGACCTGTTGGTGAAGAATGTGCAGCACTTTGGGAGAGAGGAGAAAAAAGTAAAGTTTAAAAGTATCAAGCTTTTTTCTAAGAAGGTTCAGTCATAATGTCATCAGCCACAGTATTTTTAGGGCAAAACCAGCCCAATTTCTTCCTGACCCAGAGCGTTCAGCATGGCAAAAGCCACGGTGGATTCAAAAGCCACAGGATCTGTAGCTGGCTGCATAATTTCATATGCACTCCTACTGCTTCTCATATTCTTCTACTTGAATGTGTCCCCGCCAGTCACCAGCAAGAGCAGTTCAGGAAGAGCTACTGAGCAACAAGCTCAGGTAAACCCAGTGCTCAGGTTTAGAGCTGGGGTCACTGTGTTATGGCAATCGCTAATGGTATTACATAAAATCCCTTTGCTGGAACACAGGCACAAGATCTGGACACAGGCCAGCAGGATAATTAAATTGCACCTTATTAAGATTTTAGAGTGATGTCAATTGGAGAGAGTCTTATTATTGAGCCTTCCATGATTAAAACGTGCTACCATTTTCCTATCCCTACCCTTGGTGTTATTTAAAGGATACTGTCCTGATTTTAGTTAAAATAGAGTGAATTTTCTTTCTCATAGCTGCATAGTACTGTGGTTTGGATTCTGGAGGTCAATAACGTTGATAATATGTTTTAATTGTTGCTGAGCAGTGCTTAAACCAAGTCAAGCACTTTTCAGCTTGTCATGCTGCCCCACCAATGAGCAGTCTGGGGATGGATAAGGTGATGGGAGGGGACACGGCTTGGACAGCTGACCCCAAGTAGGCAAAGAATATTCTATACCATATGATGTCATGCTTACCCTATGAACTGCAAGGGAAAGCTCACCAGGCTGCTGCTTGAGAACGGGTTGGGCATCAGTCAGCTGGTGATGAGCAATTGCTTTTCATTTGCATCACTTGTTGTTCTTGGGTTTTATTTCTGGGGTGTTTTTTTGTTATTGTTATTTTCTTTAAAACTTATTATTTTTATTTTATTTCAATTATTAACCTGTTCTTATCTCAACCTACCAATTTGCTTACTTTCACCCTTCTGATTCTCTCTCCTGCTCCACCAGGGGGAAGTGAGTGAGTGCGTATATGTGGCTGAGTTGCTGGCTGAAGATTACCCACAACAGATCTGTACACTAATCCATGCATAATCATGGCCAGATTACAGATGTTATGAGAAAGGGGGGAGTAGCTTGGGAAGGATGATGCATTTTTGCACATCCATACAGGATGAAGTCTGAGCACTGGCCCTTGCATCACTTGTGCACAAGTTGAAGCTACAAAGCAAATACTAAGATCTTGCATGGCAAGGGGAATGGAATAGGCATAAGATCAAAGCCATCACTACACCAACCCCCTACTGTGCTTGGAAAGAAAACTGGGAGCAGGTATCAACATGTACTCCTGAAGTTGTGTGTGTATCTGGGCTCTGGGAGTTCTACCACACTACTGCCTTTCCAAACTAGGAAAAAAAAAAATCAAACTCAGCTTGTGAGACAGCGTAATGCAAAAGCCTTGTGGGGAATATTCGACTGCAATGTTTACTCTTTTACTGCAGTTAGCCTTCAAAATTGTGCAGTCTCCCCTGTTTTCTTCCTACTTTTGTTTTCAAACCAGGAGACTGTCCTTGCAAACAGCACATTTCCACTCTGCTCCCAGGTACAGCATCATGTGAAAACTACTTCTGTTGGCTTCCTTGCCTCTAGTAACCAAACATCCTGGTTAACAGCTTGCTGTCATAAGGCTGGCCGGGTATGGAAGAGCTGCAGTGACAGCCAGCATGACATTTACTTTTTGTGCTTCACTGCTGTAAGGGGCAGCATGAAAAAGGAACTAGTTCATGCAGGGACACATTGGGCTCAGAGTGGCAATCTTTCTTCACAAGGTGGCTCCCTCACTACTGCAAGCTGCCTAGCCAGATAGCAGGACTAAACTTATAGAGTAACTGGAGTCTAGAATGGCTAGAATGCTCAAAGTCCAACGGTATAAAATTCCCACTGGTCACCATTTAATAAGCCATTGTAAGGGAAAAGCTCTTTCAGCCAAGTGTAAAAAGGTTGCTGCTATAAGAAGTGGTCCATGTAGCTCAGATCGACGTGGCTTTAGAGACTGCTGGTAAAGCTAAGCAAGACCAAGTCATATATCCCTGGAGGAGTGAGAGCTTTGAGAGTGACCTCAAAAGAAAAACCTACCATCAACCTAAATTCACTGCTGGCAGGTAAATTCTGCACTTACCCATTCAGAGCAATTCTAACTCTTTATTAGATCTCCTGGCTCTAAAACTACTGAAAATGCCTCACTCTTAATCTACAGAAATATTATCAGAGTCCACTGCAGCTGAGCTGAACTGCCTTGTTAGCTGAATAGCAAAGAGACACAAGGAGTAGAAATGTAGGCTGCCTACTGGTGGTTGTATCACTGATTTCTCATGCAATCTCATAACATGGTTTTATTTGTAATATCTCAGTTACTTTTTTTAGAAGATACCTTTAATGTTACAGAGACATTAGTTACAGAAGAGGCCCTGGATGTATGGACCTGCATGAGCAATATGGTGCCTTGTGCCACTGATACAGTGGTGCAGAACACCACAAAGATACCCATAAAAGCAAACTTTTTCATTATTTAAAATAAAACAGGAGTACTTCTCTTTTGAATGGGAAACACACACTTAGAAAGACATGTCAGTTCTTGAGGATTTTGTATTTATCAGTAGCACAATAACATCAAAAGAATAAAGACCACCTAATTTGTTTGATTTACAACTGGATTATTTTTTCATGCACTTAGCAAGGAAGACAACTTTTAGGGATCAGTTGCTTGATAAGATTTCATCAGAGCTATTAAGTAATGTTTGCTATTTGAGATAGTATCATCAGAGCCACCACGCCTATATGAAGGTTTTGAAGGAAAGAATCAATACCGGATGCAAAAAGAAGCATAAGTGGTTTTTGACATTCATTAAGTTTAGGTGTGCATGAGTACTAGCCTTGCTTTTCCATGTGTTTTCATTTCTTAGGCATGAAAATTGGAGTCTGCAGATTTCAAGTGGAGGAATGTAAACATGCAGTGATAAGCAAGTGAAAACAGCAGAGATACAAACTTTAAATGTGAACCTGTTCCATGATCAAACACCATAGGACTCAAACCGTAAGCACTTACAATGAGAATGGGTCAGCATGATAATTTAGAGAGCATCCATCCCCATGAGCTACAAAGAAGTTTTTTGTTTGCATGTTTACTTGTTTGTTTTTTTGAGAACCTCATTACACCGAAACAAAAGTTACAACTTCCCTACCGATTATTAGAGGAGAGCAATGAAGGGCATATCTGTTCTCTGTTCAATGATCCATGCAACCAGAGCCATATCCACAGCAGGCAAACTCAGACTGTAGGAAGCTGAAATGGCCAGCACAGCAAACATTTTTAAATGAATATAGTTAGGGCTGAATCAAGGTGATCTATGAAGACTGCTCCAAAATACTTTCCCTTGGGAAACAAAACTACATTCAAATAAATGAATAAATGTTTTCATATATATTATAGCTATAATTTTTACATGGTAAGATATAAAGACTTGGGTTAGACTGAGTCTATATAAACTGTAATGCACAAAACCAGTTCTCAATGCTCTTCATGATGTTGCTGAAATTAGAAAGAATCCTCAATTTTGTGTTTTGTTTCTACACACTACACATCAAAAAGACCCTTTTTCATAATTTTTACCAAAAGAGGGGTGTTATTTCTAGAAACAAGAAGTAATTGACCATAGCACCAAGTGTGTCCAGCACTAGCAACAAGTAGGTATTCTCATTGCCAAAGATTTTTTGCAGTAAATTTTCAGCCTGGCTGGAGGCTGCTCACCTGTTTAACATATGCAGAGGAAATTATACCCTGCAGCAGTCATCCTCCACCATCTCAGTACTTGCAAGGTACAATATGAAGATCTGAGATTCATTAGGCCATGGATGCAAATAGGGGTTCATGTAGAAAGATATCCAGGAGTGGTGGTAGCATGCAAAACTTGAGAGGAGGATCACAGGCATTGCCACTCCTCAAGCACAGAGGAACTGTCTTTGCAAAGGGTAAATCTCATTTGTGCAGGAGACAGACTTCCTTGAGGGGCTTTGCAAGCCTGTGAAGTACAACCCTGCAGCATCAACACTTTCGACTCTATCACAAGCTTTAATGTTTTCTGCAGACTTCCTGGAGAGAACCATATTTCAACCTGACTTAATGAATTGGACATATGTATACCATACAGAAATCTAATAAAACCCAGGCAAGCAGAGAAAAGAAAAGAGGATGAAACAGGTAACAGGCATCAGTGACATCTCCCAACACACTGCTGAAAGGCTCAGGCACTGCAGTAGTGGACGTTGCGTCCGTCAGAAGTTTGAGACAAGAGAGGACCCCAGAATTTCCCTGCTCCAAAAATGAAAAACATAGCAACACTTACCCATATATTTTCAGTCAGTTTGGGAGAATATCAGCATGGAAATATTTCTGCAATAATTTTCTTCTATTGTTTTCAACCTTTGCAGCTTCCATGAAGGTATGAAAGATGAAGACAACACTGTCCTATTAAAATCAGACTGTAAATTAAATATTGAACACTGCAATATAATATTTTTTTTCCATTTTTGGAACTCCATATGGCTTTGTTCAACTGAAGATCTGACTTCTTTGTGATTCAGACTTACTTCTATTAGCAGGTACAGTCCCTAAGCACTTATGGGCAAGTGTCCCTAAATTGCATTCTTCAGAGATGAGTTGGTGTAAACCAGGATTTTTCC
>JAWWMO010000121.1:11696956-11772817 GCA_035047845.1 Dendrocincla fuliginosa | reverse complement strand
AGGCTTTGGATGTTTGTTCCACTGATAGGATGTCGGGATATTAATTACCTTTTGTGTGTGTTATCTGTATACAACAGTCATTTTCTTTCTTTTCCTATTCTTATACCATTTTCTTTTTTCTAAAGTGGTCCAAGCCATAAGCTGAACCACCTGGGCTCTTGGGACATAATTAATCTGGTCCTTTTGATAGTTTCTAACTTCCATTTTTATGGTAAATCTATTTCCATCCTGTGCTTGGCGCAGGTGCTGAGACTAACTAGGAGGGCTTGAAAAGCACACAGTGCTACAGAAACACTTACATGTGAGTCCTTAACTCACATAGGCACACTTCTGGTGCATCTATCTCACTGTCATATGCAGAGACATCCATTAGGCAGAAGTGACACTGTGTTCCCCTTGCTGGCGCTGTGTTTGGCTTGCTTTCACATCATTTTGGCGGGATTCCTTTGGCCCATCTAAATGCAGATTTAGAGAGAAGACACAGTGCTTGTCTTCTGGTCTAGAAAAAAGCCAAATTGCCTTTTCCATTAATGAGGTCTCTGATTATATTATTATTATTAATATTATTAATTATTATTATTATTATTATCTCATGCCTGTGAAAATTAGAGTGAAACCCTGGTCCCATGGAAACCAATGGCAGAATTCCCACTGATGTCACGATGGCCAAGGTTTTCTCTCTGGTTTTCCAGCTGTTTCGTGTTCCAAACTTGCCATCTTCACTCCCTCAGACATTTACAGCATTACCTACATAATAGAATGGGACATGCCATATTGCATTTGACAGAGATTTCCCCCAGTGTCTTGATCACAATTCATCATTCAGTATCTTAGTATCCATTTGCTAATAGTAAATGAACTTTCCTGACATGGATTGTGTATTATGCCGTGTCATTTATGGAGGGTCAAAAATTGCTGCAGGAATAGCTAATTGAAAGCACAGCCGCTGTCTGTTTTTGCTCTAGGCAGACTGGCAGGTAACATAAAACTGAAAAGGGACAAGTCTCACATATCCGTGCTTCCCTTCTTATATAAAAAAGCTTTTCCTGCTTGCTGGCTCTTGCATTCCCTCCTACAATATGTTGCCATCATACACTCTCAATGCAACTTGTTCCTGTGTTTTGGGAGCACAAAGTGATGAAAGTATTTGGAAACAAGGGTGCCACCGTCTCTCAGAAGTCCCAGAAGAACAGCAATAGGTCAAGCCCAAAGCTCCAAGACAGAGAAGAAGACAGTGCTATGCACATCTGGCACTTGCAGCTGCCTGAATATGAGGAGGGAGAACATGGGGCTCCAGATGTGCCATCCCAATGCCAGTTGCAACGGTTTTCCTAAATGTGTAGGAACAGACTTCTCCCTCTAGAAAAGGATCACAGTTCAGGTACCATCAAACTGGGTGCACAATGTGTCTTGCCCAAAAGCTGACTGGTGTATCACATTAACACTTCCTTTTTATGAGTATATTGAATTTGCAGTGTGATTTCGGAATACCTAAATGGGAAAAGGCTCATTTTCACTATTAAAATGCAGCTTCTGATACCAAACATTATTCAGACCTCATGCTCAGCCTCCATCAGGAGCATCAAAATTAATCATTTTCAGTTACCTACAATGGGTTTATATCCTGAATGCCAGAGAGAATTCAAACAGTTTACCTAATCTTGCCACTTGGAAGGTATGTAAATCCTTCATATGCTTCTACTGGAAGGGGATAACAGTTTTGAGCTGATATGTATTTTTATGATTGCAGTTTTCATTATTATAAAGAAAATGGTTAAGAAATACTATTTGTAATTTTTTTTTTGCCATAATATGGTCTCTCTCCTCATGCTGGTAATTGAATTCCACAAAATTAAGGG
The DNA here is from genome assembly GCA_035047845.1 of Dendrocincla fuliginosa. Classification (NCBI taxonomy): domain Eukaryota; kingdom Metazoa; phylum Chordata; class Aves; order Passeriformes; family Dendrocolaptidae; genus Dendrocincla; species Dendrocincla fuliginosa. The sequence continues at coordinate 11,770,958 of JAWWMO010000121.1, read as the reverse complement.
CTTAATTCAGCAACTAAACAAATCTTTGTGTATTTATCAGCCAAGGAATATTCTTCACTCATTAAATGGACAATTAAAATAAATAATTTTTTAATTCTCATTACATTTAATTGGTAAGGTCAATGCCAATTATAGTACAGGAGCACTTTGACAACAATTTAAAGTTTTATCTCCTACATTAGTTTTCATTAAGGTGTTAAATGAAACCATTATTAAAGAATAAAGGAAATTTTCCACAAACAAAACAGGCAGTGTCTGTTAGTATGTCAAATGCACTTCAGGGAATTTGTTCCTATGGACTCAGCTGTTGTGGCAATTACAGCAGATGAGGGAAAAAGGGGTCTGGAAGTCTCCACACAACACTTAATATATATCTGTTGGACTTAATATCTAATTTACTGTGAAAGACAAAAAAAAAAATAACATTAACAATGAGACAAAATCCATTTTCACCTTCCAGTCAACATAATTGGTGATCTTAAAGGAAAGAAAAATTGTGTACCTGGCAGGGAGAAGGTTATAGAATATGACAGCTTTAATCTGTTATTTTACTTCTCCCAGAAATATTTCATTTACACTTGTAAATAAAAATATTAATGGTTTTTCTCGCAGACTACAGCCAGCAGAAAGTTAACATGCAGCAGTAGAGAGTTTTGGACCATGCCCGAGACAGAAACAAGGTAATAACAACTTGAAATTTCTCCAACCAGGCAGGATACTGCATTCCAAGATCAGGAAAATGTGTTCACATCATTAAATATGCATATTAGTTAGTTAAATGAAGGTTGGGAATAAGACCTAGAGCTAGACAGGACCTGTGGAGCCAGGGCTCAAGCAGATGTCACTGCATTGATTATACTTTGGAAATATGACAAGCTCCATTAAAAATTAAATTAAATTAAAGAAAGCTCAACACGTTGCCCAAGTATAATCACTGTGGTGATGCCTGTCCAAATGTGCATGTGCCTGAAGCCACAGTGCCCAAAGTGGTCCTTGTACATCACTGGGGACATTAATTCTAAGATGAATTAGGCTGGGGGGCAGGTAGGGTACATGTGCCAGACTGCAGCAAGCAGAAAAGAGCACATCTGATCTGAATTTCCAGCCCTCACAATTAACCACTTCTCTGCTCAAATAAATGCTGGGAGTTTCACTCCAGTCATCACCACCTCTTGAATGGGGCAGGGGCACAAGCTACCCAAAAGACCTAATTTGTCCCTTTCTCCATTCCATCACAGAAACATCCAAATTACTGAATTCAAGGCAAGGTGCAAAGGCAAACTTGGCAAATATAATAGAATTTAAGGTTTTAAGAATGGCTGGGATGAAATAATGCAAAAATTTAACTAGTTTACTCTTACATCTTAAATGACAAAGATACCAAAGCTGACAGTATCTACATACCCTTATCTTAGATATCCTCAGAAATGACTGCAATACTGATGCTACTGCACTTGCCTATAATTTAATTTCTAATACAAAATATATAAATTTTAAATACAGAGTAATACTACAGATATTGCCCTACAGTAGCAAGGAATTTCTTGAAAAGCTGCTGATCTTTTCATTTCCTGTTTAGAGAAAGGCAACAGCTACTGTGAAGCTGTCATGTCTGTAATGACAATCTGAAAACTTACCTGAAATATATTATGTTAACTGTGCATATATTTCTGTGCAGAACAAAGCTTGCCAGCATAACTGCCCTTATTAAAAAGGAATTTAATACAAAATAGAAGCACCATTACAGCTGCCTCTGTTAGGGAAAGCTACAAGTTAAGGAAAAAAACCCCGAATCATGCATGTCACTTCTACACAGTAGCACATGGAAATCCTCAGCTTGGCACACAGAAAGGCAGTACATTACATCTAATGGAGAAGAAAAAGACAGCAGCAACATTTCCAGGGGAAATATGAATGATAGGAAACAAAAGGAGTCACGTGGTAGGGAGAGAAAAGCAGGGAAACATTCAGGCTGGAGGGGAAGAAAAAAGTGAAAGGTGACAGGAACATGAAACCAGGGCACACAGAAATTAAGCAAAGTGAAATAATAATAGTAGTTATTAAAAAAAAGTCTAAGTTTAATGTTAAATATAGCTAGACTTTGTGATTTCCAAGAAGGTCTTCAGGCAGATTGTCACAAAGCATTGGGAAGCTAGACGTACAGGTCTTCAAGAGCACACTAAAGCCCCTTTCAGAAAGCCACCACAGTTTTCTGTATAATCTCATCTCATGGTATCTTTATTGTCTACAAATTCTTGGTATGGTCACAAAGAAGTAGTCTTTGATTACATGCTAGAGTGCAGTGTTGCATGGTGCAAGGTTTTTGGTAGAGTCCATGTAGCACCCTCTGGGCTCTGGGTCAGTTTTGGATTCAGAGATACTCTCTGAACACAAAACACTGAAGTTAAGACTACTGAAGAAGGGTTATCTTATGACTACTGTCACTGAGGGCAGATAAAGCAATTTACAGATGGAATATACACCAGACCTTGTGTGATTTTTCCTTAAACACCTTAAACATCCGATATTACCTGGAAGAAGTATGACACGGAGTAGGAGAGTACTCCAGCTTGAGAAATAATGGAAAAGTTTAAGTCAAATATGGCATTAATTTAGAATGAAAGCTAACACAGTGGACTGAATTATGGCTTTGGCTTATACCTTGTGCTTGCAACTTTTTGTAACATTTGGGATAAAAATATTTAGGATGACCCTCTCCTTGAAGTCAAGTCCATTTCACCAAAGCCCTACTGGCTGCAGCTTTTGTCAATGAGAGAGGACACACCGGATCAGCCTGACAGCCAGGTCACATTCTACAAACACCCCCGATGCTCTCTCTCTTTGTGCAGAGCAGAAGGCATTGATGTGGCAGAGCAGCAATTTTTGCACTAGTGCTGCATAAGCTGTATTTGGCCAGACAAAAACTCTGGGTCTTTGAGACTATCAACTTGACAACTTCATGGGTATTAAATTTCATGAAAAACAGAAATAAAAGTACTGCTCTGTCCTACCCTCTCCCCAGCCTGTATCAATGGAAAGACATCTTTGTTTTGGTATCATGGATTTCAAAGATTAAGGCAGGACTTTCTTTTGATTTATGAAGCACTGAACGTCCAAGCTCTATGAACTCATCATGAGGTTTTGCCAAAAAAGTTTAAGAACTCCTACCTATTACTGCTTTCCAATTACACAAGCGTTTATCATGATATCTTCCTCCTGGTCCATGCCTGGACTTTTGTGCAGAGAAACAGGAACAAGTATTTCCCCTTCTAAGTTTCAGCTGTGAAATTTTATTTTAGTTTTTTTAAAAGAGGTTAGGTTTGGAACATGACAATCTTGCCACAGGGGCTGCATATGAATATTGTTCAAAGTTATCTACAGTACCAGCAGATAAAAATAAGGCCCACCCTACAAACAGATTATGACCTATTCATTATTAAGGACAATGTGCAGTGAGTTACACATTACAAACTAGCATGGCTGTTTCTACAGGAGTTGTAGCTCACCTTGTATATTAAGGACAGTCACTGAGTCAAGTAGCTTGTATAAATGGAACTTACCTCTTTGCAAAGCAAATATGCAGTTTGTGCAAGTTTTACCATCACAATCCCACAGGATGAGCTGAGTAGCTCTGTTGGAAAATTATAATTTTTTCTACATATGTAGTATCTCTTGTGATACAGCCCTTTGAATATGGACTGTCATAGGTACTTTGCTACAGTACTGCTTTTAGAACTGTTATACAAATATATAAACAATATAAATGGCCCATTTTTTTGACAAATCCCTTACATTTCTCCACTAAAATTCTGAATTTTCCCCTTTTGCATGTGATTGTATTCATCTTACAAGAGAAACATATAGGAAGAGGAATTATAAATTTATGATAAGTAAAGCAGCACAAAGCCAAGGGGTCTCCAAATTTTATGAGGTCAAATCTTTATTATGGTCTGTATGAGGTTACACTTAACCTAACAGGCTATGTTGAAATAATTCTTCCTACCAGTAAGCAAACCTGTAGCAGCTGAGCCATACACTACAGACTTCAGGGATACTTTTGTCTTTGAAAACACTCAATATAACTTTTAGGGCTTTCAGTTGCATCTTTCCCTTTGTTGAGTTACTTGTTGCCCAAATCTGGTGCTCACTGAAAAGCTGAAAAGCAAGTGAACAGAAAGTAGTCGAAGTTTATTGGCCTAGTAAATTCCTAGCAGGTAGGTAGCAAGTGTGAGTGCTCCCAGTTTGCTTTCCGGCTTTACAATAAGCTCAGAGTTGCCTTTATCTTAAGTAAGAGCTCAATTCTGTTTCTTCATTAGCAAGAGATGCATTAATCCACCATGAACTAATCTGATACTCAATATAAGACCTAAAATGTACTAGAATTAATGTCTTATCTGTACACCAGAAACAGGGACAGGGAGCATAAAGTGCCTCAATACACAGAATTCTTTATTCTGCTCTGCATCTTCAATACTTAGAAGTGCTTCAGAACAATCCAGCTCTCAGGAAAATTCACTTACTGTGCTGGTATTAAAAGTTAAAATATAGAGGGTGCAGATGACAATGCATAGGAAAACAAAATCCATAACTGGATGCCAATCTCAAACCTTTGTCTAGCAAAATGAATTTAAATGGCAGAAGACTGAAAAGGTTCCATATAAAATATGCCAGTAGGCATTTTACTGCTTGAATCTTAATGGGGTTTCTTTTTTGCATTTAGGCAAGTTCTTCAAAGATTTATTCTCTCAATTACCAATCAAAAGAACTCATAAAGGTAAACTCGGTGGACCATGAAGGATTAGAGCTGTCTGCTAAGAAAGATGCACACTTGGCAGGCCCTATGCATTAAACAATGCCATTTGACACCAATCCTTGGCTCAAAGGATGGCTGACAATATAAGTTGTTTATCATGAACTATTTTGATTTAATAATAAAAAAAAAGTAAGAAAATAACTTCCCTTTCCACATATCCTCCACCCCACTGCCAACAAAACCCTATATAGTCCAGATTTCATTAAAACTAAGAGTGTAAAGACCGATTCTTAAATCTTGTTTATGGGAACCCAGGAGTTCAAGCTGGTAAAAAAGCTGAAAGCTAAAGGCTGACTAGATTTTTCTTGTTCAATTTTCTTTTTAGTAAAAGTGCAAAAGATTAGTAATATTATAGTAGTTTCCAAGTAAATTTAGTCTGAGACTTATTTGTATATATTCAAGCAATGCTTAACATACATATTTAATTTGGAGGAAATTTGTATGTTTTCTAAAAAGGAGTCCTTATTTTCTTTCTTGGGTTTCAACAAAACAATTAAGTATGTTAGATTCAAGCCTAAGAGTACCTCATTTACTTAAAGGCTAAGTGGCAAGCCTGCTTTATGGGCATGCCTAAACTTAAGCTTATTTCATTGGATTGGGACTTCCCCCGAGAAGCAATCTATATATTGAAATATTTTTCTTTTCCTATTGCACGTCTTCCATTTTCCATGGAGGATGAAATCTTGAATATACTCAGAGTCATAGAATGGTTGAGAAATTTCCACCTCTGGAAGTCGTCTGTTCCACACTCCCTGCTCAGAGCAAGGCAAGATGGTACAGTAATAAAAGCTATCAATGCTTATTCCTTCTTTGAATTGCTGCTAATTATGTATAAACCACTCTAAGTAATGTATCCAGTAGAAAATTCAAGGTGAACCAACTAGGCAGGATGATTTTATACCAGACAGGAACTTAGCCAGGCTTCAAACTTTCTCACTTTTGAAAATGCCCAGTATTGTATAAATCCTCATCACAGCACCTTTTTGTCTGATATAACATAAAACTTCTCCATAAACACAAAAGAATTCTCTGACATCAGAAGGTGTTTTGAATCCAACAGAAAGTACTACCTTGTGGGTTACAAGATTATTTTTTGCCAACATGTCCATGGTGCCAGAAGCAGCACAGCACAGACTCCTGTGTTAGTAACATCTTTGATAGACATCAGTGCTGCTTTCCTGCTCTTTGATCAGGTCAGCACCTTGGTGTGACCTTGCCCCATAACATCGGGCAGACTCAGCAGACAAAAGCTCCAGCTTGAGTGATCACCTTGATGCTTCACTGAGCAGTGGAGACTTGCTCATTGACAATGGAATTCCCCTGCAAGCCACTAATCCCAGAAACCCTCTTGCCTCCTTTCCTGGAAAGTCTGCCTTTGAATTAATCTGATGGTTTTATGAAGACATTGCCCTTAGTTACAAGAAAGTGATAATTAGAGGAATTTTCAGGTCCTTCTTTTAAGTTCTGTTCATATGATTCTGTGTAGGTCCACAGATCTTAACTTCCTCCTTTGCTGTGCCAGGCACGGAGTTGTGATGAATGTGATTCCAACCTCATTTCATATATCCTTTTGACAGCCAGCAGTATAAACTTTCCTTGGAGATTTTAGTCGTAAATCAAGTGGCAGTGTGGTCTGGTAAATGTAGCACTGGACAGGGACACAGGAGACTTGATTGTCACTTCATTTTCCTATACCTAGCTCCCTTTCCTTATTTATTCAGTACATGAAATCATCAGGTCACTCCTATCTATGTTCTATGCATATCAGTTTTACTTAAGAAAAATAGACGGATTTGGTATTACTTCTATGAGAACAATATTTACCAATAAGATAGTAAAATATGCTGAACTATAAAACATTAGGAGATAAATATTTCAAATAAACCCACGATACATAATAAAATACATTCACAAAAATTTATCTCTTAGTATCTGGTGTCATAATATCCTCCCAGTCTAATGATGGGCTTTGCCATGTTGAAAGGATCCACTCCATATTTATGTCCTTCTTTCCCCCAAAAGATCTTTAAAGAGTTATTTTGTCAAATTGTACTAGAGAAGAGCAGTATTTTAATATTTCACAACATTAAGAAAGATTCTAAAATAATGCAATTATTTTAAGATAACAGAGGCTTTTTTCTTCTCATGGAAAAGAATAGAAAGAAACTAGCATAACTTTTTTTTTTTTTTTTTTGGCTGGCATTTTCCACTTCTTTTAGTATTTGGAGCATCATTACTGATGATATGGCAGGCAACATATTGCTGTATTAACAAGGTCACCTAGTCACAAAATCCCATTAGTGGTGAAAATGACAGCACTGAGTTGTGTAGTGACAAATAAGGTAGGTTCTCTCAGAATATAGGTCTATAGGTCTCAGGTTCAAATTTACACAACACAGAAGTAGAAGAAATCTCACGTCCACTCTGCACAACTCATAGAGACATCCCCAGCTTCCTCACTTAGGCAAGGAAAAGTCAACGAAGTCAGTAGCTTCTTTTGAGCTATATCTGTAAACCCCTCACATGTAACTGTAAATGCTCCAGAATATTGAGCAAAACAACTCTCTTTCAAAGTTTATGATGCCAGTACAGTCACAGACTTTGTAACAGGGAGTGCAGCAAGAAAGAGATCCGTAATTCAATTAAACCATGTATTATACAAAAGCTTTGCTATCTAATGGAAAGACAAGACAGCTACTGCTTAGGCACAGCCCTGAGCAGAGGTCTAATCTGTACTGCCAGAAAACCTCTTCAAATTACAATTCTTTTCGTGCTTCCTCCTGACTCTTGTGCATAGCAATACAGCTCTGGCACTTACCAGCAGCACAGGGCAGCATCCTCCTGCACCAGCTCACCTGAGTGGCTCATGAAGGAGGAACAGGAGCCCCACCAAGCTCTGTTGCTGGGCAGTGCAGCTCCCTTGGGACACTGCCCAGCACCCCAGCCCTGGGGAAGGTGGTGGGGGTAGTATGGAGTGAACAGCTTCACCTGGATGAAGATTTGTAATCAAACAGCATGAAACAAATAGCAGGCACTGCAAAGAATAGTTAAACTGGTAATAATTCAATGGGAAACACAAACCAGATTAAACCTCCTGTAGCTCTGCTCTCTTCAAAATCTGCAAGTTTGGCAGACTGAGGAACTGATAAAAAACATCTGAGCAGAATCTTGATTAGAGCCAGATGAAAAAGGCAAGCTGTTTTTCTTCAATTTCTTGTCATAACTGTATTCCCTATGAATTTTCAAGGAATTTCTCAGCAACAGACATGCAACTAGGTTTTCAGAAAGTTTTTCCTGCTTTTAAATAATTAGCCTTTTTATGGAAAACCCCTAAAAATTCTTGTTAGAAAAATATGTTACATTAAACCTTCAGTTTGTTTTAAAAGGTGTTCTTGAGGGAAAAATAATTATATATAGCTGTCACTCAGCTAAACATTAATATTTATTGGGATAAAAAAATAATAAAAAAAGAAATAAGATTACTATAAAGTATGATCCCCAGCTGGGGAAGCACTTTGTAATTCTCAACTCCTACAGACTGTATCTGAATTCTATTTCAGGCACATGGTCCAGAAAATCCAGAGTGAACCGCACAAGTGAAGAAATCGACCTATCTCTACGATTCTCATCTCTCCTGTGTACATGAAGAGATGAGACTATCTGGTTCAAGACTTATGAAGACTCAAATTCCCACAGAATTTTCCACCCCAGAATCTCACTGAACTTAAACTTTTAATAAATTAAGCTTACTATGGTCCTATGAGCTCTCCATTTAGCATAGAAAGAAACCAAGTGCAGCAGCTGCACTCTGGAACCTTTCTGTTCCCTTTTGATTCAGCTGGAACTTAAAACAAACTTTTTTTTCTTTTTCCCATGAATTGTGTTGATTACATACTTTATTCAGAAGCAGCCCACACTCTCTACTTTACAGAATCACTAGGCATGAGCTGCTGCAGGCATATTCATGGACAGGAGGGTGTTCATCAGATGTGCAGGACAGTGATAGGGGTACAGGTCGCATTCTGAGCCTGACACCAGGGCAGGAGCCTGCTGAACACCATCTCACCAAGGGGCACCCAGAAGAACACTTCAGCCTTACTCAGCTGCACCAAAAGTGGCAGAGACTCACATGCTCTGCTCTTAAAAAAGCCAAAATTAGGTGAGAGGAAGAATTTTGGTGTTTGAAGAGGGGCTGGGAATAGAAAATAAAATCTCTTGTTCCCCTGAACCTTGTTGTTCCATCCATTTGTGCTTGACGTGACTGAAGAATAATTACTAAGGCCAGTGTTTACAGAGGCTGGATGGGGTTGCAGATACTGTAAAAAACCTAGAAAGCCACAGGAAATTCTTTCCCTCTATTAATACCCAGCTGAAGCTTTTAGGCACCGTTATCCATCCCTGGCACAGACTTTGTTAGGTACAGTTGGCCTTTCACTGAAAATGGAAATATTCTCATCTCAAATATGTTTGCTGCTTATGAACTTTCCCAAGGACTTAAAAAAAATTTAAGGCACACTCTCATTTCAAAGGCATTTGCATATAAGCTTTAACACTCTTGTAAATGAATCAGGCATCATGGATCATCTCTAATGAATTCAGAGAGTCTTACTCAACACCTATGCAACCAAAGGAGAGCTTGATTTTCATTAGGTACCTACTTAATGCTTAGAAAAATCAGGTCATGAACACAACTTGGCTCTCTAGGCACTGTCCTTTCTGTTCTTACATTATTTACATTGACAAATATTTAAAATTTAAAGTAGATTTAATGCAGTAGAGATTGAGGATTTAAAGAACAAGAATGAAGCCCTAATTCTGGTTACATCACTGTGAATTTTGCTTGTTGCTACTCCATTGCAGAAGAAAATTAAAAACAACCCCTTTCAAACAGTTGGGTAAGTTTCTGAAAGCTTTTCAGATACATAAAAGCTATTTAGATCCATAATTTACATGAACCACAATAGAGCATAGCTAGGCAACTTATTTCTGAGTATTGGAGTAGCAGAGGTGCTACACTGATGGTGCAAATGATGGCCAGACTGCAAAAGGAAGTCTCCACACTGCACGCTCTCCAGTGTAGAGGTTGAATTTTGTTGAATGCTCATTATAGTCTCCCTTAATTGATATGTACCTGTCTTGTATTGCTCATAAGGAGTGGATTTTTTTGCATTCTGGGAGACGCCAAGATCACCCAACAAAGGCAATACCAGCTCAGGACCAGCAGGTACTTGGACAAGTGTCTGTTCCCAGGTCACACAGCAAGGCAATTTGCTGAGGGCAGCAGTCTCCTGTCTAATACCTAATGCCCTAGAGAAAGGCAGCTTGGGACTCCAATGGGAGCCAAAGCAGCTCATCACCTTGTGTAAACTGCCTGATTTGATCTGACTGCTCAGAGCACAGGTCATGGTTTCCTGCTGTTTCCCTTTTGGCTCGGGACACATCAGTGATGCACATAACAGAATAAATGTACTGGTAATGGGGCCTTAGTGAGTCACTCTCAGGGGCAGCTTTCCACCTTCCTAAGCAAAATCTGCAAAAGGGGCATGTATATTTTGTTAAAAAAAACCCCAACAAACTAAAACATTCGAACTAATTGACATAAAGTATAATAATTCTCTTCTGTGTTGCACTTTCAGAGTCTCAGAAAATTTGGCTGAACTTTCCAATACAAAAAGTTGAAGAAGCAGCTTTTGAAAGAAATGTCCAACGAGCTCCTTTTCTGATTTTTATTTGTCTTGAAATTAGATTTTATTGGAATTGTATTTACAAAACTTGTTCTGTAGAATATCTTTCCTCCTCCATTAGCAGTCTGTCACTGCTAATGAGCAAAGGACACATAGCAAGTTTATATGGTTCTTTTTTCTCCCATCATTCCGCAAGGTGAACTAGGATTTCTTTCAAGAGCTCTGCTTGCAGAAAGGTAAGAATTTTGTGAGAGACAGACGCAAAAATATTAATTGCTTTTTCCCACTTTACTGACAGTTCCAGGAGCAGCAAATGTTATTGCAAAGGAGGAAAAAAGCCTCCCACCAACTGCAAGATCACATCAGTCCTGAAGTCAGCTCAACCCTTGCTGTTCCTGCCACCTTCCTTTCCTAGTAATATCTTGGGAGGGTGCTCAGGCATTCTTTCCGACAGAACGACTATGGAAAAAGTCACAGAACATTACAATCACCAGGCAACTTAAGTGACATAGTAAAAACAATTCCTATAGGGGTGGACTCTTTTCAGATCAGGGAAGGGAAGGGAGGGGAGGGAAATAATAGGAAACTAGAAGGGAAATTACATTTTCCCCCTTCACAAGAGACAAACTTCCTTCAAAAATTTCTCATTTCAGTACAAAGGTTGTGCTATTAGATGCTGATTTCATGCCTTAGGAATAACACATAAGGCAAAAACATATATTTGCCACCAAGAATAGAATAACTTTTTTTCTTTCCCTATAAGCCTGCCAAAGTCCAAGGTAAAGCAGACTTTCTGGCAACCTGAGGTCACCATAATTCTCTTTAGTTCCTCTCCTTGTCAAAAGCTATGATATCAAAGCTGCCCTTTTGCTCCCCTTAATTCTATCAAATGCACTCCCCATCTCTAAGCTTCCCTACTTTCTCAAGCTAAGATGAGGAATAACTCAGAGACTTGGACTCAGACATACCTATAATCACTATCTGAAGTGGAAGAGCCAACAGAGGTCTCTGTACAACTCCAGCCCTACAGACAGCCTGTGTTTACATGGGAGATGGAGGGGTGTAATGTGAGCAAGGCAGGCTCTGCAGCATAATTGGTAACAACAACTACAAATAATGTGTCAGATTCCAATGAACTTTTCCTCATGGTATAGCAATTTTGAGGATTTCCTGAACCTGCATAAACATGTAAATATTGAAGGCTATTGGTAACTGTATGCCTTTGCATTTGGTGTCTCCAGGCACATACCCAGAAAAACCTCAGATTGGAAATGAGCCGGGTAGCTCCCACCTTCACTCTCAGTTTTTAAGGCCTTCATAAAACAAGAGGTGTCCTGGCCCCATCCCTCAAGGTGCAGGAACTGACAAGGCTTGCTGCATGTCTATTCTCTTGGGCTTTGCAAAAAATAGACCTAACAGTTCTTTTAGAATATACAGCCATCTGTAGGGAAAACAACACAGGCTGTGTGGAATGGCTGAAGTGCATCCCACAGGGACTTCAGCTCAGTCCCCTTCTTGGTTTGAGAAGGATTTAAAACTTACTCTCTCCCTCAGAAGTGCATTTTTCTCATTGTTTTGGGGTAGAAGAAGCCTTATTTTCTGCACAGTCATCACTTAGCTATGTATTCAGGATCTGGGATGTTCCCCTGGAAGAGAAACAGAGCTAAATATGGGTCGTTGTTAGAAAAGCACAAAGTACAGCTGGTGGGTTGGTGTTTTGTTTATTTCTGTTTTGTTTTGCCTTTTTACATCATACAATCTCTAATGATATAATTTCTGCTTGGATTGATTATGCACTATTTCCTAATAGGTCACTTCTTTCATTACAGACAGCATGAGATAACCATGATGCCACAGCTACATCACTCATGATTTAGTTAGAGAGCACCTGTACCTCATGCTCCATTCATCAGGGATTCCTGATATGATGGGAATGAGCATAAAGAGCAAGTAGCCAGTGTCTCAAATTTCACCATAGGCTTTGTAACAGTTTAGAACAAGCATATGAGGAAAAGATTTTAGTCTAGAAAAGCCAGAAGAGAAGCCACTCTGCTCATTGGGCACTTGTTCCTGGAAGGTATACACAGCACAGAGGCTAGTGGTGAGTCACAATCCCATAAGGATTTCCAGTATAATCATATTATAAAACATCCTTCATTCATTTCTTTTACTGGTTTTTGTCACCAGTTCTGACCACGTTTTTCCTTTTAAACCAGAGCCCCGTAACTACAGACATTGGTCACACCATGGAAGTGACCATTGCATCTCATCTGAAGAACAGAAACATCGACTTGTAGTTCTCACTGGGAAACTGGTAGCAGAGACTGACCTTGAGATCCTTCTCTGTGGTCTTGGGTAAAACAAAGGAAGTTTTCAAATCTCAGAAGGAGAAGGAGAATGAAGGCAGCATCTAGAAAGAACTTTCCTTTAAGGAACATTAGCACTGTTAGCATGAAGAGTGCTATCATTACTAAACTTTAATATTCAGAATATTGCCAGGAGTCTGCTAGAGAACACTTCCTAAAGCAGAGGAAGATAAAACCAAACACTCCTTGGGGTTTAGTTAGTACAGAAAGATCTGAGTGCAAATCAGAATCCAGATTTTGACAGCATGCAGTAGTCACGCTTGGATCCAGCATTGGTTTTGGACTTAGAAACAATTATTTCAAAATTTTTAAATAATCCTTAAAGAAACAGTATTTTCACAAGTTATTTTTTCTGACTCTTCCCAGCAAGCTGAATAGAAATTTGCATTTTTCTCTATTGTCCCCTTGTTAAAAACAGCAAGCTGAGACACCCTGTAAAGTGACTATAGGAAACACCGCTTTCAGAATAAAACATGAGGCATCATGAACCTTGTCAACAAGGCACTCTGTGTATTCAGCAAATAACAAATCAGTGGTAGAGCAGGGAATAAAACCCCAAAGTCCCAACTCCCACTACTCTTTTGAACATCAGATGAACTGATTCTCATACACTAAAGCTGCTTGCTTGTGGATGTCATCATCAAAACTCTTTTGAATGACAAGTTCCCAACATTTCACAAACCTTTGACCCTAAATGGTTCCACAGAAGGACATAAAGGTGGATTCAATCTATCAGGCAAATCAGCATTACCAGGATAAAAAATAAGGTCTTTATCACTAAATTGTTCAGAGTCAAACCCATTTTTCAGCAGAGGGAATACCACTGGAGTCAGAACGTTTCACAGAAGTGAGTACCTGTGACATTGTTGAGCGTTCTGCCTGTTGTACCTTTAACAGTTAGCCTGACTGAGAGGACCAGCTGATCACTTCCCTCATTCCTGAGGATTCAGGAATGCTGTAAAGCCACAGATCAGGAGGTTTTTAAAAGTCAGCTTTTCTCCCAAACAGCAAACAGATGAAAATATATTCAAGAAAATGTTTTCCTAGCAACTAGTAAAGTGTGAATAAGTGGTTCTGTATGATCATTTCTAATAATCATCAACATTTTAAGGCATTTTTTAAAGACTGAAGTGACTTGTGTGTCTTCAGCTATGTTGCAATCCAGAAACAAATCAGAAAGATAGAATGACTCTTCTTCCTTAGAGATCTTAAACTATATAAACACAAATATTTCTTATTCTAAATATGTCAAGTGGTTAATTTATTGCAAACCATATCATTCAAAATGCTTCATTTTCAACATAAGAGCTTCTGCCCTAGAAAGTTATATGAAGAAGGTGTGTGCTTTATTGTCTTAATATACCTTAACTACATAATTGATGAAATGCTTCATTCTCAATATTTAATGCTCCTGTACCCAGAAGATCATATTTAATTAGAACAAGAGTAAGAAAAGGCAGGAGCAGAAAAACATACTAGTGGCTCAATAACAAAAAAAAATTAGCAGCGCCCACCTCGAACTGAAAGCACAGGCACAAATGTTTAGACAGTCATTAATATCAAAACTATGTTTTCTAGGGTAAAATCCTACACTGTAACCCCCAAAGTCAGTTGCACCTCTCCCTTGACTGCAGTAGCACCAGAATTTCATTTCCCATAGCTTTCAGTGGGGACAGGCTCAGAGCACAGTACAGGTAGGCAGATTGTTAAAATCAGCTGTTTCTGGTGCCCAGCTTCATATGACTTCCACAAACATTTCTAATGAACTGTGCTGCAATTAATTGCAGAAATATTCCATTAAATACAGACAAGTCTCTCTAGATGTACCTATTTAAGAGGAGAATTCAGGAGCTGGCATAAATCCACTTCTCTCTACATGCCTTCCCTTTTTTGATTTATTTTTAATCTTGCACTTTTCCATTTTCCAATACTTTTCATCCCTCGTTCCATACTCCTCCCTCCCAGGGAAAATGCAGGATGACAGTATAGACTGCATGACTGCAGGAGGAATGAAAGCTTTATTTCAAAGTTGCTCTGTTCTTTTTTCTGTGTGTGGCTTTGTTAAGTACATACTGTATTTCTGAAATCCAGCTAGGAAAACCTAGAAAAGTCTTCCAATTATAATCCTTGATATTTCCCCTGAAGCTAAACCAAAGCCCCTTTGAACTAGAAAAGTGTCTTTCAAAAATGAGAAGGGCAAGACCTGAACTTTTCTACCTGTAGTCTTCTAGTCCAAGATTAGAGTTGCAGGTTCATTTTTTTCCCCTTCTCCTCGAGGAAGAAAATACACTGATTTTTAATACAACTATTTTTAGCTAATCCAGCTCTCCTTTTTATCCTCTGTAGCCAATGCCTGCACCAGTCATTTGAGCATTATTTAAGTTATATGTCTACATCAAAAGTAGCAGTTTCCCTGGTGTATATTTGCTGGCTGTGCAGAAGAAGTAAATAAGATTTTGCAGTGCTTCTTGTCAAAAATCCCATTGTCACAGACATGTTTATTGATTGATTTTCCCAAGTATGTAAGTTATGGATTAGCCTTTGCTCATGTTAAAAACCAGTTTCATTAAGAAGTCAATGCCTCATAAGATGCAGATGCATTTAGCATGTGTGTATGCATCTGGTGCTCTGTCAAATGGCTCCATGCTGGGGGTGCAGGGTGATTTCAGGAGGGAGGGCATTCATCATTCTTGCATAGGTGGTGGCTAATAGGCTTCTCCCTGACACCCTGGCTGTTGTTCATGAGACCACAAGAAATTGAGACCCTGTGTATATTGGTTAGCGTAACTACTTTAATGCAGGTGGTTTAGAAAACTTATAGGTCACATAAATGTGAGTCTTCTAGCATGCAGTATCATAACAAGGTGCACCAAGGGTTTAATGCACAGAAGTAGAATAATTCCAGTTTTTCTAATGGGTTTTCACATATGTATGAAAAAAAGCAGTTCAGCTTTCTACATCTTTTAAAAACAGCTCGCTTTACATAAAAACTATTGCCTTTCTGCTTGATCTATGCTTTTAAACATAATATTATGCCCAGAATCTGAACTAAAAAGGTAATAAAGATACTGTCTTCTGGGACCGGGACAGCAATGAAACTTCCATTTTCATAACTCACCAACCCTGAGTACAGCTTATCAAATTTATTCTCATGGAATGTTTAATAAATAAATCTAGGGAAACACATTCAAGTGAAATCATGTTCAGTATTTTAATTTGAGATATGTGAGAGGACAAGTAATCATTCATTTTGGTTAATTCCTTTACATTTATTCCTTGTTTTCAGCACTACTCCAGCAAATTAGACAAGAATCTTCAATGTGTTACCAGAGTTGTGTCAACGATCATGTTACCCACTTTGTATGCTTTCAGCAAAGGTCCAAAAGCTACACAGAAGACAGACTGGACCAGAGTGAGGGGAAAATCTTATGAAAGGAAGTGTCATGGTACATTACCAAAGAATGGATATTTCTACTACAGGACCACTTAACTGAAGTAAGTTCTTTGCTGTATCCAAGAGAAGCTGGATGGCCTCTTGTTTAAAGTACAAGTATAAAGCTTTACATTGCAATACCTCAGGCACCTCAGAGTTACAAGGTAACCAGAAAAGTCTCCATACAACTGTTAAAGTGTTTTGGTATTTGGTATTCTTAGTTAACCCATAATTTTAGCATAAGGACCTCTTAGTGATTTGAATGTCTTTCCAGTACACAAGGAGCACTGCTGTATGGAAGACTGTGAACACTAATTCTTTAGGCAACAAAACCCCGAGTGTCATGATTTAGACTCCTGTGGTGGAGCTAACACTTTTTTCCTCACAGGTACTTTGCAAGGATGCATATATCCAACAATTAGGGCAATCAAAGAATGTGGTTTTCAAGGGCCATTTGCTGGGAAAACAAGAAGTTGAAATGGGAGAATTCAAGAGAAGAGAGTATTTACTGGCTGACAGGACACTGCCTGACTCAAAGAATGCTCATATTTCTCCCTTTAAGTCCCAAAAGACAGGTCTGGGAGCTGAGCAGAGGATTTTTAATGAGTTCTTACTGAAGCACAGGGATGTAGGTGAGTTCTGGGCTCTGTCTGCTCTCATTGAGAGGTAAGAACCTTTAGCCCACAGTCTAACACTGCTTTTGCAATGGTCACCTCAGAAGATCCGAGGATGACTCATGTTGGCATCATCAGCATGGAAAAAGCCACCAAAATGTTCTCTTTCGGATAAAGGACAAGAGAGAGCTACACTGCAGTAGTCAAAGTGTCTTTTCTAGACATGGTGAATATGACGTGGAACAGTTCAAACATTTTAAGGTCACTACCCAAGGGAGACAAGAGTCTCAACTCTGGACTTAAATTACCTATATTGCCTTATTAGTTTGGCTTTGACAAGCTGGACAGTTTCCTCTGCTTAGCAGGCAGCAGCTTCTCAGAGTGAGGTAAGCCTCATGGCAGCTTTCAAGCTGCCTACTGTAAGGTATGCACTTCAAAAAAATATGTATTTTATCAAGTATAAATTTAAAACCTGGGCAAAAATTTCATACAGAAAACACCCCCACTGTGGCAGTAAAAAAAAAAGATGGTTAGCATTCAGAAGCACAGCTCTTTAAGCTGGTATTGATTGACTGATTCATTAGATGTACAGAAGTGCTATTAAGAGGGTGAGCGCTCCTATCCAGAAGGATAGCCCACTCAACACAGTCACAGCACATCTCAAAAGCAACCATACAAATTAAGGACATCTCATCACATCAGCTCTGTACCTTTCCTATTGTCGCTTCCATACTGTCTCAATAATTTCAGGGGCTGTTTTGGGGAAAAACACTGAATCCTATCATATGCCTTGGCTTCACAATATGCGCTAACTCAGATGCTATTTTACTCAGACTGAGAAGATAGGAGGCACTTTCCGAGCAAGTGTGAAGAACTTTTGAAATATATTAGGGCAATTCAGATAACCCCTGCTGATCACAGCTCAGACTAACATTGTAAAAAAACCAGTAGAATGTTAGAACTAGGATGTGTATAGGCATGCTACTCATATGTGCTAATGTATGCACATCTTCTGAAACAGCCTGAAATTGCTTTGAGTTCATGATTTTTTTGCCAGCCCAGGCAAAGCTTCCACTGAACATTACCAGGAACATTATTTGACTTGAAAGAGCAAGCGTGAATTTTGTACATCCACCCAGCAATGTGAAATCAATTCTGATTATGCCATTGAATGTAACTTATCTGAAAATTACTTTCTTGTGCTGTGGTTTTCCCCATGAAACCTTGCAATGCTTGAACTGATAATGTTGGATCTCAAGTCTCATGACTATTATGCAGTATTACTCTCCAGCTGGGAGACCTGGCAAGGCAACACATTGACATCTTCGTGAACTTAACACTTCACATCAAGGAGAGGATGTGAGCTTGTCAGCTTGGCACTTGTAGTGTGATCTCTTTCAAATTGGCCCTTAGAAATCTTTACAATATGACTGGAGGCTCTTCACAGTCATATAAATAGGATACACAGATTCATCTTCTACAAAAAAACAGTCAAAGGGTACTAATCATGTCCTTTCACCCAAATTAATATTGTCACATGTACTTACTAGAATTAGTGTTGGTGAAATGTCTCTTCCATCTGTTTTGGTTCATATATACATCATTAGAAGGATTCTTTCATTTTATCTTTACTGAAGCTTCAATTAACATGGAATTTCTTTCTAGCTTGCCAGATATTTTCAAAGTTACAAATCTATGTCAGACTAGTGTCTAATCCTTAAGAAATGCCTTCACCTCATTAAGTGGAGACTCAGATTCATTACAATGGCAGGATTAAGAGAAATGATCAGAAGTATTTAAAAAATATTTGACAGGGTTTTAAAGATGAACAGAAATTCTGACTGCTTCCTCCTAGTCTTCATGGCTATGAAAGCAATTAAAGAGAAACAAAGAACAACGAGAATTTGACACTTAAAAGCCCATTTACAGTGTCATAGTCCTTTATATTGAACTGGTATAATTTACCTATTACTTGACTACAATTTAGCTTAGGTAGAGGAAAGGAAATCTTATGCCACTCTCATGAAACTTATCACAGAAAATCTCAGAGAAAATATGAAAGTCTGTGCATCAAGAAGAGACCCTACAGGTAAGAACTATCTGCCAGATATTCCCTGGACCAACATTTTCTGTTACCGCCATGGAGAGACCTTAATTCCAATACTTCACATCACAAAATATTGCACAAGGAGATAAACAACATCTTTTGGTATTTTAGCATTGCTCAGATCCTCTATGATTTTATACTTTCATACCTATACCAACAATGTAAGTCAAACTTCTGTTTGCATAACAGGTATGTTCTCTTACACGTGAGATATGAATGCACAACAGCATATGAACTGCAATTACAAAACTGAACAAGGACCACTTCTGTGTACAATGCAGCAGCAAAAACCTACAGAATCAAAAATGGAGTGTGATCTTTGTGAAAAATAAAAACCCTGATAGCATCTCTGGCCACCTGAGACAGTTCCCAGGGGTCTCAGGTGTAAAACAAAAAGTTGATATCAAACACCCCGCCATCCTTTCATCTAATTAGATGGCAAGTTCTCATTTTATTAGCTCTCTACTAGCTGAGTTGCATAAGCCATTCGACTGCATGAGAAGGATCTGTAGCCATGGAAATATTTTTTCTCTGAAAGCATACTCGCTCGCTTTGTGAAAAATGTATAATCCTCCCTGGCAAAGCAGTGAGGATATTGGATGTTTGAAGTAGGCAGACTGAGCCCTGGGTACAGCTTTTACATTGCAGCCCACAGTGTGGGACGGAAAAAAAGAAGTGCTCTGGTCCTTGGGGAGCCCTTTTACAGCTCCTGTCTGAAGACAGCCCTGCCAGCCAGGTTTGCCTGCAGTGAAGGAGGAGCATTCAGCTCCTTTCTCTTTGCTTGGCAAGCATCGGGAGCCAAGATAAAGTATATGGCTGGTCCCACTGCTTTTTCTACCTCTTCGCTTTTGGAGGGGCTGACACTTGAAGCAGGTGAAGAGGAAGCCCACATTTCATTCATTCAAAATCCAAGCAGTGGTGTCTCCAGAGGAGCACATGCAAATGGAACCTGCTGTCTCCATGTGAGGAAGAACCTAGTCCAGGGTCTGTGTCACTCAGTTCTGTGAATCTGAGTACTAAATATGAACTAGGAGAGTTTTAGATATTGGCCAGTTTTTTTCTGCATTTTGCTAACAGAAGAAAGAGCTAATAATACTAACCCTTATTTCAACTATTTTCAAGAAGCAGCAGAACACACATTACATTTGACAATGTTCTTGTTTGTGTTGAAATGTTGACTGGCAGAAGATCCCACAACATGAGTTATATGGCAACAAAATTGCAAGATCCCATGAGACCCAGTTCTACTCTTGAAATTAGAGGTTGCCTCTTTTCACCACCCTGGTGAATAAAACCACACTGACATTTCATCAGAATTTAGCCAAAACAACTGCATGCATTCCAGAGATGATAATTTTTTTCCCCTTACACAAACTGTATTCAACTGCACTTGGCTGCTGATATTGGGAAGAGGATGCTTACTGCAGGGAAGAAATGACTCTGCAGATCCCAGCTGATCGCACAGATTCTATACAACCAAAAACATTTCTGTTTTGTTTCCATCACTTCAGGTCTCACACAAATTCAGTGATGAATTTATAGACTGAGGCATCTGTGACTTGTCAGAGTTTACTTTTTCATGGCAGGCAACACAGACAAAATTCTTTCTTGGCTATCATGATTGGATTGCAGTGAAGTGCCACGTCAGGTTGAGCTCAGCTAAATTCAAGTGTCCATTGAAAAATACAGTATTTCACATTCAAGAGCAATTTTTAAATTCTGGGCTTTTTGCAAACTCCAAGGAAGGGACAAGTTATTATTTAAGCAAGCACTGCAGTAAATCAGGAGTCAAACTGGCATCATGGTTTTTAATTATCCTCCAGGGTGACCAGCAAGGAAAACTGTCAGTATCAAACCATCTTCATCACACACATCAGTGAGAGAAGAAGGAATGAATATCTACCTGCTTCCTACTTCTGCTGAAATACCTATTTGAGGATAGAAGTGGGGACATACAGGATGGATAGTCTCTGGCAGTCAAGTGCTGTCTACAGCCACTCCTAAACTGCTGGGAGATCTTTTGGACCTGTAAAATGCATTGCAACTCCCTGAACTTGTACATAGGCTTTTTCCCCCTTGGAAGTCACTGGCAGAAGGGGATATTGCACAGCCAGGTCTTGCTCCAGTAGGAAGTCAAGCAACATCCAAGGTGGGAGATTGGATTCCAGTTCATACATACCTGATATGTAGGGTGCAAGGGAGATCCTGCAACTTCCATCAGGTCCATGACTTCCCCTGGATCAGAGCCCTGCAGTGACAGAGAACTATCAGATACTTAGTGTTTTCATTTAGGCTGAAGTGGAAGGGGAAAGGTCTGTGTCCACTTGAATGCTAAAATAACACTATTGCTGTTTGAGTTTAGCTGCTCTGAGTGAGAAGCATGTGGCTTCACCTGCACAGTTAAGGGCACCTAAGGAACTAGAGTTTATTACAAATCATGGGTATTTGGGGTTCAGCCCAGAAATAACCTATGATTTTACCAAAAAGCCTCAGGATAGTGCTAGACAGGGACTAGTACTTCCTTCTGACAGATAGGAACCCAGGAACTGACCATGCTGCAAAACAGAGCAAGGGCTGAAATGTGGGGAGTATATTTTTGGCAACTGTTTTAAGTTGTAAATTCCTATTCAAGCAAGCTCACAGGGCTTCTGAGCAAGTTGCTGCTGGTGAGCTATGATTTCTTCTCTGCTAGATACACAATTATTCAATTAAACACAACTATGCAGTCAAAACTGGTTGAACTCAGGTGAGATCATGTTAAACATAGTACCAATAATGAAGTTGTTTTTTTAAGTCTCTCAAAAGAGCTATGAATACATTCCAGAGGCAACACGCAAAGTTTCCTTTAACACAATCTTCTCCCAGTATCCCTCAGCCTTCCTCCTGCTGATGTGGATGCCATGACATGGTACAAGAGAGCTCCTTCTCCCTACCAGTAACTCCTGAGAGGCTGCAATTTTCCTGCAAAGTAACAGTAAATTCAGATAGGACTTGCTAAATCCTTGGCTGAAACACCGAATACTCCTTTGCCACATGCAGAGTTTCTGACTAGCAAGGGCTGATGGCCATTCAAACCCAGCTCTGAATGGGTGGCTTTGCATTCTGTAACCTAGCAAGCATGCAGCAGATGCTCTGTTTGGGAAGAGCAAAACCTTTTAGTGGTATCTATCTTTTTAACTACTGAGTTGGCAGTTTATTGACTTCTGAGTAGGCAATTGACTGAAAAAATCCCACAGAAGCAACAGTAGAGAAGGGAAAAGAGGTGCAAGACAGAACTGAACATGATGCCATGGGTGGTACTTTTCTAAACCACTTCTGCCCCTGCAAGACTCTTAGCCTTAAGTGAGATAGTTTCTCCCTCAGCAGCATTTTTTCAGTATTCTTTTGTCCTACTGCATATCTAAGTATGTGACTCTTGTGATAAGCACTACACACTTAGTACTAATCATGGTGGATTTTATTCCCTTGTTCTTTCTTGAACTTCACTTAATTTCTCTCCTTTCTGATTGGATCAGCTATAATTGTTATATTGATTTTATATTTTTTCTGTCTGCAATTTATCAGCAGTATCTTTTCTATTTGCTATTGCCTTTGACTGCAGGAACAGTCTGAATGAATCAGAATTAGGTCTAGTCACAGCTGAGCTGTGGAAACCTGCTGAGCCATTATAGCTAGAGCCCTGGATCCCAGAAACTGTCATAAATAAAAGCCATTATGAATAGTACCTCATGCCATTTCTGACTGTGAGCATATGGCAGCATACTCTGTACAGCCAGGAAAACAATAACTACTTTATGCACCTATTTGAATTGTTAATACAAAGAGCTTTTCTCCGATGTTACACAAAAACCTCAGAGTTCTTACTTAGTGACTAATATGATTTCTATATTCTGCTTCAAACCTTCAGTACTTCTCTCTCCTCCTGTCCATGAACTGAAAAGCCAGTGTGAAGGAGAGTTTCTTTTCTATTAAAAAGCAGGCAAAAAAGGGAGTACAGCTATTGCACATGACTCTACAGGGCTGAGCGAAGTGCAGGAATCTTTTCCCCCTTTTTAAAGCAAGCTTATCTCAGAAAAAAAAAAGTCAATCCACGTGCAGAATAAGTAATGCAAATAAAATAAATAAAATATATTTGGGCAGCTCTGGAGATGCGAGCAAGCAGAGAGGAAGCAAAAAAAAGGGAAGCAGTGGAGGGAATGGGGATCTCCACAATGAAGCTTGGAGCACAGGAGTGAGAGGGACATCTGCAATCTTGTGCTGTACTAGGCAACAGGGTTTAATAAACTCTTCATTAAAACCCATCAATTCCTACCCTAAAACCAAGTTGCAGGAGTCATGCTACCTGTACTACAGAAATCTCTCATAACTGCTCTGCCTCTTCTTTTGTATGAAAATGCTGTTGTGTCAGTGCTGTCATTTCTGCTCAAAGAGCTCTTTTCCCCTCTTCCTCCCTTCTTTAGAGTCTGCTAAATCTGTAGATGACAGTCATATCCTTCTCAACCTTCGTTTTTTCTCACCTGAAGAAACCACACTTGTGATTTCTTTCATAAGATCAGCTGCTAAAACCATCAGACCCTTCTCACTCATTCTATCTTGAATTATTTTTTCTGAGATTATACACAGAGAGATGCCCACAATATTTCAGATAAGGTCATACCAGAGTCTTTTACACAGCATGGAAGTCACTACACTAAAAGAATTTAATAGCTTATGACCCCAATGAGCTTTATCATAGCTATGTTGTAGCTGACTAAAACCCATGATCTGGCTTCTTCTCTGCTCACTGCTCAAACACCAGTTAATGCCTGAAATTCTTGTTCATGGTCCCAAAATGCATATCTTCGCATTTTGCACTATAATGTTCCATCACATTTATATGGTTCCTGATCATCTAATTATTTCTATATAATATGGTAATTCACATTTTTATTGACAATATGTCCCACTTCCACACCACCAGAAAAAAATATGTAACTGCACTTTGCTAGACACTTTCTAACAGTTTCCCTTTCAGCATGGCCTTTTGCCAGCCTCCTCTGGACCACCTTTCACAATCACTTTAAAATTTTCATACATCAATCTCCATCCTAACTTAATTAAGTTACTATAAGTATAACTAATATTTTCCCATCTGGCACAACAGCAGACATTTTACAGAACCCTAGAACACTGATTACACATGAACTTCCCCCCCCCCCACCTTACCTATTCTGTGCCTTAGCAATAGGGGGAGGACTGAGCAAGGTCTGAGTAGCCTGCAATCCTACAGATGTGTTGGAGCTACGCTATCAGAAAGATGCAGTAACTCAGGAGCAGGAGGCTAAGAAGAACAAAACATCCAGAGTTGTACCGCAGCAGACTCAGGGCATCAGCCAGGTTTGGAATTCAGCCTTCTCAGCATCCTACATTAGGTTATGAGGAAAATCTTGCCCTTTCTTCTTATCCCTGATGGGATGACAACAGACACCAGTGCAGGAAGATGTCTTTGAATATTTCTTCCCTAAAGTCAATTTGTCTAGTAAGAACAAGAGATGAAGGAGTTCAGCTGGAACAGGATTTCTTCCCACACATACACACATATGTGTTTTTAAAGTATCTTTCTTATTGTGCACAATAGTAATTCCAGAAACTTTACTCTTGAAAATTATTGGTTCAGCACAAATGCAGCAAACTCCGAAGTGCTACATTGCTGCCAATTCCTTCAGTGCTTGCAGCCTTCTTGCAGACTCCTAAGAAGTCCAAGTTCCTGTAGGAGCTATTCAAGATGACAGCCATACTAAAGGCCTTTACAGCCATGTTTTGTTGGGGTTTTTTTGTTTGGTTGGTTTGTTTTTTTTAAGAAATGTCAGAGCTAATGCTTACCGTTTGTGCTATTTTACTGTCCTGGTTAGAGTGGCCAGGACCAGTTTGTCACTGTGTGGGTGTGGCAAGGGCTTCATATTCTACACCTTCTATGTCATTTTCTCATGGAGTCCTAACAATTGATCAATTGCAGCAGCTGCCCAGGGCACACCTAGCCCCTCAGGCTACAAGCTGGGTGTATACGAACTCTGTGAGGTAAGGAAGTTTTCCTGTCTTCACACCAATGACTCAGCCATGATAACTCCCCTCTGGGGACTCATTAGCACCTTCACACCCAGCCTGAGGGGTCATGTCTGCTAATGGACCATCAAGGAGTACCCCATGACTCATAGTGTAGTAAATCACCCATTGTGAAACTCCTCTCCCTGGGGTACTGGGCACTCCCATCTGAGCCCAAGCACATATAAGCTTGAGGGTTTGGGACTTTTGGGACCACTTGTGGGATCCAGAGGAGGACCAGAACCTCAACAGGATTGCAACTGCCACTCTTGACTAGGCTGTGAACATCATCCTCAGCAACCGGTTTTCTCTTTCCTTTTATATTGTACTGAGGGGTTGGCCATGTGGTGCTCAGCACAGGAGCTGGTGACCTCCATTTTGTTAGTGCCACAGAGTGCTGAGTTGTACATCTGTATTTTGTGGGTCAAGCAGATTTTTCCTCTGTATCATTGTACTTGTGATTTTGTATTAAATTTTATTTCTGACTTGCAATCTTTTTATGAGTTAGTTTCATTTCTCCTTCTGGTTTACCTTTAAACCAGTACATTTACTCTGGTATTACACAAATTCTGTGAGATTTTCCCATTTGACCTGATGACCAGATACCCTTGGCAATAAAATGCCTATCCATGCATGACTCAGAAATGTAACTGTTGCATTTCCTGGCCTTTCTGTTAATGGTAGAATTTACACTCCTTTAGGCTTTTTATCAAAATCTGTATTAGGAGAGTGCAGTGAACGTTAAAGGGAAAAATAACATATTTGGTGTATGCAAGTGCATCAGAATAAGCCCTTGTTGTGTACTGCACAGTGAGCTATAGAGTTTGTGACTGCTGATTTTGATTTACCAAAACATTTAAAATTTATGGAGTCTTGTTTTATGCTTCTATCATACTACTATCAATGACTCAGGCTTACTGATACTCTTTATTGCAGCTAATGTTCTCATGTCAGAGCACGAAAAACCTGTAAAAATATAGCATAAAAAAATTATTTTGTTCTTCAAGGTAGACTATCAGGTCCTTTAGAGACATTTGCAGCTGAAACTTTTGAGTCTGGTGACAATCTCACGTTAGCTGTACCACTGGGGACACAACTGATACTTTGCCAGTAAACATTCTCATATTCCCCTTTTACCCTTCCTTTCTAGGATGACTCAAAATAATATGAAGTCCTTGAACACATCCCAGCTACGCTTGTTATGCCCCCAGCAAAATTTGATCCAAACTGTGAAAGGATGGGTTTTTAAGTGCCAGGGGTTCAAAGAGTCTGAAAAGTTTCTGAAGTCCTTTATTCCTCTTTGTTTTATGGATGATGCAATTGTAAGCATAATATAAGCTGAAATACAAGAAGTAACAGAGAAAACTGAGATGGTGAACTTAATCTCAACATCAATGCCTTTTTCATTTCATTCTTTATTAAAGAGGTCAGCTGTAATTAAGGTGCTTACTTATTTAAACACCTATAGATAAGGACTAATGATCTGTCAGAGCAGTGCCATGAATTCTTAGATAAAGATAAGCTAGATGTTTTCCAAGTGGCTGTGTCTGATTGAATTTCTCCTAAAATACTTTTGTAGAAGTAGCTGAAGTAGTCTCAGATTTGCTAGTGGTTATCTTTGAGAATTTTTGAAAATAAGCCAAGACCCAAAAGACTGCAAAAGGATAAAAATAATGCTCCTTTACTATGAGGTAGAAAAAAGAATACTATAGACCACACAATTTTAGCTCTTGAAGAACGGGTGGGGAAAAAAAAAAAGGAAAAAAAAAGAAAACCAGTCAAAGAATGTATAAGCAATTAAAAAAAACCCAATAAGGAAGACTGGAAACAGTCAACAAGCAGTCACTAGGAACAAAATCTGTAAGACCAATCTAGTTTCTTTCCTTGGTAAGGTAAATGGCTTGTATTTAGTGAGAAATGGCAATAGATACCATATCTCTTGACTTTGGTAAGATTTCTGACCTTATTTGCTATATCATCCTTGCAAGCAACCTAAGAAACACAGTATAAACAAAACTAGAGGATGGAAACCAAAGTGTCCTGGAAAACATCCAGACAGTCTATACACCCAGAGTGTGCACTGTCAGAGTACAATCCCATGCAATACCTCTCTGTGGACGGATGTATCCTCTCCGTGATTCATTTACAATCCAGATGATAAAATACAGAATGTGTGTTAAATTGACAGGTCTGCAAACATATTAAGTAAGAGACAAATGCAAAGTTTTACATTAGTAAGATAATTACATAAAGTAGTCCTTCCCTGTTCCTTGGGGATCACAAAGCATCTGTGGGAGCAGTGTATTCAGTTTTGGGCAGCACGCTTCTTGGCAGATATGGAACATCTACGGGGAAGTAGCAAGTGACAAAAAGATGTGTTTTCTGAAAAAATTTTTGCTAGTTTGGTCTAGGGAAAATGCTAAGAGGCAGCATATAACAGTGCTCATCTATGCAAAAGAGCACTGTAAAAAGCTCTTACCCGTGTCAAAGGAAGACACTAAAAAGCTAATGAACTTCGACTACAGCAAGGGTAGATATTAGAAAAAGCTTTCAGCAGTTAAGATACTTAATTATCTATGGAATTTTTAGAAATTCCATCTCTGAAGATCTTCAGTAACAGATTCAGATAAGTAGTCCATTAAAAACTCCAATTTACCCATAGAAGTTAAAAACCACTTTTCCTCTCCTTATACTTTCTGACTCCAGACTTATTCCCTCAGTGCTCATTAGATTCCCCGTGTCCACAGTTCCTCTCCCCTGACTGAAGTTCTGCCATGCTTTCATAACCCTTTCCTCCAGCAACTCCCACTAACACCCCTTCATTGACCTATCTATTATAAATCTTTCATCAGATTTTTAGTATATCACATTTGTCTTTTTGCTACATTAACCCCTTGCCTTGGCAGGACTCTACGTCTTCTTTCATCTCCATGCAAGCTTGTCATCTAGTTGGCAAGGGATGATACAGTCCCTGGCACATGTGTCACCAACTAGAACATGCACTCCTGTCAGTTGCAGCTATGGCTCACATAGCTGGATGCATTTCCTCTACATCTCTCTGGTGGAAGGAAAGCACATACATATTCCTCTGGGCAAGCCAAGCAACATGTGGCAGCTTTGAATTGTCAACAGTCTGCCAAAATTCCCCCACAGACTCGGTTGAAAACCTACTCTGAGCCACAGGGGTGTGACTGGACCTGGCTGGTAGGGAGATGGATTACTTGACTTTGAGCTTCCACTCACTACTTCATAGAATCACAGAATCATTTAGGTAGGAAAAGAGCTTTAAGATCATCAAGACCACTTGTAAACCTAATACTGACAAGTCCACCACTAAACCATGTTCATCAGTGCCACAACTGCACAAGGATGTGGCCCTCTCATGCAGTAAAGCTCTATTTCAATCCCGCTTTCTTTACCCTCCTCACAATGTTTGCAAGAGGAAGAGGTGATAGTGAGGCAGTAGACAAATAAGGTCTTACAGTTAGATCCCAGAAGGCTTAACTAAGTCATGGAAAAACGTTTTTTGAAAAGTAAAGTCCACTGCTACCCATAAAAAAGGCAGCAAAAGCCTTTAACTCCACAGCACTGGCTGAAGCTGGCATGATCAGCCCAATAAATACAACCCTACAATAAGCAAGTAGTCAAACCTATTCATAATACTCAAATGAAGGTTATCTCATCTTCATTGCTTCAAAGGAACAGGACAGACTCCATGATCTTTTTTTATTGAGCAAATTTACTCAATTAATGTATTGCATGCCTTATGTCCAGGTCTTACTGCAGCTAAAACACTGTTAGTTGAATAGAGACTACTGTATTGGATTTCAGGACCAACAGTTCCATACAGAGTTTTCACTCATTGATTTTTAGATGCCTGCACTGAGATTGAAAGGTCTGAATGTTTAGAAGCACCAAATTTTATTAATTAGCAGTTATTTTCAATGAAATCTATCCCAAACATGCCTGAAGATTCAGTGCCAAGTTGATCATTTCTGGTTAATACAAAATGTTTTAAATGTGTATGCTTTTCTGTCCATGCCACCTCATTTCCAACACATGTCTCCAATTGCTCTAAGTTTTACAGATACAATGCACATGCTGGAAAATCTTGTGAACATTTCACTAAAGCTCCACATTTGAATTAAATAAAATGTGACTGCCAGTCAATTACTTTTTAAAAAGAAACAAATAAGACTTATTTGAGCCTCAAAATTACTGACAGAGGTCTTGAACTTATCATCACCGACTTTAGAAGTTTGTACCTTTTGACTATGGCATATTTCATTTTGACATGTCCGTCATTTTTCAAATGGATGCATGCCGCTATCCAAAATCCATTACTCATGCCATGAATTGAATAGCACTCTATTATTTACTTCTGGCATGGTATAATCAGACACATGCATCTTTGTTGGCTTTGTTACTTGCTTTCACTTTCCAGCAAAGCAACCTGAATATATTAACTTAACATTTTAATGAATCAGTAACAATAATGGGCGATTAGAGCATAGATTCCTTTTGTAAAGTGCGACTGTATTGAGAAGTGCGCTGAAGTGTTGTCCAATTTTTACCAAGTAGTTAAGAAAGCATGATTTATTTTGGACTAGTTTTATTAGGCAGTTATTGATAGCTATATAATGAATGATCAGTATGCAAGGAAAAACATTCGATTGCTTCTTTCAAACCATTCTTGTCATGTAGCATAACCAAAATAAACAACGTCCTTTCAGTGACTGCTTAAATCACTGGAGAAATCCCCATCAGAACTCAATGAAGGACTGTTTTTTCCCCTCTTGAGGTAATTATTGTTCAAGCATATTACAAAATACTGGATATTTTTCACTCAGATGTCTATGACTCAAAATTATTCTACACATGTTATGAAGGTGGTAGCATCTCTATTTCTATTCTTTTCACGTGAGTGCAGCACAGTGTAGCAAGACAAAAAAACCACCCAAACATACTCTTCTGATAGAAAGAATGCAGTTGTTCAAGCTGCAATGAAGCAACACTTGTTTCTAGCAGTGGTAATCCTCCATCACGTTTCCACATTGTTCAAAGCCATAGTAAAACCAAAAAAGGGAAAAATAATCCTGTGATACCAGACTACCTGCTCTCACACCAGTAGCTGCTGTCATCAGCTACAAAAATATTAATCATAGATTTATTCAAATTCATATTTTGAACAACATCTAAGCATGTTTGTGAAATGCATCACCAAGAAGCCATCTGTGCATTTTTAATGATACCATTTATATTTTATAAAACCAAGCAGCTGTTTTGCTGTCGTTTTTTCTGAGCCTTTAAAATTGGCTTTCAAGACCCAAAGCCATTGAGGTTATAGAACATAAACCACAAAGCATCTATTTTGAAGTTTGCCTGGAAGGGTGATGATGAGAAAAACTTAGAAGATGCATAAGGAAATTCTTAGGGCTGAGTTATGTCTTTACAATCTGGATTAGAATGAAAAGTAATTATCAGAATTATTTCGACCCTCCAGCCTAATTGCCCAAAGTCACCTCTTCTTTTAGAAGGGGTTTCATACTTAGGGTGTGAATGCAAACCTGAACTCCCGGTAAGGAAAGCAATCAGAGAGCATGTTAAAAATAATTATTACATCTAATTCCATCAGAGTGAAAAGCTTAAGTTAACACTGATCCTGTATAATATGGATAAATAATTGGAAGAAATGGCACTTTATCTGTTGAGTTCTGCATTTCTAAGCACAGATGAGTTTCATTTACTGAAGAGTAGCTAGTATTTATGTTGGAGGCAGAAAGTAACAGTGAGTCACTGTTCTTTATCTGAGAATTTGCTCACTGTTTCTGCCTGAACCAATATAGTCATGTTGATTAAAATGGTAATGCACACCTCAGTACAGGCAAGTATAACACACACTTTAATTTAAACACTATTCTGTGATTAGATATTTTTCACCTAAATTTGATATATTCCCCATTATTATAGAAAATAAACTCTCCACTATCTTTATTGTTGTTGCTTCACAAGACACCATAGGGATGCAGCTTTAAGAGATTAGATGTAGGTAGGAAGATTAGGAGGAATAAAGAGGAATTGCATCTTCTGGTAAAATCACAAAGTCACAGAGTGTTTCCAGTTGGAAGAGAGTTGGGAACATCTCTAGCCTAACCTCTTGCTTGAAGAAGGATCAACACTGAATTCAGAATAAGTTGCTTAGGGCTTTGTCCAGTCAGGGCTTGAAAGCCATGGTGACCTCTCTGTGCATTGGTTGTCCACCTTTGCAGGGCAAATTAACCTACCCCAACCATCTCAGTCCCTTTCCCTAAGCTTTCTCCAGTTCACTGATGCCTTTCTTGTACCAGAGGTCCTCAGTTTGGATGCAGTACTCTAGATGGGGTTTAATGAGTGGTACTTCCAACCACTTTCTCCTTCACATGTCCAAAAATGTCTTCTGAGAGGATTCATTCCTACAGACAAAGCAGGCCCAATTGACCTGTACTTTTCCCAAGCATCCTTCTTGCTGCTTTTAAACAGTGAGACTGGTGAGAAACAGGTGCCTCCCACAGGATCTCACCAACCAGTTTCCTAAATACATCAAACTATGCTCCCCTTAGCTCCAGAACCTACACTGCTACTAGTCTTCTTCACTCGTGTCAGCATCTTGATCTCCACCATTACATGACCACCATACTCGATGTTGCCACTGTTTGTCACATCCTCAACCAGTTCTTCCTTGTTTGTGAGTAGACCCAGAAGAACACCACAACTAGTTAACTTATGCAATATTTGCATTAAGAGATTACCTTGCACACTCCAGACTTTTTTACCTTTTTGCCTCCCAGTGTGCTGCCCTTCCAGGCAGGTAAATTAAAGTAGTCTCCTGAGGACCAGGGTCCATGATCTGCAGATTTCCTGACTGATCAGACAGGACTTCATCCTGCCCCACATACTTGCCATCCCAACCTGTATCCTCATTTAATTGCAACCTGTTATCAGCAGCCCTCACGTATTTAGTTCAAAATCGTCCACACTAGGCTGCCAAGCCTGCTGGCAAAGATGTCTTTACCCATTTTCTCAGCTAACTACACAGCCATTTGTTACCTTGCAGGATGTGTCCACACTTTTCCAAACTTCTCCCTCACCTATTGGATCAAGAAGGGCTAACAAGGTCCTTCATCTTTGCCCCTAAAGCTCTTCATTCCTTCTTGGTATGTTCCATGCCAATTGCAGCAACAGCATTGCTGCCCATGGTCAAATGTGCAGTACTAATAGCCCAAGGACCAGAGAATAAAATGAAGGGGGGGAACTTGCAGTCTTTAATCTCCAAGAAAACCAAGAGCAGAACACACAGAGAGAAACATGTCTACTGACTCTAAAGCCAAAGTTGCAGTGACTAGAGTGACTGAAAACTTCACTCTGGCTTTCTGTAATTTTGGGCTTAATCCTGGCTTCATTAGATTGTGTCAGGAATAGCTGGAGGTTACACCATTCCCCAAAAAGGCTGAGGCAGAGCTAGCACCGCTGGAAATAGGCAAGCAAGTTGGAGCTCCCCAGGGCAGGCTTCAGGGCCCTTTTGTCACCAGCTTTCAGAGCTCCCATCATGATCACTTTTTGGCAAAGTAAATGACTACACCTGAAGAGAGATAATGCTCAGCTAAAATTTACTTGAAGTACTTCGTCATTTCCTTAGTCTCATACAATGCCTAGAATGGGAGCAATACCCAGGGGCTGTACAATAACATTGAAATGATCAGGTTTATTATCTGCGTGTTTTAATTAAATGCTATTTTTTCCCTAGAGGAAGAAAGTTTTTTATATTAAACAATTTAATTTGAAGTAAATGGGCCTCTAAAAGATATATCATTTACTCTGATTTGATTTACTGTGCAGAGAAGATTCCTATTCATGACTATTAATATGACTTAGCCCAATCAGATATGTTTCATTTGTGTCCTACTTCAAATCTTTAGTTTCTCCCATATGTCAAAAATGTTGGGGCTGCTGAATGATAAATCCTTGTTGCTATGGCAATTAGTTTCATTACCTAGGTGACAGTGCTAGCATGATGTCACCACTAAAGCGATCTAACTCCTGGAATATTTTTAGTGTCTGCTGCTGATGAACCACAGTAAAAACAACGTTTATCAATGGCCAAAAATACTGACAAGTGATGGGAAGGAAGGTGCAGCTTGACCACCATCTGTACTACCTGGAGAAGTGCAGGTAGAGAGCAGATAAGACAAGTGGACCACCTCCATTTAGTAATGCTATGAGGGAATGACAAGGACTCACAAAAAAATCCAACCCAAGCATTATTATTATTATTAATAATAATAGTAATAAAGAAGAATATAGAGAAAACTTGCAGATTCCTTTTTCAGTCAACTGCTGAATGAATTGTATCTCTCTGATTCCACCACATCACCCCGTCCTAATTCGCTGGGGTGATATGAAGGCATGCGCTGTAGCTGCACGCATTTACATATTTTAAGCAGTATTAATTACTATTAGTCACAGTTTTCCTCAATCAGGAATCAAAGTCCCATTGTATCAGGAACTGTGTAGATAAAAGCGATGCTCGATAGCCTCTGCCCTCCCAGAGCTTTCAGGTTTCAGGTGATTGTGAGGCAAGAAGCAGTTACTGCCATTTTCCTGGTTACCTACAATTTATGAAAGCTTTTATCTTCTAGTCACACCAATTCACATAGCATACAGTACAAATGAAGCCCAGAGGTAGCAAATTTGGCAGTGATTAAAAGGACAATCATGGTAGCATCTGTTATGTTTTGGGTTTTTCCTCCTCCCTCAGCTTTGCCTCAGATTTCTGGGACATGCTGAAGTGCACTGGTACA
Source organism: Dendrocincla fuliginosa (assembly GCA_035047845.1). Classification (NCBI taxonomy): domain Eukaryota; kingdom Metazoa; phylum Chordata; class Aves; order Passeriformes; family Dendrocolaptidae; genus Dendrocincla; species Dendrocincla fuliginosa. The sequence continues at coordinate 11,737,023 of JAWWMO010000121.1, read as the reverse complement.
GGTTGCATAGTCAGCATCCAATTACACCTGCTTTGACCAGGAAATCTGCATAAAACGTGACAGGATTTTCCTTCTACTTCTTTCTCAGATTAAAGTGCATGTTTTGGAAATCAGCCAGAAAAGCAGTAGTTACAGGAACACCCACAGCCATGGAGGATTTCGTTAATCTTCAAGCATTCAGACAGAACAACAAAAATGTTATTTTCACTATCACATACACTAGGTTCTTCCTTCCCCTGCTAGGCTAGTGTATAAGCAACTGAATAAACACAAGTGAAGAGTATGCAACAAATAACCAAGGAGAAAAATTCTCTTCCCTTTTTCTGATGAAGAACTGCTCCCAAAATGAATAAATTATTAATTTATTATTTAGAATTATGAGGCTGTGCTTGGAGCAAGTAGTCCTTGATCCATAAATCATTGGCAAACGATTAATTATACACATTCACTGCTTACTGACTTGGTTAGTCATATTAATCATACAGCACCCTGAACAGGTAAATGATAGTTTCTAAACATTGCAGTTTGTTGCTTTTTTGTCATTTTTGCCACCTTCTCCTCTACTGGACTTTGTTGAGAACACTGCATCCTGCTTGCACATGATCAGCCTCTCTTTGTTCATCCTTTCTCTCCAAATATTCATTGATACAAATCACATTTACCTAGTTCAAGTTGTAACTCATGGTCTCCTTTGTGCTCTCTGCCTGACCAGCTGCCATTGTGAAGATGAAAAAACTCTCAGCAATAATGCCATTGTGGGGGAAAAAAAAAGGAAACAGCTGCTCTGACAAAGATGCAGACTGACTTCACAGCTGTAGGGATTGTACTGCCTGTTCTCCAAATTGTCAACAAACCACCGGAGGAGTCCTACATGCAGACACACTTTGACATGGTCAAAGGTCACATCACTAATTTCTCTCTTACGGGGATTCATATTTCATATTGGTCTTCTGCTGGGACATTCCAGTAATTTAATACTGGTGATGTGCCCTTTACTTGTTGGCCTTTGGACTTCATTAGAGCTGGAGAAGAACACTGTTTTCTACCAGAACCCAGAGCAAGCATCTCTTTTACAAATTTGCCCATGCATTATTTCTTACAGTGTCACTCTGTTCTCTGAACATTCATTTCCCTCTTACTTTCTACTACTGTGTTCACTGAAAATGAATACAGATGACAGCATCAGAAGCCCACATGGCTGTGGATCCAGGTCTGCAGTTTTGCAGCACAATTCATGCGATGAGAGAGGTCACGCACAATGCTAATCCTCTGCATATGTTGAGAGCTTACATAGTTTCGGCTGTCTTTGAACTACTGAGGACTAGAACAAGGTCATTTGTTCTAGTGTTATTTGCAGTTGAGAAAGGGGGAATATTAAAGCTTGTTTATGAACAGTCACAGAATCCAACTGGAGCTACAACCAGTGTAAGAGAGTTTACCTCATCTACCTGCTCAGTTGACAATTTTCTTGCAGACACCCTACAAGATGTCCTACTTCTTTGCATTTTGGGAACATCAGTGTTCACACAGGAGTGACAGAGTTCTTATTCTTGTGCCCCAAGTTGTGTGATCTTCCAATTCATTCTGTGTAAAATCCCTGTTTTGGACTCATGACAGACTTCACCAGATTGCATACTGGCAGACAGAGTCAAATGCTCAAGTTAGAATTTTTTAGAGTTTGTAGAGAAGGAATTTTGCTTTCTTATCAGTATCTTTCTTCTGTTCCAAGGAGGCATCTCTGGCCTGGTGCCTTATTATGATACTCAATTCCGACAGTGCAACCCTGAGACAGCTCTTGAGTGACTGCACATATAGGAAATAAAGTGAATGTCCCAGCAAGTGGTAAATATGTAAAACTCTTTTGCACTACACAGGAAAGTACACAGAAACATCCAGTAGAAACTGTTAAGTGAAGAATAAAGGATGAGGCCCTTCCAAGACGCTCCAAATTACAGCCTTTGTTCCCATCCCAGTGCTTGGTCCTGAGGAAGCTGAGCAGCCTTCTCTGCTAACATATTCAGTCAAGAAAGTGCACATGTGCACAGTGAATCAGAAGCTTTCCAAAGAGAATGCTCAGCCTCCACCTAAGGATCATTTAACAAGAGAATAACGCACAGCTACCCAAGGTAGAACCAACAGGAGCATGTTATGTTGTGCAGCAGTTTTATGAACCATAAATTACAGCTGATGATACTGTCTAGCTCCTGTCATGAGAAACACTGAAATGGCTGACCTTGCACAGAAGATAACCTCAATTCATTCAAAATAGTAACATGTCATAAATTAACCTCATGCACTATGGTGCCTGTGTAAAAGAAATAAGCACAACCAGTTTTGTACACTGTAATTTATACATAATAGCCATAATACACCATCTATACAAATATTCAGCTGGAACATGCTAAAAGAGGAATGGAGATATTGGCCTATACTAGGTTAAAGACAGTTCTCAATACAAAGCTTTAAATATGTTTCTGACTTACTTTCAGCAATATTAAGATTAGGCAATCTTTTAGCTTGCCCTTAGACACATCTTAATTCAAGCTCTGCAGTTATAATATTAGCACAGGTAAAGCGTATCAGAAGCTATTGGCTATAATATAAGCTTGCTTTATTGATATTAACTTCTGTTAACATTGGAAAGAGACCCTGGGAAATGTGGTGGTATAAATTCCTTATGAGCTGTTCCTGATGTTCAAAGATACCCAATTCACTAATTCATTCTTCCTTTAAAGTGAGTCTCAAAACTGGAGAGTGCAAACATTATGTCATCTACTATCAAGTGAGAGAAAATGTAAAATGTTTGCAATACCAGAGAGAAATATCTTTAAACCCACAATTCTTGTTACCCTTGGTAACCAGTGACACTGTCATGCTGTAACACACCAGTGTTGTAGGTGCTTTAGAAAATTACATCTCTGGTTATTCAGGACATACACACACATACACAAATCTGTTATCTTAACAAGTACATTCTTGCCAATAACATTTACATTTTCAACTATTGCCATTTTATTTCTTACTTAATTGAGGAAAAATATTTTCCTTTAGTCAGTAGTCTTACAGGTCAGTTTATGACAAGCACCTAGAAATACCTAGATATTTAATCTCAGGGACAAACTAAATCTCACAAAAATTCCATTTTCCACTAGAGAGGAAAGATTAAGTTTTTCTGTTGATAATTATCTAATTCACAGGAATTGGTCAGTTCCACAATGATCATATTTTTGATGTGTGCAAGTTGCTTTCTTAAGGTCTGAGCACTGCTGTCAGTAGTGGCAGGTGTGCCAGGCTTTTGGGGTTTAATTTAGAGCTGCTTGCTCCAGGGAGGACTCAGAGACCCTGCTCTTTCTTGGAGACTGCGTCTTTTGGGGGTTTTGTTTACAAAAATAGACTGCTTCAGCAGGGCAGAAAAAACTCAGGATGGGATACGACAGACAAAAAGTCCTCTTTTTCCTTCTCCTCCCTATGCTGCTGCCCAGAAAGCAATGCACTGATATAAGTAGGACTACTTTTAAAGGGAAGAAGAGGACTTTTTTTTTTCCTTAACCAAGTAGAAAAACAACAGCTAGCTCTCCCTCTCTGTTTCCTCCTCTCTTTTTTTCAATTATAACCCTCCTACATAGTACAAATTGTTGTATATTTGTTTGTGTTTTCCCACTGCCCACAGTCACATCAATTATAAATGGATAAAAAAAGAGACTGTCTTTTCTTTTCCAGCCATAATCTTTCACAAATCTCAACTATTTCTGCCACTAAGATGTGCCTTCGCTTCCTTGAACTTCACTCAATATCATCTGTAGATATCCAAGGGCAAAAATGTCCCTTTTGTTACTCAAAAGGGGCCTTTTATAGCTCTCATGTTGCTGAGTGAGTTTGACTATACAGGAGAGTAGTTTTCTTGCTGAGGAATATCCTATTGTGACAGCTGTATTAATCCTGTCTTTTTAAAGAGTAGACAAGCAAAAGGCAATGAAGATATTACTAATTATGCTTAAAAACAATGAAATGTTGTTTAATGTATTAATACATATGTCTAGAAGTGAGGACTGCTGCACAGTACTCACAAGTATTCTTGCTGATTCTCTCACCTATACCACTTGCAAGAGACTTTAATAATCTAAGACCAAACCTCAGCAACACATATTATTTTAAAAAAATGTTTCTGACAACAATCTGCCTCACTCACATCAGTATCTTTCCACAGTACAAGCAGCCTAAGTATAACCATTGAATGTTGCTTTGGGCATGCTCTGTTGCCATGAAACACTACCCAAGAAATCAAGAGTGGCAGGAAGACATGTGGGACTCAAAGCCATAGTTGTTCTGGAGAGGTTCTTCAAGCACTGGGTGTAGCTCTGAGTTTTCTGCACATGCACAACATGTCTACAGAAAAGCATGACCTTCTTCTGGAATAAAGACAACCATTCCGTCGGTATTACAAAAACAAAAGGGGACCACTATTTGGGTTTGATCTTGAAGGAGGAATAGGACTTGGGTTTAGCTCACTGGTATTGAGAAAGACTGATCTTCTGAGCAGCTGGAAGACTATCCAACAGAAAGGCTTAAAATCTATGAAAGGAAACTTAGAGCAGGAAGAAGACAGTGATGTCTAGAATATAAACAGCACGAAGGAAACAAAAGAAAATTCATATGAAAAGGCAACTCTATCTTCACACTGTCATGTTAACTTTCACTTTGAGGAGTTGAAAATTAGTGGCCAGAGCTTCTGAAAGTGTAACAGTAAAATCAGAGTATTGGTGGCACTCCAAAACAAGTCTGAATATTTTAGCTCCCTTTTTTTGTTTCATGCAGATGCTTTCAACTGACATTTTTGAGTACTCATTTCCCTCTTTTCTGCTCGTCTGGGATACCTAAAAACAAAGTATAAAAGAATAAAAGAAATGGAGTGAGAGGGTCTGGGTAGGTTTTGCTTGAATAACTGAGCCCTGCTTATCAAGTGATGCTCAAACATCAAAGTGTTCGATGGCTTATCAACACATTAAAAATACCTTGACTGTTATTCTTTAGCTCCATAAAACTTTTTCTTCTCCAGAAATGCACTGTTTAAGTTGTCTGATTGATCTTTAAACACTTACAAAGGGAAAAGGTCCACTAATGCAATTTCACTGTCATTGTTTTCAAAGCTATTGAACTGTAAACCCTGAGTGTTAGGTAACTGATGTGTGAACACCTCAGCCAGTAACCTCTTTTAAGGAAAATATTTCAATAGGTAAGTTTAGTTAAACTGTTTATAATTAGAACATGAAAAAGCAATTATTTTATGGAACATATGAGACACCTGATAGAATAGTGGTTTATGGTAAACTCAATTTCTTTTCTGTACTGGGTGTTCACATACATACAAACACATACAGAAGCATACATGTCAACAGTGTTGAATATGCTTCATGCAAAAGAATTTCTCCTTAAATTATGCTACAAATTATTCAGTTCCCTCTGTGTGAGATAACCTGATATGCAAAAACCCCTAAGACCAAGTCCTGAATCTTGGTTTTTTGCATAATTTTGAAGTCCACAAGAATTACTATAATTTTTATATAACTTGGATCTACTATGATTTTTGAATATCATTGGAATCATTCATTTCTCACTTATAACATGTCAATACTTTGCTGCTCTGTACAAAAAGTTATGAATTAACACAAACTTCTGAAATCGAGTCAGTATGCACTTTCAGCAACATAAAGTGGTTTTCTTTGACATTTATGTTTATTTCAGTGAGTCTACAAATTTCAGTATGCTTGATATTCTTGATATTAAAGAGGAAGACAGATAAAATAGTCAATTCACACATCATTCTTTGATGTATTAGCTGATCACCAGTATTCAATTATTTAAGAAGGGTTTGTGATTCTAGTAGTGTATGCTAGTAGTAGTGACACCGATGACAAAATAGTAAAAAAAAAAGAAAATGCCTCAGAGTACATAAAATTAAAGGAGAAAATGAGAGTATAGCTAATAGCTACAAAATTCCCACACATAGAGTACCTGGATTAGTCAGTGACATAAGCTGCTTTGGATCACTTGGTTATCTAAATGTTTGACAGCATTCAGTCTTGAGTAAATATTCCAGAATTTACAAATACATTCAATAAGAAAAAAGCAGCCTAAGAAAGTGATTATTTAAGACACTGTCAATATTCACAAAGACAGCCTTCAGCTGGTAGTCAGCACACCAAGTCTTTACCAGTCAGTGTGAAACCAGAGGTTTGTCTTCTTCAACCCAAACTGTGTCTGCAGGGATGTACAAATCAGCTTCAGCTATGCCTTACCTCAGACACACCGTATACTCTCCAAGTCAGTTCTCCGTTTCCCCAAGTAACACAAAGTTCCCAAATAACTCAAGGAACACAGTAAAACAGTCTGGATTGCCCCTGATTCCCAGACACATTCAATTGATCTCCTCTGCCAGATTTTCTTCCTCTACATCCCCCACTCCCCAAATACTGGTGAATTTCCAACAAAATCTAAACCTTTAATAAATTAGGCAAGTTGTCATTTTATCATCACTATTCACTTGCACAGAAAAGGAGGATGCTGTAGAAACTCTAGGGAAGGTACATGAACTAGTTCTGTTCATGAAAGGAAGATGTGTAAGGAAAGGACTACAAGAAGTACAGTAAATCAGCACTGAAATAACACACATTTACAGTAAAATGAAAATATAATTTCTCATAACATCCTGTAAGTTGTTTTGTGAAAATGTGACTCTACAAGGAAGACTTCAGAACTGCTGTATCTTGCTCACTTCAAAGCACAGTGCTGGGTTAACAGGAGAAAAGATGGGCTCTTGTGATCCATACTGGAATCTAAGTAGAGTGGATACCGAATACTGGAGTTAAAAATAAAAAGGCATGGTGTTGTGGTTTCTTTTTGCTAGTTTGACAAGTGCCTTAATCAGTCCTTCCTGATTAATTTTTCTTTTTTTTATAAGAAAACCAGACCAGTTTTCTACCAAACAGCTGCTTCTGGAAGAATGTGTTCTAGATGTTAGATGGAAAAATGTACTGGATTATAGCTGCACACCAGTGACCACTCCACTCCCTTGTGGGCAGTCAGAAGATGGGACTGGAAAGAATCTCCCGGATTACTGAGATCAAACTTATATCATTGCAGACACCACACCATATAAACACTTGAATGAATTCATCAGTCTTCTTAGAGATAGTTCAGTGCCTTTTTTTTTTTTTTGCCTTTACTACTCTTGCTGCAGGATGTCCAACATGGTTTGAGGCCAGAATTTTCCTTAAATAATTGATCTTTCTCCCACTCATGCTGCTCCCCACGTCTTGTTTTGCTGTGTGAAACAAAGAAAGAACTTTAACTCTCCTTCTGTAGGTTCTCCATTCTTACAAGCCTTTCTTATCTTTTCCATCCCAAATGTACTTCCAATGAACACTCTTAACAACCTTCACATGATACTCCAGATACCCCAGGCTGGGAATCCTTCTCCTGACACACCTTCCAGTCACATTGTTTCTCTTCTGGACTTGTTCAGTGTTATTAATGCATGACCATAGATTATCCTGTGACCACCTAACAGACCCATAAATAAGGCACTTGGGCTGGTCTAAGTACCACAGGCATGCATTCAGTTAGATCACTGAACAAACTGCATAAAAGGAAGCTTTTTCTCATTGAGTAAGGTATCACTGTCTGATGACTGACTCCACAGAAGAGACTTTTAAGTGAAGCTACTGATTAGTACAGATGTTGCAAAGGCAAGAAGCCATCAGAACTTGGCAGGAATCACTTTGTCATTAAGTAATTCAGTCTCTTAAGTTACAAAATGATTTGTAGATGACTGCATTGTGTTATCTGCCTTTCCTTGTCACACTCCAATACAGCAGTGTAATTTGAGATATATTTCCCCTCAGCTATATTTTTATCAGGTCTTCTGTCATCTTCTAGCAAAGATGGGAGTAAGAGGTTTAGATGCCACCTCTTTTCAAATATTGTGGAATGCAACGAAAAAGGAGCTGTTAATGACAGAGATAAAGCACAGCACAGAGCAAGGAAAAATGAAAATATACAGCTCAGCTGAAAGTCTTGATATCTTAAGGAAACAAGTCATCAAGCAAGAGAGGAGCAGAACCTTATCCTAACCTCCTGCTCTTAATAAAGTACGGTGGCACAGATATTTTCAAGTCCTAATCTTTATGCTTGGTCTGGTTGGGGATGAAGGACAACGTGTGAGTTCACAGTCACTGTGGCAAAGGCAGACTCTGTCAAGGTCAACAGAGCAGCTATAGATCAATGTCACAAAAGTTTCTAAATGAGAACCTCTCCTGAACTAGGCAAGGAAAAATGTGGAGGCAAGCACAGGAAAGTGTTCTCCAAATGGTATCTTCTACTTGTTAAAATACAGAATCATCTCTCACCCTTGTAATTCAAGGGTATCCTCTGCAGGCAGATATAGGTCACTGATCTTGCTTCAAAATGAGCTGCACCTCTATTTTTCCTTTTGATGTGAGCAACATGCTTGTCATTAGACGTCATCGCTGAAACTTCTAAGCTGACTGATGAGCACAGCTACACTTGCACTGTGCACATACTGATAAAAGACAGAGCATCTAATGTTTAGGGAAGGTAACGTCATAATTCTGAGTAACAATGTTATTCAGGACAATGACTAGCCAAAGGACAAAGAGTTATGAGCCACCATTCAATGACTGAAAGGGACAAATAAACTGTCTGTGATATCAATATTCCAAAGATACTATTTTAAAAAAAAAACACCCAAAAACCAACAAACAAAGAGTTTTTCACCCTGCAAAATTAAAGGGACACACTAGGCAATACTCTGGTCATACAATTATGCAGTATGTACAGTGAGGGATGTTTACACCCACAGCACTCCACCAAGAGACAATTTCCATCAACACACTTACACAACTTCATTGCCGTCACACAGTCATTAACCCCGAGTGGCCATTTCTGCTCTCTCTGTGGTTATGATTAATTACTCTGCTTTGAAAAGCAAGCTGCTCTGTGCCAACAGAACTTTGAAGGTGTGCATTAAACACACAGAGACACAGATATACCTTCAGTCTTCAGCTGGACCAGGACTTCTCCAGAGTTCTGAGACAACAGAGTATTTTGCCATACCAGTCTGACAGTGTGAGTTTGTGTGCCGGTAGAGACTTGCCTGTTACTATTGCCATTATGCATACCCTGCTTCCTTCTCTACAGGGAATGGGCTTACACCGTTATCTTACAGCTCACAAACTCTGCAAATAAACATAGGCATCAACATCAGCAGCTTGAATTTTAGATGTGTTAAAAAACATACAGCTCTCCAAGTTACTATACAGAAAAGGTGGGGCTCTTTCTTGGTGCCTTGCACCTATCTAAGTATGGATATTTTTTACTTAATTACCTGCCAGAAAATGCATGGATTTGCAGTATTATTCTTTTAGATATGTTCTAAGAGATCTCTTTCCTGTCTTTTAAATGCAGATCTGGGTTCATCTGCATATGTTGGTCCCTGAAGGGCCATTTCTGTGTCAGACGATTCATATTCTGATTATAAGTTACCACATAAAGGCAGTCACTAATAAACCACACCCCTCACAATTTGCCTTATGTAATTGCTACATTTATGAGTTTTGCACCTGAAAAGCTACTGGTGTTTTCTCACACAGGTGCAGCCTCAGTTCCCCTGCAGGACCACGTAAACTTTAACAAAACACTGCCCACTTTAGGTTTGCTTGGATTCAAATACTGCTGAGGAACTCATCTTCCGTACTAATTGATGGTGTGGGACTTCAGACAGAGGAAGAACAAAGCCTTCTGTGGTCTGTATATAGAAGGCACTGAAAAAATAATTAGCGACAAGCTTAACTAGAGGCTAAAGGTAAACTACAAATGAGTGGAAATTCCAGCATTGCCCATAATAGCTATTTTTGTCATTAAGAGATTTTTACTGTGACTGTAATCTCTTAAAAATAAAGCCATTTACCAGTAACACATCAAAAAGGCATTATCAGAAAAATCAGCCAGACAGACTACTTCAGCTACAGCAGTGCATGCAACGCTACCTCTCTTAAAGGCTCAGATTTATGAGGCAGAAACATTGCTTCAGGCAGATTTCAAGAATAGGTACAGAAGGCGGAGATTACAAAGAGGAGGGTGTTGTGTTGTGGTTAAAGGTCATAAAGCTGCATTTACACTACGCTCTTCAATAGCTATAAAATTAACTTAGATATTTCAAGAAAGGACAAGTACAAATCATCACTGCTGTGGAGACAAGAGGAAAAACTTTTTTTCTTTTCAATAAAATTCCTGTCAAAATGGAAAACAGGGGATTTATGTAGAGGTATCAGAAACAAAGTTTCATCTGCAGAGAGTTCAATTTAGAAGCAGACTGTGAGAGAGGGAGAGAGGACAAGGCGTAGGAAATTTAACATGCTTTCCAGGCACATGCTGTGACAGTACGATTCTCACCTCCTAAAGCCCGTGAATCAAAGGTATTGAAAATTCAAGCATTTTTCTCCTGGCAGTGGGTGGCCTAGTCCCAAAATCCAGCTGCCTTTCTGTATGAGACAGCTGAAATCATCTTCACATATATGCTAGATTTATGTTATTATTGCAGATCATATCAAACATATATGCTCTGCTGAGTTTTTTCACAGTATAATTACCTCCTTCTCCAAGCTAAGCACATGTCCCATCACAAAAGACCAAAAAGGTCTTTAGGCATATCACAAAAATCAACCAAGTTGTTAGATGATTATAAGTAGCCATTTTCTCTTTCTTCTCACTCCTCCTCCTCTCCAACTTTCACCTACTTCAGATTTTTTCAGTGCTGATCTGAAGCTCAGCTCTTTCAGAAGCAGAAGTGGAGGGCTAAGCTGAAGAGATATCAAACCAAGTACCTACTTGATTATTTGACAGTCAAGGCCCCAGAGTGACCACACAAGCTCCCAGTGTGACTGGGAGCAGCAGTGCATGCAGTCAGCCACCTTGTCCTCAACATTGACCAAACCAGGCTCCTTCACACAAAAATCCTCACAGGCACTTACACAAGAACATGGGGTCTCTCAGAAATCTCTTGATTTTAGCCAAGAGGTCCCATGCTAAAAGATTTATATGCCTCTCCTTGGTGCTTACAGAATCACAGAACTGCTGTGTACTATCTTAATGTCCCCTCATTTTCAACTATTCCTCTTCAGCAAGGAGTCCCAGTTTTACATATGAAAGGCTTTCCACAACACTAAATGTTCTAGTTGTCTTCCTTGGAAGACACTCAATTTCTGCTGCAACGCTTCATCACTGGTCCCTTTTATTAGCCCAGATTTGAGCACCAGCTGTGCCTTTACCTTGCAAGATCTTGTTATTTCCACAAAAAGGAGAGTTTTTACACCAAAAAACTAGTGCAACTGGATTTGGTTTTCCAAATAATTTCTTTACTATTCACCTTGTGAAGAGAATCAGTGCCTGGTCTCCCAGTGCTTCTCCTCACATTCACTTCTCAATGCAGCAGTTCTGCAGTGATTTAGTGGAAACAGCTTATTACTTAGTGATAACTGGTATTATCCATGTTGGCTTTTACACAATGTTAATTTAAAAGAGGTGTGCATGAGTGCAGTGTCTCCATCTTCATCTATATACGTGTCTAAAGGCATCTAAATAAGAATTCAGGGGACTAATTTTGGATACTTACTCTCTAAAATGGCAGCATTAAAAAGCTGCCATTTCATTTTGCAAGTAGCACCAGACTTTTTAGAAATTCTCCAAGTGCAACTTACCATTATTCTCTCACATCTCTTCAACTTTGAACAAGCCCAGCACCTCAAGATCCCAATTTAGACACTAAGGTATGTGTGCGTGTATTCTCATTTGGGCATTTAGTCCTTAGAAAAAGAAGCAGCTGGAAGCCAAGTATTTCAAGAGCTTCATTTAGATGCTGAAGTAGGATCTGAGCTCTCCTGAAAGTCAGGTATTTAGTGGCAAAACCTGTAAGTATTTAGGCCAGTAAGAATTATCGTCTCTGTTGGGAAGGACACATTTGTTTTACTAGATAAAGCAGCAATCATTTAACTGTTTTTCTCACAGCAAGAAATATCATGTTCCATGAATTTATGAGAACGTGGCCAAATGCTGTATGCTTTATCTTCCTTCTGTATTTGCCAGATGAAGGAAACAGGTAAGATTTGCAATAGGGCAGAGAACTAGATGAAAAGCTAATATCAAGCTTGCAGATTTCAAACCAAACAGATACTCAGGAAGGCTCTATTAATTCAGCAAGAGTAAATGAAGACTAAAAATACCAGCCTAAAGAAAACCCTCAGTCTGTGCTATTCTGCTAAATTCTTTCTGCTCCACTGATGCTATTAGGGTTGTACTAAGTGTTGATACTAAGATCTGAATTGTGTTGAGCAGTTGCCTTAGTTAGGAAAACCTATTCGACATCTCTGGATGTGCCATTTACATATTACATACATAGAAAAAAAAAAGTAACTTATTGGTATAGCTGGTTCTTAAGCAGAGTAGATCAAGCACATGTATATTGAACTCTGGTTTATCTGCTATCCTGTGGGAGGCATAAGGGGGCATAGCTTGTAAATTGGAGAAAAGTAGTATTTTCTCCTTAATAGTTTGGAAAAAAAAGCTTCCATTTTTTATAACATCTGCAAATAACAACCAGAATTCACTGCTGAAAATTTCTCATCACACACTACAAACTTTAATCATACCAAACACAAGGTTGACCATGTTGTTCCCATGCATAATACTTGCTGGTCTCATCTTTGCCAGGATACTGCCTATCCTATTAGGTAACACATTTTTCTTCTTTTGGCTGGTACATAATCCTCAAGGAACAAAACTGCCAACGCTTACCATTTTATGGAGTTTCATATGCTATTTACTGTTTCCTCTTAAGGCCATAAGCCTGAGAATATTACACACCCACCCACACATACAAACGCATCTTTTCTTTAATTGCATTTCTAGCCCTGGAGATTACAGATCAGCCTGGAACCACAAACTATGTGCATTCCAAAATATCAAAACCAGCCCAAGATGTGTGTAATCTTTGGACCTTTCCTGCTTATGATTTTTGGGGAGGGGAGAAGACTTCTGATTTGAGAACATATCTGGTAGGCAAAGTTTACCACCTTGCAGCTTATGCAACAGCTCGGACTCACTCACTGTCACCCATCTGCTGGGACAGCTCCTGCTCCTGGCACAGCAGCGCTTGGCCAGCAGCTGTCCAGTGTGGCACAGTGGAGCTGCAGGTGCATCCCGCCTCTTATCACCCGAGCACTGCATGGCCGGGAGAGGAGAACACATTGCATGGGTTGCAAAATTAACCTGGAAGTGGTGTGCACACATGGAAGGTGAGGAGGACTGAGAAGCTCCCAGGGAAGGACCAACTTCTTGCAAAGATGGATCACAGCAAACATTACTGGAGGGTAAATACTGAAACGTTACCACTGTTTCCTTAACTTGTTCACAAGCAGCACTAACTCAGATGAACTGAGAGCTCCAAGGCTGGAAAGATGGCTCACTAAAACCATTTGTGGCGACAGGCCAGCTGCAGTGTAGCATCATTACAGACAATGTCTTGGCTTGCTTAAACAGCCATTTATTTCCTAGAGTAGTAAAATTGGTCTTTATTTTGCATTTATTGAAAAGGGATTTAAAAGATTTACTTTCACACCATATTTTTTGGCAGCAGAACATATACTGAAGCTTTGGTTTGTTTTGGGGTTTTTGTTTGTTTTAGATTTTTTTTTTTCATTTTAAATTCTTTTTTTAAAGCAGAGCCTTTAACAAGTTAGCAATTTTAATGAGTGTCAACTGCCTAAATAAACAGAAACAACGAAAGAAATGAAATTATTAAAATTTCTCCCCTCTTGGAAGCGCGAGATAATCTGTGGGAGGTGCTGACCGCCCAACTGTTTGCTCAAACGTGTTATTTAAAGTATTCTTGAAAATACTGTTTTCTCATAATGTTAAGCATCCCCATTACCCTAGCCATCAAAATAATTTTCATAATGAATGTAGGGCAGCACACGCATTCTCACTCATTCTCACTCATTTCACGACAAAAGGAAAAAGGGAAAGCAGACAGAAAATCATGAATGGTTGTGCAGTGTTTCTGTGATGCAGAGTATGAATGGCCAGAAAGGCCAAACTAATCACTTCACAGAATCACAAAATATGCTGAGTTGGATGGGACTCACAAAGATCACTGAATCCAACTCCTGGCCCTGCACACAACGTACCCCAAGAGTCACACCATGGGTCTGAAAGTATCATCCAAACTTGAACTCCACCACACATGGTGCTGTGACCTCTTTTCTGGGGAGATGTTCCAGTGCCCAACCACCCTCTAGGAGAAGAACTTTTTTTTTTTAATAGGCAAAATAAACCGCCCCTGACAAAACTTTAGGCTCTTCCCTGGGGTCCTGTCACTGTTCACACAGAGAAGAGATCAGTGTCTGCCCCTCTTCTTCCCCTCACGAGGAAGTTGTAACTGCAATGAGGTCTCCCCTCAGTCTCTTCTCCAGGCAGAGCAGACCAAGTACCTTCATCCACTCCTCAAACAGCTTTCCCTCAAGGCCCTTCACTATACTTGTTGCCCTCCTTTGGACACTCTCTAAGAGCTTAATATCTTATATTGTGATGCCCAGAACTGCACACAATATTCAAGGTGAGGCCGCACCAGTGCAGAGCAGAGCAGAACAAACCCCTCCCTTGACAAGCTGGTGATGCTTTGCCTGATGCCCCCCAGGACAGGCTTGGCCCTTCTGGTTGCCAGGGCACTGCTGACTCATATTCAACTTACCATCCACCAGGACCCTCGGGCTCCTTTCCATGGCACTGCCTTCCCACATCTCCTTCCCCATTCTGCACATACATCCAGGGTTGCCCCAACCCAGGTGAGAAATCTGACACTTTCCCGTGTTGAATTTAATATAGTTGTTGATTCCCCAATCCCACAATTTGTCAAGATCTCTCTGCATGGCCTTCCTGCTTTCAAGGGAGTCAACAGCTCCTCTGAGTTTGGACCATCCAACTTAGTGCATGAATCAAAGGTACACTCAGTTCTTTATTTCTTGATCACCCCTGAAAACGAAGTACCAGCAGCCTCACTATCTAATCATCAGCCCTCAAGTTTCATGCTTAAAAAAAAAATAAATCTCAAAATATAATAAAGAAGGTAGGAATACAGCTGCCTTTGTAAACAAATCACACTGATGAATAAATGGCATCCATGCTAATACTGCCAGAGGCAAAACTGTGACCTGAGAAAAAACATCAATCTCTTTATGTTGCTATAGCCTCATTGGGATTGCTATATTTATTAATATCCAGATTTTCCCCATACATCAATTGCTGCTACTACCTCATATTTTCTCCCCTGCAAGGTCAAAATGCAGCCCATGGAGGCTTACTATTAAAAATAAATAAAAAAAAAAGAAAAGAAAGCATTGTTTCCAGTCAGTTCAAAGTCACCATGAAAGACAGACCGATTTACACACATAGCAGCTTAGAAAGGAGCTTCAAACTACAAGAGCAGGGATGCCAATAGAACCACAATAAAAGGTCAATGCACTTTTGAAATTAAAGTAAAAAAAAATCAGAACCTGCTCTGCACTGTCTTGAATGTTCATGTCCATGTGAGGAGCACAGCTGCAGCTCAGCAGTGACACCCACACATCTCAACATACTCCCAGAGAGCATGATCCTGTGCCACATGGCTCATCCCACTGGGATGCTGATGCTGGACACATGTAGGGTCCCTCAGTACCACAGGTTCTCGGGACCTCATCTATGTCCTCATTCTTGTCACCCTGGTAATTCAGCCTCCCCCAGGTTCATCTGGCAAGCAATTCAGCACTACTACCTCTGAAAGGCTGGAGATGACAGTTTTTGTCTATGGGCCACACCATGGGAGCATTCCCAGAGCCACCCACTCACTCCCCATGCGACAGTCTGGGGCATGGCTCCAAGCTAAGCAAAACCTGGGATGACCATAACTTATTCTCTCCCCAAAGTAAGCAGAGCAGTCCCAGCCCTCATCCCCTACCTGGAACTGTGCCTGGGAAACAGGGATCATTCCAAGTCCACACCACAGTGAGCTGCATGGCTACAGGAACCAAGATGGAAGAGCCACCACCTCTGGGTGCCAAGTTCAAGCTCTGGTAGCAGCATTGTACAACTTTCAGAGGATGCCAGCAAGCCTTAATTGGCTTGGGCCCTGCTCACAGTCCAGCCACCCTTCAAGAGGCACAGCCATTCTCTCTGAACATGGCAAAAAAGCCCCAGGCAAGGAGCACAGACAAATGACTGTCAGATGAGGAAATTGCAGCAGCTAATCCATCCTGGTGATTTAGGCAAGTGCTAAAAAATAATCTCTCTTGCTGTTTATTTTTGTTCACAGATTGTTTTCAGGCACAAAGTAGTCAAATTAAGTCACAGCCACGGCATGCAGCACGTAAGAGTTTGTTATTACTGAAGCCATGCAAGTGTCACCATTCTGGTTCACAGGTGTTGTGATAAGCAAGTTTTTATTTCTCATATGCAAAACACTAACTTCTTTTGAGTGTAAATTTGCCTGAGATGCAAAGCAGGCTCAACATCCATCAGGTCTAAAAATTTCAGTCAAAGCCATCAACTCAGAGTGCCTCAAAACCTTATAGAAAAGAACGAAATTGAGGATTTTAACAAGGTCCAGGAAGGATGAGTTGTGATTGCTTTCAGATGTGACAGTAAAATTTGAATACTCATAGTTTTTTGTAAATTTAGGCAAGAGCTATAAATCTTTCATTTGTCAGTTCAGTTAAGTTCCAGTTCTGCTGCTCTACTCAAATATTTGGTAGGATTATGCTTTGTGTTTTATTTCCTAATCTGACCATTATGGTAACTAATTTATTTCTATGTAATTTAATTATCTTTAGCTGTTCTGCATCCTTGGTGCTCTCTGAATACTCCATCTCCAGTTATTTAATTTTCACTCTTCTCCTGCATTTGAATGATCACTCTTTACATAGAATACTGGCATGGTAATGTTGCTTCACTTGTAGCATCTGCAGGCAGAGCTGTTATTTAATTTCAATACATAGTCTGGCCAAGGGGATGGACCCAAACACTTTGATCTTCAGTCCTTATGGCTTGCACTCATAAGCCACTATTTTCTCACTGATGCTAAAGAAGTTGCTCAGCTCTTTACCTCTCTCAGTTACTACTCCTGTTATGCCACCAGGTGCTCATTGCAAAGCAAAAAGTTTCCTTGCCCCCTTGCAAGTACGCTTTTAATTCCTTTATTTCTGTTCTAAAATCCTGCCAGGCTACTGCTGGGAGATTTAAGTTGAGGAAGAATCTACTTCCTGCCCTTTTTAGTGTCACTGATATTCGCACAGGTTTCACAGCTTAACTCTGTGAAGTGCAGATTTTACCTCTGCCTACAATGTAAATGTATGCCATCTCTAAAGTCCCCACACTAACCCAGCAGAAGGTTTGGATCCTCTTAGGGCAGCCTTTCCTCTGAGCTACTTCCAGCTCCTGGGTGATCCTCCACCACATGCATCCCTCTTCTCAATACATAGCAAGCATTCTCACTGTAATACCTTTCTTACAGTTGTTCTGCCACTGCAATATTTGTAAAAATATAATAACCTAAAATGTGGCATTTGAATGACAGAGGCATTTCATATGAACTTGTCTTCAAGTTAGCCATGGGTATTTGTGTCTAAAGGGAAAGGAGCATTCCACACACCTTCCTTTTCAATATTTTTCTAAATTAGTAAGTCTCAAAATAGAACAGCAGCAGATAAATTTATTAGGTGACAGATGTGAAAATTTGCTGCTAGCAGATGTATGGAGGATGTATTTCTCCACAGTAAAGAAGAAATTCAATCTCCAAAAGACTTCATCTGGCACTAAGACAAGAGTTCTTTATTCTAAATACATGTTTACAAGGTTTTCACGTAAATTTTGCCTTTTTGGTATATATATATAAAAAACAACAACAACAACCAATTCTCATTTAATGGGCTGTTGTAAGGCCAAACTACAATTGCCAGATGATATCTTAAACAATACAAAACACACTCCAATTATCTACTGACCTTTGAGAAAGCCTGCACACTTCTTATTTTTAAATGCTTTTACTCACTTTTTTCTTCTCGGCTGGTTTCATCCTCACGGGTTAGGTAGCACCTCTCACTTGTTTTGCTTCAAAACTAGACACTGTCCACTCTCTGAAGTGAAGGAAATTAGATGCCACTTCCCAATTTGAAGGTTTTTCCAGGGTGAGAGAAAGATGAGTACATAGTGAGATGATGGAATAGGGGATTCGGGTTGTGTCTGGTGAGACCATCTAGCAGCATGAAAGAATATTGTCAGCTATTCTGGCTTGCTCTTTCTTTGTTCAAAAATTTCAGTAGAAATCACACAGTGATTCCTCAATGTGTGCTTACAGAAAGAACATGCTACCCAAATAAAGAAAATCAAAGCGAATTCAAATCATCCACTGAGAAACTGGTAGACTTTGAGTGAAAGCTAGCAACCTGATGGAGTTCAGCGGTGACACAGATCCACCAGCTGTACTGACCCTGCTACCCTTGTACATCACTCCTTTGTGGCAACCCTGTTGAGCATTAACAGCCTTCCCTAAGCAAGATTCCAGGGACAAACACAAATTTATACTGCAAACACTGCTCATGCCTGTTGGAGGTGGCAGTGGACTTGATTCAGAGCAGGGAAAATATTCTGTACATTTTCCTGTGCAGATCTGGGCAAGTTAGAAATAGGAGCTGAGTGCAGGAATATCAGCTGGTACCAGGAGCTAACTGCAGACAGAAAAAAGAGTAAAAAGGAACATAAGAGCATAAAATTCCACAACTACAGTGCAACAGGAGCCTGAGGTCACAAGAGGGACTACTATTTTCTGGCACCAGAAAAATAGTAAATCGATGCTTCATTCTGATCTGGTGGCTGGCTGACATCTATGGCATCCTGCCACAGATGCCTTCTACTTTTGTGGCTCACACAACAGCTTCATATAATAAATCTTTGTCAATGGACAAAGACGCACACTCACACTCAGACTGTTGTCAAGAAAAAACTAACAACTTCATTAACAACAGGCTTGCCTTTATAGTCTTTTTATCTGTTCACACGCATATATGCTGCATCTCATTGGGTAGGTATTCTTGTCCACGAGCCTTAGACCATCTTCTGATAGGTGGTCCACATCTCTCCTCGTGCTGGTAAGTCTCAAAACACATCTTGTTATTCAAACTTTTTTGTCTCAGTTGCTTTTCTCCTTTCTTCTACTTTCCCATGCCTGGTACAAGGCCACAGGTGTTTCTTTCCTGCTTTCCCATGCTTACAGCTGCATCTTCTCAAGGCCAAAGCTGTCCTCAGCCCAGTAGTCTTTCACACTTAGGAACACTATAGGAAGCAGAACAGTTTCCACAAGATGCATTCTATTTGTGATTTCAGAAACTTCTAAAACTTCACAATAAAAAAAAAAAAAAAAAAGAAAAAAAAAAAGCCCAGAAAACCAAGCCAAAACAATACCCCCCAACATATAGACAGCCAAAGTCACAGAAACAAGGAGATTCCAGAATTGGATTCATCAGTACAACCTTAATTTGGCTTCTTTTTATGACTACATATATATACACTGTCTTAAATGCAGGAGAAAACTTTTGACAGTTTTTAACAAAATACCTAGAGCTATAAAGTGCATCTGTAATCTGTTTTAGTGAGTTTGGGTGTTTCGTTTGGGTTTTTTTTTTTTTTAACACACAATGGCATGCAACCTTTCTACCATGTCTAAATATTTCAAATTGTGCACCTATCTCCCGAAAGAGGCTTGTTTGGGAACCTTGTATTTCAACTGTATAAAGAAACCCATCAGTTTACAGGCTGAAAATACGTCCCAGAAGGCACACTCTCATTTGCTTGGCACTGCTCCTCAGTCCAGGCTCTATAAACGGACCCCAAGCCAACTAACTGAAATATCAACAAAGGAGTAATTCTGTTGTGCTCCAAGTACTAGTTCTGCTTTCTTTGCTGACACCAACAGAAGCAGGGACAGAAACTGTCTTAAGACACAGGCTGCAGGCCCTGGATCTTTTAGTCTGACCCTCAAGTAAGAAAGCAAAGATGCACCAGCAGATCTCTGCTTTTAACAAAGTAAATTGTGAGTGAGATATAAAATTGCCAAGTATGAGTTACCTGCTGCTTATGACAATTTTGTTTCCTCCATTTCTGCAGACAACACAAAACCAGGGCATTGCACAACTTCCTCACAAAATAGGGATTTCCTACAGGGACATGTGCCTTTAGTATCATTGCTTCAGAACTACCTATCTTAACCCATCTCCTTTCACTTCTCTGCTCAGAGCCCAGCCATGAAACACTGGCTCTTTTATAATTAAAAAGTTGATTTTTTTAAATTTTTTTCCCCTCAATTACTGATAAAGCTTTGTGCATATTCACAACTGAAACTTAAGGAATAGAAGGTCCCAAAATTTTTTTTTCTCAAAGACATTCTTCTAAGCAGAGCTCTAGATATTGCAATCCCAGCTCTTGTCAGCAGTTTACAATTCCACTGTAAACCCATTTATGTTTTAGTATACCAAATGGACATGCCTACATATTGCTCAAAGACTGAATTTTATTGTGAATAGACCATCCAAGAGAATTCACGTGACAGCATAGTTTGTTTGCCAGGAGTCAGTGGCTGTAAAACACTTCAAGTTCACTACTCTTCTTAAACTTACAAAAGCAAATTGGCACTAGTCTGTACTCAGGAATCCATTTAAATAGGTGCATTTAAACAGGTAATTGCTAATTTTGCATAAACTCTAGTAATGTTTATTAATGAGACAATACAGTATCAATTATGAAATGTTCATCTACCTAATAATAGACAAAATAATTACCTTTGGCTCTTCAGCGATCCTTGCAAATGTTTAGCAGTGAAAATGTAATCTGTTCTCATGGCGCATGTCCTTATTTGCTTGTTTTCTCCTTTACCCATCTACCCTTGTTCTGCACAGTCCAGGCCTGGTCAGCACTATCGCTGTTCTAGTTTAGGCCAGGTTATTCCATACCACCTCACGTCATTGCCAATGACAGAGGGATTTCCTCGCTTCCAAGACGAAGGGTTGGCTTCCAGTCCTAGAAACAAGGTGGCATTGTCCACCATTGTTGATTACCTTGGGGTCCACAGGGACATCTTTGCATGTGAATTATTCTCGCTTTTTGTATACTTATGTTATTAATACAGTTGCTGCTACTGTTTGCTTTCTTATCTCAATGCTGTTACAGTGTGATTCTCAGGGCTGTTCTGTGTAGGTCCAGGAGGTGGACTTCATTGATCCTTGTGGGTACCTTCCAGTCCAGGAGATTCTATGATTCTCTGATCTTCTGAGATCTGTTCTCCTTCCTTCACTTAAATCCATAGACTGAGAGCTTCTTTTCTTTAGGGTACTTCTCACAGGCTCACATGTTTTGGAGATTAGCAGACAATGCAGAACTGTCTGTGAGCACGTTGGCAGGGAACAGTTAGTGTCAAATTAGCGAAGTTAACATGATAGATTGTGATAAATTGAATACTTGGAGTACTATGTGCTTGAACTATGTGGTGCTGTGTATCACAGCAATTGTATTTCTTAAAAATCCCTAACTGGGCTATTTCATCCGTATAAAAATGCTACTAAATACGCTTTTGCTTCTTGTCAGACAGTTACTTCTCCTTTTTATCAACTATAAAACATATGGTTTACACTGCTAAGAGCCTTTGTAAATCATACTGTAATACCTGTGGGTTATACTTAGCCATAGACATGTCTTCAGTTGATGTCAATTGTTTTAAGTGCCTTGACATCAGAGCCAAGATTATTTACGGCAGCTGAACATCTGTATTCAGCGCTTACTGGGACAGGCAAATGAGATTTAAGTAGAACTTGGTCTTGAGAAATTAAAGCCAGGAAGTCAGTCAAACCTGGCCTGTATCTGTCTGAAGTTCCAAAGGGTATATCTCTAGATATAAAAGAGTTAGTCTTGACTCTCCTGCTCAGCACTCCTGCTGCCTTTTTACCTTACATGGCATAAACCTGAAGAAGAAACATCTCTGACAACATGAATACATACATAAACAAATTTTTAGAGGTTTTTACCAATTGCCTCGCCCTCTAAAAAAAGAGGATGACAACTACCTTTCATAGGAGCACCTAGGACAATGCTGAATCATCTCACCAACTGCCATATGCAGGCAGGAAAGAAACCACTTGAAGAGGCACCTCCACACTGTAAATCACCTAACCTAAGAAGAGAAACTTCAGACAGCTCCTACCTCCCAAAGACAGACAGAAATGTCTCCGAGACTGTAACCACAGCAGGACTCCAAGCCTCCCCTCCACAAAGGTTTAATAGGAGCCTCCCTTTCCTATTAATTCCTCCCTTTAGTAGATAAGTAGAGTGCTACAGCCTAGGGATAAACACAGTTGGGCAAGGGGCACACAAGAGGGGTGTTAACCATCCTGTTAACTCCTGCAAGCCAAGACTCCTTCTGGACTGCAGACATACTAGAGGTGCCTTTAAGAATTGCTGTTTAAAAAGGTTTAAGCTGGATCCACATCTGTATCCTACTGAAAACTTTCCTTATTATTCCTAAATACCAATTAGTAAGCAATTGCCAAAAGTAGAATATTCAACATTTTCCCACAGGTTTAAGTCCATTAATTAACAACAGAAGAATAGTTCTAACTCTCAAATACATTGCTTTTATGTTTTTAGTTTTTCTTAGGAGGTTGATAGTTTCAGCTGAGTTGGTTTCCTGAGCCACTTCTTAAGCAAAGTTCCAGGCAGACCTCACAATATTATAAGGTTTACATTACTGCTCTGCATATAAACCTCACAACAGAGGTTTTTGCAACTTCCACACTATAGTTTTATAATAGTGCAATGCAATAAAAAAATTAAGGAAAATAAAAAAAGTAAAGCACACCATCACTGTCTGGTATGAAAATAATCTCAACATTTCCTACCTGCAGGAAGAAGTACATCTCACAGGGTTAAAAATTATTTTTCAGTCAGTCTTGTTATGCATCCCACACACTAAAACTTATCTGACATAAAAGGGAATAGATGGATATAAATATAGTACATGAAGTACAGCATTAACTTTAGAGCAGACAAATTACGTTAAAGACTGACAACATTTAGTCTGGCACAACTGCTATACAGCTACAACATTTGGGGGGTGGGGGGGAGAGGGAGTCAGGGTGTTCTCATTTGTCTCCTGCAAATGGGTCATTCAAAATTAAATCCTGCATTAACCCACCCTGGGCTCTGGGGAAATTCAGTCAAAAGATGTTATTTCTGAGCAGACTTATGCAACGTTTTAGAGCAACTTCGTGGGTTCTGCATCAGGAAGAGGCACAGTTTCATGAAGCTCCTTGTGGGAGTGTAAGGACTTGTCTGGGAGATGCCTATACTGCAGCACCCACCAAGGACAGCATCTCCTCCTCATGTAATATTGCTTTCAAGAGGTATTCACAGTGTAGAAGCTTCTTAGAATTGTTAAACCAGAAACTAAAGTAAGAGCTTAACAATTTCTTTCATTTAAAGGATGAAAATCAAAGAGTCAGAAATCCCAACTTCCTATTTATTTTTAGTGCTACTTAATGTGTATCCTGCTAAGCCAACAATCATCCCAGTGTGAGCTGACTAGAAGCAGCAGCAGGTATCTGCCTGGCTAGCTAGCAGGGATCAGAGTGGATGAAAGAAATAAGACTAGATTTACCATGTAGAATAAACCGAAGCTGGGGATTTTATTTATGCCCCCAATCCATATTATAAAGGAATTCATTTTTGTATTGCAGGTCCCCTCAACTCGAGATATAAAACCCCAGTGGACCCCCTGGAAGGGGAACAAACCAAGCCTCCCTCCTGAGCTCTGCCATGACAATTGCAAAAGACTAAATAACACTGCAAAGTCACCTCTGGTGCCAGGGCCTGCCTTCTTCATTTCTGCTTGTTGCAGGCCCACTTCAGCAGCACCTGGGGGAAGGAGGAGCAGCACCTTATCCCAGAGACAGAAGGCGGATTTTGTACCTCACAGAGATGCTTTCAGATTTGACTCACATCTGCCTGCTGACTTGCTAACCACTGCTCACTAATGTGCAGGGAAAAGGCTGGGATTTAGTACCCAGTGGTCAGACACTGCCATAAAA
Organism: Dendrocincla fuliginosa; assembly: GCA_035047845.1. Taxonomy (NCBI): domain Eukaryota; kingdom Metazoa; phylum Chordata; class Aves; order Passeriformes; family Dendrocolaptidae; genus Dendrocincla; species Dendrocincla fuliginosa. The sequence goes on along the minus strand of JAWWMO010000121.1, from coordinate 11,712,790 downwards.
CTTTTTATTTTACAGATACTTGCCTGATGGGGAAAAAAAGAAGTGTACTCTATTAACTGCACATACATATATCAGCTTTGAAACTCCAAGGTCAGGTCTCTATGTAAACATATACACACATGGAAAAGCAATAGGAGAAAAAAATTACTCACAGGCAACATTTATTTTTACAACAGCATTTTCAAGTTTAGTTAAAGAAAGAAATATTGTATTACAGTAAGCTTTGTCTACTGTGGGAATTCTTGCTTGGAAAACTATGCTGTCTAGCCTTTGTGGCGTAACTGGGATTCAAACCAGGTACCTGTCAGCCCAATAATGCACATGGAAATGCCTTACTACCCAAATCAGAGAGCTGTGTTTTGAATCTGGGACTTCGGAGAAATATAGATTCCAGATTCAAATTTCACCCTCTATTTTGCCTTCAGTCTTTCAGCAAGAAATCCTACAATAGTCACTTTTAAGGAAATTCTCTCATCAATATTTTTAAGGCCAAATTTACTGTTCCATTTTTCTTCACTAATCTACTCGAGACATTTTGTGAATTTTGTAATAAGTGGCAAAAAAAGAAACAGAAGGTCAAAAAAAAATCTTGTGACTAAGGGTATAATTTCTTTCATAAAACATGTACTTAGAACTGTTCAAGCACAGCTCTATCTGCAAATTAGTGAATCTTTTAAGAATTGGTTTTGAACAAAAGAACGCAAAATCATAGTACAGACAGGCCAGCTGAAACTGATATTAACCTTTCCTTCACACTCCCACCTTATACAATATACTCCTTTATATTAAATCATGGAGGCCCTAAATAATAAGTTTCTTCCTTTCATTAGGAAAATAGTTATTTGCTAGAAAAATAAAATTAAATGCTGATGAGCCACTATGCAACCTCTTTGTGTTCAGACTCCTGAAGTTCTCCTGTTTATGTTGTAATCAACTTTTCCACACAGTAAATAATTGCACTATTTAACAGCAGGACATACCTTACATGGACTACTGCAGCTGAAATATCTGGGCTGTTTCCTGGTTAAAAAAACCCCAAACCTTCAACCAACCACCAAACCCCCATCCTCTGCTGTCGCAGAGAGCCACTACTCAATATATTACTTCCACCTTGGTAAGTCACCCACACTGTAGTACAACAATTTAGGATATCCTTCCTCTTCTCCCCCTCCCTCCCCTGTGGCTTTTAAGACTCCTTCAGCTGTGTCACTGCTGTCAGACCAGCAAGGCACTGTGGATTCAAGGAAACAAAAAAAGCCCACAAAATATACACTCAGTTTTTAATCCAGAACAGTGATTGCTTTTCTCCGGGCAAGCTCCCTCCCTGCTAACTCGAGTGAGAACGTAGGACCACAGATTGAGGCACTAAGAAAAAAAGGAGGATCTCCACCTTGTGCCAGGAAAAACCATCACACAACATTTTTCCTTTTCCATACCTGGCCTGCCATCCTCTCTCTTAATAATCTGTGATGAGCGTATGGCAAACTGTTTGACAAACATTGTGCAATAGTCCATTCACAAGAAAAATGCATTATCTGTCCTAATTGTTTTCATTATGGGAGAAGACTTCAGCTGGGGCTTTGGGGCACACAGCTGAGGCTCTGTACAGACAGTCTTTTAATGGACCATAGTTTTTCCACAGAGTTTATGGTCTCTACTATGTAATCACTCATCACATGTACAAATCAAGTGCATTAGGAAAGGTAAGGAATGAAAAAATGCTGGAACAAGAGCAGCAGTATCTCACAAATCCAAGCCCCTTAAGGTCAAACCAGCAGGAACCTACACCCATGCATTTTTGTTAGAACAAGTGCACAGTCTCCAGACATGCAATTAAATATTTTCACTGAAAACCAGCCCCCAAGGACCAAACACAACAAAAGAAATCACACTTTGAAAGTGAACTTACAAATCACAGGAATTCCTACAGTAGCATATAGCAGACTTGTGGTCTGCTAAGCAAACTGCCAGAGGGCAGGTCCCAGGACACCAAAGAAGTACTCTGCATTTTGGTAATAGGGGAGTTAGCAATGATTTTGCACTCACCTCAGAGGAGGCAGACAGCAGAAAGTACTGGAGCAGAGAAGAGGGTGGAAGAGCAAAAAACATGTTTTTTTTCAGTCCTGGGGACCAATCCCCTGCCCTCTTCCAAGGAATTTAAAGATCCTAGAGGTGCTTCCTGGGAAAGTCATCAGGCAGGTGTAACCAATCAACAGCATCTCCAGTTCTACTAACACTTTGCTTAATGGGATTAGTTTCATTATAACCACTTCACTCTGGCTGGTTTGCTGTCCCTCTCCCTGTGGAAAGGGTACAGCCTACTCTCCCAGGAACTATGCATGGAACTACAGTTATCCAGGCAGGATTTCCAACCCTTGGTGATGGTATCACTCACCTCTCAATGTATCGGAAGAAGACAGTGAAAGGCAGATGCGACAAGTCATTTCAAATCATTTGCTTTTTTATCTTGTCAACAGAGCAACACGCAGAACTTATACAGAGGAAAATATAGGGGAAGGATAATCCACCGAACCCTTTTACCTCTATATCTCAGTTTAGTGTCAAGATTAGGTGACACAGAGATAAATCCCCTGTCTCTCTCTTCCTCCACTCAGGAGGAAAGTCTGCCCTCAGAAACCTCAGATTAACCCCTTAGTTCACCAGGAAGCTGAATAATAGCGCCAGTGGTATCTACCCATGCATCCTGCCAATCTGGTGACAGGATTATCAAGAGCAAGGGGACAATTCTCAGCAGCAAGGTCCATACTAGGAAAGGGCTCAGGACCTAGCCAACTGACAAGATGATTCACTGCAGCTGTCAGACAACTGTAGCAGGGCCTATTTTGCACAGCTCCACTCACAGCATGACACCTAATGTCAAAAAGCATCTGAAGCCCTTTGTCAGTCACTGGAGTCAGCCCAACTTAGAGGCATGTGCCAAGTTATAGACAAGAAGAATGGATGGAAAGCTGAGCCTGCTGGGATGCTCAAGAAAATGAGATAAAAAAGACAGAGTGCATCCCAGGAGATCAGGTTCAGCACTGGCTTGGTGGAAGCCATAGATACTTTATGTTTTAATTTGCTTGCTTGTGAAGTGGAATAAATAAAACACTATCATGGACATGTTGTTAGTCTAAATCCAGTTGCATACCATGTATCTGAGATGATGAGAGCGAGCACATGCTGTTCGAGGTCTGTACAGAAGCACTGGATGAAAGGCACGTGGACACACTGCTTATGAAATAGCCCATCCACAGTAGCACATCCTGGCTGCCAGCAGAAAAAACCCAGATCCCTGTCGTTTGCTGAGCGAAGTGCTCAGAGATGTGAACAAAATCCTTTCACAGAGCCAGCATTAGAGACCACTTGAGAGGAAGGGAAATAATCTGTGCCCACTGAAGACCAAAGCAGTTCATTTCTGGAGTTCACAATGATGGACAAGGGAAGCACAGGGCCCTTTGCTAGCCTGGTTAAGGTGGGTAGTACCTGTAGCTTTCTGCTGAGCCCATGCAGAGATGCCTCATATTGCTCCTAGAAGATGGCTTACCCCATGCAAGGGCAACCACAGCAGGTAATAGTTGTTCTCTCTTTTCTGGCTTGCAGCGGTGGGTCAGACACCCATTTGATAGACATGCACCACTGTTTGCAGGCCAGCACAAACTGGACTCCAAAATGTACCACATGGCTTCATCCAAGGAAGGTTGCAAGGGCAGCCTATTAGAGAGAAAAAATAAAACACACCTAAAATGTTTTGTTAGTTTTAATTACACTCATCACACTGGCAAACCTGCTGAATCTAAGGAAACATTTGTCATTGGGATTTCCTGCCTTTTTTGTTTTGCTTTTAGGCTTAAAGGCAAACTACAAATTAGCAAGTGGCTAAATGATCCTGGTGAGCTTCCTCTCAAGTTCCTACAGTTTCCAGTAAGCTCAGCAAGGGACCATCTCAGCATTGAATACTGGATATTGTTTCCAGTTAGTCATGCAGGGCATCAAGACAACAAATTAGCAGGACAGGAGCCCTACCTATCATTACCTGCCATTTTCTAGTGCAGGACTATTTTGCACAGAAATGATGTGCAAATTGCAAACAGGGGACACAAAGGCGGTGAGACAACAACTCTAGACAGGGTTTGTTTTGTACTGACTAACTATGAGTTTAGCCTTTTTAAAGCCAGTTTCTGTCTCTTTATATATCATGCTGCTATAGGAATTACAGAGATAAGGAACATTTTCCCTGGCACACATTCCTAACACAAAACAATGAGAAAGCACCAGGTACAAAAACTTAACAGAAAATGTAGGTCACATTCAAAAATATTACCAGGAGTATGCAGATTATATCTACAATAAGCTTTGCTTTCATGAAAATTAATTAGACCCAGATTTCCAGTATTGCTTTTCATTTATGTTGTCCCAGCTCTTTGGTGTCACATCTGAGAAGAGCTTGGCCCTGCTATTCATAAGCACTGATCACCTCCAGCATGAACCCTGATGATCAGGAACTGCCCACTGAAACTAAACTTTTGATATCTCAAAGCAGTGCCTGAAAACTATGGTAGCCAAATGGAGCTGCTGCTGCAGAAAATTTAACTCCTCTAGAAATTTAGTTTCTCTGACAAAAAATGTAGTTCATCTGTTTACAATCAGCAAAGTTTAGGCAGCTAAAGGTGGCAGAAAGGCACCTTCCTCAAGATGGATACAAATAAGTCAGTAGCACAAGTGAGAGCAGCCTTTGGGTTGCGCTGGGTGATGTGCACTGAAATGACATGCCGGAACATGACAGCCCATACAGGACTAGTGCTAGACAAGTGAGACACACATGTCAGCAGTGTTTCACCCAGAGGCTTCCAGTCATTCCTGTGCTCCATCCCGGGCAGTTTTGGTTGGGGTCAGCTAGCTGGCACCTGGTCTGTGGGAGAGACTGTCCCCAGACAAGTATAGAAAGTCCTCCTTCAGAGGGGAGAGTGTACAAGTGCAAGGCCATATTCTGTCTCTTGTCTTCAGAATGAGAAAACAGGTCACTACTGCAGGTACCTGTAATCTCCAACCAAAAGGCCAGCAGAGATACAACAATAATTTTCCATTGGTGAAAGCAATGAAGGGTGGTCACAGAAAGTCTAGGAAAATCACTTCAAACAGACATTTTTTTTTTTTTTTTAATTTACATGCTAAGTGGGATTTGACATAAGGAAACAATTTCACACGTTAGTTTCAGAGCAAGTTTAATTTCATCCCCTGAAGTAGAATACTGATTGCTCAAACCACAGATTTTCCAATACACAGCCCAGCTACAGATCAGCTAAATGTTCACAGGCATCACTCCAACGTCTCTCAATTTTCTTTCTCACTTCTCTCACTGTCTCTTATTTTTGCCTTCAGGAATCTCAATAACTGTAATTTTGCTTCTAGATTTTATCATCTATATTCACAGATATATTTGTACAATGAAGGAGCACGTTTAGAAGAGGGAATTCTCAGGAGTTTATTATGGGAGAGAGGGTCACAGCAGATATGAGAGTCAATTCACAATATATTTTATATTCATCTCAATCCCATGGATGAAAAGTTGCAAAAGGAAAATGAGCCTCTTTTGCTTCCACATTTCAAGTACTTTAGGCCAAGAGCTAGGAAAGATTACAGTGACTGCGCATCTGAGTGTCACTGGAAAAGTAGTTTTCCAGGAGACCAGAACAAAAAATTTTGGTTTAAAAAATGAGGAATTAGGCATCTGTCACAGATAAACTGCAGGGAAGAGGGATACACAAGTCCTACAGTCCTGTTTCAGTACCTCAAAGTCTCACGTTGGAGCTTCCGAGCTACTTCAGCCACCAAGAATCTCATCCAAATCCTACTGTCTTCTATTTGATGAATATGGGAAATTTGACACCTCCCACATCTGTATTTATCCCTTGCAAACTCATGACTATGCAGGTAAATAATTCATGGCCCTGAGGAAGTGAAATCACATATTTGCTAGTCATCAGTTTTTGCAGCACCCAGAGAGCAAATGGGGATTAAACCAAGCCCCTGAGCGTGGTGTCCAGGGAACCTCAGTTCATGGGCTGCACATGCAGAAAGGGAGTCCCCTGTAAAATAATGCTTTTCTTTCTGCAATATTTTTTCTAAAAACACTGGGTATACAATCATAAATGAAGTCTTGCTATACCTCACTATGCCAAGTGAGACAAAAGCCCCAAAGCTCTCATAAAAATTAAACCAAGACAAACTGTGCTTCAAATCCCCAGAAAACAAGAAAAACATTGGAACAGAGAAACATAATCCAGTTGGCTCCTTTGTTGCAGCAGCACCAGGTATTTATGTTCTGATGGAAACTGATGGTTTGCAGTATCAGCATGTGATAGATAACTCAGCAGCATTAATGGTAGCCTGGAGCAACTGTATCATCGTGTGTTACTGCATGATATTTACTGAATTTCTGCATGTTGATGCACCTGAAAGTTTAACACACAATGGCTTGAGTGCAGGGGATCCACTTTAAAATGATATATCCTTTCAAAATTTGAAACTATACTTTCCAGTTACCCTTACTTCACAAGATTTAAAAATGCAAATGTGATTTTAAGAAGCTACCTTCTAAATAATCAACTCAAATAGTTTGTTCTGAATGGAGACACAGCTTCTTGATGGGACTGTACTAAGATGTAAACACAGCCTCATACCACAATTTCAAAGCAGTCTTGACATACCTATTATATCAGGCTCCTCTATGCTATAAGAAGAAATATTTTCTGTTATTTCTTCTTCTTTTTTCCTACAAAGGGATACACTAGGGTTTGGAGATAGATACAGTTATTGTTTCTGGAACATAACATGAAAAACTGCGGCATGTAAGTTACCTCAAGCAACTGATACAAGCCATTGTTCATACTGCCCTGCCATGTATGAATGGAAGCCCACGTTCTGTAAGCTTGTGGATATTTTACACCTGCTGACTTCTTTGCCTCTTCAGAGCTATTTCAGCAAACTAAAATTAAAGACATTTCACAGTAAAATATTACACAGGCAAAGACACAGATAATGATACAGCTGCTCAGCTGTTAGTGCTACAGCAGTAGTCATAGCTCAGCTTTGGTTGTCATATTAAAATAATTCACTGTTAATTATGAAGGCATGAAGATCAGTTTATCAACTCTACATTATCTAGCATGAAACTCTTTGGCAGCTGGGCACTTGCTGTTGTTTTGCAGTTATGGCATGGCATTTATTAACAAGCTTCTTATTGCTTGTTGCAATTTATATTGCTCCTTTGAACTTTTTTCCCTTTTTGCAAACTAATGGCTAATTTCACCTTAGCTGTATTTCTCATACAAAGGCTCTTGGACCTCATTTCATTCCCTCCCACAGCATGCCTGATGAAAGACTGCAAGCAGAAAGTTTCCAAGGATTGTACTTCTCTTGGAGTGAACAAAGCCAGGGTACTTGCTTGTGGGATAAGACCCCTGACTGTTCAGAAATCCTCGCATGACACAGAATCGGAGTGGAAAGACCTTAAGACAACTGTGTGCTTTAGAGAGGTTCCCTGCTCTGAATGTAACAGTGAAGAAATCCAGCTAGATGGCACAAATACTGCCCAGGGATGAGTGATGAGTGTGTCTTCACCAGACAACTTTAACGTCATAGATGTTAACACACCTGGAGGTGGGCAACCATTACTATTCACATTAAAAGTGGTGTTCTAAAGCAGAGATTTCACCACTTATCCAAAGTCAACCTGGGAGGCTCTTGGCAAAGAAGAAAGCTGCACCCAGGCCTCTCAGCCATGGGCACAGCAGCATCTCTCTGACGGATGGATGTTGGCGGCAACTTGTGCTCAGATTTTGTTCACAGCTGCCTGGTTCACTGCACTGAAATGCCTCGTTGCATATTTACATCACTAAGTTGTATAGCCACTGTGCCAGGGAGCCACACATACAGTCACCAAGGCAGCTATTACCTACATATACTATGTTCTGAATAAAGAAATCATTATTACTTCTTTGGAATTTGATTGATCAGATTTATTACTGTGAAAAATTCTGTAATTAGCCTCATAAAAACTGTTACACTGTTTTTGATGAGACTGCACATACGACAAAATACTTGCCCTCCTGGACAAGAAATGTATGAAGTTAAAATTAAAACAGCAGATCTTTTGGTTTGGTATTGCAAATACTTTTTTTTTTCCCCTTTAGGATATTCACCCATGGAAATTCACAACAATAAAGTTTCTTGTAAATGAAAGAAATCAAATTAAAAAAATCTATGCTTCCCAGCTGCTCAAAGAAATGCAACTCTCATGATCCTTACACAGCAGATTATAGTATACATCCCTTCTACTGTCTACTTCTAGCAGACAGTGTTTTTATTTACTATGGCTTCCATCTAAAGTGCAGGGGGAGGGGGTAATTTTCCCTACAGACTCAGAATTTACTTTGAGAAAAAGAAAAAAAAAGCAGCAATTCTCTGCAGACTGCAGCACAAAAGCAACACTAATGCTGTGAAATCAAATAACCTGAATGAGGGCTGAAATCTCAGTTCTGACTCCTCACACTCTCCCTTCCCTCTTGGCAAGGGGATCTTGGACAAACTGCAGTCCCACTCTGTAAAGGAAGAGTAATAATATTTACTTACTTTGCATGAGAAACTGGGTAACACTCAAGATGCAGCATGCTACAGAAGAAGTGTTTGTGAAAGTCAAGAGGGAGTGGGAGCAGACCTCTGCTCTAGGGCCCAGTCCCTTGCTCCTCCCTTCAACCATGTGCTGATCAGCAGAAAGCACCACATCCTTATCAGCTGGCTTGTTTGATGGGAAACCATGATCCACCCTTATGAGTAGAGTAACAAAAAGTAATAGGAGTTCAAGTCTTTTACCAGCTAGAAAAGATTGAGCAAGCTGCAGCTTAGTTAAGAACCCTCAAGGCTTTAATGCCCAGCATCTTAAATGGCAAATACCAGACCAGCCTGCTGGGAAAGAAAAGATCCTATAACAGGGAACCCAACAGCATGAGTTTTTGTTTTCTTGGCTAAAGAGTCTCCCTAGCAGCTGTTAGCAAGGTAACAGAAATAATTCTTGCAATTTCAAGTAAATTTATAGGATCTCACAAAAGCCCAGATATTTTAAGCCATTGAGTCAAGCACCTCACTCTCCTGTGTACACGTGGGGGAAAAACTGGGAAAAGATGTGTTCTTTTAGCACAACAAGCAGTTTATTTCAAAATTGCACCACTTTTAGTTCTATTTGTAAATCTTTGCAAGATTTACGAAAGAAGACATTTTAAATGACTCAGCTCACCCATTTTTATGTTACCACAAGGATAAACAACAAAACACTGTGTTTTGGGGGTAATATATGTCACCGAATCACACACAATTCAAAGATCATTTTGCTTTCAGTTTTCAAAAGTTCTGCTTATGGAATAAGCCCAAATATTTAAAATTTCAGCCTGCATGTATTTGTCAAAACTGTAAATACCTAAATAATAAGGGCTTTGTTGTGATAACAATGGAACACACACCTCTCTGTGCTATAAATAGTAAGAAAACTGAGTTAGGACTATTCACAAATTCTTCTCTTGTAAATATATGTACATTAACAAAATGAAGAGAATTATAACCTCAGGCTAAAACCAGAATATGGAATTTGAACACTTTGATTTAATGGACCTGGCTGATGACAATAAGCCAGATGCAGAAACATGACTCAAATTACCCAAGTTGCCAATCACGTCTTTACTTTTGGTTTGCTGTTGGATGCTTACAAGTTGCTCCTTATGCCCACCATAGAGGCGGCAGTGCCAGCCTGCAGAGTTCCTCTTGAATACCCTCTACAGTGCTGTGATGCACACCCACTACTTTTGCCCCTGAATCTCCCCAAACATGTTAGTCTGCACCTGGACTCTGCTTGGGGATGCACAGCAGGTCCCTGGTGAGACAGAACTGCGTGCAGTGAGAGCACAGTGCAAGGCAGTCAGCAAAGACTGCCCCTCTGGGCGTTTCTCCTTGCCTTTCAGTTGACCTTGCATGCTACCCTCCCCCATCACACCCTCAAGCCTTGCCCTCCAGCAACACAAAGTCTCAGTCACTGGACTGTGAAATAGCTCTCTTTTCGTTTTTGCCTCCTTGATGAACTGTGATGCAGGTGAAGAGAAGGAGACAACAGGCTGTGCCAGTGTTGGTGAGAGCTGTGCTTGCCCTCCTGTGCATTCTGATGGAAATATTTCTCAGCAGCAGTACAGAGGAGTAGAAGGAGCAGGTCATGTCCAGTCCCACTTAAACCTCAAGGTAACTCAAGGACCCACGAAAGGAGAAAACCAGGAGCTGGCACGCAGGTGCCACTGGGTTCAGACACCCTTTTGTGGTGTTCCAAGTGCTGCTCTCTGGAGGCAGAAGTCCCACGGACTTGGTGAGGACAGTGCTCCACATGTGGAGTCATCTCTCCTGTTTCCTCCTAACCATTTACTTTGCCCACCCAGGCAGCTAAGGACAGGGGAATGGCATCACCCACCACGGCTCACCTCATGTTCTGCCCTTCCTTTGGGAGAGAGGATGTGCTGGCCATATGCCCCAAGGTGCTGGACAAAATTATTTCTAGGCAGTTCCTTACCCGTCAAGAAGCCGGCTGCCCACAGAGTTGCCATCTCTCTGGCTCCCAGTCTGGACTACATGGCCAGGGGAATGCAGGAAGCCCTGGCTTCATATGAATGGTTACTCCCAGGAGGAGGATGCTGGCATCTTGGGTGGGAGAGTGCAGCTGCCTGCAGTCATCAGAAGACAGAATTAATGACTTTTTTTACCTCATTAGTTGAACTGTTAGGCATCTGGTTTTGACAGAAGAGAAAAAACTCAAAGCTGCTGTTCAGTATCTGATGCTGAACAGAGGACTTATGTCTACAGGGATTTTAGTCTAGCACTTTTGATGAGCCCTACATTCGCCCCCAATAAATATATATCTGTGCTCTTGTAGAAACCATTCTAAAGGGAAGTTTGAGTAAACCTTTGATAACTCTTCCCTTAAAAACATCCCCTTTGGTTGACAGGGTGATATCAAGACTTCAAATTGGAGCTGGTGAAATGTTCAGATCAAAAAGGATGAATTTATCTTAACAGTAATCTATAGCTGCTATGTCAGACACTGTGCTGCAGCGTGTCCTGCTGTGTGTGCAGTATGCCACTTATAAGGCAACAATAAACCTTTCAAGATAGTGCCTCACACAAAGTGTTTACTAGAATACAGATTGCTGTGAGATATAGGTAAAAGTGGCTGAGAAATAAGAGATCATGGAGGCTGACCATTTGTGAGGAGGTCAGTGATTTTTTGGGTTTTTTTGGTGTGTGGGCCTTAGTTTTGGGTGGGTTTTTTTGTTTTCTTTTTTTTTTTTTTTTTTTTTTTTTTTTTTTTCCAGGAGCATCTACGTTCAATAAAATATCAGAGTGAGAAAGAATTGCTATAGCAACCAAGTATGTTCTCCTAATGGAGGCTGTAACAGCCAACTGCCACTGGAACTCTAAGGAAAAGGAATAAAATCCATCACAGAAACAGGAAAAACATTAAAAATTAAGATTTTATTGTTCCATGATTTATGTTTACTTACTTCACATTTACAGACGATATAGAGTACTTTCAATAGTTCCCTGCTCCTATTTACTGCTTCACTCAAAAATATTGAAGAACTCTGAAAAACAATGGTGTGAATGATCTATTAGTAGCAATATAGTGATAAAGTTTTGCATTCAACAGTAGTATGATCACTACGAATATGAGGAATTATGAGATTATAGCAGCACTGGGAGACCACAGGTAAAACAGAAGTTAAGACTGACATGATGCCAACACACAGCAAGAGGCCATCCTTCCTATCAAGATTCACAATGATTAAAACACAGAGAGTGAGGGGGAAACTGCCCCACAGAAACAAAGAAACTAGTTCAAGGTCACACAGCAAGCTAGTGGCAATGTCAGAACCATGTCCTCTCACTCTCCATCAGGTATTAAAGCTGTCTAGAAAGCCAGTTGTAATGTTCTTGTGCAGTATGACTGCCACAAACCTTAGGGAGGACTATGTATACAGAGAAGCTGGTTTGTGACAGAGTTCACCGTGATTGTTAAAACTGTCCTAGGTAACTTCTGTATCCACACTCCACCACTGACCCCTAACCAGCCTTCAACCTTAGTGGGGCACTAAGACTGTCTTTCCCCTCCCTCCTTTCTTCTGTGTGGGTCAGATTGCCATAGTCACCAGTACCAGCAGAGACTACAAAACAGAGGCAAGCTTTCCACTTCCACAGTCATTGCACAGGATATCTGGAGAAAAACACTGCTTAAGGAATCTAACTTCAAATCACAACTAGTTTACTCTTCTGCTTCTGGAATGATGAAGCTTCAGACACCTTAGAAGATGTTTTCTGCTGATGGAGACAGCTTTTGTCCTGTGTGGTAATGCTATGTCATGCTGGCTCTGAACAGATCCTCAAATTATAATCCTGGCTGAGAGAAACTTGTTCTTCTGCATGTGAACAAACTGAAATGCTGCATTAAGGTCAGTGGCAAAGCAGGAAAAAGAAGAAGCAAGTTCAGAATAGTTGAGTCCTCCCACCCTGGTTGAGTCTTTGCGGGTTCACGTCTGGGAACTGCAGAGGTGGGTACTGCTACACCCTGGCCCAGTTTTATGAGGTGTACACTTTAATCTTAGATTTCAAGAGATCTCACCCACACAAACTCTTGCAAAACCTTTGATTCTTTGATACCTTGACTTCATGTCCAGAGAAAAAGCGACACATTTTTCTCTAAGAGATTTCTTTAAATTGCTAAGAAAATCGGCGTTTTGACAAAAAGGGTTTATAGGAGCAGTGTACAACTCCATAAAGGCACTGCAATGGGCTCCTAGGAACAAAAGGACTTCCCTGCTTCCCTCCAAGCATTGTGAGCTCTGCTCTGGACACCCACAAGGACTGGAAGCCAGCAGGCACCTTTGATGCACCCAGCAAACACAAACCCCACACAGCATAAGAGAAATACCACTAGTTAAGTGAAATACAGAAAAGCTTAAGTTAGCCACAAGAGGAAGAAAAGAGGAAAGGAAGAGAGGTTAGGAGGAGAAAGAACAGAGAGAGAAAAATATAGTTAGCACGGGGAGGTCACACGTTGGCAAACTCTGGGAGAGCGGGCTGAGGCTCCATGGGGAGCTCGTGTGTGCCTTTATCTGCTGTGGCCACTCCTGCAGTGGGTCCCCAGGCTGCGTGAGGGGACCGACGGCAGCCTGGCCTGGCCCCTGCAGACACATGTACATACATACATACACATACATACACATAGGCATATACATACATACATACACCTCCTCCCCCCCCGGCAACGTGGTTCTGACCCCATAAAAACTGAGCTGGTGTCTGACAGGTACCAACACAGGAAAATCAAAAGGCTCTTTTAAAAGAGATTCTCTCCCCACAGAGGAAATATTTTCTGGCATATCTTTGCAATGAACCTCATTATATGTTGTCCTATTTATAACTCGCAAGTCTTCGTAACAAGCGAGCTCCTCAGAGGTAAAAAAGCAAGTGTGATTTGAATAGAGCTGTGTATCACAGCTTAATGTTCCCACTCTGGCTATGATTTATAACAAAAGTGTAGCAGCATGGGTCAATCAGTGAGGGACATTCTACAGCACGGAAAACCAAATAATTTAAACCTTCCTTATTTGTATGAAAGGTTTTTTTTTTTTTTTAACTGAAACAGAAAAGTGTTTTAGGCTCCCATCCTACTAGACTAAGCAGCAAGTTGTCTTCATTTTGAATTACAGTTTCTTCTAATTAGTTCCTCTACCATTGTTAAACAAGTCATTGTATCAGATAATAGTGAGTAAAAGAAAATACGATGAACTAACTCATAACCAAGGATACAAGTTATTTCAAAAATTGTATAATGGAACACTTTAGATGTTTACCATCTGTGATGAACAAACAAACAAAAGCAACACTGGAGTTTCCCTCAGACAGAGGTCATCTTGAGTTAAAGTCATGCCAATGAGAAGCAGTTCAGGCAGCAAGACCCTTCCCTTGGGTGGGAAAGGGCGCAGAGGAGGCAGATGTGGTCTCTTTTCATGACTACTATCCTAAACCTAAGGCACAAACTGCTGCATAATTTTTTGATGAACTGAGAGGAAACCAGCAACCTTCTAATTTGGAAATCTCAGACAACTGAAACCCAGTAGGTAAAGCTGTCTTCATGTACACTGTAGTCAGTTTTACAGGCTACAGCAAAACAGTGACATATCCAAATTATAATGGAGCACAATTTCTTCACTAACATAAATGCACAAACAGGAGAGAGAAAGAGGTTCATAAAATCAAGGGCTGCCATCTCCTATTTGCAGTTGTGAATAGGAGTGCTTAGTGTTAAGAGTCATGCTGTTTTCCACTTTCTCTGGTCCCATGTAACTTTTATAGTTTTTTCATCAGTTCCCCAACTATCATCACTTCCTGCTCTTCTGGGTAATCATCTTCTTAACATGAGAATTGTGCTGATGGGTTGCTCCAAAGAGTTTTTGTAAATGCTGATTCTCTGGGAGGTTATTCAAAGGCCCGGATGGGACGCAGGAGTTCCCCAGAGCCCTGCCACAGGCATTGATGTGACTTGTGATACTCTCCCAGTCTCCTGCTGGTCCCCAGCATCCTTGCTGTTTTGGATATCAGAATGAAAGAAATACCTATTCTTTAAGGCAGAAGGTCAAATGCAGCTAGTGAGTTCTAGTCTGGGGACCAGACAAATAAACAATAGGCAGTCCAGCAACAACTTCTTGAGTTCAAGCTACTGAACAACAAAAAGAGTTTTGAAAGAGTCACTTGCTTGTGTCCATTTACCCCAAAATATCAAACTAGCTTTGTTAAGAAACTGATCACATGCTGCATTTCCAGTTGAAGGCTTAGCAAGTTTCTATTCAGCTGGGAATAGTTTCCCTGTCCCAGAAGACCTAGCTTGCATAAATGTTTACAATGAGGTTATTTACATTCTGGGTAGGGGAAGAGAGGAAGCTAAGGGACTTAGAGAAGTGAGGAAGTTACTCTACATGACTTCCACCAGCTTTTTCCAGTTGCCATTGCCTACCAAGCTGCTGTCTAGCTGCCACCAGGACCTGGGGAACAGAGCAAAGGCTCTAATAGTTCTATAGCTCATTTCAGATTTTCCCCATTCCCAGAAGAAGCTAACTGATCCTTGTCTCGTCATTCAGTGGAATATAGCTTATGCATATCACATTCTAGCATAGTCTTTTTCCAGGTATTCATGGTTTCAACAAGTTGCTTATCCATCCCCCAATCAATACACAGTAGGCTAAGCATACATTAATATATCAGCTCTCTCACACTTAAAAGCTTTTCTCACTGGGGAATATACTGATGGAAAGGTCCAGCTCTTTAAAAGGAATGCTACTCAAGTGGGGTAAAGGTGTTCAGACTTTCTGGGAAGAACTTTTGTTGTAGTACTACAAAACATTAAACAAGCTGCAGGAACTTCTCATTCTATCAATAACAGAATTCCTTTACAGACATTAACTGGAGTTACACTATCCTTTAGTGTTTTTCCTACTGAAAAAAAAAAAAAAAACAACCCACAACCCTGTTTTAATTGAAGAGTTAGAATATACTCTGATTTAATATAAAGGTATATGAGAAAAAATGAAACTAAAGACTAACTCTTCAAACAGAACAGTTATAAAACAAAGCCGTAAAAAGTGCCTCTTCCACTTACTTTGTTTACAGATGATCTCATTTGTATTGTGGGCACAGATTTACCCTGTTCAAATCAAATTTCTATGAATAGAAAAAAACTGTAACTGT